>OX424574.1:170889954-172089954 GCA_949152435.1 Gastracanthus pulcherrimus | reverse complement strand
CTTTTCATAAATAACGTCATTGTTTATCCGAGTAACACTGTATGCAATTAATCCATAGTAATATTCTCTATATTTTACTTTTTACTATTTTATGTCACTAATGTTGAAATGTTAACGAAAGTTTGAAAAATCCTAAAATAGACTTATATTGTTATAGTTCTGAACACCCGAATTATGTGTTACTATAAGAAATAAAATATGCCTTATAACTAGATGGTGCTCAGATCAATTTTTGTTGAGTTTTTACACATCAAAAATGTAAATGAAAAAGCAATACGAAAGTCTGTATTAACGTGTTTGAAGTATGCTACTTTTACAATAAAATTTTAACAAACAAAAAGTTACATGTAAAATACGGTAAAATTGATATGAATAATGAAAGAAGAAATAAAAAGGAAGAAAAAATTAAATAAAAAAGAATTTATAATGAAAGCCAAGCATTTGCATAGTCACAACTAATTTGAGCAAATCTGCATAGAGAAAATGTACAGGCACCCGCAACCATGCATTATTGAAATTAATATAAAGAAGCTAACGCGTAGAATGCAAACCTAACTTGAAATATCGCAAAAAGATTGTTACTATGTACCCACATGATGACCGCTACATAGTCTTCTTAATTAAAACTAACTACTCCCTCATATTTTTCGATAAAGTACCTCATTACTGCATACGTTATATTCTCTTGATAACTTACAGATCGTAAATATTCATACAAAGATTTCAAGTTTATCGAAAGACATGCTCTGTGGCAAAATTTTTTATCGTGAACCTGCATAGTGCAGCTGCACCCTCGGCTGCACCGGTAAATGACTAAATTATGAGACATTTTTTGCAGCTTAGAAAGGTGCGGCATTATAATTGCTAGTGAAACTCTAAAGCATCTTTGTTGCTGGTTAATTTAAAATGCTACTTTTTATTTAAGGAGAAAGTACACTGAAATTTTTATGAAAATTTTTAAAATAAATTTTCGACGTTCCATGTTGTTTCTGGATAGGACGTTGATCGTTTTATTTGCTGTAGTTTGAGAATGGATGCGAAAATTAAAAGACTTTATATATTTTCCAATTGCGAAGGACTCGGTGAAGAAAGTTTTATGGAAATTTCAAGAAATTCTATTCAAACCATATCAAAACATAAGAACAAAATTCAGGCAGCACTGTTAAAACAAACTTTTGAAATATAAGTATAAGATATAATACAAGAAAGACATTCTTAAGTTTAATAAATGTTTACATTACTGAAGTAAATAATGTTGCTATCACTGAAAGACATATTTTCGAAAATCGTGATATCCTTTAAAAAATTGAAAGGTACATCTTACACCTCTGAAAACATCTAAGCTCTAATATCCCCAAAACAATTTACTTCTATATAACAAAACAAGCATCCACCTAAAACTCCCGCGCAAACAAAACAATCTGAAATTACTTATCGTTAACCGCACGCGACCCATACTCCGCTCCGCTCTTATCCCATTCGCGATCGCACACCCACAGAGCAGCCTCATACATACACACCTCTCGCAAAAAGGCCGCCGCGATAATCGCCGTGTATCCGAAAAAAAGCAAAGAAATACATCAAGATAAGATAACTGTGTCAACGCCACCAGACGCGTATAATACGCACACTCACTCCTCCTCTCCCTCTCGGGATTATAACCTTCGCGTTTATTTTCGACGCTGATGGGTGTGACCGAGGCGCTTTCATTACATTACAAGCGCGCCCGGGTCCCGTCAAGGGAGGAGCGCGCGATAAATTCGTGGCTTTCCTTCGAGTTTCGATAGCCCGCGCGCGTGCGTTGTAACGCGGGGAGAGTTATATGTCCGCGCGATGCGTCACCCCTCCCCCACGCACGTACACACGTGGATTATGTGTGTACACCCTCCCTCCCCCTTCGGAGTTCCTCGAAATTGAATTTTTGCTTATCGCGGGGAAGAAGGTGGCCGATCGATCGGTCACTTTCGCTCGCGCGGTACTACGGAGTGGTGTAATTTGAGAGTTTAATTGGCGGGTGCGATTGACGACCTCGTTTCTTTGTGCTGTGCGGCCGTGTCGTGGGATTCATTTTTACGATGGGAATTGTGGGGATCGCATGGAAAGTGAGAATTGCTTGGGCATTGTACTTAATGCGATTAATAAATGATGCGATGTAATGTATCGCTCGTGGTTTACTGAGTGTAATTAATAATTGGTGTAATTAAATGTACTTTTATTTTAGATTTGTTGGTTTTTGTAACATTGAATGTTAGGATTGATTAAGTAGAGACATTAATATTAGATACTCGTCGTAGTGTACCTAAGTGTTACATTAGATAAGGCAACGGCTACTGTGGAATTCGGTTATAAGGACGCTAACGGTATTTTTAAAATATCTCACTGCAAAAACCGCGAAGCCTAGAAACGTCGTAATAAAGTTATAATCGTTTTAATATTTTTAAACTACATTACAGTAAATTAAAATCTTTACGCATTAATTTATTAAAACGCATGTATGTTGTTGCTATAAAAATATATTTTAATCTTACATAATGGTTTTTGTTTAAAAGTTTCTTTATTTTTACGGTTCAACATAATCCATTTTACTTACGTGAGTAATAAGCAACGAAAAAAGAAACATTACACATACATCTGCATAAAAAACATTTTTCGCGTGACTCATTGTAAAATTCTGCATGGCAAGTATAGAATAATTCATCCAACAACGTACCAGCTGAATTCATTACACTTCTTACGTCCGAGTCTGCAGTTACATACAATATAAGCCCCATTAGAAAAAAAACTATTATCCCATCACATGCACACAAGTATTACACAACGAAAACTAGAAACTCACGCGAACAATCTAACGATCTACATTTCACCCACAATGATAAAACACACTTAAAAATATCTTGTCTCCCTCCTCCGTCATCTAAAAGTCAAAGCAGCGTGAAAAAAGAACCCCGCGAAGTATATAAATAAAAGGCGCATCGTGATTCACCATTACGTAAGAATAAAAATACACACACACACACACACACACCGTCGGCGGCATCATTGCATTATGATTCAACGCGCCGCGAGGGCCCACGCGCTCGCTTCGCAGCTCGTTGGTAGTAGGCGACGGATTTCCGCGCGCCTCCCTCTCTCACACCTCGGAAGTCGTAACTTTTGTCCGCGCAGCGGGGGCGAGGAGATCTGTTTCTCGTTTGGCCATTTTGGCCTCGCGACTCGTAAAGCCTGTGCTCCCCGTCTCGCCGTGGTTCAGCCACTTCGCCGGAGAGCTCGCGAGTGCATAATGTCGAGCTTTATCGGGACGATATTTCGCGAGAGTATAAACAGCGGCGCGCTGGTTGAACTTTGTCGCGGGTCGAGCGTGTAGAGGGGAGTTGAGTTAGTGGACGATCGTAAGTAAGTCTTGGCGAGGGTGGGGAGATGCGACGGACTGAGTTAGGGATACTAAGTGGTTGTTTGTTTGGTGGTATTTAGAGGGCTGGGTATTTTTGGGTTGGATCACGGGAGAGGTTTGATTAGAAGAGATGGCTTTTGAGAATGGATGGTACAATTTCTGCGCTAAAAGTGGGGAATTTATAGTTTGGTGATTAACGCTTTGAGTGCTGACCGCTATTTTGAATGACTTTGCCCATAGGTGCTAAGGCTGAAATAGAGAAATTTTTAAAAAGTAATAAATTTGTTTTTTAGTTCATTCCTAAAACCATTGTTTTTCTATAAAGTATTTTGATCATTTATATATTCTGCTCTTTATGAAAAACAAGAAATTTCATCAGTAAAAACAATTTAAATAATTTATAGCTCTATAGTACTCGTATTAAGATTGTTATTTATTAAATTTTATGACCCGTATATGGGTCATGTAGCACCTGAAAAAAGCAATCCATGACCCATATATGGGTCATGCAGCACTCAAAGTGTTAAGCATGGTTTGAATTACGAGAATTTTATGTGATAGAAATCACCGTGAAAATTATAGAAAACGTGGTATATCCTGACTTCACGGGTAAAATTACCGCGATGAATGGTATAAATTAACATTATTAATTTGAATTTTTACTGCGAATTACGGTAATTTTCCGGTGTTTTTACGGTGAAGTCAAGACGGACCACTATGATCATTAGATATAATTTTTATCAGAAAAACTTTCTCTGCCATATGAAGATTAAAGTCTTTAGTTTCTTTCCATATAAATCTATATACCTATAATCAAATAAAAAAAATTGTGTCGATCCTAAGAAAATAAAATATACACATTGCGTGAAGAACGTAACTTATTAGGGGTAATTGAAGCATTCATAAATTATAGATAAAGAGTACCGAAGTATGAGAAGAAATTGTAATAGGAATAGTGAAAAAATAAATTATTTATGGATGGAATTTATAATCTGATAAAGAAAATTGATATATGCGGTTATGACTAATTTAAATTACTACATATAAAATAATAAGATTGGATATTACATTATAATATTTTATATCAAGTAATTTAAGACTATAATTAGCATCAGAACCACAAAAAGGTATGCATGCATGTACGAATATGTAGATACGCGGTGAAAACTGTTATACATTAATAAGTAAATTCCGTTTCCGAGCCAAAGACTGGAATATACATAAATAATTCAAGAATACACCACACCTAATTTTATTTTCAATAATTACATTCTGCGTTACTTTATTATACAAAATCACAACTTCACGCAAACCATTTAATCTCCTCAACCTAACCAGCCTGTACCAGCAAATCGCATCGATTTAAAACTCTCCCATCATTTGGCCGCGAACGAGGTGAGAATCGCTCTTTTACTTCAGCGTGCAGCAACACAGAATTCGATTTAGATACCTCGAGTCCGATACACACAGGCCGCGCGCGCTTCTTCCCCTCTAATACGCGCGGTATGCGCTTCCCCGTTGCACTTTGTAATAACAATAATTGTAACTCATGTCGCGCATGGACGAACACTTCGCGGCTGTTTCCTGCTGCTGCTGCTGCTGCGCTCGTTACCCGGTCCCGTTACACGGCGGCCACCGTATAGCCGCGCTCGCGCTCGCGCGAGAATCGCCGAGACTGAGCCCAGTAGGTAGCGCAGAGCTCGCTTTTAAGACTTTTCAGCCAGTCCAATTATTTTCTAGATTATGAAGTTCCTTTTTGCCGTATAGTTGATTTTCACGTATCATCGCGCTTGCGCGTAAGGCTCGCCGTTCTTGGGTTTGTTTTGTGGAAGAGGCGTAATCAAGGTTAAAGAATTTCATATTAATGAGCGATCGCTTTTTGCCGGAGGATGAAGTAGTTATTGCAGATTAATAATTTTAGTTTTTCTTTTTCGAAGAGTGGGTAAATAAAGTAAAAAGATTTTTTTATATGTGTTTATGCGGAATATTAGATGGGAGAACCGAAAGCATGCAGGATTTTTTAATTCGATATAGGAACGTTTGAAAATTTTGGTAAGTCTAGAACCGAAGAATGAGAAAGAACATTAACTAAGGTATAACAATATAATGTAAGGTAGCAATTGCTTCTCACGAAGTTCCAAATACTGGAAAAATGTTATATAGAAGAGTAGCTATTTTAGGGTATTCAATTTCATATTTTGTAAAATTTTGGTTAATTTTAATTTCATACGGCATCTTATGATATGTCAAATGATACTAAAGCTGTACGTTATATAGAATAAAGATAACACTACCATTATTTATTTTTCAATAGACACTACACTCGAAACCAAAAAGCTGTTATTTTTCCACGCTCGAAATTTGCTGCGTCAATTAAAAATTTAAGACCTCATTGTTCCCCTACCAGAGGCAACAACAATCCCAGAAACAATAGCACAACCCATCAAAGCTAAAGAAAAAGAAAAAACAACCCACATACACAAAGCGCCATCCTATTCACCTGTGCATGCGCTACCTTCAGACCCCCTAGATACCGTAAAGATAATCGTAACGTTTGTCACACATGAACGAAACAACAACAGCAGCAGCAGCGGCTCTCGCGATTATATTATTTCCTTCTTCCTCCGCTCTATGCGCTCGAACCGTTAACCCGCGGTGCAAAACCATCGGCCCCGCGCTGCGCTGGAAATACAGTGGCACCGCGCTGCGGTCATTATTTTATTTTTCCCTCACTCGCGAGGAGAGAGAAAAAAAAAGGAGACCGCGAGCGTGAAAAGGCTTCCCTGTATTTACGTGTGTGTTTGTGTGTGTAAGAGCATTTCTTAAACTTTCGCGGGGGATTATCGACTTGACCTGGAAAGAAAGGTGGCGGAGAACAGCGTCTTCTCGGAATCGATTTTATTTTTTTCACTTTACTGCGCCGCGGCTTATAATGAGAGTTCGCGGGTTTCGTTGGTATCGAGGCTTGACATCTTTATATTATATCGATGAACAATGGCGAGTGTGTGGACTGGTCGCTGATTCCACGCGTTTGTAGTGGAGGTGATTTTGCTTTGAGAGGAACTATTTCTGTTCGTTTTTGGAAGTTGTAGGTATAGAGTAATTGAACGGTCGTTGATCATTTGACTTCTGAATTATTTATTTGATTTGTCGTTATAAACTAAATAAGAGTTTTAAGAGTTACTTATAATCTTATAGATGTACAAAGATCATAATTGAAAGTAAAGTTAGGAAACATACCTAAACTTTGGAAGATAATATATTTCCGCAAATCATTAATTAATATATTATAACATAAAATCGTAAATGTGTATACATATTAATGTCAAATTAATTATTGAATTATTGAAGAGTTACAATATAAAATTAAAATAAAATATATATAGTAATTATGCCGTAAAAAATGGTATGACGCGCAATTCTTTTTTAAATGCTTTTTATACAGAAATATTTTTTGTATCTTTCGTTCCTTTTTCGATCTTCAATATGAATAAGCAGTGATAAGATTTTTCTCACAGTATTGCGGATTATCTTTTTAATAAGGAAAGTCCCAGTGAAAGAAAGAGGTCTTGTAAGGCTTATTTTCGTTCTCAGAGACCGTAATTTTTATTCTTTATGAAACAAAGTTTCTTATGCTAATTTTATATCACAGCAATATCTCTTTGTGCTTGCGAAACAACGTCATACAAACTTTATCAGATTTCGACTGAAGTTATATGAATATAAAAGCGTAACTTTTTTAAGTTTAAATGAAAAAACTCTCATAAACTTAAATGTAATTCAAAACGTATTGTCGCGTATCCTAGGTATAAATCTCTTGCGTATATTTTTATTCCCTGTTTGTAATAAAATAACATGATGTCAAATATTTCTTGTAATTTATGTTGTTGTCAATGTTGTACACACACATACCTATTTTTTTATATTTCAGTATGAATATATTTATTATTCGTGGCTTGTGAGTGTTATACGTATGAGATGTATGTAATGTATCATATATTTGATATTCTCATTCTTGTCACAGGCTCCTTTTCCAATTTTTTATTCTTTTGACTTAAAAGAAGTGTTGATATAGGTAATTTTTTACCGTTGTGTTAGTGTTCTTATCGTATTCTAAAAGCTGTCATTTGGCTTAAATAAATGTTGGGATCGCGGATCGTAATGATCAGGATGGGCAGAAATAAAATAAATAAACAAATTTATGAGGTAAAAACTATATATATATATATATATATATTGACGTCAATTATATTATACTAAATATAACCAATACCAAATTAAATTATATTCATACTGTTAAGAACGCTGCATAAATCTAGTACTAAGCTGTTTTACATATACTTATACATCTACTCACAGATTGATCTATGAAACAATTGGTTATAGATGTAGGTAAATTATTTCTTTTCAAATTCTTTCAACTAGTAAATTACCTATACTCCAGCCAGGTAAAAAATCAGCGATTCAAAATTACTTTTACAAAAGTTCAAACCATTATAAGCACCCCTTAATCCAAATCTCGAAAATGATAACTCCATTATCCACAAATAGGAGCCCCAAGGAATTCCGTCACCCCGCAACACCGCGCTCGCAACTCCTTCGCAAGACACGACAACCTCGGCCAACACGCGACAACCATTCAGCCACGTCGAATATCCCTCCCGCGCTATTATTACCCTTCGCGCTTCCCGTCCTCTTCTCCCAGCCCATCGCCGCACACATGCGTCCCCCAATAACCCAAAGCCAAACGCAAGCAAAAAGAACAAACAGCGTGAAACCAACCGACCGACCAACGCCAGTCCCATAAGTGCCGCGGCTCATTCCGCAACGGCAGCTCTAATATACTCGCACTCGCGAGATGCGGGAGGGAGTTGCCCGCGCGAAGTGAAAACGCGCTCGCCGCCAAAGAGCCCGCGAGGAAAGTTAAACGAAAGTCCTGTCTCTCTCTCTCTCTCTCTCTCTCTCCGCGAGGGCACTTTCGGCTTCCTTTTTTCTTCTTTTTCTTGTGTAAAATGACGCTGCCGTCACTGCTGCCAGGCGGTTTTCTAATAATAAACCCTACGCTGCTGCGCGCGTTCGAGCGCGTACGAATTCTCGCGGTGCGGTATGTAGCGCAGTACCGGAGGAGGCGATGATTTTTATTCCGCGGTTGGGTGGTGGGGTGCATTCCGCGAGGTGAAGTTTATTTTGACTCTTTGCGGAGGCTCGGCGAGCGCGGGTTTATTTTTGAGGATGGTCTCGAGGTGCCGGAGAGAGGAGGGAAGAAGAAAGTGGGGTGACCTTCGAGCGCTCGTGGAGGATATAATTATTTACGTTTTAATGTTTTCACTTGATATTGTTTTATTCTGTTGGGATAAGATAGCTTTGTTTGTTTGAATTATTTTAGAAGCTTATAGAATGTTTCGTTAGTGATTTCCTTTAATATCGATATAATTATTATAAAATAAGTAGTTAATATAATTTTATTGAAGAAAATCCGTATAGAAAAGAAATCAAGAAAATTGTTTTAAAGAAGTTAAACAATGGACAAAGATGATTCTTCTATTAAAAATCCATGCAGTACGTAGGTACATGCCGCCCTATTAAATGTTTTGCTTTCTGTTTGTAGCATTGTCTCGCAAGCATTGTATTTTATTTTTAAGTTAATTCATAAACGAATATTTTTTAATTATAACGATAATACATTGGATATTTTATGCCCTGTGAATCGTAACGAGATTTTAAAATGAAAATATTTTTCAAATAAAAGTTCAGATAATCGCATTCAGAACACGATTTGTTTTCGGCTCACGACGATTATCGGATGAATGCACGACCGACAGCGTAACTGTCATCCAGCCGGTTGCTTGGTCAGCGCGAAACTTTGGTTGGCTAACAAGTTCGAAAGCGGACACATAGGAAAACGCCGGTGCACCGAACTACGTTTCCATTGTGGTCTACCGCCGCTCGTGACTATTTTTCATGGGCAAATCTTGTCGAAAGGCAGATTTTATATCGATAGTATTATTGGTGAATTGTCGCTAAAAATATGAAAAGTATAAACAGTTTTGTTAATTATATTAAGAAAGAAAATTTCTTTAAAATGTTCTGCAGTAGTATAAATTAGACGATTTATGAAATGCTTTTTATATAAGAAATAAGTCATTTTTATACACAGAGATATATGGTAACATTTATCCTAATTTACCATAAAAATTATGACAAATGACATTTTTTTCCGTGTATTAAGATATTTTATATTTTTACTATGAACTGAGGATGCCCAACGATTACTACTTTTTAACAATTTTCATGGTAATTTGCATGAGAGAATTTTCTCTATATCATAAAAATTCATTTTCAATTTTAAAAGCGTTTCATAAATTGTTTGATTACTACTAAAAAGAACTTTTTTGTAAGTAAAAATAAAAAATTAACAGTGATTTTTGTCTATCAAAAATTGATTAGTTACAAGTCCAAAAACCGTCTATTTAACTTCAAAATGATACCAAGCTCAGTTCTAATCCGTGAATTCGTGCATATTTTACCTACTACATTAAATATCTGAAGTAGTTACAGATAGTATTGATCAGACATCCTCATTTTACATACATTCCCTCGTATACATGTTTCTTTTACTTTATACAAAAAGTCTACATCTCAATTTACTTATTTCAACGCTCTTTACACGTCTCTCGCGAATCCACGAATTTCACCGCTGTCTCTAAAATTCACCAAGGAAGCCACCGCCATTCTCAGCCTCATTTTCCCCTCCTCCCTTTCTTCGATTCCGGATTTTCCCAAGTCCGCTCTCACCCTCCCCGCACGCGCACGCACGCGTCATCTCTCGTGCACATCGCTCGTAAAAAGCCCTGCACAGCCGCAAGTGCGTCTCGTCGTACCCTAGCGCTGTACACCACAGTTTCCACTACTCGCGGACGCATGCGGTTTTAACGGCTCTCTCTCGCTCTCCTCTCCGCCGCGTATACCGAAATAAAGCTGCCGCTGCGCTGCGGCGGCGGTGATTTGCTTCTGTCATCGGAGCGCCTGAAAAGAACAGGTAGAAAGCGAACGGCGGCAGCGGTCGTCAACCTCGGCGACCTTTATTGCGAGTCTATGTAGCGAACGGCATCGATTGTTCTGGAATTTTAATCGCGAGCAGACAGCCACCGTTGCTTTTTCGATGGCGAGGCTCAAGCGCGCGCTCTTCGGAATATTGAGGGACGCTTCGATGGGGGAGGAGGAGGCGGTGTAGGATTGTGACGGATTCGCGAGGATCGTGGATGCGGGAAAGACGCGCGCGCGCGCACGGTTTTTCTCGGTGATCATGGTTGTGGGGAGTATCTTTGGAGGATGGAAAAGATCTCTTTTTATACGGCGGGGAGTTCTCGTCACGATTTATAGGGATTTTAAGGGGGATTCTGGTGTAGTTAATGTTTTCCTTTTACATTTTTTAGGGGATTTTTTAAGAAAAATCGACAAAAGATATTGCTATAAGCATTTTTCTTTCATGTTGATGTATAACAGAGAAGTCAAAATATTCATGATTTGCCTTATTTCGGTTATTGAAAATAAAAAATTTAAAACGATATTTAATTAGTATTAGTTTGGCTAGAGCAGGTATTTGGTATCAGGACGTTTTTTCTTTTTTCAATTTTTACAGCTTTTAAAGATGAAAATAAAATCGAAAATTCAAACCCTAAAACTTAAAAATGACGTCACTTCGAATATATTAATTAATATATTATTATATATCGACTATATAAATATATTAATATATTAATATTCAATGTGACGCCATTTTTTATTTTTTCATATTGTCCATTTATACGACAACCGCTTGAAAAGAAGAATATCCTTTAAATCATCAACAGAAAGCTGTAATAAACAAAATATTATTTAAAATGAAATATTTAAGAAAACTTTTATTTCAAAAATTTGTATTCATTAGCAAATCAAACTGTAATAATCCGCAGACATTCCTTTCAAAAATCTCTCTTTTAATTTTTTACTTCAGCGCTCGCGCTTCAACTTCAAGCTTCAGGAAGCAAAGCCCTATCCCGAACAATGCCTTTCCAAGCAATCGCTCACGCACACCGTAAACCCTCTCACACACACATACACACACGCACACACACCTCCGTTACCCAACCGTACGATTTCGAGGGCGTTTCAATTATTCAGAAAGCCCATGCGCTGCAGCTCGCTCGCGCGCATCTCGCATCATATGGGCACACACTGCACAGCCGTGCGTATATATATATATATATATATATATATATATATATATATATATATATATATATATATATATATATATATATATATAGATATATATCTCGCGACTGCGAGCCCTTCGGCTGCACGCAGCCGATCGATCGAAGCGTCGGGCACGTATATATAACGAGCGTATATCTACCCGGCGCGCTCGAGAATTCGCGTATTATCGCGCGCCGTGCGATGCGAGCCAAGAGCCCGCGCTGCGAGACACACGCGCTCTCGCGTGGCTTGTACGAAATTGAAAATTTCACCGAGCGCGCACGGCTCGACGAGCAGGTCGGACTCGATGCTCGCGGAGAGGCACGCGTCACCGACGCCCCGGCACGAGCCTCACAACAGCTGCTACTGGACTTGGCAGGTGGTCGGCTGCTTTCTTCTCTGGGTTCTGTTGCTGGGTTTTTTCTTCCTTTTTTTTGTTGGTGGATGACGTTGTGCGTGCGTTGTTGGAGTGCGGTTGAGGGCCATCGTTTAGGTGGTTTCGATAGTGTTGCGGGGTTGATTAGAGGATTGGCGTGGTATATTACAGGGTAATGTGTTTTTTGTCTATTGTAGGTACTTTATTGTTGTTTTTGAGAAGAAACGTTTTACTAAGAGAATTATGGAAATTCGATATATTTTGGTATATGAATGCATCTATATTGTTTGTGGAATTAGGGAGAGTAATACATTGGGGTAAGATTTTTTTATGTATAATCTTTGTTATATGTTTATTAATCACATTCAGCTTAACAAGATTCTTTTGGTATTTTTTAGAAAAACGTAACGGATTGATAAAGCTTTACAAGAATAACAATCGAATGTAGAAGACAGACATAATAAGTGATGCCTGTTTTGAGACACAGATAGTTGCCCACTTTGGGACCTCTTTGTTTAATCCCTAAACTGGCAAATATGTATTTACTGCTTGTTTTAAATTAGTGCTAAGAACTACGTCTAATGTATAAGAAGTCGATTAATTTGTTGCGTTAAGTACCTGCAACTCTCAAATTTTATATGTAGGATTCTTTCATAATAAAGTTTGAACCCCCATCAGATTGCTGCTACTGCCCTTACTTCGAACGTATTGAAGCAAGTAGTGTTCCAATAAACTAATAAACATGGAGTTGTTTAACTAACTTACCCTTGAATTGTGTTGTTATAATATACTCACACGTAAAATATTTTTATAGAATAATTGTCTCTTGTTTCATCTCTTTTAATTAAAGTTCTGCAGTTTGAGCTTTACAGAGACAATGCTTTAAAAGTTTGCAAGATTTCATTGAAATCTAAGAATAAATGTGAGAACAGTGTATTTCTGCGGGACCAGAGCAACAGTTTGTTCTTTTAATAACTTTGCTTATCTGTGGCTGTGTGCTATTTCGCACGCTTAGACACGAATTAAGCGTAGTCTATGACATCATCCCTAGATTTTCGCAGGAAGAGGAATAATTGCCCACGAAATTGCCTATGTTTAAATAGAAATTACACTCTCCGTCTGCGCGGTTATTATGCAAATACATTCTTTTGAAAGTACAAAAGCGTAATAAATTTAAATTAATGTACATTTTAAATTATTTTTAAGTTCCTGTATCAAACAATATTTATTTACCATGATTACCATTACAATGCTTTCAATGATTTTTTTGGTCAAATATTTCCTGAATTTTAATTTGCATGTATCACGGTATTATCTACATTATGAGCTAAATTTATATTTAAATCTTTCATCATGAATGAACTTAATTTCAGACACTATTTTGAAACACATAAAATGATATTGTACCAGACAGTACGAGTTACTGGCGCAATCTTAAGTTGAAAAATGACTCAACGCCGATCGTCGACAAAAACCAAAAAATTCGCTTCGCTTCTATAATCACAGCCACCACCACCACCACCAACACCACGAGATACATATCCAGCGATCCTCATTCAATTTCATGGCTCATAAAATGTATATTCCTCTTCTCCGCGCGAATTGCTCATTCTTTTCTTGCCCTGCCGCTCTCTCGCAAAGAAGCTTATTCTCGCGACGCCCGCCGCTGCTTCTCCGCGCGGCAGAGCAAACGCTCCTCGCTTCCATGCTCCTTTTTTTCATCCGCATCCACCGAGTTTCTATATATATACACGTAATAACGAGTCAGCGCTCGTGCCTCCGGTACTCGAACGTCGCGGGATATCGGCTCATTGTCCTCGGCGTGATGGCTTTCAGGTAGCGGGCCGCGTGCTCTCTTTGGTCAATTTAAAAGCGCCAAGGACTCCATTCCTTCCATTCGGCCGGCGCCGCTGGACGATAGAACGGGCCGAGAAACGAATAGACCGCGGAGGTGGTGGTGGCAAGATTTATGCGCCTCGCTCTCTCGGGGCTCGCGGGTAATGTCCCCATTGTCGATTTATATTGCGCGAGCGTGAAAACGAACGATGGAAGGACGGGCAGCGCGTGTACATTGACTTCGATCGCGCGGACCTCCTGCGCGGGAGATTTTTTTTTTTTCTCTTGTTTCTTTAGTGGGTTTTTCTCTTTATCGGCGTGCTCCACTTGCAGTGGCTTGTATATTGCGAGGCTGAAAGTTGGTGAGGAGAGGATGGAGTCGGGATATTACGGATTTCGGGGAGGCAAAAAATTGGGTCTCGAGTGCATCGAGTGCGTTTCAAGTTTTTTCGTTGTTATAAGTTGTGTAAGAGTGTATTCTAGTGCAATTGCGGTGAGAAGTAATAGGTTAGAGTCGCTGTTTTTGATATGCGGTAAGAAAAAGTGGGTGACAAAATTAGACCCATGAATTGTATCGTAAATATTGTTGTAACTTTCTCAACGTGTAATGAAAAAAAGATTCTGAAAAAATTGGAATACAATTGGATATCTTAAAAACATTGCTACACCAGGAATAACCCAAAAATTAATATCTCATGGCAAAAGAATAATAACAAATGTTTTTTATGGTTTCTTTAATTTTTCGGAGAAAATTTAAATTTCTTCGCTAAAACTTCATTTGGGTCTTAAAAGGTTAATGTAACGCCATTTTGTTAAATTTAGATCTATCTTATGTAGAACTATGTAGATCTATCTAGTTTGCTGTGGGAATAATTGAGGGCCTCAATAAAACTAGATAATTTTCTACCAAGATCATACATACTTATTAAAATGCATTTGGAATTTTTTCTTTCAAACCAGTAAACAAACACAATCGTGATGATAGCCATGAGCACACTTTTTCAGACATTGGTTTGCAGGGAATATTTTCATTATCTTTTATTAAAGAAACTGTTAATTCTCTTGAAATGATACATAAATACATAGGAATAATATTAGTACAAATAATTTTTAAGGAGTCTTCAAAAAAGCCCTTAAAAAATGCCTTGTACACGAGAGAACCTTTTTAAAATCCTAAAAATAGTCTTATCTTCCTCTTAATTTTGTTATTAATCTACATATAAGAAAGCTAAAGCAGCCTTTCACTTTAAATATAAAAAAATCAACGTGCCTTTCAATAAATTCTACACTTTACGTGCTCGAAGCTGCAAGAATCGCTGCCTTCCACCTCTGAAATCCAATATAAACATCACATCTCTCTTCCGCGCAATCGCCTTTCTTCGCCCGGTCGACCGGACTGAAAGCTCGAGCAAACCCAAGTGATCGAGAGCACTTTTAGCATCGATCCACATCACGCGTCTCCGCGGGGAGGGCCCGGCAAACAAATACAACCACCCAACGCAGGCCGCAGCGCGGATTTATATTCGTTTTATAGCTACTGCGCCAGACGGAATAATCGCGCAAGAAAGGAGCCCCGGAGGTCTAATTAAGACGATGCGTGCGGGGCTACGGTTACGCGATGTTGCGACAAACAGTTTCATTTTGCGAACCCCCGCATAGGCAGTTATGGAGGCTCTTTATTATGTGCGCCATCGGCGTTAGGCTGCAGTCACAATGGCGTTTGTTCGTGATTTTACGCGGGTGTATCGTGTATGCGGTGACGATCTTTGTTTGGGCACGCGGAGATGATTTGTAACTAGTTTGTGGGGTCTATTGTTCGGCTGGATTGTCTCAACGGGTTTCGGTCTTTGGCCTATTTTGACGCGGTGAAATGGGCGATTTTATCGTCGCCGTAGGAGTTGGTTTATAAATGAAGCTGCGAACGATACTGGAGAACCTAACGTTAATTAAGAATTTAGTTTGTAAACGTTAATGTGACGTTATTTAATATTAAGCTTGTAAAACACTTAGTATTTCTGGAATACTTTTAGTCATTGTAGAATCACTTTATTTAATTTTTCTGTCATTTTTTTCATGAATTTATAATAGATTTATAATAATTCTTGACTTTATCGTTTATCTTAATTTATTTGTGGGTATCAAATTGATGTAATAACATATAATATTGAAATATTTAGCGACGTTCGTCGATTAAAAACATTTGAATAGGATCAACCATTCCGAGATATGTTGATTCGCACACACATGTATCCATACAGGTATTTTTAAAATAGTATATTTTGATTCCTAAGGTCTCAAACATGCTGCTATATAATGTTTTTAGCAAAAAATTTTATGCCACTACAATAACGCTTTACATATAAAGAAATAAAGAAAACTAGAGTATATTATAAGCATCATAAGCTCAAATATACTTTCAAAATTATAAATCATTCGAGGTTTAAGCCTTCTTAAATTCGAGAAATTATTTGACCTTAAAACCTAAATTTGATGTAAAAATGCACCTTAATAGGTTTTAAATTATTTGGAAATCTTAATTTTATGTGATAATTTGTATGAAAGTTTAGGAATGTAATGTCTATTTATTTGTATTTATGTTACTGTATAAATGGTTTCTTTTAAGAAATGTTTATCATTGGATTTCCGTACAAATATCTTTTTATAAATTAAATTTAATAATGAAAATTCATCTTATATTTTTGTATGGATTATTTATCTACTTCAGTAATGTTACTCTTTATCGCCTTCATTTGAATACATGTGGAGCATCATCTAACTTATTCGTATATGATAGTTTCTTTTAAAATATCATTTTTAATCGTATGTCTCATATCAACGGCCCAAACATGGGTTATCAGCAATTAGAGCAGTTCGACAGTGACTGCCAAGTTGAGTTGTAAAGTCTACAACACTCTGAGAAGACTTTTTTCCATAAGTGAGTACTATTTTTGTTTATTTATTTCTTTTATTTTAATTAATAATATAAGTAAAATTTGTAAATTTTTTTACGTATTTTTATATTGTTATTGTCAAACGCTTTTTTCTAATTATTAGCATACAACTCAGTAAAGTGTGACTAAAAGTTGTTTAAAGCAAATTAAAATTATTATCTTTTACATATTTGGATGCGTGAATAAAATGCTTTTTATTTCTTTTCCATAACTTCCCAGGTAGAATCAATTTATTTTTGTGCTAGGGAAGAGCAGGGCGATAGGAGCACGAGGCGGTAGGAGCACTGCTAATATTTTAAATAATAAGCATCTTTTACCAACCATTTCCTTTTTAGTATTATCTTCAGTGATAATGTATTAAATTTTGTAAAAACAATAAGATTTTCTTAAATCAAAATTCATTCAAAAAACATCGTATTTTGAGTACCCTCCAACTTTTATTTTCGCTACTTTGATACAAGAAAAACATTTAAGAAATACATTTTGAGAATTAGGAATCAAAATAAAATATCTTATATCAAAGTGATCTTTTTACCCGAAAGTGCCCTTTCTAACCCGCTCTCCCCTATAAATAGTTACACGGAGAGAAAAAGTTAGTAATGATTAATATACTAGGTTAGGAATTCGGAGACGAAGAGTAAAATTAGTTTACAGTAAACCGCAGGTTAAGACTCAGTACTAACCTGTACAGGAATGAATAAAATTTCGCGTAACCTACAATCCTTCCGCTTTTTATGTTTTTATATTAACAAAATGCGTATACACATAGACTTCATGATAATTATTTAAATACTAAGACATTTTTCTTCAATAATACATGTACAACATATAAAATAATATGCTCGATCAAATGTTTATTATCTTTATTTAATACAAAGTCAACATTTATTTAAACTACAACTTTTTGGAGTTATCGCTAGAATAGTGTAGTATAGCCATTTACTGAAATTTTTGGCGCCAACTCCAAAAAGTAGTAGTTTGAATAAATGTTGACTTTGTATTAACTAAGTAAGATAATAAACATTTGATCAAGCCTATTATTTTCTCAATCCCGCTATTATAGAAAGAATTATTTTTTATTTTTTAGTGCGTTATATTTTTTGAAGACGGTTCAATTTTTTTATTAAAATTTTTTATTTAACTCTTTTTAGTGTTCTCAATATAATGACACACATATATGGTCCAAAAATATTAAAAAATCAGTATTTTTGACCAGTACTGATAGTATTGGCCCAATACTAAATTAAAATTTGCATAATACCACTAGTGGGATATACTCTAACGGATAAAAGATATAATTATTGATATATAAATTATAATTTTATGGGACCACCAGTGGAACATACTCTATCAGATAAAAAAAAGAATTTTCGAAATCGATTTATCCGTTGTGGAGTTATGCGTGAGCAGACATCAAAAACATACAGGTCGAATAGGGAAGAATATCAATTTTTAGTTAATAGTGTACTCTTGTAGATCGTGGTATAGTTTCTTTGTAAACTTTTGGAATTTTCACGATATCTTCAAAATTAAAAAAGTTATAGTTACATCTTTAACTTATGATATCACTCAAAGGACCTTCAATAAGTTACAACTTTCGCAAATTAAGTTTTATTCTTTAATTTCAATAAGCAATATACGTCGGCTTAGATTCTCTACAATTTGCACAAGTGCCGATCGAAAAATAAATTTTGTTTTCTTCCCTATTGATAACCTCCTTCTTTTTGAAGTCGGTTAATAAGCCAAATATTAAATAATTATGCAATATTATTCAATTATCCAAGGAAGATTGATTACTATACTATATTAGGAATCAGTCGAAATAGGTTTTATCGGTTCCGATTTACCCACCTTGCACTGTACTCAGTCCTAACCCCATTTAGTAGCAATTACTATCTTTTTCTCTCCGTGTATAAATGGCCATTAATGGCCGATTAGTGGCTCAGAATGAGACTGATTTTAACCAGGATTCCGTATATTGTTTTAATAATCCTAGAATATCATTAGGAGTTTATGAGACCCTAGTTTGAAATAAATTCAACGTTCTTCTAAAATATATATTTACGAAAATACATTTTCTCTTTTCCGAAGTATTGAAATTTTAAAGGTAAAATTGCTCTAAAAATCCAATTGTTCTAAATGAAAAAGAGCATATTAAAATGTATTAAGTCTTAACAAAATTACACACGGTAACAAGGAAGCCTTTTTCAGAACGATATTCTAAGGTTAAAGCAGGTTGGATGATTTTTAACATAAGTAACAATTTAATTAAATCGCACCTTTTGTCGAATCGTTACAGAAAAAACATGATTACTCTATTCGAATTCTTCGCAGCGAGTCTCATTCTGCTGCTGTGCAATTGCGCGAGCGCCCAAGTTGACTCGGAGGTGCGAATTATATCGAAGAACTGGACTTTTCCGAATTTGAATGATCAAAAATTTGTTACTCCCGAGCGCAGATTGTTGACCGATAACGATGACAGCTTTTCTTACATGGTATGTCAGGAGCGAAAGCCAGATATACAGTACTCGTGCAACGTGACGGTGGAAGCATGGCCTTTTTCCAATGGTGCCTACAGGGACACCTGCGAGAACATCAATATAACCAGTGAGGACATCGAAGCAGATATGTACTTAGGAATTGACCAACTGTTGCGCTTGACTTTCGACAGAGTCCTAATCTTCTCTCGCGGCCTCATGAAGAACAGTACACACTATCAGCACTTATACATTACACAAATCACAATCGTCGACATGTCCAACTGCAGCACTGCAGCAAAGATCATCACTGTGGACCACATTGGATCGATCGGCCTAGCAATAGTCTACCGCGACAGCTTCGAGGTCATATTCCGCAGTAAAGACAAGTGCGGAGGCCACCTATGGAAATGCAGGATAAGTTTTGACTTCGAGGGCCGACAAATTGGTGATCCAAGGCCCTACGAAATTACGAGGAATCGCGTCACGCTGCCCGTGGCTCGTGACACGCCGGACAAAGGCAGCTACTCGCTTGGCTGGACAGACGAGATCGACAGCAGAATCAAGCCCAAAACGACGATTTTGCTCGTAGATCCCTTGGGACGATCGAAGAAGCTCGCATCCGATTTGGAATTCATGCGCCAGTCGAAAGGCTCAGCCTCGTTCTCGAGTGCCCACGAGTTTTTCAGCATGTGCTGGCTGCGCGGCCACGATTCAATTTGGCACGACAGTCCGGACAGTAGCCGGCAGGTGCGTTGTGTCCAAGTCGATAGCCAGGGCCCGAGGATGAACCTGACACTGAACCTACCTTACACCACAACGTGGGTAGCAGTGCGGAATATGGCCGACGGCGAGCTTTTGGTGGCCACGGGAAACTGCGAGGTAATCGGCGAAGAGGCGCACTGCAAGGGATTCCGAGTTCAGAGGTTCGCTGTCGACGGACAGCGGATGTACAGGGCTTTGGACGTCGATGGACTCAACGTGAACTTCAAAATAATGAGTGTCTACGAGTTTAAGATATCCAAGAATGGCGTGGGTGAATTCTGCATCTCATGGTATGATTTTAGAAGCACGGAAATGTACGCTGATTTGAAGTATGACAGTTGGTGCGTACCGATGAAGTACACGTTGATGTCACGACGAACGCCGCTGAAGTTGGTATAAAATGATAATTAACGCGTATTGTTTTGAGCAATTTGTATAGGGTGTTAAGAACCCAGTGGTTAAGAACCTATTGATTTTCATGGTTTTATTATTTACTTAAATCTCACGATATTTTCCACCGTTATTCAATTCTTCTATCAAATATTATACATGTTATTACGAGTATATTAAATTTCATAATGTACGTTAATAAAGAAAACTGTTTTGTGAGACGAAGCATTTGATATTTATTTTATCATTGACATTTCTTTTCACTTACTAAAAATACATTTTAAGTCTGCGCATGTATGAATACGAATCAGAAGTTGATAATTATTTATCGTTAACGTTACTTAAAAAGACAGCGAATAATATTTCTTGTTTTGCCGTCTGAAAATAAAAAACTACCGCAATGTATTTCAACAGACTGCTTTCTCAAAGAACTAAAAAAACGGCAACTATTACAAATCGTTTCTAAAATATATAAGTCAAATGAAAACTTGTGTATTTTCAGTATACATAGTAGCCATAGTTAATAAGAAATATGTATATGTTGTAGGCTAATAAATATATAAATCAGGCTAAGTTACACAACAAAAAAGTATTACTTATTTTAACCCTCGAACGGCCATGTGGCGTCAATTTTGTCCCCTAGGCTTATTTCTCATAAATTAATCAAGAATGTGCATCTAGGAGCTTTTGAAGGCGTAGATTTCGAAAAAATCAGCAGAACCATAATGGCGGTCTTTCCAAGTGAAAGATATTAATCCTTTCGTACATTGACAGAACTGGGCAATTTTACGTATGTATGGAATCTATTTTAAGTGGCTTCCGGTGACCCGAAAATTTTAATTTTGCCATAGTTTGTTTACCAGATTGTTTAAACAAATTTATTTTACAAATAATTTCATCTCAAATTTAAGTTCAGCCACATCTGAAGCTGCATAAAATACATCTTTTTCATACGTACGATTTCCCAATTTCTTTCGCTCACGAAGTGATTAATAGTTTAATGCTCTTGACATGTCTGCCACTGTGGTTGCGCTAATTAAAAAAAATTGTTTCCGCATTCAGATTCGAAAACTATGCCTTTGAAAAACCCTATCCAGATATATTTGTTTATTTTGCTTTTGATTTATAAGACAATGCCCTGGGTCCAAATGCGACCCCACGTGGCGGTCCGCGACGTAATTGTCGTCGTAGTCCTGATTTGCCCGTCTGAAGGTTAAGAACAAAATTTAACAAGATGCAATAAATTTAAGAACACTTTTTCCTTCATCAAGTTTGTTGAAATGTTTCTCATTTTAAGAAACGTATTGTGTCGATTTAAGAAATTTTGTTTGATTATCATTATATGGTTTACATTCTGAAAATGTGAGATTAGTTTTCCACATTTATTGATTCCTTTCACTATCTGCAGAAGTTAAACTGCAAAAAACTAATCAAGAATGATCTACTGAACTTTGAATACTATCTTCTTCCAAAGAAAAATTTATTTCTTCTTATAAATAATTGTTTCTTATTTTCTTATTTCAGAAAAGTTTCTTATTTTACGTATTTTTTTTCTAAAAATAAGTAATGTGTTCTTATTTTAAGTATTTTTCTTTCCTTTAAAATAAGTAATACGTTCTTATTTTAAGTACAGATTTCTTAACCCTGTAACGCCCAGGGTCCTTTTTCATAAAAAAGAAAATTAATAGGTAACGGCTTGTTAACTTTAAAATGTCCCTGTGATCTACCTCGAATAATTTATTTAAGTAAAAACAAGTTCTAAATATAATTTTAAACAGTAGAATTTAAAACCAACTTTAAGTAAATCTGTTCTTAATTCAATTAAATTTTAATATTTAGCATGGTAATTTGTTGCTATATATGTGTTTTTAATGTATGTGATTCTGAAAATTTCCGCGGGCAGTAGTCGCGCCTCTACAGCTCTTCGCTGGTGGAATAGCGAGCGAGCAGCACACGCAATTCAGCCACCGAGTCGAGCTCGTCGCTCTCTCGAGCGCTAAAGTATAATCAGGCGATTTAAGTGTCCAAGAGACCCAGAAAGCCGTATCCATAGTTGATATAAAATTGCGAATTGTGAATGGTTATAATAGTGTCTTTATGGAGCTCGAAATCTTTCGAGCGAGCAGCCGGAGGTTTTGCTGAATTACGTCGCAGTCGGCCCACGTGCTGAGCAACTGAAATCGCTTTCGAGACGAGGAGAAGAATATCTTCGCGGAGCAGCCTCGCAAGCACGGCCAATAGCTCCGCAATCACTGCCATTCGTCAAATAAATATCGACACGCCGAAATTGTGTATGTATTTAAATAATTCGAATCAATTCGTGAAGATTAATTTGCACGATATGTGTATCGCATATTATTTAGTATTTTTCTTGAATTCGTATTGTTATCGACAAGCGCTCCGCGTGAAATAGTTTAAAGTGACGCAAATTGCGGATCACGTGATGGAAAGAGTGATGTGTGTGTGTGTATGACGCGTGACGTTGTGGATGGATGTCAGAATAATTTATTAATTATATGACGCAGAATGATATAATAAAGTGAATTCATGGCAGAGATTCATGCTCTTTTTTATATATATATATATATATATATATATATATATATATATATATATATATATATATATATATATATATATATATATAAGAGCATGAATCTCTGCCATGAATTATATATATATATATATATATATATATATATATATATATATTATACCTTATTTCTTACACAGTCGATAGAATTACAACAAAAAAATAATTTTATGTTATTGAGGCAATATTTTTATCGTCATATGAATTGCATTCCCTGTATGCATTGTTTCTGTCGATGTGGTATCGTTATTTTTAATTTAAAAAATGAATAATTTAACAAATAATCATTCTGCTTTATACTTTATCAAATTATTGATTCTTAATTTTTGTCAGTGATAAAAGTCGTGTTGTACTCACAACCAACGCTGGACATTGGCAGGTTAAAATAAGTAAAAATCGCGATTTTGTTACTTGTTTTTAGAACGATAAAATTTAAAGTAGCAACAAAAATAAGTAATTTCTTTTTGTTAATCGGCGATCAGACTCACTCACCTCGCACTCACCTTTAAAACATCAAGATTAGTCTATTCGGCTGATAAAATTAGGCGAATGCTAATAGTCTGGGTATTTAGATCAAAGCATTATCATTGTTAGGCGAATGAAAATAATAGAAAATTAGAAAATTTGGACGATATTGATGTCGTATTGTCATTTCGATATGGTTTTATCAGTGTATTAATAAACAAAAAGCTGTGATTCAGTATTCTTTACGCAATAACAAATCATTATCAAGCTCGATTTTAACCTCTTGAGTTACCACTTTTATAATTACTTTCAATCACTTTTACTTTGCAAGCTAATTTTTGTTATAACACTATAACAGTCATGGCCAATTACTAGATCATCAAAAGTTGGACACTGGGACAGGTCGCTTTTGGGCGGCCATATCACTACATGGTACATCGGACCAAATAACGTTTCGATTTATAATTTATGTACTTAGTATCGTGAGAAATATTGTTTTACTATTTTTTTGAGAGATAATAATAATACTTTTCAATAAGTAAAAGTTTTTTTGGTCTACATTTAATTTAAATTCTTTATATTTTAGATAAACTATCTTCATTTTACTAAGTGGCCAGTTACTGGTACATCTATCTTATTAATAAAAATAAATTTCCTTTTGTAACTTTTTTGACTGGTTTTGATATCTTTACACTCTTTACTTTTTTTTGTAATTAAAGCTATTTTTCCCGAGGAGAACCGATTCTGATATCTGCTTTTTTCAAAAAACGAAACCTAACTTCAACGGAATGACTTCGGTCGGTAACTGAAGAATCACGCATCATCGATAGTACATAATAACCCATCCACTCTCCGCGACTACCCGTAAAAAGCACCCGACGCTCCGGCATTCTTCACTGGCAAAAACAAGAGACACGCGCCGGCATCATCCTCGCTACGTAGATAATTACACGCTCTCGGTGCACTCACGAATACATTCTACATGCACCTTCCAATTCGCGCTCTATAGCGTCGAGGATCGTCCTATACCTAGAGCCGTCGTCGTCGTCGTAGTCTTCGTCACTCCCTCTCGTGCGCCTATAATTTCCCAATTACATCGTGAGTCACTGGAGCCGGTAACTTCAGTCTCCGCTGTGCGCGAGCCGCAGAGAAAGAGAGAGAGAGATTCATTGAGAAGGAGGAAGAGACGAGAGCTGCGCCGTCATTATCTCGACGTTCCTATCTCTCTCGCTTTCCGTCTGTGTGTCTCTCTGTAGGTACAATGAGCCCCGCGCGCAAAAGGAAGAAGACTCGCGCCCACGCCACTGGCTTCAGGACTCATTACGCACTTTTTCCGCGCCGCGCCGCTCTTTCTATGGGTTTTCCGAGTGTGCACGGTGCGCTCGCAGTCTGCGCAGTGTACAGTCTGGGGCAGATCCTGTAGGATATCTATACCAGCGCGCCCGACGTTATTAATAATCCTCTTTTCTCCTCTCTCTTTTTTTACTGCTCTGTATTCTCTATACCTGTGTGCATGGGAGCACTTGTTCTATAGCTTGCAAGCTCGACGGCGCTCTCGATAATGGGACGGTTTAGACCTCTTTTTCGGAGGGGGGGGGGGGCAAAATGAAAAAGGTGCGGGTCGTCGTTTTGCTTTTTTGCACAGGAGTGGGGTTCATCAGTTGGATACCGCGCGAAGTTATTGCCACTACTTTCCAGCTGGAAGAGAATGTTTTGTTATCCGTTAATGGGTTTTCGAGCGCTTTTGTTTTCTCGTCTGCCTTCGAGATTGAAAATTATTTGCTTTTTTGCGACGGGGGGTGTACGGAGGCACTTTGAAAATATATCTCCGCACCTTTGTGTTAGCGTGATTTATATAGTTTCTTGTAGATAATACTTCGAAAAAAATCGTAGTAATTTCTTTGCTGATGGTGGCTATAAAATATTGTTGCGCGAAAAAGTCGTTAAATAAAAACGTACACTGAGAATACTATATCGTATCTCACGCGATATATATCGTAACTCACGCAACATCATATCGTAAAAATTTACATATCGATATCGCAATTATTCAGCGTATGATACGATATGATATCATAAAATTAGCAATTTGAAATCTTAATTTCTACATTAAAAATACAATTGTAAATAGTTTAATTTCTCTTAACAGGCGAAATATTATGTGCAGATCCCAAGCTCATGAATTTACAACATTGGATCGAAAGGAATTTGATCTACGATATATGAATCGGAACATTTACGATATCATAATTTTAAGATATGAAATTTACGATATGGTTTTCTCAGTGTATTACTCATAATAGCATTTATTTGAGCCAAGTTCTATGTATTATATTAAGACTTGATTCGCGGTGCTTTTAATGAATATTTCTTTATAGCGAATTTATAAAATAACTAATTAGACAGTTGTTATACTCTTATAGATTAAAAAATACGTTCGCTGGGAGTAAGACCTCCGACTATTATCATACTTGTTACGTTTAGTTGCAAGTGCAAAATAAACGGATGAGTTTATAAAGCGGTGAACAATGAAAATTTTTTAAATTATGTAACTAATCTATATTTTACTGATATATATATATTCTGTTTTATAAAAATCCCATTCTTCATTATGATTTACAATTAAAGAATAATGAAATAAAAGTTATCGCATCAGTGATCCATATGGTCTTGGCGGGTCAATGAAACTCTTTTCTCCCTCTTCTCTCCCCTTCGACTAAAAAACTCCACTTTCACTTTTCAATCTATCAAATACAAAAAAAGAAGGTACCAAACTTCCCGTACCCGACAAAAACACGAAACACGAGAAGCTGCAGGCATTTCCCGACTCCTCGTAAACCTGCGGCGAGCCCAGTTAAGGTCTTCCCGGACACGCGACACGCGCTCACAGGCGCCTAATGAAGAAAGTTCCACGCGTCTGTCGCGCCGATCGTGATGCAAGAAGCATCTGGCGAGCGCGTATGTAACGCGTTGATTTTGTGCGCCGCGTATACCTAGAGCTTCGTAGCCTCGCTCGATGTACGTGCAGCCGGTTTCCCGCGAAACCTCCCGTCTGCCGCGTATATACAGACGCGAGTGCATGTGGCTTGGGTGCTCTCTTGACTCAAGCGTTATATGAATTTTCGAAATACGCCGACGCACGCTGGGTGCGTGTAATTTTGAAGTGTTTGCTTTTGAAGGGTTGGGGGGGGGGGGGGAGGGTTGATGGGGTATGTGTGTACCTTGTTGAAAGGTGATTGGAGCTTTGTTGGAGTTTTGATGGTCGATGTTGCGTTGATTGAATTGGTTTGGTATGGGTGTGTTCTATGAAGTAGGATGCTTGTAATATTCCATACGATGAAATTTGAAGTTTTTGAGTTATTGAGAAAATAAATGACACGGATGTTAGACGGATTCATAAATTAGGAGAGTTTAATTTGTTTTGACATACCGCTTAACTGTAATAATCAGATTTAATCGAGAAAGTAAATTACATGACGGTCTTTTCCAAACATTCAAATATCTTTTTATGTGATTGATACAAACGTTTAACATTATTTTTAAAAGTTTATAACTACAACTGCTTATCTCTGAAATTGGTTGCTAGCTTCTAATAAATCAATACCAATTCATTAGTTTAACTGTTGCTTTTATGGGCTTTGCAAATTAATTTTTGCAAGATCCGAATTAAGATAAACGTGCAACTGTATTCTCGCAGTTTAATCCTCAAGATAATTTGATTTATCTCGAAAATTCAATATCAAACCTAAAAAATTTCGACCTCTCGATAAGGTTCAGTACTCACTCTATAAATTGCCACTTAATCACCCTCAACTCTTTGCTAGAGTAAACCCCAAGATTTCCGATAGCTGAAACAAATGTACTTTACTACCACATCGCCCACGAATTCAATGCCCCAAAATAATTAGCTTCAATCTGTCGATTGTGCCTACCGCATAGACTAAGCGGGTACTACAACAGTTACTTCCTGTAGTAAAGATTAGAGTGAAATGGATAACTCTCGTATTCCCATATGTTCCTACTTTTTGTGCTCTTGTTAAATTTATTAGCAATAATTGATGCGAATAAGTCATTCAATAAATTACAAGTAATTTAATTCAAATCAAATCATATTTCCATTTTATGGTACCTGCTACTTCGATTTTTACCATAAATAACTAAAAAGAAACTTAGGAATTTAGAAAGTAAACACTACCATAATCTCAAAAATCTAATTTTGTTTTACAAACTGTTTATCTATCAATTCTATAATGATTTAATTGGTATCAGACTTAAACAATTCGCAATATCTTGGTAATATTAATAATATTAATGTAACTATATAGTTGTAGCATTAATTTAAACCATTCATAATTCTATCATAAAATACCTATCATATTTATAAAGATTTCTTGAATTAAAATATTTGTTTTCTATTGCTATTACTGCAAAAAGAGGTGCCATTTAACTCCGGCATACAAGGCTAATCGAGTACAATGGATCTTTGTACGTTTTACATCCTCGCTTAAAAGGAGCTTCTTTCACTTGGAGAAGAGCAATGCTCGTGTACTCTTAATTTACAACAAATGCTATTTGCAATTACGAACTATAGCAACAAAAATGCTAATCCCATTATTCTCAATAAACACCGAGATAAATACCATCTAACTCAACTACGCCCAGCTCGCAGCACGTCTCCCCCACCGTCCAAAACGCTCGCGCTTTTTCGCGCGCGCGCGCGCGCGCGGCAGTGCCATTAACTCTCCGCGAGGCTGACTCGGATGAATCATCGGCTCGGAATGCGCCGCAATGTGGTAATACCTCGTAGAGCGCGCGCGAGAGGAAAGTGTGCTGCTGCTGCCGCCGCGCGACAAGACGTCACGATTCCCGTGCTCGCTCGCTTCGAAACGACAAAAGTGCGCTGTCCGTCGATCGGACGTCGTTCCTCTTTTTCCTCGATTTTTCTCGGGAGCGAGCCGTTGCTTTGCTATAATACACCCCGGGGAGCCGGGGACGAACGCCGCCTGCTCGATCTCTCGCACGCAGGGGGATTCTCATTACGCTTTTTACGCGCGTTGCGCGGAGGTTGCGATCGTTTTTTGCGCGCATCGATCTGCTGTAGAATGAAGAACGGCGTGGAGGAGAGAGAGAGAGAGAGAGAGAGAAGCTGCGTTGGGTTGTATGCGACGGGTATGACTCGATGCATTTTTCTGGTTGATTGAAGGGGGATTCCGGGATTTATGGCGCTGTTTTTTGTAGGGAGAGTGGGGGTGGGGATCGTTGGATTTCAGTGTTATGTGATTGTAAACACTTTTTTAGGTGGGAGTTTTGAGAAAGTTGATTGCTGTGCTTTCAAGAGGTTTTTAATTGTCACGGTGTCTGTGTACATTTCTTAACATTGATTCACCGTACTGAACATAATTTTTTTATTTTTTAGTAGAAATTCGTTTTTAGCAATCTGCCTCCTGTTATGGGATACATCATTCCAGAAGCTGATTCGAATTGGTTAATCGAAAAAGTGAAAGAATGCATCGGTGTACATCTATCAAATAACTACTATACAAGAAAGTTATGTCATCTATTGAGAGTCTCATTTATTGTTTTATCTTGTCAGAACATCGATATACTGTCGACGCCTTCTGAAACATTACTCAAAAATAACTTAGGGACATTATTATAAGTTATTCATTGCCCGTTCATTGAAAAGCATATTTCTGATTACTTTATGAAACCATAATCATTATTAAAGTTGAATTAACATATTATTAGATCAAATTTACCACAAAATATCATTTCAATACAAAATTATCTTTAGAAAAGTATACGTCATTATTATGGCTCATATTCGACGTATCAAGACTACTGTTAAGCCATTGTTGTACTAGATAAACTATAATATAAAAAACATTCTTTTTCTACAGTTAAGAAGCTCTCGTTTCGAGAAAATTATGGTTCGAATTTGCATTACATTATTCAAAAAACAACAGCCAAATTGACTGCAGATAATGTCTTTACATTCCCCCCGTAACATCACCGATCACACGCAAGCATCTAAACCTCAATATATACCAACAAAACGTCTCACACATTCCACTTCCACCTTATACACCACGAAACTCAGCTCAATCCTCGTAAAACACCTGCAACAAAAGGCAGTGCACCCCGGCTTCCCAATCCACATCTATACACACTACACAATACCCCCGTTATCCATTCCACCTTTACCCACTCTCCCCTCGTCTCAATCATAATACATACCCACCACCACGTTTATACACTCTCCTGAAAACCCAACGAGAGCAGCGTACACCTATCGGATATACACATCCCACTTCATTTGGCTCCTATTCATCTCTTCGTCTCTCCTCGCCGTCCAACGACTCCATCCATCGCGGCCGCAACTCTCCGCGAGATGCAACCTGTGCCATTGCCGTGAGAAAGCCCCGTGCTCGCGCTGCAGGTATATACGTGTACGTTATACACACAAGCAGCTCCGTGTCCGTACTCTGTACATAGGCGCGAGAAGCAGATCGTACAACGAGAGAGAGAGAGAGAGAGAGAGAGAGAGAGAGAGAGAGAGAGAAAGCGGGGGGTCCGCTGCACGCTTCGGCAATTCCACCTCGCAGCGGCGGCGGCTCTCCCGGATGTTGCGTCACGATTGACCTGTTCTCTGCGGCCGCCGCCGCCACCCCCCGGTTGTGGCGACCGGTATATGCTGCGAGAATTCGCGTGCTGTATGTACGGCGTGAAGACGCAGCGGCGGTGTGTGTGCACGTCTGGCGAGGAGAGGAGAGATTCGAGACCGTGGACAGACGTCTGTTTGCGGAGTTCGGAGATGGATGGATATTGTGAATATTATTTTATTTGTACACAAATGTGTGAGTCTACTATATAGAATATTGATTCAAATGAATAACGTTGTAATGGCGCTCTTTACGAAGGCTGTATATAGCACATTTCAGATTTTTTGAAATAGCACTAGTTCTTTTCAGAGGTCTCTTATAAAAGCTAGCACTTTTTATATTCTATGATAAAGACTAGCACTGCTTAGAACCTCCGAGAAGGTGATATAGTTTTTGTCGGAAAATCTAAAAAGAAAAATTAGTATATTCGGACGCTTCGAAAAAGAACTAATATTTTTCAAGATATCTGAAATGTGCTTAGTGTTCATAATACTAGTAAAATCTTTGGACGTGTTACGGTTCATGCACATAAGAATCGTCCACATTTTAATTGTCCACAATTTAGCATTGTTCAAATTATATATAGATATATTGACCAATGTTAAATTGTTGACAATTAAAATGTGGACGATTCTTATGTGCATGAACCGCAACACGCCAATCTTTGTGTGCATATTCTTAAGTACATCATCGTAATATCAGTTCGTCATGGTATTGTTATAAATTAACATAACATTGTCCATCTCGATATTCATGAACATATTCATTTGTTATTAGTTAAAGAATAATTAAAATTTACATCATGATACACCAAAGCTTTTAAATGCTAGACAGCGAATGGCTAATGGTGAGTTCCGTGAGTCTCGTCTGGTGTGATGGTGCTTATTTAAAGTTTTTTTTTAAAGTGTAGACGGATGTCTACGAAGTTGAAGTATTGGGTGGTTGGGGAGGAGAGAGGTTTGAAGGAGTTTTTGAGAAGGATCGGAGAAGGACGTGTGGGTGGGTATGCATCAAGAATGGTTTTTAGATTGTATAATGTAAGGAGAGTTTTGTGGGAGAATGCTTGAAGGAGGATTGTGGTGAGCTCGGGTGTAACGAAATAACGAGCACTGTTGTAAATTCGATTCAGATATTTATTATTTGAAGCGTTTCAAAAATTTTCTTTCATCGGAGGAATTATCTTTATTCAAAATGTAAAGTATATAATACAGTGGAAGATTTGACACTCGAATACAGTAAAATCCCAGACAATGTTAATTTAAGTATTGTGAACTTCCAAACACCCAACGAACGCTTTACCAGACACCATTATTAACGTATCTATTCTATAGCGAAGAACCCGATTGTAAAATTAATTATAATCGACGCCTAATATTTATTATGTACGTTTATAATAATTTTATAGTGTATGTATTTATTTAACCGTGCTCTTTCTTTTTGTTTTAGGTGAGTACCGTTAATGATAAAAATCATTTCTTATACCAACTGTGAATCTCCTATTAATGTGAGTAAAATAGCATTACATGCCGTTATTCAAAGTGCTTTCCCCTAATTTTTAACTAAAAAATCGAATTTAAAATAAATTGTTGTTTTTAATATTATGTCAGAAGAACATTGTGTATAATGGATGCCGATACAAGTGTGTTAAAATAACCAGTTTAGAACAAATTCACACGTTTCGCACGTTCAATAATTGAACACGTACATACTAAATAATCAGATTAACATTTCAAAGCGTAAACAAATCTTTCCATCTAAAACCTTCAACTTTCCACCTCATAATCCCAAAAAGTTCAATTCGTGTACTGCAAATTCTCACGAATTCCCCACCTACATACCCCTCAACATTAAAAATTCCTAATTTCCCACAATTCCTCTTCCATCGTGCAAAATTCACACAACCCATCCCCCCCTCCTACACTCGACTCCGCGCAACAATACGAAATCACGAGCACGTTCGCAACGCTCTCGTGATGATGATCGTCCCTCCTAGCTCGGCGCTCATTTCTATACCGCACGGTGCAAATCAACCTGCGCGCACGCTGCTCCGTGCCTATAATGTGCACATACTCTCGGCTACAGCCGCAACTCATCGGCGCGAACGCCCCGATAAACCTTGACCGTAGTCATGCGCGCGAGGGGTCTGCCATGCGTGCAGAGCGCACATATATATATACGTGCGTCCGTGTTAATTCAAAGCTGGCTGGCTGGCTGCAACATTGTTCGTTACGTTAATGCGCGGTGGCTGTATGTATGATCGAGGCGCGCGTCTCTTAATTGGAGGCCTAATTTTGGCGCCTGTTATGTATTAAGGGGTAATACTAGCGGCCCGATAAAATGCCTAATTTGTACGATTTTTTACAAGAGTAGGAAAGAAGGGATCAAATTTCTTTTTTGAGGGTTTACTATACATATATTGAGGTACAAAAACATATTTTTTTTTTACATTTAAATACAAAATGGCGGCTATACAGCGAATCTCGTGAGAAGCTTTTTTCTCAAACCTTCAAACGGGAGAACACTTTTCTTGGAAAGTATGAGACCTGGAACAAAAAACCAAAGAAATTCTTAATCTACATAACGTTAACTTTGGAAGTACGTAGGTTTTTTTTTAATTTCAATTTTTTTAGAAATAGCGCACTTCTGAAAAAAAAGTCGATTTTTCTCAAAAAAAAACGATGTAAATTGTTTATAAAATAAATTTACATTCAATCGAAAAACGGCTACGTACTTCTTTAGAGAATCTATTTGTGAAGCTACAGTAAAAATTTCAATCCAATCCATTGAATAGTTTCCGAGTAATCTGTTCTCCCAGTTTGAAAAAGGCTTCTCACAAGATTCGCTGTATAACCGCCATTTTGTATTTAAATGAAAAAAAAAATATATTTTTGTACCTCAATATATGTATAGTAAGCCCTCAAAAAAAGAACTTTGATCCCTTCTTTCCTACTCTTGTAAAAAATCGTACAAATTAGGCATTTTTTCGGGCCGCTAGAGTGGTGTTACCCCTTACGTAGGATTTACGTTTTCCCGCGCACACGCGATCGATCGATCGATCTCTCTCGTGTGTATCGCGTCGTGGTGCAGCGTGAAATCGCGAGGACGACGCAGTAGCGCGATTCATTAGCTTTCTCGGAAATCCGCGCGCGCTCGCGCGCAGGATGGATGGAAAGTCGCGGTGTTTACGTTATGCGCCGGGGCATGTTCATCTTGATTGCTTTCAGGGAAAAGGATGTTCGTTAGGAACGCTCGATGGCGTTTTTAGCGTATGCATTCAGGTGGCCCTGATTTTTTTGGTAGGGGAGACGGGATCTTCGCGTGATTTATGTAGTGAATAAGTAGCGTGTTTGAGGTTTTTATTTGAATATTGTGGCGATCGGCTTGACGAGCGTTATTTGTACGTGCTTTATTTGCATCGTAAATTTTGTTTCTAATTATACAGGATAGCAATGCTATCTTGTAAAAGAAGATACGAATTTTTCTACAGATTATTGAGCTTTTTAATCCATACATTTGTGTATCAAAACCAATTTTTGTTAAATTTCGCTTATAGATAGGTTCTTGGGGTCGCTGACTACAATATGGTAAATTTAAAATATTTAAAAAATCTAACTTCAAAAACCTATATGTATACGTTTTTGCATAAGTATATCTATTGATTTTACAGGTTTTTTCAAGTATTGTTGATTCATAGGGTTTTACATATAATATAAAAGTTAATTTGTTCCAAGTTTTTAATATTCTTTTTATTCTTATTTCATTTTCGCACACATAAATTCCCAAAGTAATACGCATATTATATCGATATGAATAATTAAAACCCGCTGTACAAAACAGATGTCACTACATTACACGAAACTACTTCAAGGCCCAATTTTTATTGCTTTAGAAAAACCAACAACAACAAAAACCGAAACATTATTAAAGAACAAAAAGCTACAACCCACATATCGTCTGCAGACGCATCTAGTCTCCGTAACAAGCGAGGATTGCGCATCGCCGCGATCGTGCGCCACTTTCCTTACATAATAATGACAATTAAGCCTAAAAGACGCACAAAAAGGAATGCAAACATTTCTCTGTCTCCTTTGTTCCTCTCTCACATAATTCTCTCTCTTTCTCTCGCTCTCGATGCTTTCGCGCGAGATAGCGATCGCGCGAGACTCTATATAATATACGCTCGCACCGCTGAAAACTAGGTCCACGCACCCGCGGGGCGCAGCGAAACAATTAGCGAGCCGTGGCATTAGCTTAATTGGTAATTAGCGGCGATAAGGACAAGCTCCGCGCAGCTCTGTCTCTCTCTCTCTCTCGTGTGAAGCCTGTGCGCTCGCGCCGCGCGAGATTCCTTTTATATTTTATCGTGGGCGTGTGCGCGCGCGCGATCGCGAGCGAGACTTGCCTGTGTATAGCATGCACGTAGACTGGAAGAATTTCATATGGCGCAGAGCTGCACCCTCGAGGTTTATATACTCACGTTGTTGGAGGAAAATTAAACAGGTTTTTTCTTTCGTTTTGGAGTTTTTAAGTAATCCGTTGAATAAATGGATATGCTATTATTTACAAAGTTTTATGTCTGTTTGGTTAGCATCTTACGCGATTTTTTTGATTTTATTTCTGTTTGTTCCTAGTTCTTGTAAAATAAAAAACTCGCTTATTTGTGTAATTTGTAATATTACAATTTATAATACATTATAAATAATAACGAATTTTGAATATTGTAATAAGAAATACGAAAATTGTAATGGACACAGCTTAAAATGAGTCTTTCGCAGAGCAGAATACATAGACTAAATACATTTTAAGAATCATTGTTAAGTAGTACGCTTTAATTTATTTCAGCTTTTATCTTGAATTTTAAAAACTCACAATCAAAATTTTTTAAATTAAGTAGGGTAACTTTACCAGTGAATGACCACCTATAAGCTAGTAAATAACCAGGTCATAATATGACATTTTTATTTGTTTAAAAATTAACTTTTAAAACATCTAATCGATTCAAACGCTGTATTGTTATGCTTACAGGAGTACTGCATTCCCTCCGAGTTAGTTATAATCACAGCATAATAACTTTGTTTTTAATACTTTTTTAAGTATTGCGGTCATTCACATGGTACCTGATCATTTATTGGTTACCGAGTTACCCTTGTTTTTCGCGTCATTATTAAATAGCCGATTAAAAAAAAATTAAATACGTTAGAGATTTGACTTCCAAACTTTACAAGAAATCAAAATATTCTGCTTATTTAATTTTTTGCCATCAGTTTTTACATTTTGGGCGTATATTTTTAACTTTTTGATCACTGCTACAATTATTTTTATTAACTTTTCGATCCACATATTAAGATATTGCAATAGTTATACGACGAGTTTTGTAAAATTATCAAAATAACGTGTAAAAATACTTTCAACAAAAAATATTTAAAAAATTTAATATATAAGATTAATGAGTCATACGTTAAAAATCTATAATCATTTTCAATGTTTTTTGTTAAAACTGTTTACGTTTTTCTTTATTTCTTTACAAAAGAAACTCTCGTTTGATCTTCACAATATTTTTTGAAAATCCAAAGATAATAAAAAACATACAAACCACTAAAAATGACATGTTCACCGGTACCTCCCTCTAACAAATGCAGTCAGCAATAATTAACTACACTACATAATGAACTCCGGACAAGATCGTTAGCAACCCTCGAGTTTATTAATATTTTTTCGTACTCCAAGTTTGGCCAAAAAACCTTGTCATACAAAATATGATCATTTTTCACTTGAACCGACGCAAACGACCCAAACCGTATAATACCTACACGCGTACACACCCAACCAGCTCTGAAATTCAGCGAACGATATTTCGTCTCTCGAGAGCAGCAGCAGCGGCAGACTTCTCCGATACACTATACAGGCCTCCTCGTGCGCACATGTTTTCGCCCAATTAAGCCCGGCTAAAAAATGCCCACTCCGGCTTCATAAATAAGGGCCGCTAGAGCGCGCGCGACTGCCACCGACGACTTCGTCAACCTATATACCACGTACACACACACACGCAACACCACCACCGAGGAACGAGACGACGACAGTATAATAAGAGCGCCGCGCCGTGTCCGTTAGCGTGACCACACGTGACGCAACCCCCACGGGTGTATTATACATATTTTTCATCCTCTCTCTATCTCTCATCCAATGCTCTCGTTCCGTCCTATTCGTCATTGCGCGGAGGTACGCACGCGGCAACATTAACATAATATTATACGCGCGTGGATCGGCTTCTAATTCATTCTCGTTATCGCTCGATTCGCTCCGTAATAGCGGCGGCCGTTTTGATTAATCGGCGAGATATGCTTAAGAGTTTTCCCGCGTGCGGGAGAGGCTTTTCCTCCCGTGACTCGAGGGCACAAGTATGGATAGACGACGGCGGGGCGACGTGCCGCAATGCTGATTTGTATCGAGCGTTTAGGCGCGCTTGCGCGTGTTTACACTGGGCGGAGCGAGTTGTGCATTGCTCGCCGGTCGAGAAAATACATTTAATCTTCGGTGGAAAGCGTCGTCGGGTGTCGTTTAATTGTGATTAATGGATTGTTTGCTTGATCGTGCGGCGCGAGGTGCGAGAGAAATGCGAGTGTGGACTCATGAATTTAACATTTCTGCGATGATGTTGCGCGTTAACCCACGCGCGTCATTTTGCGTTGATTTGTACAGATGTTTGAATAATGCGCACTTATCGGCGTTCGTATGATTTATCGCGTGGAAAATCATGAAAAGTTGTTGTTGTCACGTCGGAGTATCGTTTTGATGTTGCGAGTCTCAATTCATTCCCTAGTATGGTAGAAAAAATGTTGTATACATGACTGGAGTTGTCATGACTTATATTTATTATGTTTATTAATTCAGCACATATACCGTTTGTTATATAATTTGCTAAAAGATAGGTCGCTAATACTGTCAGATTATGTAAAATTGATAACTATCGTATCTATCAATTTATCACCATGTCTATCAATTTATAATTCTCGATGCTGCATTAAAGGTGCAATTTGCACCACACAACGATCGTAAATCTTATTTCCTAATGCGATATGAGCATGATCATCAATTCATTCAATTTGGATCAACTCTTAATAGCAATCGATTCTGATTTCGCAGAATCGTCGACTATCTCAGGGTATCAACGCACTGTGCAATATCTATTTCTTTGCAGGCTCCATTACTAGGTGGCGCAAATTGTTTCTTTACAGGATAATAGCTTGTCATGCTTGTTTGACTAAGGAATGCGCGCAGGAGTGCTCGCTGAGCTTGCAACGAACTTCCCTGAACCTCCGACGCGCATAGCAGTTTCACTGCTGCCAGTGCCTAGATGTACAAATACCGCTAACTTCTGCCCGTCAATCATTAGCTCTGAATAGCCGATAATTTTGCCTTCGCAGAAATAATAAAGAGCCGCGTCATGGCTCCGAGTGTAAATGTCGCGGCTCTTTAAATCTTCTGGATTAGAATACAATCAAACTTTTACTACTCTATTCAAGCGAAATCTTAGCATGCAGTGCTGTCTGTCTCTCAATTCTGAAGAATCATATGTGCAGTTACCGATCACCGATGAAGACGTTTCGGCTCGGAGTGATCGATCGTCATCAATTATCGTAAACTAACTTCATCTTGCATCGCAGACGTGCTCGCGCACTCACGACGCGTAAAATACACATCGTACAATAAATAACAAAACTTTTACGAGAAAGAATAAAAAATAAGCCCTCGCACAATTCACCGTAAAAAGGATCCCCCATACATCTTCGCTAATAAAGATAAAGGCAAGAGCCCCTCTCCATCCCATGCATCGAAGAACCTCGCTTTACAGAGAGAGAGAGAGGTGCAGCTCGCCTCGTTATTCAGTTTTCGACTTTAATGACGCCGTGGCGCGTTGCCTTCCAAATGTACGGTACACGCGAATCGCGTGAGCCTCGGAAAGAAGCCAAGTAAAGAAAATGGAAAAAAAAGGCTCCTCTCTTCTGCTGCGGCACTGCAGCCTCGCTTCGCCTCGGCTGGCGCGCTCGCGCGCGTATAAAACGCCTATATGATTATGCTGAAAAGTAATAGGTCTATTAAATCCGCGCTGCGTACGTACGCGCGCAGCGGATAGATAAGAAAGATATAGAACTCATCGTCGCTTATTATAAAGCCCGAGCGCGCGAGGAGTGCACATGCTCGCGAGTGCATCGGATGCCGCGCACGTAGCGTCTTTTTGCTGCTTGTTCCGCGGCCGTGTGCATTGATTATTCGCGCGATTCATCAACTTCCAGATCAGAGCTGACTTATATGTATATATATAGAAAGAGAGGGATGAGGGATCCGGGAGATTGTGTGTATAAGAGAGATTTTTGGAATTCCGAAGGTTGATCCGTTTCCTTCTTTGAGGCAGGGTTCCGAGAGTCTTCTTGCTGCGGAGGTTTATCGGGAGGTGCGCGTTTTATGCTCGCGTTTTGCTGATTTATGTTGGTCTTGGCGTACGGAGAATTGAATGGGGATTGATTCGACGGGATAGATTTGATTTGGTTTTGCCCTGGAGGCTGTATTTATTGTGAGAATTGTGATGTTAAGGAGATAAGGGAGGCGGATGCGAGCATATGCAAGCAGGTTGTCAACAAAGAAACGAAAAAAGTATTAGAGTTTTCTTTAGGATTTCTTAGATAATTAAATAGTTATAGCAATTTACATTTATAGATTTTGATAAAACGTAATTATTACGTAGGAAAAATAAATTAGAAAAACTGCAATTAACGCTGTAGCAGCCACAATTTAAATTTATTACAACTTGCAAGTTGTACATTTACAATTGTTGCTAATGAGATAAGCAACTATAGATGGCTTACATTCGATTGTAATAACAAATATACATAAATATTATAATACTGGTTATAAGAGATACTGATCAGCATTCTTGTAGCTTTTACAGCTAATAGGATTAAAATATTAATTTTGTTAAGGCCTTATTCAACATATTGTTCACTTACAGAATCTTCAATTTATGAACCTTACATGAAAGTAAAAAGCAATAGAACTACCTAATAAATACGGCTAACGGGAGGATTCTACTAATAAATACATTAAAGAACGAGAAAGTGACTAGTTACGGAAACAACATTTCTTTGATAAGCGCGGGAAAAGCTCCTATAGATCTCCGGTAAATACCAGAAAATATTGATGTTAAGCATTTCTTCATACAAATGCGTTGCGTTAAATCTCTCGTTAATTCACTTGTACGGCAAGTTAAGCTCGTGTATCTCCGTTTTCTGGAAATACATAAAAGGCGTAGTACTACAAAGCACGTAAAAAGGGCATAATTATCGTACCACAACGTAAACTTGAAATACCAGTGGCTTTTTTGTCAGATTTCTTTACGCGGAATACCACGCGTGGCAGCAAAACTTGCTAAAGAACTTTGGAACTTTGCAAAACTAACTCTTTCTTCGAGAGAAAAAACTTCTTTCTATTGCAGCACAATATGGCCCTCTTTTCATGGCAATTGCCAGGCAGTAAAGTTCTTTTTTTCTTTATGTAGTCTGGAACATATTTCTAACGTCTCCAAGTTTTGACAAATGTTCACACGCGCCAACTTTTTTTCTGCAGCGATGACCTCACAACTCGTAGTTCTCCTCTTAAACTCGCTAAACTTGGCAAAAGTTGTAGACTCGCAAAGGCAGAGTTATAATTGTTTGATTCGATTAATTTTGAGAGTGTTCGACATTTCCCTCTAAAAATCAATGCAAAAGTAACTTACGACTTACAACAATATTTGTGCGCTAGGTTTTAAAATAATAGCACAACGAATCAAAACCATGACCAAAATCATTGTGGAAGGCTTGTACCTTGTATGACATAGAATAAATGTGAGACAACAACTAAAGGTAAAACTAAAAGTTAATGGGATACAACAGCTAAAAACATAACACTAAAAGTAAAAGGTTGATAACATGAGGTCAAAACCATAGCTAAAATGATTATGAATTGTTTCTGTAGAGTCTATTATATGGCATGTAAATACCTATTCTAACAATTAAAGTGATACAACAAGAAACTAAAATTATCATAGAAGAAGAAACTAATATTATAGTCAAAACCATTATAGAAGGCTTCTATAATAGATAGCAAACCGATTCGAAGATACGCTTAATATTATAAAGAACGATTTACCTTTGTTCTGGCTTTGGATATAATTTTAATACTTCTATTGACTTTGATTTTCGTTTCTCTATAATTAAAGTTTTCCAATTTGGTCCTTGGAGTAAACTTGAGAGAAACTTTTCAACCGCCCTCAAAATGGAACGGATCAAATGTGTAACACCCCTGCACAAAGGGTCAACCAAAAAGAACGAAAGCAGAAACCTCGCGAGGACTTTTTGCATAGGCCACCCACCTGCATCCTGCGCTCGCTGCTCGACCACACCTGTTTCTTTCTCTCTCGCACTCTTTCTTTCTCCCTCTCTCACACACACGCACACAGACGCACGCGAGCTCGAGCATCGTTAGCGCAAAACCAACCAACTGTCCCTACACATCGTGACAACCGCGTCGCGCGTCCACACAACGACGTACGAGAGACGCGCGGAGAAAGTGTGAATGGCGCTGTCCAGAGAGTATGGAAAACGCAGAGCTCAACGCCCACTGACAATGAACTTCCCCGTGCGCTCTGCACACGCAGTGTGGAGCAGAATCGCGCGCCGGCTGCATAATGTCGTTATTGTTAGCAAATGAGACAAAACGCGTGCGGGCGCATTGTCGCGCGGCGGGAGGCCGAACGTACGTACGAACGAACGAACGTGTGAGCGACACAATGACGGCTGATTCCGCGTGCTGTCTTAATCTGGCTGGGACGCGGGTTGGATTGATTTATCTGTGTGCCTGTGCTTCGCGGCTTTCCGATTAATTGATCGATGCGCTGTGTGGTGACAAGCGTGACGAGAGCGCGAATGCTGTTTCGAGTTTTATGTGGTTTTAATGATTGAGATGGAGGTTGGGATGGATTTTTAAAGGAGTTGTGGGTAACGATGTTTGATATGGGATAGAGTGTAAGGGATTTTGGTGTTTTTGGATGCTTTACGATGATGATTTTGCGAATGGATGGTATATGAAGTGCGAGGATTGGTATTAACATAGCTAATGAAGATTTATGATAATGACTTATCTTTGCAGAGACCTATTGGCGTTGAAATTGTAACTGATCGATTTGATGGATGATCCTGAACAGTAAAATTAATGACGTTACAAATCTTACAATAAATTTAACAATCTGAATTTAATTGAAAAAACCATTCGTTTTACAAATATCGCAAGCCATTCATCAACTCCAATTAAACACCCGATCCCTGAATATTATCGACAATCGCTTATATATCGCTTGGAAATATATTATACACGTGTATCAACTAATCAGAAGTTATCATTTACATTTAAGTGTACAGCATCGCAAATTCCCATGGCTCACCGTTTAATTCATCGCAGGCGCTCTTGAATACGCTAACCCACAAGAGAGCAAAAAGTTCGAGAACCCGAGTATAACGCGATCACGAGGCCCATATTTGACGTGGCCTTTCTCCAACCGGAAAAGGTCAAGGCTCTCTCGCTCTCTGGTGTAATCCCTCGCTCCTTCTACTTCTTCTTCTGCTTCTTCTTATTCTCTTGTACTTTGTTAAGAAGCGATCGCCTCGGCTCGAGAGACGATTGCTCCCAGCGTCATGTCCATCGGCGAAATTATCTTTCTCGCGTATAGTAGCCGACTCGCTTTTATAGCTAACTCGTTCGATTTCTTGGAAGTGGTTGTTAGTACCTGAAATTCTTTTTTTGCCAATCTATAGTACTATTTGGTATATAGTAAATGTAGCAGTTGATATAGGGCATTATTGAAGGTAAAGTGAACAATCACTATTTTAATCGCCGTATAAAAACTTCATGATGTTTTTTATTGTTGTTGCTTAGAACTTTAAGAGATTCATTGGTTTTGTAATGTTCACGTTTTATTTATTACCTAACTCCCACAGTTCATCTAGTTTCTATTAATGATTAAATAGTTATAAATATATTTTTAAGGTCAGAAATATTAATTTACGATAAACATATATCTAAAATTATAAATAACTAAATGTCACTATAAGTACTTCCCACTTATATTGCTTATTAATAAGACTACTGCAAAGTCATATTTCTGACTTTCATGAAAGATGCTTACAACCGTAACGAGGTACATACTCCTATTTTGGTTTGTTTTCCAATTTTCTCGTTATTGTAAATACTGCATATATTCATTACACTTTCAAGTATAATTCACACACATCTCAATATACCCAACATATATAACAGTAGAAAGCAGAAAAAGGAACATGCACCTTAAGTATTACAGCGATGCTTACTTCATTATAGAAGCAATACACCAACAACAATATCTCCACATTCACTGTGTATCCCATATGCTCCACGAATGAATCACGCATCTCCGCTACAAAGACTTTCCGCTCCGAGAATTTCATAGGGCGAATCCCGAGTTTTCCTCTCTCTCTTCCACCTCACGACACACACGCACTATCGCTAAAACTCGAAGACGATCAGCAGCGCAAAACGGCAGTGTACCGTGAGAAAAGCGCCGAGCAGCGTCGCGCAGACTCGAGACTCAAGAGAGAGAGAGCGCGCGAGCGCGTCTATCCATCAATGTCACCAGGACCCCCGAGCTTATCAGCAATTACACCCCGGCTTGACTCATCACAATCGGCGGCACCGGCAGCGGTGTATAATACACGTTCGCTCTATGATATACCCCCGGCCGCCAATTTTGCGCTTGTACGCATGAGACTTTCGACGACGACGGGGATCGATCGCCTGGTGGTATTACGCGTGTACGGTCTGTCCCTGGCGTATATATATATATATATATATATATATATATATATATATATATATATACAGGACGCGTACCTCGCACGTGGAGCACGAAGGAGGTTCCTTTTTTGCCTTTAAGAGGCCGTAGGCCTTTGGTGGCCCCGGGCGTTTTTTTCGACGTGATCTCGTTCCGGGTTATCGCGCGCGCTCGGTTTATCGGAATGCCGGTTGGAAAAACTTGGTTCTTTGGTGGGGAGGAGTTGGCGTTGGTATTCGGCATTAGTCATGTTGAACTGATGTTGCGTTGGTTAGATGATTGGGCGTATTGGTTTTTTTGTTGAAATTTAGCACTCGTTAATACGTAGTTTTTATTTGTTCTAATTCAATAAGATAGTGAGATAGGTACTGGATGCTAAATACAAATGAAAAATATATAGCAATTTTCATAAGATAAATCGACTTAATCAAATTATTAACAGAACCTAGTAAATTAATTAAAACAATAAATACAATATTATTAATTTCTATAATACAAAGTAGCATGAGAATTCACATAAGAACTATAATTATATTATAGAGTATATGCAACCATTATTTTGTATATTCTACGTATATAATAAATAAGGATACCGTATTGTATTGTTTATGCCAAGAATATTTGAATACAGTAATAAATAAAATTTTATATGACATTTAGTATTCTGAAAGTTTTCTCTAGAGATTAATTTAAAAGTATCCACTTGAAGAATTTTCACGTCATAAGTTGCAATTAGATTGTCGATTCATATTTATGTTTACACGTCGTCGGCGACCGTAAAAGTAGACCACGTATACAGTGCACTTTATTCGGTACTTCTATATTTACAATTCTATTGTTGTGAAAGAGAGAAAGTATCGCATTAAACCGCGCGCTATGAAAGAGATCGTTCCTGCATGTACCAATTGAATTGATGATATCAGCGACTACATAAGTTAATCGTCTCTCAATACGAGTTACGTAGTTTCTGATCTCATCAATTTAGTTGTACGCTGCATGCAGAGGCCGCATACTTCTCTAAACGTTCACCTGCGCAATCTACAATTTGCTTTCCCCGCTTGAAGACGTTAATTACAAAAGTAACAATAAAATCAAAGCTCATTAAAGCAGCACCATTATAAAAATGGAGGCTTAAAATTAGAAAACAATGACTTGGCATACCTAGTATTTTATTTTCAACAGTAAAAAGGATATTCGAAGGGAATTCACTTGAAAAGAATTACCATATACGCGAGCCGGTGAAAAGACTGTTTCGCTCCTTTCTTTTCTGCAATTATCTCCAAAATGCTGGGATAAGCAAAAAACGGACGAAATTACGGGAGCGAGGATTTACCATGCAGCGAGGATGCGTTTGGAATTCTTCACAATTCTACTCTTCCACGCGGCCTTGGACTCTCGCGATAATTTCCGCTGGAGTATAGCTCTTTTGAAAAAACTGTACCTAGTGTATTCAATTTCGCTAAATTATTTCTCTAATTTATATAATTCATTTTCATTAACTGCATAATTACTCATCTCTATAATTTGTTTGTATTTAACAACATAATAATATTAATTCAATAGAAACATATTATCAGACATATTACTTCGAGTTATTAAGTCCATTACCCCCAACCATATGAGGTCAGAATTGAAAAATGTTCTAACTTTAGGATATAAAATTTCTTCTAAGTAAATTGCTAATTTTACAGTATTTTAAGCAATATCACTACGCTATATTGCGCTATAAAAATCCAAAATTTATCATATTTCAAAATCGATGCATAATGCATTATTTCTTTTGTTTGACACTTTTAACGTTATTCATTCAATCGTAAAATGGCCCATGTAAATATATTACATAATATGTATTTTTAAAGTCCATACCAACTGCAGAAAAAAAAAGTCCCCCCACATTACCTCCACAGTATTTTTCCAACTCAACGTACACCTATACCCAAACAAATCCAAACAACCTACCTCCCTCTCCAAAAAAAGGAACCCCAACGCAAAATTTTCGTCAACGGCTCACGCACGGCCGATCGAAAGATTTCGCTCGAATTTGTATGCAGACACACACACACCGTCGAAAAAAAGCCCGCTGCCTGTATGCTCACTGTACACTATACACACTCCAACGCGTGTCGCGCCGCGTAGCTCGCCGCGGAGAATAAAGACAGGCATACATATGTAAATCGAAAACTCGCGCGCCACCGGCGAATAGAACTGCGCACTATTCGACAAACTGACCGGCCGCCAACAATGGAACAGCCGACACCGTGAGCGCGGGATTACACGCACGCGCGCGGTATACGGACGGGAGGGAAATGAGCGCGCGGCGTCTGTCCGAACGAGCGAATTTCTAGCTCGTATGCAGGCGTGTAAAAGGGTTATGAGTGGATTGTGACAATGTGTAGGATCGGTGGCGGGGCTTTGCGGATGGACGCGTTGACCGGTGATTTTACGCCGGTGTGACGAGATGAGAGATCGACGCGCGCCGGGACGAGTGGAGATACTTTTTGGGGGTATTGTCGTTTTCGAGATATTTTGCTGGATGTGTGCTTTGAAGTTGTATTTATTGAGAAACTAGAATGTAAATTTATTTAAGTGTCTTTGGAAGATACTTACAGGATCTTTAAATCATAAAAGTAGATATAGTGGAGATTGATCAAAATAGTTGACATTTCAATATTTTTCGCTTTCGCGGGAAAAGTGGATTTTGTATTTTGGGAAGTTCTTTATATAAAGCCCAAATAGTAAGAAATCGCACTCTATTTCCCAAAATGCGAGAAAAAATTGAAAAATCGAGAAAAATCGTAAAAAAGAAATCGACAAAATAAGAAAATATTCCGAAGTACTGAACCTCTTAGGTAATTTGTTCTTTACGACTTTAAGAGGAAGTCGTATGCGTGTACTTAACGAAATTCGTAGTTCTGAACTTTATTCGTTCAATTTTTAAATTTAAAAATTTCCAAAAGTTGTTCCAAATTCCTTGTTCTATATAGATTTGGAGACTACTTTTAGAATTTTTTAAATTAAAAATTTAACGAACAAAGTTCAGAACCGTAAATTTTGCGTCGTATCCCAGTACGGCCTTCTCTTAAGAACTACGGAAATCATGCTCAAACATAAAGTTTATAACAGATAGATAGATCTCAAACAGATTATTCCACGCTTGAATTTGGCAGGATTTTCTGTAATTTGCACTTCTTCAAGAAAATTCTTGCTATTTGGTCTCTATAAAGATTATAAATTTCACTTTCCATGCGTAGGAGGAACATCGGCTATATTTTTAAATCCCTCATTATATCAAAACAATTTAGACTCTTATATTTAAACACTATAATAAAAGTCAGATTAGTTTCCGTTTCAAAGTTTTTCTGAGCTGCTTCAAAGAACTGCTTTAAAAAAAGTTTCACCACACGGTAAACTAAAATGGTTTCGAGATCAACAAACCTCGTTACGAAACAGCACCTCTGAAACTTTGTCCATACGCAGCAGTTTTTATGCCGCCGCGCGTGGAAGGAAGTAAAAGCTTGACTTTTGTCGGTGTATATCCATAGCAGCGCACCGCGACAACAACAGTGTGCACAACCGCGAGAGAGAGAGAGAGAGAGGAAAAGAGAGGGAGATACAGCTAATTATGTCGAATTAGCGAGCTGTCCGTGACGCTGCAAATATTTACACGTCGGATGCCTAACGGTCGACTCCTGGAAATATGATTCCTCTTTTATCGTCGCGGTGCGCAGCATAATGTTTGCGCAGTTCCCCGACGGACACACTGTTGTCGTTTCCCTTATACAAGTGTTGTACCTCGGTTTCGATGTCTTTAGAGAGCTCTATTTACACACGAGACTGTAAATAAATATTGCGTAAATTTTGATACCATTGTATAGTCAATATCTCGCTGTGAATTTATCTACAGACAAATTCAACAGTATAAGTGATTAGGAGAATTCTAATGGGCTGGGTAAATGGCTCGCGGTGTAGGTAAACAATTTGGCTAATGAAATTCTGCTTCATTTGAATAATGAAGCTTGTATAAGTATATTAGCCCGAAATGAAGGTAATATTAATTCATCCATAACGAATTCCGCCGTACAATTTTCATTTTCGTGCAAACTTCTTCAGATACATTTAACTGAAAAATCCGGCTTTTTCCATAAATTTACACAATTTCCTTCCCTCTAAAGCGCTTATATTTCATTCCCCCCCCCCCCCCCGAGATATATACTTACCCTCTGGCAAGCCATGAAAACGTAACACCTGCAGACCAAACATACGCCGCACGGTCCCCCGCACACGCTCGGCACCAGTCAATTTGCCCTTACCCCGTTTTTGTACGTCTATGTGTGTGTATGTGTCAGCCCCCCTGCTCGGTCTAAATTTACGCGTGTAACATTTCAGTCATTAATGAAGGGTACGAGATCGATAACTTACACATGTCAAGAATGAAGAAAGGCGCGTAGTTGGCTTTTGGAACTATATGCGTTATTCCTTTAGAAAGGCTTTCTTCAAAGGAGTTACTGTGCCGTGCGCCTATATAGCTATAGGCTAAAAAAACTTTCTTTGGAACTACGGAATTTCCGATCTCGCGAGGCTGCATGTTAGTCATATTCGTATTTTCGCGCTGTGCTTCATTTCATTCTCACCCAATTTTCGCGGTTCTATTTTTAATCTTGAAAAAACGATCGAAAGCGAAGTAAGACGGAGGTCTTCTAAATCAAGTCGTTGGTTATTTTAAAAGTTTCGAAAAATACTGCAAATTTTATCATTCCTATTGAATAATAACAATGTAATTGTTGTTATGACTGGAAAAAATGAAAACAAAAAGAATAGTGCCATGAAATGTTGATTTTTTTACTACAAAAATTAAATAATCATTTAGAAAGCTATATGTATTCCGATTCCTTTTTAATCAAAATATTTTCTAATCTGATAACATTTCGTGAGTTTTTAAATTTAGTTACATTTATAAGGTATATTTTATACCCTTCCACGTAAAATTATTATGACGGAAGTAGTAAAAGTCAATGAATATACTATATTTGTCTTCAAAATTCATAGTCGCTTCGAAAACTTCATTACGTTGCGAAGAGAAGTCTTACGGAAGCCTTCAAAAACACTTTTAAACTGACAATATCATGTTGCTTATGACTTTTTTATTACAAGACAAACTTGCCATACAAAAAGTAAAAAAGAATACTAATGAAAAACTTTTTGAAGTAAGATTTTAACGTCTCCAGTCTCATCGTATTTAATATGTTTATGAAATCCTAGCAACTACCTAATATTATCCTCCAAGGCTTAATTTTCATCATTAATTTTCTACCATGATTCTACCAAATAATCCACCAAGCGCATTACTTTCGCGAAAGAAAAACAGGGACCGGACAAAAAACTCGACCGCGTGATCCCCTTCGTATAATCTCACTCGAGAGCTGCAAACACCCGCTTATACACGCGATCATCCACTTGTTATATAGCACCTCCCCGTCTCTCATCTCACTTGTGCAAATCCACCATGGCACGCGAATCCCTCTTTCTCCTCTTTTCTCCTCTTTTCTCCTCCAGATCGAAATCCCCATAAGAAATCTCCTTCTCACGACCGTAAGAAAAGTCGCGAAGGTATGTATTGTACAATGTAGTGTGCCATGGGGCTCTTGCAGAGTAGAGCTCCGGCAATATACTGCTCCTCTTTACTTCAAATTACGTGACTTTACGGAATGGCTGTGGGTCTATTACTGCAGACTTCGATATGTCACAACGCATTGTGTTATTGTGACAAAATGAAATTTTCTTATGAAGCTTTTTTATATTTTTATCTTTTTACTACTTTTTTTATTATTTTAATACAATCAGTTTTTAATTGGTAAGAAATTAAAATTTCAGAATTGTCACGAACAATAAAAGCATTTGAATTATTTTGATAATTATGCAATGTTGAGTACTAATACATTTTTATATATTGTGTAACAGTATAATATATTGAACTATATTAGAAAGAGAAAGTCATTATGAGCGATCATATAATACAGAATCAACGCCTCATCTAATCACGAAAATCCTTCTTTCATCCTATATGATTTCCTAGTCATGGTTTACTCATATGATTTACATTAGTGATTTACATTAGTGCTTCTGTTGCTCCAATGATCGAGCAAAAAGTGCACTCGCCATTGTAAGAGACTTATTCTGATAATTACTACTTTTTGCGCATAATATTCCATTGTACTGCTGTGTACATAGGATTTTGTTAAAATGGAATTTTGAAACTGACGGGTCGTAAGAGAAAAGACCTAACTTCAAGGTGATAAAATAATACCGTACGCCTTTTCCTTATAGAACCTATCAAAATAGCTCGTCTCAGCCCGAAATTGAAATGTATACCTCCTCTCCTCCGATCGAAATCCCTACAAGAAATCTCCTCTCACCCACAAGAAAATTCGCGCTGTATACTACGCGCAAAAGCACCGGTCCATTGCTCTCTCCTCATCCACATCCCTATTCGCACAAACTTTACTCTCTCAAAATTGAAACAGCGAAAAGTGAATTTTCACTATTTCAATGAGTGAATTTCACCGATTCGCCGTAGAATCTCACTAATTTCAACAGCGAAAACTCACCACCTCCCAGTAGACAACTCATCAACCGATTCGCTCCGTTAAAATTTTCACCATTTCGTCTTAGCAAAATACATGTACACAACTCAAGCACACAGCAACTAAAGGGCCTCAACTTCGCAAAGCCTCTCTCTCTCTCTCTCTCTCTCTATCCGCGCACGAAAAAGAAGGGGATATCGAGACAGAGAGCGCGCACGGAGTAGGCGGCGGGGGAGAGAGAGACAGAGAGAGACAGAGAGAGACAAACCAAACCCGACTCGTATATATATATACTCTCCTCTCGGTGTAGTCTTCCTTGGTGGGGGCGGTCGGCGACGGCGACGGCGGCTCGGGGGTGCGAGAGAGCGGAGAGAGCGTATGACTCACGCGGAGCGGCCGACCGGCGGTTGCCTCCGCCGCGCGCGCGCGCGCCAGTTGATCGCGAATCGCCACGCCCGAAACAACGCACGAGGCCCCCCCTCGCTATACACTTACGCGCCCGTCCGCCCGTCTCTCTCTGCTCGCTCAAGAGACAGTGAGAGAGAGAGAGAGAGAGAGAGATACAGAGGAGCCTCTTGATTTTGATTTTTCATTGTTGGTGTCCAGTGGTGATACACTGGTCTTTTGTGCACGTGCGTGAATTTTTGAAGAAGGTGATAGCTCTCCCTCGTTTCCTGCCCTGCTTCCGGTGCGCGAAGCGGTCCGCAGCAAGACGACGAGGAGGATCGGGATATCTGTAACGGAGCTAACGATCACGGTCAGTGTCCTACTCTCCTTTTTCTTGACGATCCGTATCTGTGGATTTAGATTTGGAGTTTGGAGGATTTTATATAGCGAGGTGGGATTGGATGTGTAGTTTGTAGGTATGGTTCGGCGAGGTATCGAGAGGATTAAATGTACGTGGTTTATGTAGTGTGGGGTGAATCGTGTGTGCCGGTGTCGCGCGGCTCGAAGCCGCGATGGCGAGGATCTTGGAGCCGGGCCAAGTGCGCGCTGTGGTTAATTGATCGAGGAATTGCCGGGATAGAGGGCTTTTGTAGTAGATCTCTCCTTTTGGTTGCTTTTCGAAGTGTTGATGGGGAGTTTAAATTGGCTTTGCAGAGGATTTTGGAGGAGCGGGAGTTTCAAGTGGAATTAAGATTTATTGGCGCTGAATTATATACCGAACTTTTAGTATTCTGAAGGAATCATTTTCATGGTGTCCTTAAGGTGGCTCTCTGGTGTATTTTCACGATTTTTACAGATTTTTTTATTCATTTTCTTTTCATTAATACTATTCACTTTTTCATCTGTTTAACATTGGAAACAATTTAGTTTATTCTATACTACTATTTATGCATAGAAAAAAGATTTTGTAAATTAAAAGTTTTTTTGGGAGTCATAGGCACCTTTCGATGGATGGTCTTATCAGTCTTGAATTTGGATATAAATTGATTTTCGCGCATAAGAAAGTTAAAAAAATTATTGAAACTTTGAGAACACGTATTCTATAAGATATTTTAAACAAAAATTCGCTTGTTTTTTTATTAATTGATAATTTGAAATTTATTTATAATACAATTTTTAATAAAGTATCGGTATTTATATAGCAGCTATATAATAAATAATCAAGTTAAATTAAAAGCGAATATTAGTTATTTCTAGCTATAATAATATGATAGAATTTTCTTAGAAGAAAATGGCAATGTGGTGTCCGCGAGGACTATTTTGAATATAGCCCATTTTTACTAAAAAATAACAGATTATGCTGAATAACTTTGCATATAAAGGCTAAAAAAATCTGAAAATTACTATGCAAATTCATATAATCATAACAAATATTTCATGTAAGCCCCAGATTTTTTAAATTTAGTACAGATATTTTAGAAATTTCATTAGGGAGCCACCTTAATAATAATTATTGTTGCAATTTTGAGAGAACAGTATGAATTTGAGATGTTACAAAGTGTTTAGTGCTGCATGCGAATAGATTTTTAATAATTTTGTAACGAATATTTTCAAGGCCATTCGTATATAGATCTTTTATTTTTTTTGAGTTTGCAAGTATAAGATTGATAATAGAAATCCTAGTAGAACTCAAATTATTTATAAATTGTCTTTTTAAATTCGAAACAAGTAATTTTTACAAAAAATCGGCAAGAAATGCCAAATCGCTATTTGAAACATCGCTTCATCCGATATTATATTTTTAAAAGATTAATTTTAAAGTTGAATTTCATTAAAATATTATTTATCAATATGCTGCTTACGATTACAATTTCCGACCTTAAAAGTTATTAGTTACTTTACCTTCGTTATACCGCCAAAGCGATATCCCATAATAATTATTTCCTCCTATCCCAACGTATCGACAACTAATTTCCCAGCGAGCGTTATTACCCCTCGCAATAATCCATGAAAATCCGCGTTATTATACAAACACGGCCTTAAACTTAATTATCTCCGTTCAGTCCACGCATACCCGCGTATAAAACCATCTAAAATATCACCGGTCTTAAAAACCAGTTACCCACTAAACACTTGCCATTACCATCTCTCATACCGCACCACCGCAACGCACACCGGCATTCCACCGCCAACAAAAAAGTCGAAATCGGCATTAATACAAAACTCCCAATCCGCATATCTCGCGCACATACATAATCCTCCATCCTCTCCACCTTCTCTTATCGCTCTCGACTCATCTCCCACCGACTTCCATTATTACAACCGACCTCTCGTACGCGTACCTACGCGTATACGCTCCTATTGTCCGCTCGCGGGGTGTATAAACACACCGTCCCAAAAGAAATCTACACAAGATTGAAATTATCGCTCGGCCGATTGACGCTCGACTGGGCGCGATTCGCGATCCGCGCGAGAAAGAACAGAGAGGACGACTTCATCCGCCTCGCGGATCTGGATCGTATTGCCGAGGCTGCCGTCGGCTTACGGCCGCTCCGCGGCAGCGTTCGTTGAACCTCGCGGCGATGGTATTGTATGGAGTCCAGGCCGGTCGACGAGCTCGGCTGCACGGACACGCCGATTTCATGGGAGCTGCCGCGGTGCTCGCAGCTGCTGCCGCTGAGCGTTGCGTTGGGTATCGGGGCCGATTTATCGTTAGAAGGAGATCTTGATGCGCGTTGGGTTGTATAGCGAGGGAGCGAGGTGTTGGATCGAAGGTTTTTGTGGTGGATTTTATGTTTTTTGAGGTTGATGGGTAGCGCGAGGTTGTGGCTGGGAATGAGAGGTTGTTGAGATTGTAGGTGATGTTGGATATTTTTAAATAAAATGTTTGTTTATAGGAATATTTGGACGGTTTATGTGTTTAGATATACAAATAGTTTCAGTAATCCTTTAGTGTCTAAGCTTATTAACCTTGGGCCTTAAGCCTAAAAGCGCAGGATTATGACGCGGTAGACTATACGTGGAATCGATTTTGACTCCAGACTTATGTACTGGGATTTAAAAGCAAATAAAGCTTAATTGCGTACCCATAAGTTGTGAATTTTGCTTAATTTAAGTTGTGATAAATAGTCTCAGGCTGGTGGTGATTATAATCGTTAATATAAAATGATATTCTTTAAAGCTACTAGAACTGCACATTGTACATTTTTAAAAAGACAATGACGAAAAAGAGAATCGATACATTCCGTTCCATCTGGCGTAAATTCGAAAAAGTATCATGCAAAACTTACACACTCACCTGACAGATATCCAATAAATTCGAAAGCACTTCAAAATGGCCGTGTATAACCAACATGCTGTAACACAAATTATGATTTACTAGAAACAAGCGCAAGTCATCGTTACAATAATTTCCATAGATAGTAAACTTAAATTTTGAATTCATTACACTTTTCCCATGAAAGTCAAATTCAGAAATGACACACGCTATCTCCGCACACACACACAATGAAAAACCCACAATTACTTTAGCCCACGACTCCCGCAGCTCCAAATCCACACACACACACACATACACGTGCGTTTTATATTTAACAACCAGCCTGTGTGTGCACTTCTCGAAAACAATCGATCGTTTCCTGCCTCGGAGGTTTTTTAAGGACCCCGGCCTCTATACACCAGCAGCGCGCCGGCAACCGCTACTTCGCTTTTTTACGGGCGCTTTCACCCATATACACGTGATTTCACCACGATTACCGCCACCGCCACCGGCAGCAGTAGTGCAGCAATTGCTTTGTACCCGCGGCGTATATATACATACATATATATACATATATATATACACACGCGCGGTGAACCAAAAACAGAGCGGTCTCGGTGTAACGCGCGATTTTTTTTTTCTCCTCGTGTCTTTATTCGCTCTGAATAATCATGTATATATAGCTGGTAGCTCGCGCGCGGCGCGCACAAAACTTTCATCTCTAGCGCGCGCGGCTCGGTGCTCGTTTTTTCACTGCGCCGCGGCGGTGGCGGCGGCACGGTGTTTCGCCGTTATTGAGATGCAAATTAATTTATGTTGATTCGAATTAGTCCACACTTGGATGAGCTCCTTAATTTACTTTATGCATAATGTTACATGGAGACGGGGCTATTGTTGGCGTTGTTGGCGTTGATTTCTTTTTCAAGTGAGATTATTTGTTTGTGAATCGCGCGAGAAAAATCGGTGTTATGGTAATTTAGAAGCGTCGAGGTATTTAAATGGCCTTGTGATTAGAGTTAAATTAAGATTACTAGGTTATTGCCAATTTATTTTGTATCGAATAATAAATAAAAAATAACATTTAAATTATTCAAATATTGTTTACACATTTATTATTTCACACATTAATCGATAATAACCTAGTAATTTTAATTGTTTATATAATATTGTTATGCGCTTTTCCGCGAAAATTGCGTGATTACTTCACATCGAGCGTTATTAATTATTCATTTTAGTGCGAGCAACGGAACATCCTGATTCATGATTTATTACATTATTAACTAGTTTATACTATATTAAGTAATGAAGTATTTAAATAATAATTTTATATAAGACTGTTTATTATTAAATATCTATTTTAATGCATGACCTGATAATATTATTATTATATTAATATATATTAATAAGAATAATAACAATACTTTATTTTTTTCATTAAATATACTTCTTCAATTATACAGATAACGAACGTAAATCATTATTACGTAATAAAATAATAGAAAAATAATTATACCGTAGTTAACATCATTTTTATGTTTTTCTAAAAAAAATAGTATATAATTACATCTTCGTGACTTACTGTCAACGAACCAAATCATAATAATAATGACTATTCTAAAAACAAAAACTCATTACTATACATTCCAAAAAGAAAAGAAAACGACTCAGGAAGCACGCGAACACAAAGGGAAAAAAATATGGAGAAACCCGCAATAAACCTATATTACAACCATAAAAAACCCGCGCGATAAAAAAAGTATAACCCGCAATACACACACTCCACCTTCTTCGTCCTTCTTCGTCCTCCGAATTCCTCGCTCCTCGCGCGAAAATCCTCCATTCGGCGTCGGGGTACATACGTATATATATACACCTTGTGGGCCGCGCCTCTTGCCAAAAATTTGTCTTATCGATCGCCTCCAGCGTGCGTGTCACACCGGTATATATATATATACCCACAGACCTGCTCCCAACGTGCAGAAGAAGAAAACGAAGTCGAAGCATATATATACGAAGAAGACTAAGAAGAAAAAAAGGGGGAGCCGACATGGGGGCCCCTGCGTGCTTCGGTTTTTGGCGCACGGTCCGCCGAATCGATAAGACCCTGCGTGAGTTACATATAAAATAAGGCTGCTGCACACCGGGGGGGACTGTATTGGGCTACATTTTGCAGGAGCTCCGCGAGGAAGACGGAGGATAGGCCTCGGAGGGTTTCTATGTACGCTTGGGCTGATGTGTGACGCGCGCGCTCGAGCATTGGGGTTTGTTAGAGAGGGCTCGGGTGGGTGGGATGGGAGGTTAGGGACTGTTTGAAATTGGAAAAGAAGAGGGAGATTTCGAGGGTGAGATTGTGCTGGAACTGGAGTTTTGGGTTAGCATTTTATGAGGTTCGTTTGGAGAGGGTATTTGCGGATAGTTTTTGGGATGAATTTTTCAGAGTGTAGAGTAATGGCGTGATGGAGAAGATTAGGATGTTTTATTTAGGCTCGAGAAATTTAAGTTGGTTTAAAGATTCTGTTGGTAGGGAGGGAATGAATACTTTTTTAAGAGAGAAATTACATTTTAAATATTTTATTAAAGCAATTCTGGTCGAAACTGTTTAGAACCATAATAAAGTTAATTTATTTTGAACATTTGACAAACATTATTTTGAGTTCAATATTTATAATATCGCATAATAAATTGATTAATTTAATTTTTGCCATCAATATTATACCATGCAATTAATTTATTTGTCTACAGAGATTACTTTAATTAATTTTTGATGTCTTGAACGTTGAAATAATTATTAGCCTTTTCAAAATTTTCAAAATATACTTACAACTACAGTTCTGCACGGTTCATATTCACATTTTTTACAGCTTTTTAATTATTAAAACTAATTAATTTTTTTCAATATTACAACGCAGAGAAAAATAAATATGTACAGGCGGTTTCTATGCTCACTTTGGTTTCGCTCCGCTGGAAAAGTTAACAGAATGGAAAATGAGAAAGTTCGCGGTCGATTAACAAAAGTAATCATCTTCGGTATTCGCAATTTTCGCGAGCGATTCCTCGATCCGTTCGCGCTCTCTCCCTTTAATACACGAGACTTCGCTTTACCATATACATTTTATCAAACCGAGGCACGAAGTTTGCTCCGCGCATTAAAAGCTTAGCCCTGCGATGCAGCGGCGGGAGCGCCAGCTCAGCGCGAGTGAGTATAATTCCTCTCGCGAATCCAGGCAAGGCAGAGCACAGACACTCCAGTTGACATTTCGCCAAGAAGGCTTCCGGCCAAACTAATTTCCTGTAATCACGTCAAAGTTGCAGCAGTCGCCTCAATATAAACGAGAAGTTCGTGGATGTTTTTAATTAAAAGGGACGCGGGTCGAGTTTGTAACTTGTATAATTTTCTTTCGGGATGATACTTTTTTCATAATAAGTCATTCGTGTGTAAAGACATGTAATATAGTTGTTACATCTATTGTGTGTATGAGAATGATTAGTAATATTAAATTTATCATATTAATTGTATTTTTGATATAAATGAAGATTCTTTAGTTAACAAATGTATGTTTAATACCTACAGTAAAGCATAAAACTGTTAAATATTTCTTTAAAATTCGATTTATGTAACTGAAAAATTTAATAACGTATACTCCACGGAACAAATTCTGATCGAATTTGTTTGAATTCTTTTTAAATTTTCCAATGAGGTTAGCAAAAACGAGAATTCGATCCAATGAATTTGCAATATTTAAAAATAATTCAATCAAATTCGATTTTTGTTTTGTCGAGTGTACGTTAACATGCAATTGGAAATTCAAAATACTAAAGAGTATGGAAATTTATAAAAACGTTTCTAAATTTTCAGTAATTCTAAACCCACCTCCCACCGACAATTACAAAGACCCACTTCTATCATTTAATTTTCAAATTTTAGTAAATATCTCTTTGCAATGTTATTGTTCCAATAAAAAACAACATCTTTCCAAAAATATATTTCGTAAAAATTAAATATTAAACGTAAAAAGGAGTTCTCCATTTTCTCCGGTAACAAGAGCGTTTAGCATCACCTTAAATAAAATGTGTATTACCTTTTTAATTAGTATCGGTTTAATTTATCAATTACAATATAACTGAATATTCAGTGGCGTGCTTGGAAAAGCTTCTGATATGTAAATGAAACTTCTACAAAAAGTGCAGAAAAGGAATAAAAAACTTTCATCTTAAAATTATAATTCATACAAAATGAATTAAAACAGTCCTTTAAAAAGCACATCTCCACAGTAGTCTATTCTTTAATTAAATATACCCCTCCCACTCACAAAAGCATCCATCCAACTCCAAAAAACAAGCACAAAGGAGCAGCGAATCATCCGCCTTTTACCCTCTCACGCGCAAAAGGCAAATTTTCTTAAAACGCATCGTTACCACGCGCTCACCCTTTCTTACAAAAGCTCGCCTCCATGCACCCCCAAAAGCCTGCAAAATGTTCATCTTCCAAGGGCAGGCACGCGTTCACACATACACAAGCAAAAAGCGCAGCAGCGGTAAAAGTCTCGAGCCGCGTCAAGACACCGCACACACAAGACGAGGACGAGCAAAAGCCAGACAAAAAGAGCCCACTTCAGACGCGGCCAATTTCCCTCGTCATCGTCGTCGTCGCCGTCGTCTCCGAGGCAAAGAAAAAGCCAGCTCCTCCTTTTCTTCCTCTCTCTCGCGCAGGCTCTGGTGTGTACATATACTCTTCTGCATTGTCCGGCATCGTGGAGTTGGAGAGTACGCAGTAACTCAATATTTCCGTGTAACTCAATGCAAAAGCTGTCTGCGAGATGAGAGGAAGAGAATAGAAGCGCTCCGTGCTTTTAGCGCGGCCAGGCCAAATAAAATGCGAGAGAGAGGAGAGAGGAAGAGGAGAGTGAACTTTTTCTTCGCGAGGTTCTAGGGTTTCGCCTAGTTGCGTATATATATACGTTGTGTATAAGTCCGTCAGCCGACTATACGCTTTGTTTATCCTGGATTTTGTACAAGTGCGCGGTGAAGAGAGAGTGTAGTGGAGCTACTTAGGGATTGGAGTTTTTTTTCTCCCCTCTGGTGTATATGGGAAACGTCTGCGGAGCTTTTCTATTTTCGTTGAAATCTCACGCGTGTTTGCTTTCGTTAGGCACTGTGCTTGTTGTTGGGGAAGTAATGTAATAGATAAGGTATGAGTAATGGTTTTACTTAGATTATGTAGCTATTGTGAACAGATTTTGGGTTTTTGTGTGTAAATATATGAAATTTAAATGTATTTTTTATAAAACGAATTTATATTTTAATTAATTTGAATATTTTTAACCCTTAGAGGACTATGAAGGGATACTAGGGTCTCCCAATTCTCTATTTATAAAATATCTTTTTAATCTCATAACTTTATGTGCATTTATAAATTGCTTTATGTCAGTATGGTATATTTTATGTAAGTTGCGTAAAATTAAAAAGAAGCTAGTACATACAATTTCCTGAATAGAAAAAGTGAATGAGCACTTCTACACGGAGAAATAAATAGTAATGGTTACTAACCCGGGGTAGGACTGAATACGAAACTGTCTAGTAAAAAAATACTATAAGATTTTTGCCTATAAAAACTGTATTGAGAACTAGACGTCTAGTGATTATTCTCAGTTTGTCTAGTAATGCGTATCCAAAATCTTAATTGTATAAATTTACTAGACAGTCTAGTAGCCGCTACTAACTTTTTCTCTCGGTGTAGTCTCGAAAATTCATAATTGTTTTTAAAACTTCATAACTTTGTGAAGAAAGTCGTACGGAGATGTTCAAGAATTAACTTCTAAAAACTACACTTCTCGACTTCATAGTGGTTTTTAAAACTTCTTAAGTTTGCAAACAAGAAAAGTAGTACAGAAGCGTTCGAGAATCCATGATTCAGCAAGAAGTAGACTTTTAAGACAAAATTATTCACAAGTACATACTGAAATTGCCTACCTACATCTACTTACATTACTAATACCCCCATACCAAAACCATCGAAACCCCAATGACATTAACCTAACAACACGCATAAAAACGTCCAAGCACCCTCTCCCCCAACCGCCCCACCAAGACCACCCATTACATCATCCCATAATTCTGCATATCCTCTATCAAAACCAATATCAAAACACGTCCAATGCACCCCTACCCCCTATACAATCCCAACGATACTCCTCAAATAAAGATACGACTCTCCGTTCAATGACGCATACATCGCGCCTCGAGAGCAAACACACACACACACGACACACCCAAGCCAATCTCAATCTCAATCTCCTGCTTCCACAGTCGCAGAGGGTAGCGGCGGCAAGCTCACCCTGACTCACTCCTGCACTTTCGGCTTCTATTCACCTCGCGTCAGCCACGACTGTCGCGAGCTGCGCGCCGGCATAAATTAAGTACACACGCAGGGGGAGCAGCAGCGGCAGCGCCGAAAGTCGTGCGCCGTGCGTTATCGGCCGCGCGATTACACGCGGCGGTGACGGCGGCGGCAGGCCTGCGTGTGTACACACGCGTAAACGCCTCGGTGGGGATTAGTCAGCCCGACGGCTATAGATGAAATCATCGCGCGTTGGCTGCGCCATCTGCTGGGGTAGTACAGTGGGCGAGTGGGTTTGTGTGCGTTGGGGGTGCGAAGAGAGCTTTTTCGGAGAGGTTGGTTGCTTGGTTGAGGGAAGGAAAGTTTTTTTTTTAGTACTTTGGCGGAGTTTTTGCTTCTTTTTGTTGGTGTTCTCTTGATGGATGGAGTGTGAGAGCAAAAGTGGGTAAATTCATTTTTCAATTTTGACACAGAGTTAGCAAGTTTTGGTTCTGATAAATTGTTTTGTTTTAATCCTGATGTCAGAAAGATGAATTTATATTTGTCCTAGCATTTTTCTTTGTATTTGTTGATCTGATATTTAAATTAAGAAGGTTTTTTGCTGAGTAATTTAAAGCTTTAAATCTATTCTATATTAGTATAGTATTTAAAGTTCCGCAAAAAATTATTTCTTTTGGAAGTGATTTCATTGATAAACATTTTTACACAAAAATAAAATTTCAATATTCTTGTTTCTTTTTTACAAAAATTATTATAAATAAGAACGATACAATAAATTACAGTGCGAAAAAATGTGCATGTATAAATTAAACAGAATTAGACGGATTGATTTTGCAGGATATTCCTCAGTTACTGTATGGGTGAAATATTTTCTAGAAAGTTACATGCCAAAGTTTTGTCCATATAAAGATCAATGAAAGAATTTGATTATTTTTACTCTCTACAAAATTAATGAAATGCCCTTTATGACTCTTACCTTTTTTATTTGATATTTTACTAAAGCAATAAAAATGTAGATGAAATCTTTTCTTTACTCTAATATGTACATTATTACCATTCTTAATTTAATTTGTATTATAGTGTGTTTTAATAAACATTTATTCTGTAATCACTGTAATGTACAGTTTCGCTCATCCAGTAGTCTCACTTTGAATAAATGTTAATGTGTAACAGATGTAAATCATAAAGAAAGTCTAATTTGCATGAAGTTAAGCTGTCAAAGAAGTACCACCGGGTCTCTAAATCTTAATAAAATTTTAATTAAAAGCTACTTTATCATATTTACTTAATCCATATTGCACAGCAATAAAGCCTTTTATTACATAAATAGGCATACTTATCTTTATTAAGAAACATTCCTTTATACATTACAAGTAAATAAATCACTAAAATGTTAAAAAATCAATTGAATTACCTTACACTGAAAAAAAAATTTGTTAAATCTAAGTAAACGTTTTCTTGAATCGTACTAAGAAAAGATTTACTTAAATAAAGTATATATTTCTTAAATTTAGTAAATATTTATTTAATTGATGAATACCAGTCTAAACATAATTAAATATTTACTATTATCAAATAAATATTTTCTTAGTACGATTCAAGGAAACGTTTACTTAGATTTAACAAATTTTTTTTTCAGTGTACATTAGGTTTATTTTAAACAAAATATATTTCTTAAACTTCTTTTATGGTTATCTATAAAATTATATTGTACATTATTTATTTAGTAATTTTTATTAAGTATAATTGTTTAATCATCCTTTTTGCATAAGGTTTAATTGTTATACTGATAAATTATACTGACAGACAAATGGCAAACCCCTAAAATAAATTAAATAACGTGTGGTAACTATATACATTAATAGTAAAACTATGAAAATTTTTCCTAATAATCAAGTCCTACAAATGCCAAATCAAACTAACAAAAGAAAAAAGAAACTATTTAACTTTCAATGCTCGAACCTAACTACACCCTCATCCAATCTTCCACTGCAACGTTGTACTTTCAGATCCCTCGCAACAAAGCCTCCTCTGCCATTTACCCTCCCGAAAACACCGCCCCGTTTCATTCTCGAATCTTCTTTCTCCTCTGTCTAACCCCGAAAAGAAAGAACCTCAATTACGAACGAATCGTGCGTCTCAATAAAATGTTAAACAGTAAGTCTTAAATTGAATTACATTATTCTGGTAAAAATCAAATTTACTTAGGAGACATTTTTTAGACCACTCATTGTGATAAAAATCGCTAAAAAAAATACCTAATCACTGACAAATAAATGGTTTTATCTAACCTCAAATTTTAATTTTTCTTCGTAATCGTATATCGCCATGGACCCAGTTTCTAATAAGGACTTAATTCTTAATAATATAATAAAGTAAATAATTATCATTGACACATGGTAACTAAAAACTTTCTCAAAACTGCGAGAAATAATTATTCACTACATATCTAAAAATATACATCTAAAGTCCAAAAAGTTGTAGTAAAATTTGCTATCATTAAACGAAGAGTTGATCAAGAATTACTCTCAGCTAATTAGGAAATAAATCTCTGTCAATACAGACAGAAAATTAAACCAATAAAATACAACAAATAATATTTTATCCCGAATCCTCCAACCAAACTACCCTCCACCAATCCTCGCTCTCTGTGCGAGCGCAACGTTGTGCTTTCCACTCGCTCTCCTAACAAAGCCTCCTCCACCTCCTTTCGCATTCACCCTCCCAAAAACCTCCTCCACCCCCGCACCCCGTCTCATCATCCTCCTCTATCCACCCCGAAAAGAAAGAGCCTCAATTACCAACTGTGCGCGCCTCGACAGCACAACGAAGCATATCCAAGCACATCTATATACTATATATACACTGCGCCCATCCCCGCGGCACCGGCATCAGTAGTCTACTGCCGGCGCTGGTGCGGCTCTCGCGTGTTGCCGGGTCGGCCTGCGCCGACCAATGGGGAATTCGCCGGTGTCGGCCGCGCATGCGCGCGCGAGGGGAGAGCAGCCGCACGTGCCCTGTGTGCCCGATTGACGAGGAACGCGCCGCGCGTGGATGTACGACGTTCGGCCTTTGTACGTTTCGCGATGCGCGCGTATACGTGCGTGTCATGGATGTGTGTGTTTTTTTTTCTCTTCTCGGGCTGCTGATGTGCGTTTCTTTTTTTGCTTGAGTTTTTTATGCGGGGAAGCGTAGGGAGGGTTTTTATGCGGGGTGGTGGATGGCTTTTTCGTGATTTTGGGTGATGCGTGGAGATTTTTTTTTTGGTCTTTTTTTTGGTGGAGTGATTCCGAGTGGGTGTTTTATTGTGTCGAAGGTTTTATTTTTGGGTGATGATATATGGCGGTGGGAGGGCGATGTGGAGACGTGGGTAGGGAATTTAATAACCTTGCGCTGTTGTAAATATCGAAACAAAAATTGCATGATGGAGTGGCTTGAAGGATCGTTCGATGCTTTGTCACGCGATGTCAGAATATATCGTTTATTTTGAATTTTGAACAACGTCGAAATGTAACGAAATAAATCTATTACGATATACTTATGCTCCGAAAACGGGCTATATGCGCCCTTTCCGTTTCCAGAGCGTCAATTATGTAGCGAAATTTGCTATTTCAATTTGCTCCATGGATACCCGTGTAAAAAAAGTGTGGGGCAAGTTTGGCAAAACTCTAGCCCAGAAAGTCTTGCAAAAATCTGGCTTCGGAGCCGAACCCAGACTGTAAGCCAGACTATATACCAGACTTTTGTGAAATTATGTCACGAAAACTTATTTTTACATACAAGTAATTAGGACACTGCACTTATAAAAAATAATATTTTCGATTAAACCTTGAAAACATTTTTTTAAATATTGTAGTCTTCTACGAAATTTAAATATTTGTAAAAAAAGAGACAAATATTTAAGTTACGGCAGAAATGACGGAACGCTATGCTTTTATTTTTAATTTTTTTGCCAAAAGTCTTTTGAAAGACTTTCTGAGCCACACTTTTGCCAGACTTGTCCCAGACTTATCATTTCACACGGGAATACACACGATTTTTTGTAAAATAATGTTAAAAAGTCCAACACATGCTAAAAATACAAATGGAAATAATAACATTTGCTAGGTATAAAATATTATTCTCAGTGTACAAAGTAAGTTTCCCCATGAGTCACCGCACCGTCGCAGTAACTCCACTTCTCACTCTCCGCGAAGCTAAACGCCCGGCATTTCACACGTCGACAGCTCGGCATAACTAAAAAAGCACCAGCACATCAACGCCCAGCCACTCACGACCGCCTCGTCAAAGCTAGAGTCGACTCGACTCGACTCGACTCGACTCGGCTCAACTCAACTGAAACTGACAACAAGCCCCGCAAATGCAAACGTAATTACAACAAATCCTCCTCTTACCCTACACATACCTACAGACACCTCACACACGCACACACCCCTCGCGCTTCTACGTCTAAACTCCCAGCCATTACCCGCGCATCCAAGCGCCAGCGCCAGAGTACTGCATCCGCGTCATCTCGTTTTCCTTCCATTGTGCAGCACTCCTCTCTCGCTGTATCCTACAACGTCTGCGTATATACCCGCGCGCATTCGAATCTAATTATCCGGCGCGCGCTCGCTATCCTTATACCAAAGGGATCGTCGTATATGGATATAATGGCAGAGGCGCACTCGCAAGTGAGAGCCCCGCTATTACAGCGCGACAATGGCGCCGCTGGGCAAACGCACGCCGCGCTGGCGCCGTATGTATAAGAGCGTTGAAAGCGATCCGTTGATGGTGCTGGTATGGTGTGGAGTGACGTAAGTGGCGCGAGCGAATTATTATATATTCGATAAGCGGCGAGGTGGATGAGCGTTGAGGAGGAGGTGGATTCGGCGAGGATGAATGTATTGAGCTGCGGGGATTGGCGCCATTGGCGGTAGAACTGGATATTGAGATGCTTGGTAATTTGTAATGTGATAAGCTGCGGGGTAATCGATTGTTATTGAATGGGATGGAATATCTTGTACTTTGTGATATTGAGTAATTGGACTTTCAACTTGTTGTAATTGAGATTTAACGTAGAATATGGGAGGTTTAATGTAGGATAAGACAAAATATAATATAACTGATTTTCAAGTAAGTGTTATATTTTTAGGAAAGATACGCTGATAATGACAATTTATGAAACTATTTGTATTTTATTTCGTTGAGTATTGTAGATATAACGTTATGTTATTTAAATAGATATTTACAAGGTTTACAGTGATAGAGAGATTTTTATGATTCAATCAATATGATATTACGGAGCTGATTAACATTCTGATCATTAACATTAATCTTTAGTAAAGAATATTCAACTATTTATTTTATATAGTGCTTTAGGTTGTGAAAAAATTATTGCTTCCAACCGCTACAATTCAAGACAGTGTACCTATGACGCAATATGACTCAGAGTAAATCTTTTCTGAGACATCAATATATATATAGACTGCGTTCTATTCTCCTATTACGAACGAATGTATCGATGAAAAATGTGATGTAATTTTATATGAATTGTATATATATTTAGTATCAATATATTTTATTTAAGTATAACCTTAAGTTTTAAAAAATGTTTTGATATTTTGAATGTCCATATAAATTACATCACATTTTTCATCGATACATTCGTTCGTAATAGGAGAATAGAACAGTCTATAAGCACTTAGTACCCTACATTATTTTACGCGAGCGTGTACAAACGCATCTAACAAGTCCTAATTCAGATACTTGATCTAACTCTTTTCTTCTTTGTAGCAATTAATTACTTCGAGTAAGAGAGAAAAAACAAAGCAGAGAGAAAACGAGCATACGTCTTCGCAGACCTAAAATAGCCCTGTAGTTTTTCCCTTCTTCCTCCGTGCCGCTGATGGTGAATTAGGAGGCGTGGTGGAATTATCGATATCGAGAGGGGGGGGGGGGGGCAACGAGAGACGCGTGGGTGGCGAAAAACGAACATGTGGCTCGTTCCAGCGGATAGCTACTGGGCTTTTATTGGATTTGGGGGAATAAGCGAAGCGACAATTAACGAGGGTCAGACGTTCGGCTGAGTAGCTTTCCCTGTAGTGTGTATATTTTTGAACGACAGCAAGTGCCTCCGAGCTAATTGTGATTCAGATATTACCTTGAACCGTAAAATATGTAATTCAATTAGATATGTATATCTTTTATCAATTTTAAATTACACATATTTATTTGGAATCCATTTTAAATAAAAATGTAAATCAATTTCGCATCAGCAATATTAAAATACTTTTTTCATTTCTTGAACGTTATCAATATCGCATCTCACCAACTTTTATCCAAATCACATAACAACTACACTTTCGTTGCTTTTATATGTCTTCCATAAATATTAATATACAACTTTTTTTAGCACCAACGACTTTCGAAGTACACCACCGTTACATAACTTCGGAACCCCTCGCACGAACTTTTAAAAAGCAATCCTCCAAAGCCTCTCTTCTCAAGAAATATATTACATCCACATAAACGTTACGCTCCATCAAGATTACAATAAAGGAGAGCCGCGCGCGTGCAAAATCGAAAAAGCGCCGCCGCTCGCGCACAGGTACATCGATCTCCCTCTCTCTCAAGCTGCGAAGCATATACATACCCAGCAGCTCTCGCTTATCGGCATCGATTTTGCAAAAGGCATCCGAAGCTCGCGCACTACGCATACGCGCCTTATCGAAAATTATGCAAAGATCAAGCGCGCGTTTCGTCACGCGCGCACGGAGATTGCCAAAGCTCTCTCTCTCTCTCTCTCTCTCTCTCTCTCTCTCACTCACTCTTTCTCTCCTCGCAATAAATAGTCTCACGGAGATACGGAAACGCGTCGCGCTTTTTTAAAAGCCAGTGGCAGCAGCCCCCCTCGGCAGGAAGTTGCGTCAGCTATAAATCAGCCTAACCACGCGCGCGAGCTGCTGATCCTACGTGCGTTACGCGCCGCGAATGAGAGAAAGACTGGAGAAGGACGACGGCTGTGTGTGTGTGGATAAATGCTGCATGGTGAAAGAGAGGGAGGAATGGGAGTCGGCTCTTTTGACGATTAGAGGATTCTCGGGGATTTGTGGATTCGCCGTTTTGCTCCTTTGGTTTTTGATGGCTTATTGGAAGCTGTTTTTTCTTTGGTTGCGGGTGGTTTTTTTGAGAATTTTTGGAGATAGCTTTGAAAATGTTTTTTTATTATCGGTCTGAAACTACTTCAGAGATACCATGTATATTTGTATATACATTTTTGTTTATTACTTTTCAAAGATTCCATTATCGATTAATTACTCAAATATCATCGAATTATTAGAAACATACGATATTTTGAGCGTTACTTTACATTTTAATCTCCATTTTGAGAACATCAAGTTGAATATAATAAAATTTTCTAAGTCTATCCGCAAAGTACACCTACTTTGCCTACGAGTGGAACAAATTCTAAATTGATATACTTTTTCAACTTGAAGGAAGAATATTAACCCCACCCTGGGTATAACTCATTAATTTTTGCACAATTGGATTTAATCGAATGCAAGTTTGCAACCATATGTTCTGCTAACTTTCACGATGTCCAAAAAGCTTAACTATTTAGCGTCAATTTGAGAAGATGATAGTTGTTAAATACAGAATTAATAAAATTTGAAAAATTACGTGTTTTTTGGATTAGATGTATCAGCTTTAACCTCAAGATGGTTAAACGACAGACGTTTTTCTTTTTGAAGCCATCATGCCATCAAGTTGAATTTTCCTATTGACAAAACTCAATTCTGGCTCTGAAATATGGAAGGATATATTATAGAATATGCGTAATTTCATACGTACAGATTAACACTAAGTTTGAAAATCTTAGACTAGACTAGGACTTAGAGGATTCGCGATACATTTTCACCATTAACCCGTTTAACCGTGTACATTAAAAGAAAAACAATACAATTACTCTCTTTACCCTCAACGACCTCGCAATTCCCCATAAAAACCCTAATAGCCCTCCTAGATAAATTCAAAAAAACCTTATATTCCCACCGCGTACACATCTACGCAAAACTCTATCCCTATCTCAACTGCCTACTTCCCTCCCAGCTCGAGCTACACTCGCGCACCATATCCCAGCAAAGAGATGAGCCGTCCGCGACAAGCGTCTCGCATTACCCCCGGAGCACTTGCGCGCACTCCTCCTGCACGCATCCGCCTCTACACTCGTATACACACGTCCCTGCGATTACATCGCGCGATTATCCGACACGGCCGATGCGGGGGGTGCGCAGTGTGAGTGTGTGTGCGAAGATCCTCGTGTGTTAACCCAGCGCCGGCTGACCTTGCGAGAGGAAGTATACAAGGGAGTTTATTCGCGGTGACGTTCGTTGCGGAAATTATTGTATATAGTGGTGGGCTTGTGGGAGGGTACACGGCTACGCCCTGGATGCGCGAGGAGGAGGAGGGTTAGAGGTTATCGGGGAAGGAAGTATAAATGTTGTGATTTGTGGATGGTATCGGGGAGTTGAGTTGATGGGAGATAAGGGGATAGAGCAGGAAGTTCGTTGTTTATTTGGGAGAGAAATTAGTTGCTTGTTTACGGTGGAATATGTGAAATGCTTAGTGATTAGAAGGAAAATGTTGTTTTGGGGATTGATTTTTGGTTGGAGATGAAAGAGTTATGGTTAATCTTGATTCCAGTCTTTTCAAAACAAAGTTGTAGCTAGAAGTTATTCGGGAGTTTATTTGGGAGGGACATTATAGTTGATAATTTACGATGGAATATACGAAATACTGAACGATAAGAAAGTAAATAATGTTTCGGATATTTAATTTTAGTTGAAAAAGAAAAAGTAATTTTAATCTTAGATCTAATCTTTTTAAATCAAACTTGCATTGTTTGCTTCATAAAATTGACTGAAATTCTTATTCAGCAAGAATTCTCTGGGTGATAAAACGTTCTATAAGGTTCAAATGCAATTTAGAGGTCAGGTTTGCAAGTTTTACAAGATACAATGGAATTTATATGCATACAAGCAGATGCAACTCGTATGGACATACGACGTGATATCAATACATGTGGTTGAACGGAGATGACGCGTGCATAATAATTCTATTGTACTCCTCAAACATTATGACAGCAACGTCTTGGCGCTGTTCAAAGGGGTAATAAAATTTTTCTTTTCGTTTAATTCACGATACTTACTAAGCTGAACAATAGCTCTGCTTCGGTATATTCAATAAGTCGATGTAATGTGCGTGTCTTCTTGGCAAAATCCGTCTCAGCAATGCGACATTATGAGTTTTCTTAAATTACAACTTCACTTCATCCATCATTCACAAAGAATATATTTTTGCTTTATGAAAATATGTAAATTACTTCGTAGTAAACGTACATTATGTTAAATTCACATACTCAAGACTATGCATTACCAAATTAAAGTAAGTCTAAAAATGAGAATCGATTTAGAACATTCTAGCAATTTAATTTAAATAGGTCTGTGAAATAAACTGAATGGATTACAGTATACTGAAAGATTTATTTTATATGCTCATAAATGATATAAAAAAAAGGTTACTCGTATATTTGCAGTAGAAACTGACAAAATGTTCAGACGTTGTCAAACATCTAATAATTGCTATCCCCCTCTATATTGAATTAAGTAAAATCATCAACTAAAAACTATTTACAACTTGACATATAATTTACATCGCAATGAATTTCAAAACCACGTTAAATTCATAATTGTCACAGCAATAATCTTCAAATCCGTACCCAAAAACTCACAAATCACCGACAGTACAAAGCGTTCCACGACTACTCCTCCATTCCTCAGAAAGAATCCCACAACCATTTCGCCCGATGAGAATCCACGCCAGAGCCTCGCACTAAATGACGTCACGCGCGAAATACGTCGCGATCATAAGTCTCGCCATGTACACTCCTCTTCCCCCCCATCACGTGTTCTTAAACTCTCACATCTGCATTGCGTTCCGTAGCCGCAGCGGCAGCAGCGCCAGGCCTTTATACTCGCGAAAGTGTGCGGAAACGCCTCGCTCTTGCGCGAAATATATAAGAGAGGCACAAGAAAGAGAGAGATAGAGATAGACCAAGGCGCGGCGAGGAGCTGAAAATGCGCCGAGGCGCGGGAGGTCGTTGCACCCGCGAGGAGGGCCCATATATAGCGTAAGCCGGGAATCCCCCGTCGCGGTGCGCGTGTACGTCTGCAATAAGAAGGAATAGGACGACGTCGACGACGACGACGACGAGGACGGTGGAGGCGGAGGCGCGACGCGATGGAGCATAGGCCTAAAACGACGCGATGAGACGCGATGGGGTGGGAGTTGGATGGTTGCGACGGTGGTGGACTTGGCTGGTGTATTCTGCATAGTTGGGACATTGCGTGAGTTGGGGATCGGAGAAGTTTGATAGGATGGCGTTTGGAGGGGAATAAGAAAGAAATTGGAGATGAAGAACACAGAATAATTAGAAATGTGTGTGTTTCGAGTAGGAGTTGTTTGAAAAGATAGTCATTTTAATAGAATTGGAGTTTGGATCAACTTAGGCTTAATTTGGACGTACTAAAAATAATAATAACAAATGTTTTATAAATATTCCTTTTGACCTTGGCCATTTATATTTTTTAGAAGATGATAGTGCTTTGAGATATGGCATGATACTGATCGGTTTCAAACTTTCAGGAATTCATCACTGTATTATTCTTTTGAATATAACTGGAGAGAAATTTTAAAAAATGCACGTCATGCTCAAGTGCGTTTACTTTTATATTTCCGATATTTGTAAAAGAAAAATAAACGATAAAAGTTATCGTAATATCTCTCAATACACTATCTCAGAATCGTAGGCGATTGTAATATTGACGACAAAAAACTTAATTTCCCTGAAAGTAAAATTTCATTTGATCATCAAATATTTACCTCCATTTAATAAATTCAACTCTGCCTTGTCTCCCCTTCAATCGACATCGCAATCCAATCTATATTCTAACCCAATTGATCAAGACATCATTCAAATTCCCTTTCACTATTCAAATTCTCCGGCAAATAAAGCTGCATCCACTCAAAACAAACCAAAATGCTTAAAGATCGCATCTCCAACTTTCCATAATCAACTCCCCCCTAGTAAAATCATTTAAAAACCAAATCTTCCGGGGCGTCTGCGCGATTCAATTTGCACGCCGCGAAATCCTCCTCCCTCAAGTGGGAGATGCACTCTCTCGCAGCTGCCCCCGCGGCGCTTTTCCACGCGCGGCGCTAGACCAAAGTTTGCCGCTCCGCGCGGTGCACACGTACATAACGAGGGAAATGTCTGCGAAAACATAGCCGCGGAGCGCGGGAATTTCTCGCAGGAGCAGGAGGAGAAAAAAAGAAGCTTTTCGTAGCGAACCGCCCAGCGCACCGTTTCTGTGTGTGTGGGTACGTGTAATGCTGTTTCGTACTTACAGTGCAGCGAGCTTATCTCGCGGCCTCGTTACTTATGCAGATGCACGCGCGCTGCAGTGTATGGTATAACACAATGGGCACTGCGAGAGATCGGCCGCGCCCGTGCCCTTTTCTTCTCTTTCTTCTCACTGGCTGGAGTTTCGTCTTCTGTGAGAGTGCAGATTTTGCGGGTGTTTATACTGGATCTGTTATTTGATTGACGTGATTGTGCAGTTTCTTTAGTGCTGTTTAAATTTTTACTAAAGAAGTTGAATTTTCTCGTTTTATTGTATAATTAAGTAACATTTAGAAATTTGTAGGGTATTAAGCATTTGAAAATTAACCGCGATTAAGTAAAAGATCGAAGAGTTTTCTACGGAACAAGGTAATTCAGATTTCATATCTGTCTAAATTTTATAAAATACTCTTATATAACATTTATCAAATCAAATTAGCTTTAAGTTTATATCCATAACAACAACAAAACAGTAATTTTTAGTAGTTTATTTTATTTAGTTTAGTAGCACAAAAAGCTATATAAAATTGTTAAGTCCTGTAGATCGATGGGGCAGTTTCAGCAACATTCAAATTTAATAACGTTTTTTAATTATAAAACTAGCAAAATTCTTTATAAAATGAAATAAAAATGTTTAAAATTTCAGAAAAGCACAACCTTGATAATAAATGAATTTTCGTGAAGCAAATTAGATGAAATTGGATGGGCTCGTATAGATGAAAATTAGGGTGGAAGTTCTGGCAAATTGGCGAAAACTTTAGTTTCAGGGTGAACGAAGAAACTGAAGCATTAGGAATGCAGTAGCTGCTCTTCGAGTTGTTTGCTAGAGAGCTATAATTAAGCAGACGCACATTAGACTATTTGATTTTCTATTCTATACTTAGGAAGCTCGAGGGGTAAACATCGGGAAATCGTCGAACTTTGTATTGTTACGAGTCGAACTGAACGTATAGTGAACTGTCGTCGCTTGTACCTTGATAACGAGCCATTATTCCACTTTGTGTAAACATTTACTCAAATATCTTCTTCAAACACAATTATACAGTCGTGCGTAGATAAGAATTTTCGAGACATTGTATATTTACGTTAAAATAATTACATATATAATATTTGACTTCTAAAATAAATAATTACAATGTTTCATGTTTGCTGGATATAAATATTGATTTAATTATTTTATTATTATTCTGCAATTGCATTTCACACGAGATATGCACTATTATTTTTTGAATGATAAATACTGTAAGTTATAATCTTATGCCTCGTCTTCACTGGCTAGCTTTAATTTTTAATATTAAATAGCATTGCAGTAATAATTGTTAGAAAATTTAAAAGAGTTCCATTGTGTAGAGAATAGTTCTTTCTATTTCTTCATGCTAAAAGAGTTTTCCTTTTCTAAACAACATAAATGTTATTAAATATTGAAAGTTAAAGCGAGACTCTATTAAACTGACGGTGAAGACGAGACATTAGCGTCCTTATTGTAAATTCAATAAAAATAATTTTATTAATAATTTAAAAGAAATAAATTTATAAAAATATCATGAAATTATACAGCAATATTAATTTTGACTGATTATTACTTTTGCTATAATTTTATTATCTATAATACATTATTATAATAATTAGTATATTTATTAACTAAAACAAGCAACAATTAATCAAGAATCATAACTTCATCATACTCCAAAATAATATCAACGCAGTCTTGATCGTCACAACATCCTCTTCAAGGCGTCAACTTCGTCACGGCAAACATACACACACATGCTCACTCGGGTAAATTCCTTCTTGAACCAAGAAATATATTCTTAAATCAGTTGCTAAGAGAAAGATCGTTGCGAACCGTTGGGCATGAGAAAGTAGCTCCCAGAGTTTTATCCTAATCCGTGACCCGGAGACCCATTACTCTCCTTATGAGTGTTTATACCTGCTAAATAACTTAAGTTCAATTGCAGTTCCCGATGGCATCTTATCTATTACATTCGACTAATCGATCAACACTTGACACAAATACTATTATATCTATCATTAATTCCGAATTGCGCTCTACACTTCTAATCTAATCTCTAACCAATTACTCCACATACTCTTCACTCCCAAAAATAACCAAAATTCAACTCCACCAAACTCCAATGAAACATCATCACCCTCGCGTTCATCTCCACCGTCCTCTTCAAATCGCCAACTTCATCGCCACCCAAAACACACGCCCATGGCACTCCATCTCTCTCCCGCTAAAATAATCAACCAACTCGAGTGCCGGGCGTCTCTCCACCGCGACTAACGACGTCGGGTTCCAGTTCCCTGCGGTTCGCGTAAGTTCCTTGAGCTGGCTCGTGCATTTGCGAGTCCTCGGTGAGTGTGCGTGGCCTCGAGAGACGCGCGGAGCTTCGTGCCGACACTCCGGCGTATCCTAGACGCGATGCGACGTCGCGAGCTTTTCAAGTGCACGCGGTATAAAACACTTGCGGTCCCCGATGCGGACCGGGTTGTAGACTACGCGCGAGCACGCGCCGATGCTCTTACCTTGGATCTGCGGTATCTGTGTGGCGGGTCTCGTGCGTGTGTGGATTTGTCGAGAGAGAGAGAGAGAGAGAGACGTGTGCTTGGAGATATTTGCATGTCTTTGCGGGAGGGAGGACGGCTGTCTGCGGTGGCTTTTGGCTCGTCTGGGAGAATGATAGGTGGCGATGCGTTGGTGCCGTTGAATATGAAAGTAAATATGAAGAAAAGTTGATTTTGAGAATTTTTTGGATGAAAATTAAATAATATATATGTAGGGTACTTTGACGATGCATATATATTTTTAATTGTGCTAAATTCAGTTAAATTCGTTGTGCTTCCACTGTTTGTGTTTTATGTGTTTAAGCTTGTAACGAAAGTGTCGGTCCTACGAACACATGTTTAAACTGTACAATTAGATCATAGACTTAGATCGCACATCTCTTCGGGATATAGTTGCGTTGTAACGCAAGAGTGACGTAGATTAAAATATACATAGAATGCTCAATTAGTCATTGGTATATAGATTTCATATTGAATAGTAATATGTGAAATCTATATACCAATGACTGATTGAGCATTCTATGTATATTTTAGTCTACGTCACTCCACAACCTCATAATCCCTATGGGATTACACGTGGGATAATACGAGATGAATTGACATAAACGATATACATACCGTTAATTGTGTACTTTACTATAATGTAAAGAAAAAATCATTACATATTCCCAATAGAAACAGGCACAATTCTTATCATTCATCTTTAGTAAAATAAATGAAAACGATTGTTCGGTTCGCTCGAAGAACTTCCTAAATCGACTTAAGACTTTGCACAAAAAATATAATTTAATTTATGTAAATAAATTTATCGACTAAGTACGATCACAAGAAAGTCAAAATCGAGAACTGTAGATTAAATTATATTTTTTTAGCAAAGTATTAAATCCAGGCTCGATTTTGACTATCTTGCGACCGTACTTAACCGATAAAGAGAATCACTCAAATTAAATCCTATTTTGTTTTGCAAATCTTAAGTTTACTGAGTCTGCACTTCAAACGGACAGCTCATAAATAAATAAATAAATAAATACATACCTTGTTGAACATCAACATTTACAAAAAGAAGCAAACAAAGTAATCTAAGCATTCCTCCACTGTCCACAGGCGACTACAATTTGGCGAGCGTGGCACTTGTGAACTGGGCGAAGCAGAACTTCAGCGAGGACAACATCTCGGTGATCGTGGTATTCCTGACGCCGCCCGCCGAGATAGCGGCCAAGTCCTTCTTCGATCCGCGGCCCCTGCCGCAGTCCACCAACATGGAGCAACCCGGCTACCAAGACACCCAGCAAACGGTCACTAACCCCGCCCCCTACGACCTCGACTACGGCTTCTCCAAGCAGCCGGCACAGGTCGACCCGGCCTCGCTCCAGCTCCAGCACACGAACGGCAACGACAACGAGCCGTCGCTCTTCCTGCCCGGCCAGAACTTGCTCGAGCCCGTCAACGGGAGACACAGGCCCAAGCCGCCGAGGTACAACGACGACGACGACGACGACGAGGAGGAGGAGGACGAGGACGACGAGGAGGATGTCGACCTAGGGCCGGAGACGAACGTAGACCTGGTCGACGAGGTGCCAGAGGAGTTCGGAAAGCTGGACCAGGCGATGGGACAGAATTATCCGGATGAATTCTTGATCAAGATGCCGGTTAAGACGGAGGACGATGACTTTCCGATGGAGATTAAGCGTGAGTTGTTCTTTTTGTGTTGGCTTTTGCTTTTGTTTGGAGGGTTTAAGTGCGGGCTGAAATTTTTATCGACTCGGTGGCTAATGGGTTTTTATCGAGGAGCTGGGCTGGTGCATATTTTACTGCAAATTGAAATGTTTATTTTGTTATACGGTTTAGGTGGTTCTTTTAATATTCCAACAGCTGCAGATTTTATCTCAGTTTGAGATGTGTTAATTAAAGATAGTACTTTCTAAGACTTGTCAGCAAAATTTGAAGGCATGTTGCCGACGATATAAACCAAAAGCAGATCTGAAGTATCACTTTTTAGTGTCATTGTGCAATAAACTATCTCATTGACCAATACAATGAAACGGTATATATAAATATATACTTAGGGACTCAAGATATTAACTGAAAGTAACTTAACATTCTTTAACTTATGTAGATTCTTCATATAATAAGAAACTAGAAGATAGCCGATATGTTTTAAAAGATATTTTATTTTAAAAGTAAGAAAAATCACACGACGTTATACCATCCAAATTTGTAGTCAACCTTATGATATTATATAGTCAAATTAATAGTTGATAATTATCTTTTTTTAAAAATAGCAATTATCTGAACTATAAAAGGTTCCTAAATTTTTATTTTATTCTCTTGGTGTCTAATCTCTCGAAAATCATTCTATATACCAAAAAAATACAAGAGTTTTTATTGTGACTAGAAAGTCGTGTTCAAACCACCTTAAAAAATATACTTTTAGTAAATTTTGTATTCGAATATAACATATTTAATGGGCTACAATGAACGTAATGCTTCTCTAAGTGGTAAAAAGAGAGCATTGAAATTTGCATGAAACAATAAATAATTAAGTAGAACCGGTTTCTCTCGAAGTCATAACTCACGCGGTGAAATTTGCACACAGTATAAAAGGATAAAACAGTAGCCAGTCAGTAAAACTGCTGGCTACATCAATCAAACATACTTTGTATAATTTTTTTGCGGCTTATCTTTCAAAAATGATTGCTTTATGAGCGTCATTTGAAATTCATGCGCAGCTATAAATAGAAACTCTGTCATAATTACGTTTCTCAAATTGCAAAGAGCAACGAGAACGCGACCGATCCGCCAGTCTACAAAAATACCCGGCACAGCGTAGCTCAGCCATTTCCCTACGTCTTGACTACCTTCCCACTGACAAAACTGACAATCCACTCCGTGTGCCTTATACCGCACGCTCATCCAAACCTCGCAAAAACCTCATTATCTCAGCAACTCCCGAACAAACGAAGAATTCCCCCCGCGCAGCGTCTCGCTCCTAAACACGACATTAGAAACTGCTTCCCCGGCTCCCTCGCTAAATTACCCGCGCCTCTCTCTCTCTCTCTCTCTCTCTCTCTCTCTCTCTCTCTCTCTCTCTGCACTCCAACTCCTCACGAGAAACATAGATTAGACGAAAGTACACACACACACAGGCCCCCCCGAGTTCTCGACTCATAACTAACAAAAAGATCGGCAAACAGTTAAGCGCGCTCGGCGCACGCGGGTCTATTATACCCCCACACACATACGTCGGCGTCTCACTTCGTGCCGCTGCAGCAGCGGAGCGCAATGGAGCTTCGACCTGACCTCGCGCCTCCTTTACCTTTGCTCCTTCTCCTCTCCCTCTCCTCTTCGGCGCGCGATTATCGAGCGCTGCAGCTCGTCCGTAACGCGCGGGAGATACCGCGCGGACACACGGATGCACACGTGCTGCATTTTGATGCGAAACGAGCCGAGAGGCTGGAATCTCTCTCCTGTGTAACCGGTTCCATGGAAACGGGCCTCTCTTCGTGCTGTAATGGGGCTTCCCGATATGCGAGCGCGCGCGAAAAGTAGGTACTTTCAGGAGGGAACGAGAGAGAGAGAGAGAGAGAGAGGTGAGAAACGACGATTCGACACGTAATATCAAGTCGGTTCTGGGGTTCGAGGGAGGGAGAAGATTCGATCTGCGCTGCCTGGCTGTGTATAGTGTTTTGCTTTGTTTCGTTCTGGAGCGTGGACGGCTGTGAGTGTGGCGCTCGGAATGTAAATGGAGTTGGAATTTCGTGCCTTTTTTTCCAGTGAAAGGAGCGTTTTGTATTGGATTACAATAGTTTAATTGAATTTCGGGGCTGTATAATGAAATCGGCGTGAGTTACGGAAAGTAACGCGTTTTATTATGGAACAAAAGCTGTCGTTTTTAATTAAACAGGAGAATAAAAGATTGAACAATTTGATACATAAAGTAAAATATAAAAATAATTCTTCTAAACCTTCTTCTAATTTTAACTTTTCTTATACTGGTAACTGTAGAAGACTATCATTTGGCTCTGATAGTAAGGCACATTACTCTAGCTAGGCTTAAGTTGTCGTTTTCAAGCCAAGTAATGAATCCTAACATTTTAATAAGAATTAATCATGATAAATTGAATATTTTTTTCGATATCTATAAAAATACAACTAAAATAATTTTAAAAAATTGCACAATATTCGTGCTTTTTATAAATATTGAAAAAATCATGTGCTTCTATTGAAGTTTGTGGGTTCCCAGAACAATGATTCAAATTCATTTTTTATATTCTTGATATATGAAGGTTTAAAGTATTTATTTTACATTTAAATTAATAATGTTAACAAAATTAATAAATAGTAGATATTATGATCGCTTATTTTCACACTATCCTGATTTTATACATATTGCTCTGAAAAATACTATGTAAGGATACCAAAATCGCTCGAACCTCAATTTTCAAAAAAATGGACTTAAATTATTTTTCTGAGAACCCACAGAAGTATTAGAATACAAATTTAGCTTGAAATTTCGGACGATTACAATTTTCGGAATAAAATATAGTTTAATAGATATGCAGCGAAAAAGTTCCAATCTTGTTAAAAAAGTTCAGAAAATTGTATAAGTATATATACAAGGGGGATCCAAACAAAAAACTGCGTAATTAGTTCTGACCACATCCTGACCTTGAGGACTGTTTACGCTTCGTCCGTGTCTTAACTCGCGTTCCTTTCTTCTTTTTGGAGGGGTGGGCCGAATGATGTAATTGATTCATCAATAGGTTTCTTGTTGGTTTTATGTTATGTACGTTACGATATAATGTATGAGTCACGAGGTGACCTTCGTCGCTGCGAATTCGCTTCTAAAAATTAATCGATACTTGACCAGGCATTTCGCGTCATATAACAACTGGAAAAAGAATCTATAATGAACAATTTGTTCTTTTATTGAAATAACTAAAAACCTTTTATCAGACGCTTGTAAAAACATATGACCAACTCATACGTAATTTTCAGCTCGTATTTTCAAAAAACCTTTGATCCCTCCTCTATAAACAATCCTTGATTCCAACAATACCAAATACCAAATACACCAATAAAACCCTCAAATATCAATCGAACAATCGCACAAATCCCACTTCATTCGAGTACCAATACATCACATCCTTTGAGCCTCCATCCGCGAATTACAACTCGCGCGCGACGCGCTCTTCAAATCCCAGCCAGTCGAAATAGCGCATTCGTGCAAAACTCAAATTACAACGCCGTCGACAATTACGATCGTACAATTTCAATATCGTTCCGGGAAAACGCCACGCAAAAAGAAAAACACCACGGCGCACCGCGCTTATCCTCTCGCTTTGTGCAGCCGAACGGTGGCACTCGACGCCGCGCGATGATCAATCCCGCGCGTCTAGCAATTTATATAACGTCGAGGAGAGGAGGAGGAGTACCTATAGGAGGCGAGGGCATCTTCGAATGCTCGGCATTTTCGCGTTCTTTTTCGCCTCGTTGCCATTCCACGGCGACACCGGAATAACTTCGAGCGAGGAGAGAGAAAGAGAGAGAGAGAGACTCGGAGCGGACCGACGAGACGAAAGCGTCGCTAGCGCGAAAGGGGAAATAAAAGAGACTGCGAGAGGGGAAAAGAGCGTTGGAAATAGACAGCGCTGGAGGAAAATATTGTTGGGAGATGCGGGATAAAGTGCGAAATTGAGGGGTTCCTTGGTTTTATTGTGATTAAATTGCGGGACGTGGCTTTTGTTCAAAAGGAATGACATTTTTATGTTCGCGGTTCAACGGCCGTTTAGTTGAAAGAACATAATTTATATTTATTTTTAGTGGTGTCGCGTGTATTACGTCCACGCGTACAATGTAACTATACTGATAAAATAACGATAAACTTATCGCGATTGTAAAATAGGTGTATTGTATGTACAGGTAGCGAGTTTTCCTGTACAATTATAATGAAGTACATATAGCACAGTTTGAATGTGACTAAATTAAGAGTATTTCACTCGATTGCAATAGAACGTAACAGTATCTCGATTAGTGCAAATATTTCTGTGATAGCCATACATTCCGCTTGATTTACGTTAACGAAGGGATTGTAGAATTTCAAGAGCATACATTTTTGTATTACAGCCTTGCAAGGAACTAAAAGATAAAAATAAATTTCATTTAATTACCAATGCCGATAACAGAACAACATTCTGAATAAAACTAATAAAAGTACCTTACTTTATCAAGTGTATCGAGTAAACACACAGAATTAAACGCACGGTATATTTCAAATATACAGCAGCGACTAATTACCACTGCAGTCTCGCGTCACGAAAAAAAAGAGAGACACAAGCCCGCTTGCAAGCAACGGATTTTCCTCCGAAGCGAAGAAAACTCTCTAACGACCCACGCTCTTTTTCGTCGATTCCAATTACGGCTCGGCCAATAAAACGAAAAGAACATCAACCAAAACAAAAATAAAAATAAAACACGAACCTCGGATTTTCCCCGCGCACCGCGCACCGGACGAAGGTGTATATGCGCAACACCACCGCCGCGTAAGCTCGATCGTGCAATTCGTCGTGCTCGGCTGATCGTCGCGGAATGGAGGAGAAAAAAAGAAAAATACCGTAGCACACATCGCGGAGAGGGATTCGTCGAGGCGCGCTGACTCGTTTCGAGAAGTTATTGTGATTTATACGCGAGTCTGCGCGGATTATTAATTTTTGCGCGAAATTTTAATTAATGCGCGGTGTGTGTACAACTGCGGCGGAGCTCGCGAGGTGTGTATGCGGGGCTTTGAAATTGTAGGCTCGCAGTGGCTTTTTTTTTACGCGCTGGGGAAACGTTGAATCGAAACGCGGAGCGTGTGTGTTTGCGTTAATAAGTTTCAATTTTTGTAAAATAAGGCTGGTGCGGAAAAGTTGTGTGTTTAATTACTGCGCTGAGAAAAAGGGTATTGTTTGTACTTGTAATTTATGGCGTACTGTAAGAGGTGGTTGACGATCGTTCATTAACATCGGAATAAAATCATTAAAAATTTTACTTTAATGGAGTTTTTATGAAAAATTGTATAATAATAATTCACGAGTCAAGATGTTAGTACGTTTAAACAGGAATAAATAATAATGCTTAGTATTAAAATATATATATATATATAATGAAGTAATCACATAATACAATATTTTATATGTTATTTAAAAACAGTAGTTAACAGAGTAAACGTTAACAATACAAGTTTCTTGTTTACAGTGAAATATTTTCAGATATTTTTTTTCTAATTTTTACTGTAACAATATTTGTATTTATTATAAATTTCTAATTCTGGAAAAAATGTTGTTCTTAAGATTCTACAGGTCAAAAAATTTAGTACTAGAAAAAGATTGTATTAATTTACAATTCTGCACTGGCACTTTGAAATAACTTTTGAACAAAACTTCATGTAATGCATAGTTCGAGTAGCACCTAAGGAATGAAATTGCTAAAATGGCCATATATGGTTCGTGCAACACTCATTCGTGAAATATTATTTCGATATTAGTTATCATTTGTCGCAATACATAAATCGACATTAAAACTAGTACTACATATCAAAAAGTGAAAAATCTTAATTGACAATTCATTATGACCATTACGATATTTAATTACACGCGTCAATTGCAACAATTACCCCACTCCATCAAGCGCAAACCCACATCATTACTCCTTACCAATCGATACAAAAAAGAAACACCCATCCAGGGCAATTCATTAACTCGCTTAAAATAAACCCCGGGGCAAAAAAAGGAAAATCCGCTTCGTTTTTCCACATTCCTCTCCGTATCTCTCATTAAGCCGTTCCCTCGATTAATGCGCCCACCCGTTTCTCGGAAAGCGCGCGCTACAACTGCTATCCAGCGGAGAAGCAAAAATCGCGCAACTCCCTCGTGACACGAGCTCCGCGCGGCCCATAATTCATTAACGATTAATTCATCGCGTAGCCGCGGGATTTATGAGCTCGCGATAAGGGTTTCGCGCTCCCTGTGCACAACTCACCGGTAGATCTATGCACGGCGTCTCTCTCTTTCTCGTGTAGTATGTGGGATGCTCGCGGATTCTTGCATTCGTAAGGTCCGGCCCACTTTCCGCCCTGACTCCAGTGCACACATGCATAGATACACGGACACTCGCGTGCTTTCTCTCCTCTATGCGCCGCGAGGCGCGGCTATTATACGCCTTTTATTATGCCCGCGCGGATCTATACATATGCATGCCTGTGTGCATATATGCACACACTTCTCTCGTGTGCATGTGTGCACACACGCGGGCGTACGTGTACATACGTGTACGCGTGCATTGCGGAGTGTGTCTCAAGTCGCTGCACTTCCTGCACTGATTGTCGTCGCGTTCGTTTCCTCGGCTCCTTCGGGCCGTTTTCGCGCTGCACGAATCAGACCAAGATATCGCGCGTATATAGATATACGTGTGCACACCTGCCTGTCTTTCTCCAGCTCCGCGGGAACATCCGTACGAATTGTTGTTTATGGGTATGTATAGAGATGGCGCGCGCTCGCTTCCTTTAATTGGTCGTCGATCAACCTCCCGTTCTTCGACGGGGGAGGCCCGACGGTGAAGAAGGAGAGCGATTTGCGCATTGTGCTATAACTACAAAAAGAAAATCTTATTTTAAGATTGACCGATCTTAAATTTGTTGCGTCTTAAAATTTCAAATGCTTGAAAAACATAAAGATAATATTAATATTAAAATGAAAATAATTAATAATTAATATTAAAATAATTAATATTATTTTTATGTTTTTCAAGCATTTGAAATTTTAAGATGCAACAAATTTAAGATCGGTCAATCTTAAAATAAGATTTTCTTTTTGTAATGTACGCGAGCGCGTCCTCGTCGTGTGTGGCGGTGTACACGGTGGAGTATAATTCTCGTCGGGATGATGGGACACCTTGGAGTAGCGCGGTGTGGCTACTAGGCGTGTGTAGGTGTGTATACGGTCCAGTTAGCGAGGTTAACGTCTTTTGGCGAGGTGCATGCATGCGATGCATACTTTCTATCGGCGCTCGAAATCGATGGATGGATGCAGACCGGCTTGGAACGAGAAGTATATAGGCAGGGAAATTGGCAGGAATTTCGTTCTTTTTTTTCTCTTTGTTGGGTAGGTGGGAGGAGTTATGCGGAGGGTCCGAAATGGTCGACCTTGGGGTTTGTCCGATTGAGATAGGGAGTGATTAAAATTGCAGATGGATGAATGTAGGTTACGATGGAATTACTCTGATTTTGTATGTTTAAATCTTTGTTTTCGTGGTATTTTTAGACATGATTAAAAATGGGAAGGTTAGGTTCATTGATTTTTAAAATTTCTATAATGTGTGACCTACAAATTTTATCCAAATTTGTAATCAAAATTCAGTGCAAGGACTCTTTTTTACAACGAAAATATATATCTTAATAAGTATAATAGGTACCTAGTATTTCATTTTAAAAAATGCTGCAAATTTATTTTCATATATGCTAAAGCAAAATTACGATTTACGATTTAGATTCCTATGCCTCTTATAGCTTAAAGATTATCCTAATACGTCGTAATATTTAATTATCTGAAATCCTTCACGATAATAATTTTTTTCTACCCTTTTCATAAAACTTAATTTATGTTTGAAGTCAATATCGATACAGATAATAATTTTCATAACGACGTTAACAATGTTTTGTTATCCATCTTCTTTCGAGACTTAATAATTTTCATAATGAGAGCTAAAGTGCTGTGCTAACAGTCGATACGCCGGCTAAAGCTCGCGAGACGAACGAAGGTAACGAGCGTTGAGCGATGGAGAAAAATCTCGTTATTGTCGACGACGACCCACTTTACTTCGAAACTCGCGACGTGAAGTGTAGCGAATATGCTCGAGCGGATATTTTAATGGAACGTTTTTTTCTTCTTCCTTCCTTCTTGCCGTCGTCTCGACTCAAAAAGTTTCTAACACTAAGTGTGCTAGAGCCTTGTAAAGATGAGTTTTTATGAACTTTGAAAAAAATTGCACGAGAGGTGAATGATCGTAAAATTTTTACCTCTCGATAAAATTATGAGAAATAGTTTTTACTTAATATTAATTACTAAAAAAATGTTTTAAAATAAATTTATTGCAAAATCTATAAAATATTATTTATTAATGTATAATATAATAAAATAAAATAAATTAAACTTGATAGACTAAAAGATATTAAAATATATTTTCTAGAAAATTCGCGTTATATAGTAAAAGAGAAGTTTTACTGTTAATGATTGAATAATGTATCTGCACTAAAAAGTAATGCACTTTTTATAAACTTAAAAAGTCACTTAGGCTAACTTTATTTTGGTAATACTTACAAAATATTTTCTAAATTTTATACATAATGATTTGTTAATTATTGACATGATAACCTAAAGTTTAACCAAGTTCTTACTTTCTTGCTTAAATTCTACGGCAAACGCTGTTTTATCTATGTATTAACTTTTATAATAGGCCTCTGATAAGAACTAATATTTCTCAAGGTATCTGAAACGTGCTAATCTTTGTAAAGGAGCGTCGAAATATTCGCGTAAAATATACAAACCAGGAAACACCTAAATGCCTTGTAAGTTTTGTAGTCTGTAACTAAAAAGTAGTTGGTCTAATTTCTACTAATTCTTGCAATATTAAAAAATCATTCTCTGGCGTACACTAATCATCGAAAATGATCTTACTAATTCACGATATTTCATACATTCCTCATCAAATTCTACGCAAACATTAACTCTCAAGTGAAAACGGTACAACAAAAAAAACTATATCACCGTCACCTCCGCACCTCGTACCGTCCCCCAACCTTAAAAGCAAAACATTGTACGCGCACCCGACTCCTGCCAATCCGCGACATCGGCCGCTGTCTCTTAAGCGCGTTAGCGTTGCACTCGCCGCGAGGCTTCCGGCGCGCGGTGTTGTATAGCCACACCGCGTCGGTGCAGATTTCGATGAGCCGAAGGCGCGCTAACCGGCCTAGTCACCGCGCGCCAACTCTCCTCCTCGGCTTCTATCTCGACGCTGATTCATTGTGTGCAGCGGCGACTCTCCGCGGCGTTGACGATGATGGCTATTTCTGGCGCAGGAAGAGTCTCGCTGCTAAGCGAGAGCGCGCGACTGAAGGTGCACATGCGCGTGCACGCGGACCGCTCGTTGTACCCAGTGACACTTATTCAAATAAATGTAGCTCTTGGGTTTTCTGCTTGTGCTCGGATGTTTCTTGGGATGGCGCGTTGCTTGGATTGTCAAACAGAGGCGGTGCGCGGGTTGAGCGACGAAGGTTGTTCGGCGGATCTGGTTTACGTTTGCTGTGTTCTCTGGTGCAGCTTTCTTTCGCGCGCGTAACATTGTTTGATGTCTCGGAGTGGAAGGATATCCTGCGAGCGGTGCTCGTTGTTCTTATCGCGGGCGGGTTTTTGGTTGGAAAGATAAGAGAGCGCTGATTGCTCTGTCGTCGTTTTACTTCATTTTTTAATTGTAAGGTTTTATCGAGTGTGTCCGATAGTTGGGTCTAAGTGCAGTCTTTGATGTGAACTTCGCAGAGAAACTTCATGGATAATATTGATTTTCTTACTTCATGATGCGTATTAATAGTGTACAGTCTATTTTAATGTTGTTTATGTTAACTTTTTAAACTTTGTAATATTATACAAATTTAATAAAATATGTAGGAATATTGTGGTATATTTTTATAAATTATTTTTCTGCATTTTAGTAATCTGTGAAAAGAATGATGAGTTGTTGGCTATTAAAAACAAAATATATAAATAATGTAATCCATCTTTTTAACAAATTCAACTTGAGATGGATCTAAAAACTTGTAACCTGAGAAATTTGATGAGAAACATTTTTGCTTTTACCTGCAGACTAACTCAATAAACCAATTTCGGTTTTACCGAGTCATAATACTGTTAAGATAAATAAAACCTGAGAGCGATTTAAAGATTATAATTATGCAATAATACTTACTGCATGATAATATTGTTATCTCAGACACTAAAGACTTTTGTAATGAAAAGAAACGCGATGGAACTTTGCAGACCCGTAATAATTAACTTCATTTCATGAATGGCTAACTTGTTTTTTGACAGATGAAAATTAAAAATGTTATATATATCTTATTATGCATCTTATCATAATTAGTATTATTATTATTTCTTAATTTGTGATGTTATAATATCATATTAAAACGTTTACGTTGGCATAACCCTCATACATATCATAAATTTATGAAAATTTTATTACTTTTTATATTATTACAAAAACAAAATTTTCCTAAATAATTTTCTTAGGCATTTTTACGTTATATTATACGATGTTATTAAAACCGCGTCATACTAACGATTCCCTAGAATTTTTGTATTCATCATCATTCTTAAAAAATTAACAAAATAATATTCTCCGCTGATATAATGTTAAGATAACTTTAGATTATTATTTCAAAGTTATCTTAACATTATCTCAGCGGAGAATATTATTTTGTTAATTTTTTAAGAGTGATGATAAATAGAAAAATTTAGGTTATTATTTCAAAGTTAAAATTTAAATATTAAACATTATAAATAAATTTGTACCAAATCTTGAAATAAAAATAGATTATTAAAAATGTTTCAATTTACTTACTTCTATATTAATTAATTATTAATGGCTTATCAATTTATTTATTAATAATGAGCGATTTATTTATCCACCCCGCATTGAACAAGATAATCTTACGTAAGAGAGGGGGTAGGGGTCACCAAACACTTACGGTTCCTTATGTGAGGGGTAGGGGGGAGTTATAAGTATGGAAAATAGCCACACGGCCCCATATTATATTATTAAGTAATAAATTCAATAGTTAAAACACCTGAATCTTACGTATACAAATTACAAGTTAGTAAATAAATAATTATCAATTCCCTTTATATATAATTAAACCTTAAACCAAATTTAATAAATTTCAACAATTATTAATCAATCGATACAAAATTCTCTCTCGTTCTAATTTCAAAAAAAGAAAATCAAATCAATTAAAACCAGTTGCTAAAAGAACTCTACTGTAAAATCTGTAAAATACCGTTTGTTAATGCACACCAAATCCATCGAACACACCGAAATGAAAGCATGCACTCGATAAATCCCACCAGCACCTCGAAACCCCAACATCTCGACATAGATCAGCTGATCCTCCAAAACAAAGCCTACGCATACCCGCACCCTATACAATCCCCCATTCGAATTTGCCGCCAGCTGAGCGCCAGCGCTCCCTCTCGCAGCTCGCTATCCAATCCCCATCCGTCCGACCAATAGCCGGCGCTCGCGCAGCGCGCGCGCCGCCGGCACCAGCAACTCGCGCGTGTGTTTCGGAACTCCTTCCGGCCGGCGATACGTATATACATATACATATATACCCACACACGCGCTGCATGCGAGCGCGCGACGCGCCCGCGAGACAGAGACGGAGACAGAAAAACGAACACATACGCACACACACATGCGAGAGAAAGAGAGAGAAGGTGCGCGCGCAGCGCGCGACGAGCTACGGTGCCGCGCGCGCGCCGGCAGTTGGTCTCGATTCGTCGAGTCGTCGAGCTCGCGTACATTAGCACTCTCGTGTGCCACACTCTCTCTCTCTCTCTCTCTCCCCTCGATAATCGCACTCTAATAAGTGTAGTACACGCACTCCCGTGCGGCCCGAGACTCGCAAGTTTCGCGCGTTCGCAACATAGTTGGAAAGATCGACTTAAAATCGGAGTGTGTCCCCTCCGGCTTTGTGTGTACGATAAACGTGGTGTATATATACCTCCGTCGCGCGAATATAAAAGCGCGAGAGGAGCAGCAGCAGCAGCGCCCGAAAGGAAGAGAAGGAGGAGAAAGGAAGGAAAAGGAAATAAAAAAGAGAGAGCGGGGCAGCTGCCCTTTTCGTCCTCGCAAGGTACATCGCGTGTATATTATACATACACGCGTACCTGCGCACACACACACACGTTGATCGTAAAAAGGAAGGACGGAAGGAAGGAAGGAGAGCCGAGCTGCGCGCAAAACTGCACGCACACGCACGCGTTGAAAAGGAGCAAGAGAGGAACTTTGTTATCACGCAGCGGTGGCCGGTGTTGCTCGTTCCTAACCCCGAGGTACGTAGAGCTGCGCGCAGTGAGCGTGATTCGCGTCTACTTATATTCACCGTCATCTTGGTGAATTCGCGGAAAAGATATGGAGCGCGCGGCCGGCCGGACGGACGGTTATATGCTTTCGCGTGCGCGTATATGCGGGGAGCGGCCGGCGGCCGGCCTCGCGAAAATTTGAATTTCGAACGCGAGAGGCCCCCGAGGGATAACCGGCTTTTTCCTTCGCGTGTGCGTGTCGTATCCGTGCACGCCGCCTTTACACGCACACACGCAGATATAGTCTTATACGCTCGCACGCGCGTTCCCTTCTCCTTTTTAGGAATGGTGTGCATGCGCACGAGCGCGAGAGACACGACGAAATCCGAGGAATATCAAGAGAGAGAGAGAGAGACAGAGAGCCACCCTCCGAATTTCAAAGTGTTCGAATGCGTGAGTACTACTGTGCGGTATGATTTTTTTCAAAGGAGGATGAAAGTGTGCACCGTGCGTTGGGTGTGGAGAACTGGAGCCGGTGTGCATGTATGTATGTATGTACGGGGATACGTGCACGGCGTCGTAGAGAACATTCGAGCCTCCGATCGCTTTCTTCGTCTCTCGTCTCTTTTGCGCGGCTGTTGCTGCTGCTGCTGCTGCTTTCGTCCGTCGAGTTTTGTTTCACCTTTTGCCTCTCTCTCTCTCCGGCTCTCGTTTTCTTCCTATATCATTCGTTCCTGCTTCTCTCTCCCTCTTTCTCTCTGATCTTCTTCTTCGTCGTCGTCGTAGGATCGTAACTTCGTAGTCTATGCGCGACGAGGCTCTCGAGGCCTCCCTGGAGAAATTCGCGCTGCCTCGGCCAGCGACATCTAACCTGTGTGCGTGTGCAAGAAGCGAAACTCCCGCGTGTGTGAGTGCGAGAGAGCGAAAGAGCCTTGAAATAGAAAGATCGAGATTTTTTTCCCTGGCGAGAGCGACTGATTGACGCAGCGGTAGCTTGATTCTTATTTCTCGCATCAGCTGTTCTTTTTTGTTAGTGTCTTTTGGGACGTGTCTACGTAGTGTTTTTTGGACCAGGGAATAAGTAGAGAGATATGAGATTTATTTGTATGTATTGCATACTAAACATTTTGTTATGATGTAACATAAAATGTTTTTTGTGTCATACATTTAATCAATTGATTAGTAATACTTAAAATATTACCATAATATCACTCAAGGGTTCTATTCATAGGTCAAAATCATCAGAATTAGCTTCAAATGTATAGACTTTTCTTATAACATGAAAATTCTCTGAAAATTTCAGATCGATTTATAAGCTTGTATTCGACCATTTCATAAGTGTTTATATGTCTTCCACTAGTCTAAATGATTTTTGTCAATATAAAAATCCTATAAAAATGTCATGTCGATTTATTGGTTCTTTACTGAAAAAAACACTCAACTTTCAAATGTGACTCAACGAAGCGAACTACCTTATAAATACCAAAACTGGTTTAAATTACTTAACATTGCGCACAATAATCGGTCGATACATACCCATATCTGTCGGTTCAAAATTAAAAAATTACAAAAGAATATCTTGCACGGACAATAATGGAGAAAGACGGCAAGAGAGGCGAAGGATCGTTAGAGCATCGCGAGTAATTGGAAATAATGGGAAACTTTAATTGATGCTATTTCGGGAAAGCGCTTCGGCGGCGGTGACGGAGGTTGAAGACTCACGCGAAGAGTTGACAGGGCTGAACGATTGTTCGATGTGCGCCTCGCGCACACGCACGCGCGTTTTGGAAATAATAATTGGACGCGTGGGCATGGTATGGGTGACGAATACGTAGTCGCATTGTGCGTGAGAGGGTGTTTGAATATTGAACGGATGCGTGTTTATCTAATCAGCTGTGAATCGAGTTTGTAGTTTTGAATTTAAGTTTGTTGGGTAGTTGCTATGGGCATGCTTCTGTGCGTTTAAAAAGTTTTTTTATTTTGTTAGGGTGGGCGAATAAATGAAATAACAAATAAGCGTTTTATTTCGTACAACAAAGTGTTTTTCGTATAATATTGAAATTATACATTATTACGCTATCAGTTTGAGAGACTGAAACTTCAATGTTTTTAGAGAAAAATGCAACCAAGCTTTTTCAAGTGAGTTCCTATTTAGTTCAAGTGAATAATCAATAAATTTCGAATCAATTTTTCACTTGAATAGAGCGAGAAATTGCAGTCGTTAACAGATTGAAAAATTTACTAAAAACTTTGTGCTTACTCACCCAAATAGAATGAGAATTTACTCGAAAAAAGTTTCGTTGCTTTTTCTCTCAATAGGAGTAAAGCTTTAGTTGCTCAAATTTAGCGTGAATGTAAAAAAGTCACGCAATAACGTACAAAACCAAGAAAAATAAATAAAAACGATCTTAGGTGAATGTCAAATTACAAATATATTATTCTCTATGTAACATTTAAGGACACAGCAACACACATAAAACGAAAACAAGTAAATTTTACTTCGTTCCATATCAACAAAGCGCAAAAGCTTGCAACAATTCAACTAAACACTTTACTGCCTCTGCACGACGCGATATAACGGGCAGGTTAATCCATTTACAAGAACGCGCAATATAACTCGCTTATCTTGCCGGTCCTTTTTCTTCTACGTACTTGCCGCGTCACACGGCACTGCGGTCTTTTGCATATAATATACGTTTATGCATGTATATATGTATATACTTATAACGCGACGCAGAGAAATGACACAGTCCTCGAGCGAGCGCGAGAGAGCGTAACATCGAATATGTCACCTTATATATATGCCAAGCATCGCTCGCGCGAGCCGTTAAATTATTTGTCGCATCATCGCTATTTAAAATGTATAGAGGACTCGCGCGACTTATACTGCAGAGGTGCGAGATAAGGCGTATAGACGTTTTAAAAAGAATTGAGAGCGCGCAGACGTTAAGTGCTGAGATTATTGCGCGACTGCTGCACTCTGCTTTTATGTTTAGCAGAACCAAATTGGCACGAATTCATTTTCAACATTTTGCAAATAATATTGGTAACAATGAAATGAATCAAATTACCATGCGATACGTCGTGAATTCTGAAACGATCATGAATGTTCTAAACATTTCAAAATTTTCAAAATTGACCCATTCCACATTATTATAGACCCTCGATAAAACTCCATCTTTCAAAAACTATAATTAGACATCTCATCCGAGATCTATTATTAAACCTTATACAGAGAAAGCCGATCATTCGTTCTTTTTTTCTCCTTCACTTTTCGCTCTTAAACACCGACTATACCACGCACACCTCTATAGTCGGCGTTGCACCGCGCGACGAAAATAAGGCGGCAAAGTCACTGAAAATACCGCCGCCAATCTATTTCGAGGCGCGCTCGCGAGCGCTAGCTGCTGTGGCGGTGCAACGCTTGCGCGAGCTCTCGCCTGTTATTAAACACGCGTTACGCCTTTTCGGATTAAGTGCCCGCTCTCTCTCTCTCTCTCTCTGTCCGACGAGCGATAAAATCGCAATAATGCGCCGCGCGCGGCATGGCTTTTCGCATTTTTTGCGCGGGGTGGGGGGGAGGATGCGGCGAGGGCGAGTCAGCTGATTTGTATCCGGCGCCCCGGCGGAGCGTACGAGAGCGAGGAAAACAAAGGCGCCGGGCGAGGAGTCTGCGTTGGGGATTAGTGTGGTTATGGAGGTTGGGACCGTAGGGAGAGAGTGTAGACGGGGTGCGTAGGGTTTGTGGTAGGAAAAAGTGTAGGGTGACAATTAGAAATTTTGTGTATAGGTAAATTGGGTATTTTTGTTTGGGCATTGCGGGTATGCTTGATTCTATGTAAGAGAAATACAGTATTTATGATGAAGATTGTTTTATTCGTTGTAAAATTTAATATTTGTTTGGACATTTTTACGTTGAGGTTGGTCATTTTGATGAAGAATCGAGTAGAATGTGCAAATAGAAATGGTTATTAGTACTATGACATTGTACGCAGTATGTATAGTAGAAGAATTAAATAACTGGATGGAATATAGATGGAAAATCGTTATTGCGGGATGTGTAGCATTTGCGCTGATAATAAAATTAATGGAAAAAAATGTATAGCAGAATTTACTATTTCTGCTTCTGGATATATTGTGGATACATTCTGAGTTATACACAAAATTAACATATTTTAAAAATTTCCGCTATTCGTAGTAAAATTTCATATTTGTTTGATAATTTTTGTAGATATGGTCGTTTAGATAAGTACCAACAGAAATAGAGTTCTACTGTACAATGTGTCACAATGTGTAAAAAGAACGCAGTTATTGTGGTTAAAAAAACGGAAGAAAATATTGTATTTATTCCTGTTATTAGTCAGCTGATAAACATAATTCTTCCTTGATAATGTAGTGTACATATGAGTATTTCAATATAATAATCTTGATTACATAGAATTCATAAGATAAACAGGAGTGGATCAAAAAGTTTATTATTATATTTTATTGAAGTTATCTCCATTTCTTAAGTAGATAACAATATATTTATCAAAAATGTGATATCATAAGCGATGATTCCTTTTTTATTTCACCCGTAATTCTAATAATAACAATGTTACCGATTATTATTTCTACAGCTGTTTTCTCAAAAATTCGATGTTCGAACATGTAAAATAACAAAAACACTCGAAATAGATCAACAATTTTTAAATAAGGCCCTAAACTATTTTCTCCATATGAAGTTCTTCTCTAAAATAATATCACCAATTATCACCGTATCTACAGCTGCTTAAAAAGTTTTTACCAAAGTTCAATATAGAAACGTTCAAAATAATAACAAAAATACGCAACAACGTTTCACAGTCAGAAAAAACACACGTACTAGTGATTTCTGCTTGCGAAATTCTTTTCTCGGACAAATAGACACACTGTTGCTAAGTGTATAAATAGTTGGTTAGCATTAACGGCGGCTGCGGCCACGACGGCAAGTGTATTTCCGGTAGGCCGATTTGCATTTTAAATTTCAATTCCCATTCGCCAGCGAGAGAGGAAAAAAAATGTCTCAAAGCGCGCTATATTTAGCATCTTAGTCATGGGGCCCGCTGCTATATACCAACACTCTCCTCGAAAGTTCTCATTATCGTATAAACAACGCTTTTTTCATCTCGTGCGACTCTCTTATCTTGTTTTTTTGCGCGTTTCTTTGCCGTAAATCTGTCCCGGTGGAATTCGCGCGATTCGTAGATAGGTTGAAAAAACGAAATCAATTTGCAAATATTGGCTTTGACGGCATAAGTAAATTGATCAATAAATATAGCAAATTTTAAAAATATTATGTATTACGTTGATGACATCTTTTTACATGCTTTTTTTAGATTGTAATTCATTGAAATTGATAAGGAAAAGATAAAAGCTGTTTCTATTTTTTAAAATTAATTCAATTCAAGTTGAGTAGTATTTCACACACTTCTGAAATTCAGTATCTTATTAGAATTCTACAATATTCAAATTCGAACGAGTGTAAATGAATTATTTCGTAAAACTTATTACTTCTTCTATCAATATTTGTACACTTCAGAATAACAAAGCTATTTCCGTATTTCATTATCAACTTTATCTGCTCCGTGTCTTTGAAACTAAAATAATTACTCCTATAATCGCGAATCGATCTCTCCCCGTAATGCACAATAATAGAAGCAAAGCCATCAATCCTGCAGCCCTACACCCAAGTTCGCGCAATGACTCAGAGGAGATAGATTGTACTGCACACAAGCGGCGCATGAATTTGGAAGTCTTCTCCGATGACCTTGACTCGATAAACTCCCCGGTGCAATACTACACAAGCGCGCGCACACTCGCCGCTGATGATAAAGCGCAATTGCGCGCCGCCGCGCGATAACGTCTGTATTCGCCGACTTTTCTCCCGCTCGGCGACGACGACGAATTTATTGCGTGAATCTGCCCCATAAATAATCAAAGGTATATACAGCGGACCGATAAAAGTCGAATATGGCTTTGGCTGTAAGGTATACCATTGGAGCGTATAAATACTCGCGCGCTCGCACGAAAATCCCCTTGGATACGGGCTTTATACTTTCTTCTGGGCGCGTGATATTGAACGAGCTGCGGGGGTAGATTTGCGTCGACCGAGGGGGGGTCAATACGACGAAATTCGAAATGAAAGGCGGCGATTAGAAGTTTTATGTCGGGCGAGCTTAATTTAGGAAGTTTATTGATTTAGTGCTTTTGTTTGAATGAATTCGTGTTTGTCTTGGCATAATCGTGCAGGAGTTTTCTTTTTTTGTCTAGCTAGATGGGACTGTTATGAAAATAGAAATCAGTTCTGTTGGGGGAACTTTCATAATTTTGCAACTTTTGTACATGAAATTCGCATGATATTTTGTAATAACAAAATTTAGTTTCTGGGCGGCCTTCCTAAGTTTCGGAATTTTAAACTTTTGTTGAATAAAATGTGGAGGTTATGCAAACATTAACGGCACTTAGCGATATAATGTGTTATGTATAATACTTGCCGATCGATTTGCCAAACAGTCTCTACGTCAGCAGTGAAAGCTTACAAGTTTTCTAGGAGCGTTTTAATTTAATAATGTTTTATAGGTATCAATGAATAGTAATCCTATTAGCAGAAAATATTACACACTTGTGAAGTCGTTGTATTATGTCAAACTTTAAACTCACGTAAAAAATTATACAATATTTAAAATAAACACAATTAAAAGAGTAAGCAAAATAAAATAAAATGAAATTGATTAATTATGTGCTTACGGTGTAGCAAAAAATTAATAATTATTATCAATATATATATATATATATATATATATATTACCCCTCGCATTGCTACGATAAATTAAATCTTTACAACTTCAATAATTAATTTCAGCAGGAATTTTAGAGGTAGCTGATTACGTATCCGTTGTCCAAGTTTATAAATTCCAAGGAGGTGGATAAAAAATTGATACGTGAAAAGAGCTTGCAAACTTTAATATATTTAACAAAATGTTAGAAAAATCCAAACCTTAATAAAAAATTCAGCAAAATTCTGTCACTTCCGAAAGAACAACTTCTACTCATCTCGTAAAACTCCCCTCTACGCAAAACTCCGAAATCATCGACGTACCAATTTTCACGCACATCACTCCTGTCGCAAGCCCTTCTCTCATCGCCGCTCGCGTCACCAGCCGTAAACATCAACAAATCATCCCAAAACTCCATCAACCCCCCCCCGTTCTCAAACTTTGATTTGTGGCACACATCGAGCCTCGGTGATTCACGCGTCTCTCCTGCATAATACACAACCACTCCATACAACAGCGCGGCAGTCATAAGGACGATTAGACACTTGTTGGGCGCCGGCATCGAGATAGCATCACCCCCGCGCGCGTTATGGCCATCCCCCCTTCGCACTTGAATCGTTCCCATCCTCCCTCTCCCCTTTCGCGTGGATATAGATGTATGACCCTTGCGCACAGAACGCCCTACTCTCTCTCTCTCTCTCTCTCGTGTCGGGCTCTTTACAAATGCGGGGACGCCACTTCGCTCCGCCCTCCGCTCGAGTGTGCGAAGCATGCGTATCTTCGTTTCTTTTCTTGTGTATAAGAGCTGTATGTGTGTGTGTACGGAAGGAAAGCATCGCGGGGGTAATTTATGGACTCTTCGCGGGTAATTATTCATCGGGCGCGCGTGGACGTTATAAGGATATGGGAGTCGAACGAGTGAAAAATTCAAGAGCGCGATCGCGTGGAAGTCGACTCAATTTACGGGACTTTCCCCCATAGTTTCTTTGAGATGGTCGAGGATTCGGGGAGTGAGGGAAAGACGATTCTTTTGTATCTATTTGGGAGAGAGAGATGTGTTTTACTTTTTTATTGGGAGGATCTTGGGTTGTTCATTTATTCAGTGCAGTTTTATTTTATGTTTATGCGTAAATATAATGTATAGTCATTTATAAAGCGATACCCTTGTGGAATTGATTACAGTGAGAGAATAATACATTTGATATATATACGTAACACTTTGTGTAATACTTTCTTATTATGTATGATACATATACTTAAAGATATACTTAAGTGATTTATGATAGCTTATTTGTCTTCTCAAACCTACGATTATTTTTTTTCTTTCTTTTATTCTTATAATATATATATATATATATGTATATATATGATATTAACATATATCTTGCATTTAAAAGATTGGTATTGTGTAAATACCAATTATATATATATATATATATATATATATATATATATATATATATATATATATATATATATATATATATATATATATATATATATATATATATATATATATATATATATATATATATATATATATATATATATATTGGTATTTACACAATACCAATCTTTTAAATGCAAGATATATGTTAATATCAAATCGATACATCATGAAATGAAAAACTCACAATAAACTGCTTTTTCTTTTGCTATAATAAATCACTCTACTATATTCGAATATCTAAATGTGTAGCATACATGACATTTAATGTTATCTCTTCATTAAATTCAATAAAAAAATGAGCAGAAAAGATACGTGACATGCGAAGAGAAGCCAGTATAATATATATGTATTTATATCCAATTCAATATTATCGAATGATTTACTGCAAATGCTTTCTTCATCTTCGATGTATGCATTCATTATATAAAAAAATTATAACTAAAGCTAGTTTACTATAATAAAAAATTACACTTCGTATACTCAATTAAGCTTGAAACTTTAATTTTATTGAGCTTATCATTGAAATTCAAAAAAGTGATACGGACAGTAATAATACGTTTGCATAATTTACCTATTTATGCATGAAACAACATAGATAGAATATGTGTGAATTCTAGTTACACATAGTCAAACATCGTTCAAAATGCTGTGCTAAAATTAGAAATACTAAAAATGCACACTATCTCAACAATAACATTATTTTTTTATTTTATTGCGGTCGACATGTACGTCATTACGCTTTTATAAAAAGACACAACCTTAAACTTGCTAAAACTCATTCTACGCACAACGCCACTTCCACCTGCATTTTTTTGCAATACCGTTGCGACCATACTCCGCGAACGAAATCCGCTAGTTAAAACGGCAAACCGGATCCGCAGCGCCTACTCGCGGCATAGCACTGCACACACACACACACACACACACGCAACGTTCGTTTCTCGCCGAGATATCAGAGCCACTATAGCGCCCGTAACAGTTAGCCCACGTACGTATATACTTATGCTCTCTTGCTACCGCGAGCGCGCGTTGCGATTCGAATCCCACATTCTCCGGCTTGTCGATCCGTCGTCGCGCCGATTATGTATATAAATCACGCGGCGGTGTGTCTCCCCATCATCGGGGGACTCGGAGAACAGCTGTGCGTGTGGAGCAATGGAGTGGACGGAGAGATAATTCCTCCCCTGTTTTCGGCCCGATTACCCATTAAGGACGTAGGAAGGAGGAGGAGGAGGAGGAGGATAGTTGTAGCGGAATTAAGCAACTCTGCGCGGAATAAGTGAGAGAGAGAGAGAGAGAGAGAGATTATATCGAGAATTGCTTGGGTGCGATTCGAAGTTTTGCACAGTCGTACTTATTGTATTATGAGGGGATTGAGAGTTTTAGTTTGATTCTGAAGTTCAAATCTGAGTAATTTCGAGACGTTAAAGAGTATTAATTAATTATGGAAATTGAGAGTCTGTTTAAATGCATTATCTATGTATGATTCCAGGATTTTATTTTTAATAATTACTGTCGCCATTTGACAGTCATTTTCAATACCTTATGTAGTACTAGAAAAATAAACTAAATATTTTAGTTAATTATTCATTTTTTTATCATTTTTGTTGATAATCGCTCAAATTTTACAATGTATCTTCTAAGTAACTTTTAAAACACATCAACTTTAATTTATTGTTAAGGTATAGAAAAGCACTTTAAATTATGTTAATGTGCAACTTGTATGGATAAAATTTATAGTGCACTTATCCATGAAATTGTATACTTTCAATGCTTTTTTACATTATAAAATTTAAAAAATTTTACCTTAATTTTCATTAATTATATTAAACATTTTGCCCCTTCGAATCCTATATGATCCATGAAAAACTTTTAAAATTTCGCAAGTAATGCTGAAGCTACTATTAAACAAACTGTAATTTTAAGGCTCATCTTTCTCGTTGATACATTTTTTATGTGATAAATTTACTAAGAGCTTCCATTTGAGAGCATAATTTTATGCATGGCATAAGGCTAAAAGGCGTAAGTTCCTTAAAATATTCTGAAGCTCAAAGTAATGAACCAGCTTGAAATTTGCATTTCCATTTCCATTTCCATTTCCATTAAATTTGCCACCTACATTTTTGACATCGTTAATAAATCTTGAAAATCTACATACATCAAATACACCCCAATAAACAATTACTTTCCCTTCAAAACAATACCACTAATTAAAAAAAAAATGCCTCAAAATCATTCACAAACAAATATAACGTCAAACTCCATCTCGAAGCAATTCACGCGAATTCAAGTTCAATCCTCAGCGGCTTCAATCTCGCAGCTCTCAAATGCACAATCTCGCGAGAGAGAGAAAGAGAGAGACAGATATAGCAAGACAGACAGATAGCACGCGCGAACGCGAGCCTCGTAATGAAAAGCCGAGTCCGGACTCTGTAATAAAGTCATTTGCAGCCTCTTCAATTCGGCCCTCTCGGCTGCACGCCCGCAGCATATATATGTATAAGTACGCGCGCGCGAGAGAACACAGACGCGACGCGGACGAATCCGTCGAGAGACGAAGAGAGTCGAGCGTCTCGTCGCTCGTATATGTACAGTCGTGCGCCCTGCCACGCTGGTGCCGCACTCGTCGTCGTGTCTTCTGCCTCGCTGGCATTTTAAGTGCGTCCACTCGGCTTTGAATTCTCGCTCTCCCGTACTTTTTCCTACAATTGTGTTTAAACGGCTAAAAGTGACAATTTTGCAAGTATATAAAAAGTGGAAATATTGGGATGTATTGTGGTGTTGATGTTTGAAATGTGTGCAAAAGATTTTCGAGTGGTTTACATTTTTTTGTTAATGTATTTTGTTGGAAGCTTAGTAGGTTTATAGGCGTTTTTATTATTATCTGGTTAATGATGCACGATAGAATAGATAATGCATTTCTGGTAGTATAGTCGATCGTCATTCAAATTTTATAAAATGTACCGGGTTGGTTTAAATGAAACAAAGTGTGTCGACAGTAAATCATTCAATATGTACTAATCATTCCTGAAAATAAACAAGGTTTTGGCTGCTATGCTCCAATTACATACTGTACTTCTAAATTTAATTTATAATAGTCGGTACATATTAAGTGCTTTAATACGCCAAATAATCTAAAAAAAGATATATAATATGAATAATTTTAAAAGAATACATGATAAAATATCCGACCGACACATATTAACTTTTGAAAATTATTACATTTCGTGATTATTCTATTTAGATTTGTATCGGTATAAATATTAATCAATTCTTCTTTCAAGAGTGATATCTAAAATTTATTTTAGCTGCAATTATCATACTATATTAAAATAAAAAAAATTTTTAAAACATTTCGTTTAAAAATTTTGTTTAATATTTAAAAAGAAGAAAGAGCTGCCACATTTCAGCCCTTATGTAGTAGCTGCCTTATAAAGATCTATTACAAGAGAGTGTCAGACTTTCGGGCATTGAATTTTGCTGAATCTTTGAATATAGTTTTCTGATACCTTAAAATGAAACCCAGTACCCGTGGATTGATCTAATGAGTCCTAGAACCTAAAATGCAGCTAAAAATGTTCGCATTATCCATATTATGCTCAATGCTAAAAATCTTGTATATATAGATATACTAATAAAGTTAATAAAATATGCTATATTTAATATATAGAGGCTCATTTGATAAAACTTCGAGTACTGGGCTTCATTTCAATATACTACACAACGATCCCCAAAGTTTCACAAAAAAAAAGCACGACCCGAAAGTCTGACACTCTCTTTGTTACTGACTATAATCTCCACCCAACTCAGAATAACACCTAAAAAGCATAAAAACAAAGCCTCGACCTCACCTCTCCACATGCTTCGCAAAGCAAACAAATCCCGCCCCAAAAACAAAACCATTACCCCCGAAAACATCTGACCATCCAACAACCAACCTCAACTGCAGTGTCCAAATCTCTCTTTCACACATACACACACACAGCGATCCAAAACTTCTAGCCAAAAGCCACGTCTTAGTCTTGGCTCCTGCATCAGACTCGCAGGCAGCGGCAGCCGGCCGGCTAAACTCTCTCTCTCTCTCTCTCTCTCCGAGCCGGGCGTTAAAATTAGCCCACGGCGGGGCGCGCACGTGTGTGCGTACGTGCGCGCATCGCGGAGGTCCGCTCGCGTGCATAAAAGAGACACGGCGAAGCTCGCGAGAGTCCAAAGCCCGCTGCGCGTCTTCGTGCGCGTATTTTGGATGCGCGCATATAGGAGGGCAGGGGGAATCGCAAGTCGCGGGGGGAAGTTTTAGGAGCGCGGAATGAAGTTACGAGCGCGCGGGGGCTTGCGATGCGTGCTTTCTAGGTAGGGTTTTAAGAGAATGCCGTGGAATTTTTCGCAGGAATTGCGCGGATGGTTATTTTGAGTTTGGAGGAAAATATCGCGTTGAGTTCGGTTGGATTCGCTTTAGGTGGCTTTCGGGGGAAAATTCAAGTTGAATGTTAAATTAATTTAGTAAATTATAAGGTTCGAATGGTACTCAATTGTGAATGTTCCTTAATTAATAGACACAGGCAAGAGAGGATTAATGCGATAGAAGCTTTAAATAGTTCATATTTAGAAGAATATTTGGAAAGGATATAAATGAATATTCACAATTTTAAGGTGATAAACGAGTGTTCGTGCGTTAAATATATAAGAAGTTTTATACAAAGTATGCCGATCATCAGGATATTATATACCGGTTATGTGCTTAAATGTTTTTTTTATTTTTGACTCTGAAGAGGATGTAACACTTACACGACTTAATACGCGTAATTGATAGGCAACATCTCAGTATTAAACTGTCTTCACCTTTTATATTCAAAATAAGTATCTTTAACGATCAATGATTTACGCAAAATAGGAGAAATGAGATACACTTAAAATTTTCTTAATATTTATGTAACGCATAAATTATTATGTAGGTATGTCATTAGCAATCAAATTACACGCTATATCTAGAGATAAATTTCAACTTAGAAAATCATACATACGACTGTACAAGACACTCCATACGCAGACCGTAATAAAATCGACTCCGTACATACTAAGCTACAATCAGACGAAGGCGCAACAACTTCACGTACACGAAAACATTCTTCTCCCGGCCTAATCGCAAAAATTAACTCTCCTTCTCTCTCCTTCTAGCAGTACCCTGCGATAATTAATACAGGAAGCAGACTTACGAGTTAAAGCGCTTACACGCTTGTTGCGGGATACTTATATACGCGCGGGATGCAAAGTACGTGAGCGCACGTACAATTCTCTCACGAAAATTGCCGAGAAATTTACGGTAAAAGTTTTCGTGCGAGTGCGCGCGCTAAACTCCGCGCATTACGATACATCCAGGCTCTTTCTCCCCGGTCGATATAATGCACGCTTTACGCCGCGCGCCGCAATGAAACGCCGGGCAAAACAGCTGAGCTGAATGAACAGCTGATTGCGCATTTATCAGCTATACAGATTACATTCTTTTTTTTTATTCACGATAAATATTCATAAAACTGTGCACATAACGTACCGCAGCCTGTAATGTAATCGAGGTAATTAGAATCTACATAAAAATCACACTCTCGTAACGTATCGCGTTATTTTTACAATGAAATTTATATTTGCACGGTGCACGCCTTCCTCTCGGCTGTTCGCGCATACGGTCGATCGGCGACAACGATGCAGCCCGCATCGCCGGCCAGCTGTATTGTGCGCGTGCAGCCGGTGCGGTCGGGAGAGGTTAGAATTAAAACGCGATGGTCATCGCGTATACAGCCGGTATAGCTTTCTGCGCTTCATCAGGCTTGCATTCCGTGTCCTGTGCGCTCTGGCAATGGCCAGCACCGGCACTCACGAAGTAAAAAAGGATCGGTGTCGTCTCTTTGTTTTTCTTTTTTGCATCGAGGCGTATTTTCAGACGCTGGCTGATTGGCAATGGTTGTTGATAGTTCTTGTTGTATTGGTTTTTCGGTTTAGTTTAATTTAGTTTCATTGGTGTGTAAAAGAATGGCCATGACTGTTGTGTGTGTAAAGTATTTGTTAGTAAAAATGTACTATGTTTTTTAGTGCAAAATCGGTGTAGCTGAATGAAAATTTACGTAGTGCACAGTAAAATAATTTTACTATTCTCGTAAATAAAGATGAAAAGTTAAGACTTAAAAGATAAAGAAGAAAATCGTGATAAGTTAAATTCATTTATAGCACACTAACCTCAAAATGCCAACTTTATTGTCGATTTTGAGGTTGTTGTGCTATAAAATATCGTATGAGACTGTTGTGGGAGGTGTTTTTCTACCTTGCTCGATTTTCTCACTCGCTTCGCTCGTGCGAAAACCCTCGAGCAAGGTAGAAAACCATCTCCCACAACAGTGTCATAATATACTATTAGAATATTTCCGTTTCGAAATGATTTTGTGGCTGGAATAAATAGTTTTATTTTGCTAAAAGCAATTATTTAACATTACAATAAAATACGTATTTCTAAAAGAAAATTATAGTGTTTTTTAACAAGTGTCGTCAATTGTATTTTTTTTTATCAGCGAATGATTTGAGAGTTTAGTTTAAAATTATAAGACGCAAGGTCAAGGGATTACATTAAAAATATTAAGACAAAGTCGATCGATCGTTCTTACACTGCAGGTACAATAATGAAAATCCAATAATTTTTAATTTGATTTTAAGTACTCGAAAGTGTTAAGAACAGTAAATTTAAGCGCCCTTGTCAATGCATAATACCTGCTATCTGCACACACCCATTATTGCGTCAGGAAATACGGCACGAGATTTCGGAGTAGCAAGTCGCCGGTTTATACGCGTAAATGATTAATCCGATTATAGTAATAAACGTCTAATAGCCGCGCCGCGCGTGCGCGTCCTCTTTACGGGATTAGGGAAATGATTCCTCCGAAGGTTCGCTCGGCTGTTCAGACTCGGTGGATTATCTTTCGTAATGCACTTATAATTAATTCCGATCTAGTGCTTTTATTCCCTCTTATTGAATCGCGAATTCATCTCCTTTTCCGTCTGGTTGTCCGCTGTTGCGCGCGCTGAAAAATTATTATTACTCGTTGACGATCTGTGAGATGCACGAGTGGAATCGTAAATCTCGCGCGAATTCGACTCGTGACTGCTTTCAACCTTGACGCATCCACCCTTCGTCATTGTTTCCACTCGATAAAATTCAGATTCTCTCGGAAAAATTCAACCTCCGCGCTCCGCCGTCCTTTTATCAATCATCGTTTCTGCGGCGTGATTCCCGGGATTTTATCGCTTGTCAGACGCAGAAAGGGCATAGTGTGTCGATGCGCGATCTCCGGGTGGATCTGTCGTTCGTGTGCACGAGCGCACACACATATCGGAAGCTATATAAGCTTCTTCTTCCTTGTTCCCTTCTTCCCGGTCCAGGTGCGCACGCACAGCAGGTGCGCTTGTGAGAAAATGTTCTCGTCTGCAGAATTATCGAGATTTATTACACAATTGTGGTTTATTATTCAATTGCATGGTTAGAAGCACGAATAAATAAGAACATTATTTATGATTTTTAAACATTTTTTGTTAGAGCGCGAATTTATTTGCAATATTTATAGAAATCTTATGAACATTATATATAGTTCTATACGTACTTTAGTAATCCTTTCAGTTACTTGTGGTCATCCGTGACTCACTTGTTTAAAATCAGATATTTTACATTTTATTAGCATGTTAACTTTGCATCTTAAATTTCTTTATTAATATATTCCTAATTTATTTACAAATCATTCATAAATTGTTAATAAAATGATTTACGAAACAAAGTATAGTTGTGTGTAATTGTACTTTTAGAAAAAAGTAATATGTTAGACGATAGTCACCCTACTGGTTTTCTTTTGGTCGCTGGTTATGAATCCGTCATATTTTGAAAATTCAAAATGGCAAAATCAATTATAGCAAAAAATGAAAAAATGTATTTAATTTCCATAAAAATTACACAGGGGAGCCACCATTTTGAATTTCAAAAATCTGAGCGCCCCATGAACCCTTCGAGTACAGACTCTATATTGGTGTAATAGAAAATTTTCTGACTGAAAGAATTAATTATGAAACTAAAACCGTTTGATTTGTATTGCACCGAATCAGCTGATCACCCCGCTTACCTTTTAATTTCGAGAACCTTTTAAGTGAAATTTCGCTAGCTACTTCTAATAAAAAACCCATCTTACCACGCCAACTAAATCCTGCGAAATACCATAACGTCCCACCATTTACCATACACCACCGAGCATTTACCGCAAGAATCCCTCACCCCGAAGCTCACCTCGACTCCGAACACCCACCCAAAAAATACACACTCACCCCATCCACCTCCCTCAAGAACCCCAACATCATTCTCCCTTCAAACACCATACACCCGTGTTTACCGCAAACTGCACACGTCCTTACATCCTCCCCATACGCGCATCGCGAGTCTCAAGAGCCGCCACACACACACACACACACACACACACACACACACACCCAGAAGGAGTCGAACTCCAAGCCGGAGTCGGGTCGAGCCACCGGGCGGCGGACAGGTGGGTGGCTGCGCCACCGGTGGAAAGAAGGGGGTGGGGGGGACACGGCGCGAGTCGAACCCGCGCTGTACCTCGCTCTCGCTCTATAGGGGGCTCTCCAGACGAGATCGATAATGCATCCCTCCTCCCCGGCGGCAGCGACTCGCGCTTCTCTCTCTCTCTCTCTCTCCTTTCTCATCCTGCTGGCGGGTGCCGACGAGTTGGGAGCGAGCGCGCGCGCGCGACAGAAGCCTTCTGCTCTTCTTCTGCACTCGGCGACCGGCGCTGCTGGCCAGTGCGGAGGGTATACAAAGGGACGAGAGAAAGAGAGAGACAGAGAGAGAGAGAGAGAGAGAGTCCCAGTGACCTGCGTGAGCGACCACCCGGAGGATATTGCGAGGAAGAGGTAGGAAAGTGTGTGTGTGGAAGGATGACACGGGGGTTATATGGGGTAGAGGGGTGGGTGTGTGCGTCAGGTGACATTTATGGCGGGTGGCAGTGCTGTGCGACATATATAGGTGCAGGTATATATCGTCCTGCTGCGGCTGCTGCCGGAAGTCGGGATCAACGAACTGTGAAAATCGATAGGACACTCAACCCTTCCGCGCGCTCGCTGTCTCGACTCTCTAGGACTGGCGCAACCTCGTTTCGAGGCTTACTCGCCGTTTTTACGCGAGGAGCGGTAGTTTCTCTTTCGCGGCTGTGTGGAGGCTTTTCTTTGGAGGTCCTGTGTGTAGCTTGAAAGGGTCGCAGTTAGCGACTGGAAATTGGAGGAGGCGACGAGAGAGAGAGAGGGAGAGAGAGGGAGAATGGAGCGAAGGTGAATGTGTGGCTGATTGGTTTAGTTTGACTCCTTTTGTTCGGGGAAAAGTGATGAGTTTCCTTTTTACAGTGGAATTGCGAGTTCAATTTGGTATTTTCTTCGGGAGGGTGTTTGTATTATGTGCGATTGTGAGGTCGGAAATGTTCAGTGTGGATATGATGCAATAATTGGAGAAATTTATACTAGCTTATTATTTAAGTAGATAATATTCTAAAAATAAGTGTGGATTTTAAATTTATCGCGAGTTTTAGTGCAGTTTCATGAAACGACTGATGATGTAATGTTGAATCAGAGCTATGACTCAGATATCTATAGCAATAATTCATGCACATTACAATTTGCAGTATATATTTCTAAACGACTTTCTTTGAAATAAAATTGAATAATGCACTGAAAATAGCCTCAAAGACGCGTAAAACAAGTGTTACAAAGTGTTAAAATGTTGCGTCACCCTAGCGTAAAACTTCTTAGATAGAATTTAGCCTTTTCTAAAAATTAATCATCTTTTAAATGCCAGTGCAAGAAAGCCCCTGAAAAGCTGTTGTGGAAACTGTCTGAGCCTGACAGCAGACAAAGAGGCAGACATTAACAATGCCATACAAGTGATACAAAGACTGGAGATTCTCTCTTTCTCTCTTGTTAATAATGGTTTATTTCACTTACATTATATGAATTTTATTGCATATAAGATAAATGAAATATTGAAAAATAATTTGCAATAAAATTACGTAATTTTCATTCAATCTTAAAGAAGTTGCCAAAAGAAAAGTCATTGTGAAATGAAACATTACCTACTTCTCTTTAAAAAGAAATCATCTGTATTGAAATAGAATATTCTTGAATTAATTTCTCTTCAAATACTGGGTGAAAGATATTTTCTAATTTAAAAATATTTATCTTGAACCAATATAGAGTTTCGGTTCACAAAGATGTATCTTCTTGGTTTCAGAAAACTTAATACATTACAAATTTCTTTTGGTAAAATAAATTAGACCCACCGCTTTTTCGGAAACATACTTTACTTAACGTCATAAAAATATTAATCAAATGAACTACCAATACACCTTACCTTACAGCCCCAACTAACTCAACCCCTCTCTTCGATTTTCCAGAACTGAATGAACTGATCGCCGAGGCGGATAATGTAGCGGACAGCGAGGACAGCGAGGACGAGTGGAACTATTACCGGCCAGGCGAGAACAACAAGCAACAGCAGCAGCAGCAGCAGCAGCAGCAGCAGAACAACGCCAACGCGAATCTCAACTCGAACTCGATCGCCAGCAGCAATCCGAGCCAGAAGGATCCGGCCCTGGTGGAGAAGCCCGATCGATGCGACGAGGAGAAGGAGCCCTGCAGTCCCAAGTCCTGCGAGGACGACGACGACAGCGACGACAATAGCCAGCACCACCCGGAGGATCAACACCTGCAGCAGCAGCAGCAGGAGGAGGAGCACGCTGCCGAGGTTGACGTTGACGTTGACGTTGGCATTGACATTGCCGCGGCTACGGCCACAGCCATAGCTACGTTGCAGGAGGACATCGAGGGCGAGAGCGAGGACGTTGTGACCGCGGAGTACGACGAGCTGCACGAGCAGGAGATCATTGCCGCCAAGGAGAGGGAGAGTAGCGCGCAGCAGGAGCTCAAGGAAGTAGATGTGAGTTCAATTGGCTTTTGGGCTTGTGTGTGTGTGCCTTTTTTTCGATCGATGATTTTATCGATTATTCATCGGGAAAGTGGAACGATGAAGTTGTTGGTCGTTTTGCGGGAATCCGGTTTTAATGTATGATTTAGATATTGAAGGAAGTATACCGGTATGGATTGAGATTCTGATCAGTTAACGAGGAAATCCTGACTAGCTTTTTTCTTTTCATTAAATTCTTAGACTTTGAATGTACATTTTTATGTAGTCAATAATTATTTGATAAGTATTGAAACTATTTTTTGTTGCAATAAGTTTGTGGTTGCAATGGGAAAGAACTGGATCCGTTGCGGTAAATATTTTATTATTTTTAAGCCGTTTACTACGATTATATTGCAATCTTTATAGTTAAAAATGACATTAAGTTGAAGGCTATAAAATGTGCTAGTATGGCAGGCTAATTATTATAAAAATTTAATAACGATAAGTATCTAATAACTATACAATGAAAACGCAGGATAGCCCCTTGTACGATATAACATGAAAGAACCTTGTACTAAGAACGGACTATTGTAATTTAGTTATCATTGTCATATTTTTATTCGAAGAAGACTAGAAATATTTTTTCTTAAATTAAAAAATGTCTAAAGTTGCTTTACAAGAACGTCATCTTACGATATTTCAAGTTGACATCATTAAAGTTTTTCTTATGCATTTTTTGAGCTTACGTAAGACGAGTGAATAATAACATTATTTACGTAAGTCTAACGATTATATTTTAACTTGTTAATATATTAATACTTCTATGTTTATTTATAAATTAGAAAAAGTATTTGTTTACATATATATTTCGTTAAAACGGTTATTCTTTGCTAAATAAGATTTATAAATTAGTAATCGTTTCTAATAAGTCATGACTCAGATATTATTCAGAAATTTCTTTTATTTTTATTTAAACGTGTTAATATGTAATATGTTGATAAATTTCTAAAAATAGAGTAATCAAACTATTTATACACGTCATAAATAATCTTATATAAAATTTAATGATTTTTTTTAGTTACGACATTAAAACTACACGAATGCCAAATTAGAAAAATTTCTTACGTTATTATAAAAGAATATTTTTAAATTTTTATGAATTTTGATAATTTTTATAAACTTCTAAGTGTTAATTTTATCTATGGTAAAAATATATTGTTTAAAGTTAAATGAATGTTCATTAAACCAATCATCTTATAAGCTCAGGACTATATGTCACGACCCAGAGAGAAAATTTGTTCTATATTTTTTTCCTGTATTGTTACGTCTGCACAAAAATGTAGTTATAAAATTAAATTGAAATAAGATTTTGCGAACTTAATAAATATTTTTTTGAAGATATAACCAATTTCTCATAGTTGGTCATAAATTCGGTTTTGAGATTCTTTTCATCCCCGTTTCCCACCATTCTGAAATTAAATACAAAAGAATTCACGCCAAGACCAAATCATTCATAGCTGTTTCATTCACTCAACGCTCGCCTCCCTTCATTCCCAAACTTCCCACCGCCACAATCAGAAAATCGCTACATCATCGCCCTCTTAAATTCCAGACTGAAGCTGAATCAGCCACGATCCCCGAGGAAGATTTCCCCTACGACAAGGAAGCAGAGCAGCTCGACGAGCATCAATTCACCGATCAGCTCGACGAGCATCAGTTGAGCGACAAGCCCGACGAGCATCAGTTGAGCGATAAGCTCGACGAGCATCAGTTGAGCGAGAAGCTCGACGAGCATCCGTTGACCGAACAGCTCGACGAGCATCAGTTGACCGTTCAGCTCGACGAGCATCAATTTGCCGATCAGCTCAAAGAGGAGCATTTCGGCAAACCCCAAGAGCCGGAGGAGCAGGAGCAGCAGCAGCAACAGCCCGAACAGGAGCCGCTGCAGCAGCAGCAGCAAAACCTCGCCGAGATTGAGCATAAACGCGAGCCCGACACCGAAGAGGAAGACGACGACATGGAGTCCCACTTAAACCCGGACGCCGCGGAGTTCGTGCCCACCTCGGCGACCACGCCGCCGCCTCTGATACCCCAGCTCGTCACTCAGATGGAAAGCGACCTCGTAGCGGGCTCGCCCCTCAAGCAGTCGCAGCGCGCCCTCAAGAATCGCAAGATCCCGAGCGAGCAGGAGTTCCAGGACGAGGTCTGCCGCAGGCCCGCCGAGATCGACGACAGCGCCGCGAGCGACATCTCCAACGGCGAGAACAATCTCCAGTCGCCCCTCTCCGCGACGAACAACCTCATCGGCGGCTTCGAGGACGAGGGCCAGCGCACCGTCATCAATCCGCTCAACCTCGACGAGTCCGAGATCTCCTCCACCCGGGCCGAATTCGGCGACGAGTCGACCGCCAATTACAGCGTGGCCAGCGAGTTCTACAAGACCGGACTCTCCACCATCGACTCCTCCTTCACCGGCAGCGAGCGCGGCGCCGATTTCGATTTCTCCCTCTCCAAGGACCCCATGGCCACCTCCATGACCCCCGGAGACTTCAAGGCTGCCTTCGAGCAGGAGCTCGACCTCAACAAGGTGCACGAGCTCAACGACGACGATCTCACGGCTGGAGACGTGCAGAACGGCACCATGGAGGAGAAGACCGACAAGATCGTCATCCAGTACGACGACGGAGACTTTACGATGGAGACGACCGAGAGAAAGTTCGTCAAGAGCCAGGACGGCGACGAATTGCTCACGGAGAAGATCGAGCTCGACTTTGAGAACTTCGTGCCCGTGCAGCAGCAGAACGCCGAGGTGTTCTCGGCGATAGTCGAGGAGAAGGAGTCCTCCAAGAACGAGGACATGTTCATGAACCTGCGCAACAGCGAGCAGGACGGTGGCTACGAGTTCGAGCAGGACAACAAGGAGGAACGCAATCTCATTGATACCGAGCAACAGCAGTCCGAACGCAATATCATCGATACCGAACAACAATCCGAACGCAATTTCATCGATACCGAGCCACAACACTCCGAAAGCAATCTCATTGATACCGAAGAGAAAGAGTCCGAACGCGTCGCATCCGCGGATAACGAAAAGGTCGAAGGATTCTCGATCGACGACGCGCCGGTCTACGCCAGCAACAATCCATTCTCGTCCGAGTACGTGCCCGCCTCCGAGCTTCGCGAAGAGAACAACGTGCAAAACCTCGTCGACGACCTGCAGAACGTCGCCTTGGAGAAGGAAGAGCCCAAGCAGCAGGAGCCGCAGCAGCTCGAGGACAGTCCGGCACTGACCCCCGAGGAGGAGCGCGAGATGCAGAGAAGCATCCACGACGTGGTGATGCAGAATCCCCTGGACCTGAACTTCGGCGCGACTTCTGCCGAGCAGAAGATCGACGAGCCGGTTCTCGTCTCGCCCATCAAGGAGCCCGAGGTCATGTCCAGCAAATTCGAGGAGGAGGACCTCATGTCCAAGTCCGTGGAGGCGCTGCAGCTGCAGGACACCAACCAGAAGTACATCGAGCAGGACGAGTTCTTCTTGAAGACCAATCACGTCGAGGACTTGAGCCCGGTGTCCAATGAGAACATAGTGGACGAGCCCCAGGAGAACGTGGCGGACGAGGTTCACGAGCCGGTCGCCGAGAGCTTGGAGAGAAAGTCGATAAATCTGTCCGAGTCGCTGCAGGAGTTCACCGGACTGGAGGAGCAGCTCAGCCCCAAGCACGAGGTCAAGGACAACGACGTGGAGCCTCCACAGGTTCTCAAGGAGAACCTCGTGGACGAGCAAAAGGACGTCGAGGAAGTCAAGGCCCCGTCACCGGTGCCCGAGCCGAAGGTCGAGGAGAGCCCGCTGGTCACGAACGAAGCTCCAGCTCCGGTGTCCAACGAGATTCAGGAGAAAGTCGAAGCCGCAGCAGCCGAGGTAACCGCTGCGTCCGCCGCGGTCGCCACCGCGGTTGCGGCGGCGGCCGTCGCGGCCGCCACGGCCGCGGCAACGGCAGCGGCGTCGAAGCCCGCCGCGACAAAGTCCGCCACGGCGGTCTCGAGAGCTTCCAAACCCGCGGGCGCTTCCAAGCTCGGCGCGAAATCCACGACACCGACGTCGCCCACGAAGACCGGCGTCGCCGGCAAGACCGGAGCCACCAGCACAGCCGCCAAGAAGCCGACAACCGCGGCAACGTCCACGCCACGAGCGAAGCCCGCCACCGGCGCCGCGACGAAGACCGCCGCGAGCGCGGCGAGCAAGGCACCCGCCAGAGCCCCCGTCGCCCCGAAGACGGCCCCCGGCGCCGCCGCGAAAACGACCACTCGCGCGGCGTCCACGACGGCCTCGGCGGCCCCTCGAGCCAAGCCCCCGAGCTCCGTCGCCTCGAAAATCGGCGGCTCCGGCTCGGCGGCCGAAAGGAAGCCGCCGCTGCCCGCCGCGACGAACGGCGAGGTCAAGCCTCCGCCGATCGGCAGATGCGCTCCGCCCCCGAAGCCCAAGCCACCCGCGGGCGCCGCCTCCAAGACCGGTGGCCTAGTCAACAAAACTTCTTCCACGGCCGGCAGAGCGAGCACCGGCGCGACGACCGCCGCCGCGCTCGGCAAAGCGCGCCCAACCTCGGCCGCCACCAGCGCGAAACCCGCCACCTCCAGACTGAGCTCGTCGAACGCCACCGGCTCGACGAACAGCACCGGCAGCGCCGCCGCTAGACCGAAGACCGCGCCCACGTCCACGCTCAACGCCACGGCCAAGTCGAAGATCGTCGGGACTGGCGCCGCCGGCGCCAAGTCGCCCATGATCGACAAGCAGATCAAGGAGACCGCCAACAAACAGATCTCCTCGGCTCGCGGCACCGGCGCCGCCAGCGCCACCAAGTCCCGACTCTCCTCCGTCACGTCCTCCGGTACCACCACGGCCGCCAAGCGCACGTCCCTGGTGCAGAAGCAGACGGTCGCCAGCGTCGCGGCCTCGCCCACGAAGAAGCCCGCGCCCATCGCGAAGCCCGGCTCCAAGACGAGCGGCGCCGCCGCGTCCAAGGTCAATTCCAAGGTGTCCTCCACGACGAAGACCGGCAGTGCGACGTCCGGGGCCACGGCCACGGCCAAGATCCTGCAGAACGGCGTCTGCCCCGAGGCCGAGAAGAACGCCACGCTCGAGGTCAGCACGAACGAGAACAACAGCGGCGCGACGACGACGCCGGCGACGACGAACATCGAGGAGGACATACCGAAGAAGGACGTGTCGCCGATCGAGCCCGTCACCGACAATCAGCTCATCACCGCGGAGTGAAGGAAATCCGGCGGGCCGACGGGCCGGGCGGCCGCTTGAGCGTCGCCTCGCCTCGATCGCTCTCTTCTTTTTTCATTTTAACGAATAAAAGAAAGAAAGGTTAAGACAAAAAAATATACATGAAAAAATCTTTTTTCCTCTGTTGAGAGAAATATCAGCATATAAAGCTTATATACTATTGAACGTTAAGGCCAATAGTTCTACAACTCTTTTCTTTTATATTAAGTTTCGAAGGACAGATACCCCGATGCGCATCCACAAGTAGTTGTTAGGGAACGTTGAATTGGAAAGTTTTTTAATATACTCACATAATTAAACAAAAAAAATGCGTAATATATGTATGATTTTAAGAAAAAAAAAAGACAAGATATATCAACCTATATTCAAAGGTCATTATTATTATATAGCTATTCACATATTTGCTTGACTGCTTCGGTGTGCTGTGAAACCTCCTATTGAAACTTAAAGAAAAAAAACACGGCAGTGGATAAAAGGCTTGAACTTTTGTTGTGTAAATAATCGGACGCGTTCGAAGTTACGGTATTATTGTAATTGTATTTTATGCAAGCTCTGAGTATGCGTAATTATGTGGTGCTCGTCGAAGGCCTCCAAATAAAGCGAAAGAGACGTCGTTGAGAGAGGGATGATATATGATTGATATGATAATGATTGATATGATAAAAGAAACGATGATGAAGCTCGTAGTACGAATTTACTCGCACACAAGACACAGGACACACATATACACTCGACTTCCTTTATATACAAAGAAGCGGAAAAACTAATTTGGAGTATATTGTTGGTAAACTCCCCCCGTGGCGGCGGTATTACTTTTCACATAACAAACGAAGCTGGACGTTTTCTTTTTTTTTTATATTTTTAATAATTTTTTGTATGTGCATTATAATTCATATAACGATTAATCATATTTGATAATAAGAACCTATTTATTTTTGTTTGTTCCTATCTAAAGTTGAGTAAAAACCAACGAAAATCGTCACCATTTTAATACGTACTACCATCTATGTACAGCACCTTTTGATTTAATGTGATACCTTATTATTAAATAAATTCAACAGTATAAAGAATAAAGTTTATAAAAAAAATTAACCATTAATATGCGATTCTTTTTCTAATATCGTTTTTTTTGTAAATCTTCGTGTGCTCGGTTTTAGAATAATTTTAAGAGAATATTTTCTTCATTTGTTATAGTTTTATTTTAATCATTGACAGAAAACATTGTAATTGAATAAATCTTTAACTTTTATCACTACCCTTGTCTTTTTATGTGCCTATCTTCCTACTTATCCCACTGATCATGGATACTTATATCAAAATATTATCTTGTTATAGAATTATTGTAGAACTTTGTAAACCATATAATGCTTTGCATACTTTATTATAGTTATTTTAAGATCCCACTGTTAAAAATCTTATAAAAATTAAATATTTAATGCAATTGAACAAGTATTAAAGTTCAGACTTGAAATGGTCAGTATAGTTATATAACAGGTTGAGCGAGACGTGATACATGCATTACAAATTAACGCAAATTTTAGAAGGCGGTCTATCTAGGTATCGAGTCTTTAGTTAATGTTTAAAATTGTTATTAATTTTGTAGATAATTGGAAAAATTGGCTTGTACATTAATCGTGCTCAACTTGATAAATATATTTTGTTATTTAGTATAATGTTTTTTGTTAATTACCCAAAGAAAAATAATACTTTATTTTTAAATTTGAAGAATATTTATATAACTAATAAAGTGTATTATTATTTAATCATTTTAAAGAAATACAAATTTCTTTTAGCAGTCAGAATAAGTACAAATCGACGATTCATACGAAGTATAACGCATTTAAATTTTCCGAGAAGACACTACTTAATTCATTTTACGTCTATAAAAGAATATACTTAGAAATTTCAAAATTACATCAATGTATTTGCTCTATTATTGTTTAAGGTGATGCTAAACTCTCTTGTTACCGTAAAATACGGGGAACCACTTTTTTCATTCAATATTTAATTTTCAGAAAATATCTCTGAAAAGTTGGTGTTTTTGAGTAGGACAATAACGTTTCATAGAGATATTTACTCAAAATTAAAAATAAAATAAGAAAAGTGGTTCCTCATATTTGTCGGTGACTGGTGGATTTAGCATCACCTTAATTTGTCTACTTTGTTGGAAAAATTTTCAGTTATTTTTATCAGTTTTTCACCCCATGAAAACTTGATTATTCAAAAATCTGAAATCCGTTAGTTTGTATGTATGAGCGTCCGTTGGACGTCGAAATGATGTACTTATCGAATTTGAATATTGGTATTTCAATGTTATAATATAGTTAACAATTAATTTTTAATTTATTTAAAGAACAAAGAAGAATAATAAAAGTAAGAAATCAATGTAGAAGGTAAAATAAAAACTCTTTATTGTAATAGTAATATAACAATTTTATTTGTAAGTCTGTCATTTGGAACTCCCGATTCCAATAAGTGTTTGACAAAATATTTTATTTTTTAATCTTCTCCACACAAACACACGCTGGATATTATAGTCTTTTTTACATCAGTTTAGTGCCACAGGTTTCAAAAGTCTAAGGCCAGTACGTTCGCTTCACGCAAGCTTATTTAAATTATTCGATTGCACATAAAAAATTATCATAGTTGACAAAAAATATCACACATTAAACGTGCGTTTTATGAAATAAATTAATAATAAATATTGATATAAAATTTATTTAAGTAATTCATAAAATTGAAATAATGTTTTTTAATCAATCTAAACAGAACACTTTGTGTATGGTGATTTTTGAGTATGCACTCTTTTAAGTACATCTCCAACAAACACTTTCAACTTGACCTCTATAATTTGCAAAGGCAAAATAACAGAGGTATGAAAGCTCCAATTGCAATAAATACAGGTAGCAATATAGATGAATCTTCTACTGCATAGGGATCTGGTGTACGAGGCCCACTTGTATGCCTGGTGCGAACTATAGGCTCTTCTTCGTCGTCTTGAATTCCATGATACTCCTCAGGTTCTTGAGGAATAGGCCCTAATTGTGGAACATCTGCAAAAATATATGTAGTTTTAGTGGTTTGAAAAATTTACAATAATTACAAATGGTATTATAAAATTCAAGTAAATTTACCCTCAAGATTTCCTTTAATCACAGCTATAGCATTAATTTTAGGATTATCTCGATATCCCTGAAATATAAAATTTGTTTAATGAAATAATTGTATTTTCTTGTTAAATAATTCTTCTTCTCAATATTTTCTCTAAACTTTTCCTAAGCTTACCTTAATAAATTCAACTCTTATTTTACCACCAAGAATATCTGATTCTTCTTCATTGTATATTAACTTGCCTTTCTGCACTCTGAATGGAACATATTCATCATGTGCAATACCACGACCTACTCTCTCAAATATATCTAAATCAGTCACAACAGTATGATCCCCATTGAGGACAACATCAAATACCTGTTAAAGAACGAAGCACGAGTATGATTCAATTCATTCAATAGCAGTTAACAACATAATGAGGTAAAAGTACCAATTTCCTGACAAATCTCAGTACGCACACAATTTTGTTGTGAAATGTGTGGTGCTTATAATTAACCATTGTTTATACTATAAACTATTTTCTTTGTTTAACAAACATCATTATAAATAGAAATTTATAACGTAATATTTAGGTGTCTGAATACTGGTACTTTTACCATACTGCTACAGAAATCTTACCTTCATATTAGGAGAATTAAAATAAACTTCACAAAATTTAAGAACCATAACATACTCTCCATCTTCGCTTATTGGTATGTCGTACCCAAAGGTACTGTGATGATAACGCTCCGTCTGATACAAAATCTGATCGATATTGTTAACTCTGCCAATGATCAACTGCTTTCCGTAGTCCGATGCTGTGCCAACCTTTCCCATGAGAGGATCCCTCGCATAGCGAACCCCATAACTGTCCGTATGCGCTTCCCCACCAGCATTTACCGCATAAATAACCTCCAGACAGTGAGCGGTTGGCACGTACGTAACAAGAACAGTCAACAACAGTGTCGTAAACAAACAGTAGATCCATCGTCCCCTGTACATCTTACAATATCTAATTATTATCTATATCTCCTATTAATAATCAACTCAAAATATTCTCAGCTCCTCCCACGTAGGCTGGATTCTCATAACTCTCCTTGGCTATTTTCTTCAGGGGGCAGAGGAGACACAAAATCGGCCGGTCGCTGTATATGTATCCGTGTGTGTGTGTGTCCGTGAGGTTAGGAACGAAAACCCGTTCATTCACCTGTTCATACTTCCAACCTGTAATCAATTAAAACCAGTAAAGCAACTGCAGCAAAAGCACTTAAATGACAAAAAGAGCGCAATCTACTCGATTAACTCAAGCTATTATTATCACAATAAAAACAATACCAATAATACTTCATATTTGCCTGCATGTACACATTTAACATCTCTTTGCATATCTCTTGTTTTGACACGCAAATCAAGCGGCGCGACTTTCCACCCCTCGGTCCTCTCAAAATTACCTTAACGCGATGAATTGAAAATTCTCTCTCCTCAATCGCATGTCGGCTCTCAGCGGGCGAGCACATTGACGTCAGCGCGGCCAGCCGAGAAGTAGGAAGCGAGCGACGGCGGCCGATGATCTCCGAGGATAAGCTGCTGCAGCGGCTTTGACGTGGAGGACACGAGAGGCCCGCAACGGTACACACGCACGCACGTACACGACAAAACGCTGTGCCGTCTCGCCTCGCGATAAGCGCGCGAACTTTGCTCTTTTGCCCTTCCCCGCTTCCTGGGATGATATTTATTATAAATATAGGTATACTTTTCGCTTCTTCTCCTCGCGGTCAGCAGTGCGGTGATGGTGTTGTTGGACGCGCAGCGGCTGGCGGCTGCTGCTGCTGCTGCTGGCCGACACGACTGCACGACGCACGTACACGACACACGGCGCGAATTTTGACACGTTCGCAGGGTTCGCGTGCGCGCACTGCACTGCTGCACCGGCTGCACCGCGGCTGGACGGGAAAGCGCGGAAAATGTGCAGGTACGGTGTAGGGGGAGATTCCGACAGTACCGACTATGGTTTGACGTAGGTGTAACTTGTGTATGTATAGGCTGGTGCGGCGAGTTATTTAAATAAATACAGGTGCAGGTGTCCGTTATCTGGATGACCGCAAAAGTTGAGCGATAAGAGGTGAGACATAGAAGTGATAGGATTGGACGGTGAGACTGCGCGAGGGTATTTAGTAGTGATGCGGAGAGGGCGATTGGATGTCATGGGTGTATAGCTGTAATTCGATATATATTAATAATGTACAAGCGATGAAATAGAAAATATTTTTGTATGTAGGATTGTGGATTAAATAATGGTTGGATAGGCATGAATGTGTAGATAGAATCACGATAGAATATTACATTGGTATGGTAAGTATGTACGTACAAAAACATTCGACGCGAATAGCTTACTGGCGAGTTTATGTATAGTACGTGGCAGTAGATCGTGTTCGTGACTAGTGTGACATAAGATATGTATTGAGCTGATTGTAATAGCATTTTTATACGTATAGCTTACTATGTAGATCAGTTAAAAAACAGGAAAATAATATTTTATATATTCATTTATGTTTTTATGTACAGATTACAAAAATCTTTTTACATTTCACCCAATCTTGTATTTACAGTACGACTTACAAATATATATATATATATATATATATATATATATATATATATATATATATATATATATATATATATATATATATATATATATATATATATATATATATATCACATTTGAAAGTATCTCGTTGAATTTAAAACTAGTGTTATTAAATATTATGTCTAATTTTGCTAACTTATCTCTTAATTCTACTCTATCACATTTCTTCGTTATTCGGTTCTCGAGTTGGCCCCCAGGCATCAAAATAAATTAAAAATGAATTCTTTTTGAATATCGAAATATTTACAGAATTCTTTTTAATATTTTGAAAGAGAATCATAAAAGAATTTTTTTTAAAAGTATCTAATGTCTCATCGTAAATAGTTCATAAAGAGTACATAAAATATTCATTTCATATAAGAAATAAGTTTTAAAAAAGTTAATAAAATAAGAATACTTAAAGAATATATTATCAAGTGTCAAGATTTTTTTACGATATATAGAAAATTATCTGAGATAATTCTTTTTGAGTTCATAGAAAAGTTATTAAATATTCTAAGAGAATTCGTGAATACCTACCAAGAAGAATTCATAATAAGGTCTTAAAATGTTTATATTAAGAGTTTCAGAAGAGCTCATTTAGAGCTTAGTGAAGAATTCATTAAATAATCATCAACAATTCATAAAGAATTCATTAAATCGTGTGACATTCAAGAACTTTATGAATTCTTATAAAATTGATTTTTTTGAATTCTTTTAGAATTCTATTAATTCACTATATTCGAACTCTTTTTGAATACTGGTGCTGGACACTACTACACGAAAAATCGATTTTTTGTTATTTATTTTTAATTTATTCAAAATCAGAGGAACGAAGTCCAAATTACTCTGATAAGTAGATTTTATCGTGTTGAAAACATGTGAATTTTTTCATATCGATTAGTTAATAATATTTGGAGGTATTCAATTATTAATTAATAATTTTTTTTATTTTCCATACTCATAATGATTAAATTCTCTTATGCAATACTAGATTTTGTGATTTTCACGGCATAGATCTAAATATAGGCTGATGTAATTCCCATAATACAAAAGAAAGATGTTTAACCGGTTCATTGTACGATGATTCACATACTAAATATTACAATATTATTAGCCGTGATATACATGCAAAATCATAAATTCGTATCCACTTAACAAAAAGGTGTCTCAACATGATTGTGGGTATTGTATTGTGATATATTAATAATATCTTTAAAGAGTCTTTAGATTACTTATCCCTGCCTAATCTTTGATCTTTAGACCTTATGATTAGCTTCGTCTGACCATGTGTGGCTTATCTACTTACAACGTAGCAAATGTTTATCTATCAAGGGGCGTGATAGCGCCCGATGGCAAGTTTATTACATACTTTTTAAAGTTCTTGCGCATTTAAACTGTCAACTTTTAATAAATATAGAATAATTATTTTAAGTAAGTACAAAAACGAACAAATAAACAAATAAGTAAAAATATCATTGTATACAAGGAATTATACATTTTTATTATAACTATAAATTCGCACTTCTAATAACAACAACGCTACTCCCGAATTTCCACCATACCTCAATAGCCCCCCACGCTCAAGCATCAACGAAGCAAAGCAAGTTTCCGTCGATGCCGACCGCGCGTTTCCCGCCCGCGTCCGTTTTCCCATCCGCGAGATGACGACATCATATAGGTACCTTCCACCAGAATCCACATCCTCCCGCGCGCTCCGGCAGGTGTGCGTTGACTCCATCTTCGCACAGCGCGTTCCGCCTCCGCGCGCTCGGTCGATCGCCGCTGCCGCGTCACTATATAACATGCAGAGAGACAGAGAGAGAGAGAGAGAGAGAGAGAGAGAGAGTTCCACGACACCTCTCGCGTATACGATACTCCCGAAAAGAGACGGAGATAGGCGGAGATCATCGGCAATGTATCGCCACGCTTTCCTTGGACCGTTTAAAAGAGATATATATAAAATGATTCGTATGCGCGCGCGCGAGGACACGCGGCGTTGGAATTAACTTCTCTGCTTCGCCACGATGAATCATGTGTACGATGATTCGCGGGCTAGAGAAATTTTAGGTTTACGTATAGCTGTGAGCTAGCTTGTCTTCGAACGGATGAGCGAGTTGTTTTGTAAACTGCTGTAACCGCGATATAACGCTGCGGTATTTTTAGCCGGGTTTTATTATATACGCGGTGGGATGTAAGTCTTGTTATTCTGTTTAAACGGGGATGAGTTATTTGTATGTGGGTGGGAAGTCGTTATTGCTTGAATCGGCGATTTTATTTCGCTGTAAAACTTTGTACGCGCTCGCGGCAATCTTTGGCCTTGCATTTCAGTGTCACGGTGAATGTTGATATAGGCATATAGGTACGGGATTTTATTATTATGGCGAGTATTAAAGTAAATTTCTGGTTTATATGCAAGAATTATTGACAGTTATATTCAGTTTCTTGTTGACGTCGAAATGATATACCTTATTTCCGTGGAGACCGAATATTGTTCAAAATTTTAAATGCATGATGTATATAAAGTTAAAATTATAAATTTTAACATAATATTAACGTACGTACAAAGTAAAACGTTTTCACTTACGTCTATATTCAGATTCTTTTGAAATTCTTGTGAAATCGGCTTTTTATAACTAATTTTTGATATTGAAGTTAATTTTATCAGTAATTAACTATTTCAGTCCTTCGTCAACATACAATATTCTTGATGGATTCGGTTTACTGTTAGACTTTAGAATACATAGATTTGATAGATTTACTTTATATTAAAAGATTTACGTAAAATTCTAAAAATATTTTCCAAGCTAAAAAGGAATTTTGTTAAAAGTAGGTATTGAGTTTGTTTATTTAATTGTCTTACTCTAAGATTTATTTTTATAACATTATATTGATAATATATTTTTATTTTATGCAATTAGTGTTGTATGTAATTTGACGAAAGACTTTGATAATAGTACATATATTATGTACCCAGGGCGAGAAATAGGCTTTTACCGCCCGTGTGAGTTTGCTGTACGAATCGGAGGTGAGCAAGCACGAGCCGAAGACGAGTACTACAAATACACAAGGGCGCAAGAAGCCTCTCGACCATGGTGCACACCGAGTTTTTTGTGACACATGTATTGATTTTTGCGGTTTTACAGCACTATCAAGCGGAACCAGATGTGTCCGTTTTTCGACACGGTGCAACTGTCGTCCTGTTCTATTAAGAAATGAAATATGTATACCTATACATATATTGATTTATACACACACACACACCCACACACATATAACACGCACGCACGCTGTAGTGAAGAACATTTTTGTGGCCGGTCGGTAAAAGGCCACTTCTTATCCGTTTGAAATGCACGAAAAAGCGCGAAAATCGTGCATATGTTACAAAAACATCTTTATATGATTCTATTTATAAAATAATTCATAATAACAAGAATTGACACACCGCAGACCCCCGTCGTCGATTAGCACCACATGGAAGCATAAACATGGCGACGTTAAATAAAAAAAAAAAAAAAAAAATAACAAGAATTGATTCCATTAACTTTACAAAAGCTTTATCTATAGTTACATATCTGTGGGTTCTCGGAAGAACGACTGAAGTCCATTTTTTGAAAATTGAGTTTCGAACGATTTTGGTATCCTTCATAGTATATTTTTAGACAAAAATGAAAAAAATCAAGAAAGGGCATAAATAATTGACCATATCTGCACTATTTATGAGTTTTTTAACATTAATTTAAATGGAAATTGAAAACTTTAAAACTTAATATTTCAAAAGCATGAAAGGTGGACTTAAGTCGTTTTTCCGGGAACCCACAGATATATACTTTCTTATATTTTTCAACAATACGCAACTTCAAAATAAAAATGTACAATTAAAATTTTCAACCCACGAGTTATTATATGCCGCACGTGTGTAATTTCCAGGTGTATACACAGTACGTGCGTCAAACACCGCAAAAAAAATCTCAACTCGCTGAATTAAAATAACAAACGTTGCCCTTTTTCGAAGTCCCGGAAATAAATCGGAAAAAGTCGCGGTTCCACGGTTCCCTCCAAATCAAGGCGAACCAATGTATTTCCGCTGCTGCACCGCTATACACTCTGCGTACAAAATTAAAAAAAGGCCAACGCGTGGAAGTCGAACTAAAATATACATGCGCGCCTTCGTGGCCCGATGAACGCGCTCTTTTCCACTGCAGTGAGTATGAAGGACTGGAGTATATTACAGCCTGAAAACTAAAATTTTAGAGTAAAACATTAATCACAATGTTAAAAGTTACAATATTTTTTTTTCATTGTTCCTTGATGTCTAATACGGTGTTGATTTATTGCAAGAATTAAATTCCACTTTTTTGTAGATCGTATAATTAGTTGCGCCTTTATACTTTTCCTGAAGTTTTTATACAGCAGAAATGTGGCCCAATGTTTTAGAAAAAGCGCGATTTTTTAGTCATTCACATTATTGCAATTTACTATCTCTAAAAAACATTATTTTGAGCCAGTATGTAGTGTACATTATATTATTAAGGTAGTTAGCAAACAAATTCAATTTTATTTTGTTCGAAACTGCGGTTTACAAAAATTTCTACACTCAACAAAATTATTATTTTTAATTGAATTTAATTGAAATAAATATTTCTTTATAGAAAATATATATATTTATATTTGAAAATATTAAATAGATATTATAGAAGGGATTAATTGAACAAAATATAATATAACCAAAACCAAAAAAAATAAACATAATATAATATTTAAATGAAATAAATTTTTCTTTGAGACAAAAAGTCTATCAAAGAACCAAAGAAAAAATTGTTCTGTTATTGAAATAAATATACTTCAAACAAATACATATTTATTCCATTTAAGTAATTAGTTATTCTACTCGAACACGTACTTAAATATCGACTAAATAAAATCCAAAAAAGAATGTTCACTGTACAAGCAAGCATGCAATATTTGTGGCCCATTATACACTCTCCCTGCAGCCAGGGGCCTCGCTACATCCTTGCAGCTGTCGCTCCATAAGGGAGTGAGATCGCACGGCGAACACAAAGACAGAAAGAGAGAGGAAGAGAGGAACAGCGGAAAGACGCGGCTGCAAGAGCCACGCTTCGTTGCGCGGAGCGAGGAACGATCTCACCTTTTATTCATTGTCGTCAGCGAAGTCGATATTGCGGGCAAGAAACTTCCGCCACTCTGCCTTGGGGCATGGCTATTATCGCGGCGCGGCAATGTACCTATATATACATAGTATAGAGGCGGCTCTGAGTATGTGCGTAGACACACGTGTATGTAAAGTCCGCAGCGTTATCGGATTTGACGGAGGCGGCTAATCGAATTTTATAAGCTTAAGCGTCAATTTTGCAATTTGAGCTGCGGGAATTTATAATTCGCGTGTGCACTTGCGTGCATTGTTACTTGTGTGATGCGTTGGAGCGATATAAATGTATAAAGGGGTTTTTTTTGTTAAGTTATATGCACGGTCATAGTGTGACGTTCTGGATTTTGTTGACACGAATTTTGCTTTAATGTTGGAAGTCATTGTGTCAGTTAATTATCAGGATGTTTATCGTGATTGATTTTTAAAGATGTACCAATTTTTTCAATAGATGCATGCACTTTGAAAAAATTACTATGGGATAGTATTATTAAATCAAAATAATTATACCTTCCAGAAAATTCTAAAAAGAAATTCATAAGTTTATGTAAAAATGATAACTATTGCATAAACTGAGAAAACTTGAAAAACGTGATTTTATTATACGTAAACAATATTTTTTCAAAATTTCCTCTAGAACATTCAAGAAGAAAGTGTGTAAAAGAAGTTCGTCATAACAAGCGTGCTCGTAAGCATATAGATTAAGTAGTATTGTAATATATATGTATACTTCAGCTTTGTACGTGTAATACTGTAAACATATAATACGAAAGAATAAAAAATATATAAGTGCTCAATTTAATTCAACGCCAAATCACATTATGCATTATGCAAGTATTTTTTTCAGACAGGAGCACTCGGTATAATTCAATTTTCATAATAACTGATCTAATTAAGCAACATTATATGTACTATTCGATTTTTTAATAAAACTTCAAATGAAACCCATAAAATTCGCAATTTCTGACAATCATTATTCCTTAAAAGCGGAATAAAGCGAGCCGTAAAGTTTTAAACGGGCACTCAAACAGTTTCAATCCTTGGCCGTTCCATAAAAGAGTTTAACGTTCTTAAAGAGCTCGCGATAACAAACGCGTCGCTATATCGGACACTTTGTGTTCTTGCGCTTCGTACGGCGACACATTGTTAGTCGAGCGAGGAGCTGATTCATCAAAAAGTCTTGACAAGTCTAACGCTATAGTCCGCTATACAGTCGCAATCGATCTTTCGTCTTTTCTATATCTCCACAAGTCATAACGAGCCACTTTGCAAGGGCAATGGCGTTTAGAAGCATCCGCAACGCCCCGCGCTCGATAATCCTTCCATAATTAATTTCTCACTTTGCCACAGAACGAATGGGTAATTAACACGCAAACCAGCTTGTTCCATTTATTTGTAATAAATGAAACAAGTTACATTTTTAAGCGAGCGCTGGGTGTTTATCTTGCATTTTTAACTGTAAATGCGCGTTGATACATTGAAGAATAAATGTAATAAATTGAAACTAACGTTCATTTCAATACTTTAATTTTAGAAATATTAAAAATAATAATATTGTTACGAACCCAGGAATAGAATGTATACAAAAACTATTGTTTAAAAGTACTCAATAGATGTTTATTAGATTCAAGTCTTTATTAAATATTTTTTCAATGTAAATTAATAAAAGCACATTTTAAAATTTTAATAAATCACTTCGTAAATTGTAATATTATAATGTTAATACGAAGATATAACTTACATAATAATTAAAAATGATAAAAATGTAAAAAGATTCGATTTGGCATTATAATTGATAACATTAACATTCTATAAAAATAAGTTTTAAATAAAAAAATACTGAATTGATAGTTGATATAACGATTAATTATAATAATAAGCAAACTCAAATTTAATTACTTGTTTAGTAAGATTGAGTTTTAAATTACACACCAGTATTAATAAGCTTAAAATAGCACAAGATATTAAAAATTAATTTTCCTCTAAGTTATTTCTACGGTTTCTTAACCCTTTTTCCCATGTCATTGACCCTTCAAGGCAAGTTATCGAACGACAAGATACCTTTACTAAGAAAAATTATTTTCTGTAAAACGTATTCATATTTGAATTAAGTGTAGAAAAATTCGCTAAATCAGATTTACCTTTTGGAAAACAAGAATGAAAATATTTATCAAGTTCTCAAAGGATTGACTAATCAATATTCTGACATCGAGCCAAAATATATAGCATTTTTTGGATATCTTTCCAGAAAACACAAATAAAAACAGTTTCAGTACAGCCAAAATTCTCCGAACACACAGCCAAGACAAAAAAGTTACTCGCTAAACCGAAGTAAAGCAAAAAAGTCACTGACGCAGTAGCATTCGCGACCCTGCAGCATTCGAAGGACGCGAACACTCGAACAAAATCCAAAAGTCGTAAAGATTGAATGTAACAATTGTTAATATGCGTGTGCAGTGTGACAGTATAGGGAACTTGCATAAAAACTACTTCCTTGTCGGCGTCTGTCATATCGATAGAGATCCTAAGCCGTTCCTTCAAATCCGTTTGAATTTATTAAAAAAATTAAAATTTAAAAAAGTTATAGCTTCTTTAAGTTTCTTTGTGACGTCACACTGTTGTAAAGTTAAAAAATGCCGACATAGCAATAGGACGTCACGACCTTTTTCATAGCGCTGTATCTTCTTTAGTTCTTGATGTATTGCAAAAATTTAAAAAGTTCACGAATGTACTATGATCTATCACAATATGATATAACAAAATTTTATGCAAATTCCTTAAACATTCGCATTAGTAGTCGCTCTATTTTCATTTATTCTCCCCTATTTTCCTGGGTATTTTTCTTAATTATTTGTAACGAAATAATTATGTTTACATTTTATTTGTTAAAAAAGACGGTGTTGAAAAACACAACATTGTTTGTAAATACAGAAGCTCTTCCATGTCGATCTTTACTATAAAAATAAATATAATAATTTTGAATTGTTATTAAAAACTGATATTTTTTTTACTATAATACCTATAACAAGGCGTTATTTAAACGTACAATTTTGTGGAAAATGTTGTAAAGATACAAAAGTCGACAGAAGTTAAAACGATCTCGTAGACTAAAAGAATTTGGAAAACTTTTACATTCATCAACGACCAGCTACACTTTTTTTCAACTAAACTATCTACCCAATTTCTTCGAGCTCCTCGCCAATCATTCTCAACTCGAACAATTTCCCGTCTAAGCGTCGGGGCATCATATTTATACCCGCGCAGCCCGCCAGTTTCCATCCGTCTCCCGCGAACGCTCGCGGCAGCCGTTACATACCAATGCGCTACCTATAGCACGGCCGCCGTCATTGCCTCTCCTTGCGTCTACTGACCGCACTTCTCGCAACATACATACACCACGTCGCACAACTAAACGCATCATGCCGCACACGAGCACGCGAGCGCGTTCCAGAAAGGATCGCTGGATTTTTCTCCAAACTTCGATCTTCCGCGCGCGCGCGCGATCTTCCTCCCCTCCCCACTTCCGCCCATACCAATCATCCGAGCGCATCGCATCGCTCGCCACCTCCGAACCATCTCCAGACTCCCCCCATGATCCACCCCGTTGTTCCTTTCTCGAGTATCTCCCGGAATCCCCCCTCGCGTCTACGGACCTCTAAAAATCCTCTCGCGACGGACACGTTGTAATACAGACACAAGCGAATTCGATCGTGCCGCCGCCGAGTCTCGCGTTTGACTCGCGCCGTCGTCGCCTCCCCGACCAATCAGCCGAGGTTTACGGGAGAATCGAGGGGCGCCTCGCGCGGCCCGAGAACGTTCCAGAAGCGTCGTCGCTGCGGCGGCGCTGCGGGCGCCCGCAGTTATATATATACGACCGGGGGGGCCTGCCGCGCCTCACTCACGTTGCGAATCGTTGCGCAGAGGGAAGGTTCTTCGTGTCTACTGGATACACGGCGGACACACACGACACACACGCTTTATACACGCTAGCAAAAGGTAGGTGCTGGGCATCTTTGGTTTATACGAAGGTTGACGCGACGAATGTTTTGTTTTATCGGTTGATTGTTGAGGGGCTGAATTAGTTGGACGTTTCGTCCATGGAGGATTGTTCGTAGTTTTTCGTGGAATCGGGGGGACTCGCGCGATCGAGAGGGGAAGAAGCGCGTGGGGCGGCGGACATTTTTACCTCGCGTCGTGTCTCCGAGGATGATCAACTTTTCCTGGATGTTTCTTTTATTAAAATTTTCAGTGTAGTGCCTTCTTTAGTGTTGTTCGAGGAAAAGTTGACGATCGCGGTGTAATGAAAAAAAAGTGCGGTTGTTTCGACGCCGAGACAAAAGAAAGAAAATAGCGAGCGAGCACGAGGACGCCAAAAAATTTCCGTTAACTTTATCGTACAAAGTGTACAAAGTCTCCGGCTACGCGATTGGCTTATTATTTAACTTTCAACGGTAACAATCAACGCGACGATGCATTGATTTCAAAGAATTTGGGGGGGAGGGAACACGAGGCGGCGACGAGGACGAGATACTAATGTCCCCGACATTTTTGTTCGCAGCAACACACACAAGACAGAAAAATGGCCAAGGCACCCGCAGTTGGTATCGATCTGGGCACGACGTACTCCTGCGTCGGTGTGTTCCAGCATGGCAAGGTTGAGATCATCGCCAACGACCAGGGCAACCGCACCACGCCGAGCTACGTGGCCTTCACGGACACGGAGCGACTCATCGGCGATGCAGCCAAGAACCAGGTCGCGATGAACCCCAACAACACCATCTTCGGTAATTACATCCAGTCGTATATTCCCTTTCTTTTGTACGCAATTCTTAGTGGTAGTGTCGTTTGACGCGATTTATCGGGAAGCCTTTTGTATGCTCTTTCAAAATTGCAACGCGGTATGACGGAGGGAGAGACACGCGCGATGACTCATCTCTTTTGCGCACGCGCGCGCGTGGACGTAGATTTTCCATTTTTGATAGAGCGCGCGCGCGGTGTCACAAGTCATGTGTCAGCTCGCGATTTGCCTATTCCTTGCCTCTTTCCGTGATAGAGCGTTGAAGGATAAATCAATTTATTTGCAACTTTGTTTAATAACGGTTGATGTTTTGTTTTATCATGATGGAATTTGCGTTTAGAAAATGATGCAATGAATTTTTATTGGATTAATCTGTTTTGTCGATCATAGAAACAACAAAGAATTATGCGATTAAAGAGAATTTTTGTCAAAATATAGATTTTATTCAAATGGACGTCTGATTAGTTGATCTGCATCTACTTAAATGTGTAGATTCATTCATTAGAAAAAGTAACTTTTAAATACAATTTGCATAAGTGGTTCGATACCCGTGTAATGCATAATTCATGTTTTAAAAGAAAAAAAAAAGTTATATATTGAACTAATCAATAACTAGTAAGCAGCGTCGTTGTACCTCTGGGAAGTGGATTTTGATAAGGCTTTAGGAGGCATTTTTTATGTCTACGTATTAAGTCTAGTATTCGTTCGTTCTAATAAGCTTTTGTTTTTAAGACATTAACTGTTACACCCAAATAAAAAATGGTATCTTTACTTTTAAATTGAGCATTCAGAATTATAAACAAAATAAATTCATTTTGGAAATTTGCAAATTGTTAACATTTCAACATTATTGACAAAAAAAAAGTCGAGAACAATCGAAGACGATAATGGAAAATGAATAAAAATTAAAAAATTATAAAACAATTTGCGTATATCTAAATCTTAAATATGGCCTTACTAAAATAATATAGGAGAGAAGCAGCTTGGTTGATACAGCAATTTTCATGCTCGCCGTATTATCTGAAATATTTGTTTGTTTTTCGACATTATTAGTTTATGCATCTGAAATAAACAATTATTCATCTCAAGAATCAAGCAAATATTTTAGATAACGAGGTGAACCATCAAAGCTAGTGCGACAATCGAGCTGCTTTTCTCCTGTACGAGTGCTGGGCTTCATTTCTAGAAACAACAGACACGCACCTCTAAACGCTTAATCAAACCTGTTTTCCTATATGTATTAAACCCCTTATAATTCCATTACGTAGTTATGTTTATAACATCGAACAGTTCTCTAACATCGCTATTCACCATTTACAGATGCCAAACGTCTGATCGGTCGTCGCTTCGAGGACGCCACCGTCCAAGCCGACATGAAGCACTGGCCGTTCAACGTGGTCAGCGACGGTGGCAAGCCAAAGATCGAAGTTCAGTATAAAGGAGAATCGAAGACTTTCTTCCCGGAGGAGGTGAGCTCGATGGTTCTGGTAAAGATGAAGGAGACCGCCGAGGCATACCTCGGCCAGACCGTCACCAATGCCGTGATCACCGTGCCCGCTTACTTCAACGACTCGCAGCGTCAGGCAACCAAGGACGCCGGTACCATCTCGGGCCTGAACGTGCTGCGCATCATCAACGAGCCAACGGCCGCCGCCATCGCCTACGGCCTCGACAAAAAAGCCGTGGGCGAGCGCAACGTCCTCATCTTCGATCTCGGCGGCGGCACCTTCGACGTCTCCATCCTGACCATCGAGGACGGCATCTTCGAGGTCAAGTCGACGGCCGGCGACACTCATCTCGGTGGCGAGGACTTCGACAATCGCATGGTCAACCACTTCGTCCAGGAGTTCAAGCGCAAGTACAAGAAGGAGCTGACGGCCAACAAGCGGGCCCTGCGCCGTCTGCGCACGAGCTGCGAGCGCGCCAAGCGCACCCTCTCCTCCTCGACCCAGGCCAGCATCGAGATCGACTCCCTGTACGAGGGCATCGACTTCTACACCTCCATCACCAGGGCCCGCTTCGAGGAGCTCTGCGCCGATCTCTTCAGGGGCACCCTCGAGCCCGTCGAGAAGTCGCTGCGCGACGCCAAGATGGACAAGGCCCAGATCCACGACATCGTCCTCGTCGGTGGATCCACCCGCATACCCAAGATCCAGAAGCTCCTCCAGGACTTCTTCAACGGCAAGGAGCTCAACAAGTCCATCAACCCCGACGAGGCTGTGGCTTACGGAGCTGCCGTGCAGGCCGCCATCTTGCACGGTGACAAGTCGGAGGAGGTCCAGGATCTCCTGCTGCTCGACGTCACTCCCCTGTCGCTTGGTATCGAGACTGCCGGTGGTGTCATGACTGCCCTCATCAAGAGGAACACCACCATTCCCACCAAGCAGACCCAGACCTTCACCACCTACGCTGACAACCAGCCCGGTGTACTCATTCAGGTCTGTATTTTCTTTATACTTGCATTTTTATCATTATTATCCCTTTGAGCCATAAATCTATCATATCTGATACACTACTATCTATTTTATAATACATTTTATTTATATTTATATTTTATCAGATTGCCAAGTATTTTTTTATATGCTAAAGAGTACTAGGAATAGATAAATATGAAAGTACAATGAAGTCAATTTTAATTAATGTACAAAACTAAAAATTACAAAAAATTTAATTTCTTGAAAACGGTAATATTTACACGATAAAGTTGTAGGTTTTTGAAGTCACTGATTTTCAAATCTAAAGTTAGATTTTAATCATTCAAAATGGTGGGTTCAATATGGCGAACCCCAAGTAAAAGATAAAAAAATTCCGCCATTTTGATTGTTCAAAATCCAACTGCATTCTTGATCAGTGATTAAAACAAAATATCTTTAACGATGCTCTGTTTATGTTTATAGCACTTTTACAATTAACAAAATTAATTTCTTCGACTTTTCTTCGCGTTTCTCTATCCGTAGAAACGCATGGCTCAATGGGTTATTCTTTACCGAATGAATAACATACGAAATCTAAATATCGACTTTGCAATAATCAACAGGTTTATGAGGGTGAGCGCGCCATGACCAAGGACAACAACCTCCTGGGCAAGTTCGAGTTGAGCGGCATTCCGCCCGCGCCCCGTGGCGTCCCACAAATCGAGGTCACCTTCGACATCGACGCCAACGGCATCCTGAACGTCTCTGCCGTCGACAAGTCAACCGGCAAGGAGAACAAGATCACCATCACCAACGACAAGGGCCGCCTGTCGAAGGAGGACATCGAGCGCATGGTGAACGAGGCCGAGAAGTACCGCAGCGAGGACGAGAAGCAGAAGGAGACGATCTCGGCGAAGAACGGCCTCGAGTCCTACTGCTTCAACATGAAGAGCGCGGTCGAGGACGAGAAGATCAAGGACAAGATCAGCTCGAGCGACAAGCAGGTCGTCCTCGACAAGTGCAACGAGATCATCAAGTGGCTCGACGCCAATCAGCTCGCCGACAAGGAGGAGTACGAGCACAAGCAGAAGGAACTCGAGGCGGTCTGCAATCCGATCGTCACGAAGATGTACCAGGGCGCGGGTGGCGGTGTGCCCGGAGGCATGCCGGGTGGCTTCCCGGGCGCGGGTGGCGCTCCGGGAGCCGGTGCCGGCGGCGCTGCACCCGGTGCTGGTGCACCAGGTGGACCCACCATCGAGGAGGTCGACTAAAAGTCAGGCGCTCGAAGATCCGCAAGACACCGCCTCTCCTCTCCCTCCCTTCTCACCCGGTTCAACCTGCACATATGACAATTTTATAATACAAATCTAGAATCTTATTTGTATGAAGCATTTGTTGTTTCTTGACATGGTTACAAGAAACAAGTGGTTCTAGATTTTTATTATAAAATTTTCATATTTGTAGGCTGAACCGGGGGGGGGTTCGTAAACAGAAAAGGAGAAGATCAAAAATAAAAATATAGAACGTTATTACGTTTTATACTTTTATTCTTGTTCTTCTCTTTTTCTACTTACAAGTATAACCATGTAATAGTACAAGTACATTTTTAACATTAATTCAAGTTCAACTTTTTATTGCATTAAGAAATACACGATTCTGTTGAAACTATATATCTTTGTCTTCTTATTGTCTATGTGTACGCCTTATCCTTGCACAATTTAAACCTACTGAATGATTATCTCTTAAAAATATTAAATGATGCATTACATACTTTGTTTTAAAGTACATCAAATAAGAATGTATTCATAACAGAAATGTAAATATTTGACGGAGTTTGTAAATTGAAAATTTGAGTTTTTCACTTTCAATTTTACCGACCGACCGAGAAATAATTATATGAACACTTAAGACAAAATTCACTTGCACCTCGTTCGGGTAGGTAGTGAATTATTCTATTTCAAGTAACTTGTTACAGTACTTTGTTTATGAAATTCGCAATAATGTATGGTTCAGTCGGTAATTTAGAGAAACAATTTTCAGACCTAATTTGTAAATAGTATACATGTTTGTTTGAATAGATACATTTTTAATTGGTTTGAATTTTTTTTTCACTTAAAGCAAATAATTATATTTACTATTAATATATAAGTAGTCTCTATATTGAGTAAGCTGTCTCCATAGATTACATAAGACTTAGAAAATTTTAGACCCATCCCTCACCAGACATTGATTTTCCTGTTTTTAGTATAAACCATAAGAATAATAAAAACTCCCCGTTAATTACTTGCGTAATTTATGGACGACCCTTTTTACTACATTCAGAAAACAATAACAACCATAATTTGTTTAATATCTTGGCGAAATTAAATTAATTAAAATCAATGATGTCTTATACATTTCAAACCAATCATCCAGTGTCTTGAGAAAATTGGTATGTGCTCCTTGACTTCCAGTCCAAGTAAAGTCACATCCATTTAAATCTATTGTTCATCAAACTACTGTTAGTCAAAGGATTCCAAATTGTATAATCAAAATATAACTACTTAAATGGATTATTATTTTGCACTCCATCATCTAAACATTTTTTCTTCAGGATGATGACAAATACAACGAAAAGAATTTAGATTGCTGTTTAATATACAAAATGCAGTTTTATAATTTGATACAATATATATATATATATATATATATATATACTTCATGCCTGGGTTACGGGCTTACGGAACGAAAGATCGACGAACGATCGGTATAAATCGAACGCACCCATATAATAAGTACATTTCGACACGGGTGCGGAAGTAGATTATTTGCCTCGTGTGACGTTTATCGCTCGAGCGAAGCGAGAGGTAAAGAATCTACTTATACGCATTACCGTATTTTATACCACGAGCACCGAAAAATCATATCGAAGTTGTGATTGTAAGGTTAGAGTGGTATAAATATTTTATAAATTATTATATATTACAAGTACTAATATTGTGAAGAAGATACAAAAAAAACAATATCTGCTAAACATTGACAAATATATTTTTTCCCCACACCTGCACCGAAAGTACCACTTTTCCTCCCGGGCGCCTGGAGAGAAGTGTGTATTTTCGGTGCTGGTGTGAGGAAAAATAGTATACTCACCATGGGAGGTAAAATGGCGACCCCATAGCACATGTTTGCCACCCTCGCCTTTGGCTCGAGTGGCATTTTACACGTGCTATGGACTCGACAATTCTTTACCTCCCTAGATGCGTAATATACTATTTTCTTATTTTGTACATAATACGTAAAAAGAACATGTTTGCACTTGTTAAAATCCCCTTAAACGGCCCTTGAAATATTAGTGCAGCCAGAAAACCTTCAAAAAATGACATTATTTTGATTATCGTTTTGCGCAACAGACATCGGTGAATTTTGATCAGCTCGAATTTATGTATTCCTTTTAAGTAGAACCTAGAAACCTATATTGCAATATATTGTTTTTCGCTTCTAAAAATATTATCATATTTTATTACAATTATTGCTAGAAACTGCTTCCAGCAAACAAGTTGTTGTCGTGAAAGCGACACGCTTTTCTTCCTGGAAAAGCACTTGAAACGCAGTTAACTCGGAACAACCCCCAATATCGCGTAGAACAGAGATTCTTTGTTTTAACGAGCGTGTTTTCTTTGCCTTTAAGAGACACAATTTGTAAAATGGAATATTTTGTGTCTGAGCCTGTTCGAGAATCGAGTGATTATATATTTTCGTGTAAGTATTTTGTATTTTTATTATTATGATTTTATTTGAATATTTGCGCGCATAAAAATGGCGAAAAAAAAGTGGGTTAGATTATAACCTATATATATATATATATATATATAGTATGCTGTAAGTCACGTGTCGTTTCTCGCAATTATCAATTCGGGGGTCCAAGCAAAGTAGTCCCCACCTGGTGGTTGGATTTAGAACTACTGAAAGTTATAAGAAAACAGAGGTCTCATAACCCCAAATAAACGTTAGTAGAAAACTATTTTAAAGTTAAAGAGTTTGAACTGATAAAATGGAATTATAATCAATTCAAATACTTCTATAATGATATGAGATCCTTTATAACTGACTAGGTAACAAAATATAATTAATTTATTCTTCGTGTTTAAACTTGCCTTCACGAATCACGTGACTTATTATATAACTTTCAGCAGTACCTAATTGCAGCGAGCTCCGACAGGAATAACAGCGCGCGAAGTTTAAAATCATATTTAATAAGATATTTCAAATAATGCCAGCGTATTTAGAAGTAAGAGTAACTTAGTGTATTAAAACGTGTACAGAATGGGGATACTCTATAGTAGTAATGTTGACTCGAATAAGGCTGGTACATAAACAATAAGAGGCGAAAAAACTCAGTCAGATACTGAGAGATGCTCGGGGGAAAACCCTGCCGTCGAGGAGAGGATTAGTGGAAGGCGACGTTACAAAATCGTCACAAAGAAATGTCATGAATATTCTGATTGTTGCGAGACGGTCATTTGACGGTTCCAGGACCATTTTTTGATGACCATTGTGACGGCTTCACAACACTAGATCGCACACGTGCAGATTTAGACTACATGAATGAAAAACATTTTATTTTTTATATATAAGGTATAAATATAAGAAATACTGCTAATAAGATTTCTCTTGTGTTTATAGAAAATAGGATACTTGTGCGTTAAAAGGAGATATTGGGTCGATGAAATCAATTCAAATTACCATGTGGATTTGTGTTTCCATTTCTTAACCGTTTTGTGAATATTTAGCATTTAGCTAAAAATTTATATATTCGTTATGATGTTAAGCAAAGCACTGTTTTGTCTATCAACGAATTTAAGAGGCTTAACTCTTTTATCCTGGACGACTTCCACTCAACGTTTTCATCAATCTACCAGTATTACAGGTATTTTCTTACAACTATTTTCTATACAACAAATTATTTATTTGTTACTTAATAAATACACTATTACTTATTTGTTTTCAGATAAAGTTAAACGTTTTTCAACAAAATATTTGGAAGATCACTTGAACACATCGAATAATGAATTTAAAACCACTACGATTCCTTCGAAAGTTCTATATCTTCTAGAGAGTAACCAAAAGAAAGTTAAGGGTCCGGATATTCTTGCTGCCTTGAGTGCTTTATCATATAATTATAGGCATAGAATGCTTGAAAAAGGTTTTCATAAACAAGATTTTTTTAATAATTTTAGTGCCATTATACATACAAACATAAGTACATTACAGATGCATGAAGTCATACAAATTTTAAAAATTCTTAACAGAATTGATGTACCAAGTACTTCAAAACTCTATTTGGCACTTTTTCAACATGTAGATACATTGTTGAATTCAGCATCACTTCAAGACTTAAATTCTCTATCTACAATAATTGTAAAAATGAGACAAACACCCTCAACTGAGGCTATGATTAAAAATTTAAACAGAAAATTTTTCATAAGATTTTCAACAGATTTTGACCAAAATGATTTAATGTTTTTATCAAATGCATTAAGATATGTATTCTTAAACTTGAAAGATAAAAAAATTCAGAGAATCATTGTTGAGGCGTTATGTAAAAATAATTTTGAGACTACCACAGTATCTTGTGCTGCATCATTAATTACATCACTGTCTCATATGATTGACTACCCATCAGAAAGACAAACAATTTTAAACCGTGTACAAGATTTTCTAATTAAACATATTCAAGAAATGACCATTACTGAGATTATTCATACATTATACAAAATCACGGACATAATAAGAGATAAGAGGTATATGTATAGATATACTTAATTTATAGGAAGAGTCATAACTTAATTATAAAATTTTATTTTATTTATTAACAAAACTTGTTACTTTTTTTAGAATGGAAGAATTTTATAACGAAACACTTTTTAATAAATGTGTTGAAAGAATAGTATCAAGTGATGCCAGTTTCGAACAGAGTATAGACTGTCTTCTAATTTGTAATAAAACCAGACATGTTCACAAAAATTTATTATGTTACGTATCTGCAAAATTTTACGAAGAAAAACTGACAGCTGAGAGTTACACTCCATATCAAATAGAAAAATTACTTGTTCTATTAACTGGATTAGCAAATTTAAAATATAAACCACTTTTTTGGGACGAAATATATGAATCTTTGAAAACCAGAAGCTTGACATTCAAATATGAAACACTTGTGTTTTATGCTTTTCATTTGTCATGTTTAGACTGTTATGATCAAGCAGCTTTGGATAAAATTTTTGAAACAACATATGATTTCTCAAGAAAGGCGTTTATGTGTTGGACATCTTTGAAGTTATGGCAGAAATTAAACATGTTACCGAATTATGATGCACCTTTGCTATCACAAAAATATATTGAATCGTTTAAGGATTTATCCATAAGAACAGAGAAATCAATTCTTTCTAGTCTTGAAGAAAGTATGGGAGGTTCTATGTACGTTAAAAGAAATCTTAAAACTAAATTATATCACCATATAGGTAAGTTATTACAATAGAATTACAAATTATTACATAAATATTAATTAATTATGTTCGTAAAACAATTTTTTTTATACAGATTTTGTTGTGGCATTCCAAAGTGGAGAATTTCCCAAAGCTATTAAATTTGAAAACAATAATACTGAACATATGGATGGAGATATAGAATATTTAGAAAACCTAAGAGTTCCTCTAAATTCTCAGATGTATGTTTATTTAATTAAATTTATTATTTGCATGTTTCTATGTATGACTTTTATATATATATGTTTTTTTATAATACATTATATTTTTTCCAGAATTGTTATACTTTATATACCACCTTCTTGGTATACTCGAAATACCGGCCAGTTGTTAGGTCCATATGCAGTTAATGTGGAATCATTAGAGGCCTTGTCATATCGTGTAGTAACAATAAATGGAAAAATTTGGCATGAATTACAAGAGAGTTCAAGGATACCTTTTATAATGAACGAGATAAAATGTAAATTAACTGAATAATGAAAACTCCTAGTGAATTAGTGTTATTAAATTAACTCAAAAAAGTGTTAATAACTGTAAGCTACTAGCTTTAATGTGAGTATAAAATGCATTGTTATATTACAGTGTTAAAATACTTTTTGTATAAATTCGATATATTGTATAGTAAATATTATAATTCTAAAACGATGTTTGATTACACTCTATAAAAATGATATTTATTATTGTATATTTTAAATCTTATATAATAAAAAGTACATAATTAGAAAAAAGAGGGAAAATAAGGAGAGGGAGGGAGCGTGAGGTGATAAAATTAAAGTGAGCGGCACTTATGTATAGTGCACGTATCTAAATACATAATTATGAGTTTGTATGTGTAGTTATTACGCTTGATTTGTACGACTATCCAAAAATGTCGTGTAACGCAATAAATCGGAAAAGTACAAAATTAGATAATAGAAGGAAAATAAGGAGGTGAAAAAATTAAAGTACGGATTTAGTGGGTAAGTATGCAGGGAAGTGATCGAATATAAGAGTAACTAAGGTCGTGCATGAGTGCGTAAGTGAGTGAGCATGTGAGTGTGTCAGATTGTATAAGAGTAAGTGCGTGCGTTAGTGGGTGAGTGAGCAAGTGAGTACGTAAATGCAAGAATGAGGGCATGTGGAAGTATACGATAGAGTAAGTGCATGAGTTAGGACGTGAGGAAGCTAGCAAATGAGTGCGTATGCGAATAATTGTGTGAGTGAGTCAATGCGTATACAATTGAGTGAGAGCGTGCGTGAATGATAGAGTAACAACGTGCAAAGATAAGATAATATAAGACCTCATAAGACCGGGTTGAAATTCCAGACAAGACAGGATTGACTTTTTGATCTCATCCTGTTTTATCCGCACGTATCCGGAAATAACCAAGTTTGTATTGATTTGGATATGACCATATGAAATAGGTTTCAAATTCCGGATAAAAACGGATAAGATCATATAGGTTTATTTTACAATCCGGTCTTATAAGTTTTTTTAACCAGGGAATATGATATAGTGAGAGTATGAAGAGAAATGCATTAATTATTTTCTTCGTATGTATATACACACACTGACCGTGTACCACGCATCTCCCTATCCATGCATCCCATCATCCACATACTCCAATATCCACGTACTTTAATAAAGATATTTGCTAAAAATTGAAAATTAAATGAGAAAAGTGATTCCTTGTATTTGTTGGTGACAGATGGCTTTAGCATCACCTTAAGCGTATTGTTTAATACTTAAGTTAAAACTACATAACATGATTAGCAATCATCTGCTTTATAATATAAGAAATGCGTATGAAAATATTGTGTACAAAAAATATATTAATAATATCTATTTCCTATAAATCATGCGGACAGGAGCGCTGACGTAATAGTTGTATAAATTCTAAACAAAAAACGTTTCCATAAATCTAATTTTATGCACTGTGTATGTTACATTACACTCTTTTTATTGATTAATAAAAAGGTCGTAAAAATGTAATCCATTTACATTTTATTGTATACTATCTGCACATAAGGAATTCCCCATCATTAAATTAACACAAATAAACCAAGTCCAATTCAAGGTATATAAGTTTATCATATAGTAATATCTCCTTTTCATATTTATAATATATATTTATTTATAATTATTTCTTTAATTAAAAATTAGAATTTTTGAATATAAAAATATAGCTTATCAAACTATTTAAATATTCGTGTCCAAGGTTTTGAAATAATTATATTTTATGTATTTTTCTATGATTTATATACACTGAGTGGTAATTTTTCCGGTGGAGCATGTAGGTATTAGTTATTACTATATTATACGTCTGTAACATAACAATACGTCACGTGTTATTCGTCATTTTCTGAATAAAGTAAAAATAGAAAAAATTCTAGTGCCTTTTAGTTCATTTATGACGTCACATAGTTGTGTATGTTCAAAGCTGCCGCCACAACAATGTGACGTCACGAAGATTTTCAAGACGCTGTATCTTTTTCAGTTTTTAAGGTATTGCAAAAATTTAAAAAGTTTATCTGATCGTCGCAAAATACATATCAAAAGCTTGCATGGATAATTCTTTCAGTGCAAAATTATATTTCCCCGAACAAATTCAGTGCCGCAAAGGAGTTGCGTTTCTTCTCCAATTACTATATATATTTTCTTTTGTCTATTATCAAATAAAATGACAGCTCGGTCAATATCCAATTTTCAATAATTTTTATCATTGAATTTACAAAGAATTATGACTAGAACTCAGATCCGCGCAAACTACGTATTAATATCTGTTATTGTCAATTTTTTCAGCTCAAAATATTATTTCTCCGATGAGAATCAGTGGCGCAAAGGAATCCATCATTTCCCCAATTTACTATATGTATTTTCCCCCGTTTACTATACATATAAAGCGTGCTATATCGAGTGTTTAGAGGGACCTTAATTTGTTTATTCTAAATAAGTTCAAATAAACCGCTCTCGGCTCACGCGGTAACCTATCTATACCCAGCCTGCGCGGGTAAGCCACGTATAGGTCAAGTGCCCAAACCCCCCAAACCGGCGATGTCATGTACGCAGTTCAGTCAGGAACTCAAGTTCCGAAACTCTCCGAATAAGCTTCGCAAGTTTATAATCAACATATTTCAGAAGAATCTGCCTATGATGGCCGGCTATGGTAATAACGTTCATGTAAGTATTGCTATTGTTTGGATAACCATATAAAACATGGAATTAAAACGAAAACGTGCAAGTTTATCATTCTACGCGGTAGATGTGAAACTTTGTAGTAGCCTGTGTGTAGGCTCTACAGGCTACGCTGTCTGTGTTTAAAGATAATTTTTTTGTAAATGGGATAATAATAATTGCTTGTAAGAATATTATTACTATATCATTGGCGTATTGAATGTTTAGAAGATAATATAATACAGAAACAAATAAGCCATGTTAAACTTTCTAATATTGATTTATTTTAATATTAGCATGGCTCATTTTGATTTCATAATAGTATATTCTCTATCGATTAAACTTCAAGTTGCGAAAGCATTTTTTACAAACAAATATTTTAAATTCATACAATACACACCTTTACTTGACAACACAAAATCTAACAAAGTACATACCGAGTTTTCGATTTAAACAAACATTTTTTTATCCAGACGAAATGCAATTTTGAATAGAAAAATGTGTCTGCCGCAGGACATGCGACATTCATTCTTGCCCAGATAGGAAGACACGTTGTAGCGACATTGCCGCAACGTTGCTTTGGCAACCAAGCAATGTTGTTCGTAAACGTTGTAGCAACGTGGTAGCAACGTTGCGAAAACGTTGAATTGTCAACTTTGGTTGCAAAACAAACGTTGTAGAAACGGTGTGATAACGTGTCTACGACGTTCTACAACGTCGCTAGAACGTCACCTTGGAAACGTGCTTAAACGTTTCTGAAAAGTCCTCTGACAACTTTTGAAATTGTCTTAGTATATTTTTCACGTTGTATGTACGGTGTCAGAATGTTGCTACGCAACTAACAAAGTTTAAAAATTAAAAATTAAAAATTAAAAATAATTGATTTTTGTCTCGAAGATAAGATATATGAGAAGCGCAAATTGCGAAGTACCATCCAGATGGTACAATTAAAAATGTCAATCTGATGTAGCTATTTCTATTTTAATAAACATTGGCCAATAAGTTTTGCAAGTCTTGTGGCAACGTTCTAGCGACTTGTTTGCAACGTGGAATAGTGACACTTTGACAAGTTCTAAACACATTTCAAAAGTGACATTCGAGCAACGTGGTAGAATGTCGTAGGCACGTTATGAAACCGTTTCTACGTTTCTTTTGCAACCAAAGCGGACAATCTAACGTTTTTGCAACATTGCTAACAGGTTGCTACAACGTTTACGAACAACGTTGCTTGGTTTCCAGAGCAACGTTGCGGCAATGCCCCTAAAACGTGTCGTGTTATCTGGGGTATTTGTTGTTGTCTGTTTTGTGTGTTTGTGTCTTGTTCATTGTTTACATTGTTTATGGGAGTAATTATTGGTTTGTGGTAGTATTTTTAATTGATGAAACGTACAGGTCGTTTGACATGTATAGATGTAATTTATCATTTAAAAATTGTACCAACGGTGCCGTAGTGTCATAGTCATTGTTGCAGTAAACATTGAAATTTCCGCTTACAGTCATTCATGATGTATCTGCCCTTGCCGCTTCTCTCTCTCTCTCTCGCTCTTTGTTTTTCTCTCTAATAACACTGCGCGTTACCTGTGTCCACAGTGTACTCATATTAGACCGGGAGCTTGTGACAGAAAAAATGGAACAATTTTTTAGTCTGCCTTTGCTAGGGGACATACTTACAGCCGTAATAAATACGAATATATACAATGAAAATTACGCGCAGCGTGCTACGTCATAATATCGCACCGTTAAAACGTCATAATATATCTATATGTATTAATAAGTATAGATATATTACCCGTATGGAAGGAACTCTCAAGTTCAGTGTTATTTCGAACCCTCAACTAAAATTTGGTAGGTTATTCCCAAATATCACGGTACGTTCTGAGAACGTTCCAGGAACATTGCTTTTGCAACTATAGAACGTTGTTATGAACGGTGACAAGAACGTCGTGGCAACGCTACTAGAACGTGAAAATGTCCGCATTTGTAACAAAAGGCACGTTAATAGAACGTTCTTAACAGGTTGTAGGTACGTTGCCAGATCGTTGCACGAGCAACGTGCTAAATATAAATTACAAAATCATTTTAAACAATGAAATATGAAGACATGCAGATATATAGCTCACCATTTTGGTAGTACCATCCGGATTATAAAACCAAAACTCAGGGACTAACACTTCTATCTTTTATTTATTTTATTTTGTAACAAACAATTTTAAATAAATTTTGGATTTCTCAAACTTAGTCCCTGATTTTTGGTGTTATCATCCAGATGATACTACCAAAAAGGTGATCTATATATCTTAAAGTCTTCATTTTATACAATATAAAAATTCAGTTGAGAGTTCGAAATAACACTTAACTTGAGAGTTTTTTCATACGGGTATGATATGTTAACGGTACGATATTATGACGTAGCACGCTGTGCGTAATTTTTATTGTAATATTCGTATTTCTTCGGCTGTAAGTATGTCCCCTAGCAAACGCAGACTAAAAAATTGTTTCATTTTTTCTGTGACGAGCTCCCGGTCTATATGCGAAGAAAGGTAGACAGAAAGAGAGACGAGGGTGGAGAGAGAGAGAGAGCAAGCCAGTATTCGCGATCTAAAGCAAAAATGCTTAGCAGAGGGTGCCGTACGTAGGCTCTTTTACAAAATGATTTCTTTCTAGGCAAGAGAAAAATAAAATGACTCAAAATTTTTACTGGTATTATACTCCATGTTACTAATTATCTCAAATTTTATATATAACAGTTTTAAAAAGAGGAAACGTTTTCGTTTATAGCAAATGAAGGAAATTACCTTACCAAAAATTTCGGGTCAGAAAAGTTAGGTAATTTTATGCTCTTTCAAATGCATTTTCACTGAATTGATGATATTATTTCTAACGTATCAAAAATAAACTGCAATACTAAAACCCACACATGTGTGGCCTCTCTGCTAAGCTTCTTATGCATTCGCCGCACAAAATTTACAGATGGCGTTTTTTGCTTCAGGTCGCAAAAAGGTATTTATATAGTTCGAGCGTTGTGGATATGGAGGATAGGTATATCTATCCCGGATAGCACGACATGTTGTAGGGACGTTGCTGCAACGTTGATCTGGCAACCAACATTGAAATGTCCTGTACCTACGAAGTTCTACCACGTTGCCAGAACATCATTTTTGAAACGTGTTTAGAACTTGCCAAAATGTTACTTTTTCACGTTGCAAACACGTCGCTAGAACGTTGTCACAAAAACTTGCTAATTAAAATGATATTTGTTTAAAATTAATAAAAATTTAATTTTGAATGTCTTCGAATCTTAAGAAGACACCAAATATTTATTTCCTTGTTCAATTCAATTTTTGAGTATTTATTTACTTAAATAATAATTTGGTTAGCAAAAACTAAGAGTTGTCCTTGCTGCGTTAAAATATAATTAATTATTTAAGCGCCTATATAGTTATCTAATATTGTATCGTATTTTGGAAATCTTTGAATTACAAAGCAAATACACATGCGGCGCTGGCGCTATCTTAAACAAGGTGAATTAAACAGATATTAATTTGTCATTCAATTATAATGGTTTACAAAATTTCATTTTTATAAAAAAATATTAGTTAAACTAACAAGGAGAATGTCATTTGGGAAAGGAATTTTTATGAGGCTTTGATAGATGTCTTCTGGTTAGGGAATGAATCATAGGACCTGTAGTTTATACCAATGGGCATTTATGTTCGAGGTATGAGCTATTTTAATTGGAATATACGTTATTTTAGTGAAAAGAGATATCTTTTCTTGTGCTAATAACTATGCATGTGTAAACAAAAGAAAGATGCAAAATTAAAATAGTTAAAATCAGTTGATAAACATAAAAATAAAAATCTTTCTAATCTTATAAGAATAAAAAACAAATAATTTAAAAAACCTTACATAAGAAATGCTTTCAATCCTTCACCCAACTCCAAAAGCCTTACGCAATTTAAGGATGGCCCCATATAGCGAATAACGTTCGAGGGATATTAGGAATCTGTGATCTTTAAATTACAAAAAGGATCACAATTAAAACAAATTTTGAAAATGAACGCACATGTATATTAATTTTTAATTTAATTACAATGAATGTGAAATTAAAATACTTTTGTATCCTAAATGTATTTTGAAAATGAATATACATGTATTAAAATTAGTATGTATTAATGTATTATACATGTATTAAAAGTAATATACATACATTAAAATTAGTATACATGTATTCAAATTCGGTTGTTGCATAATTTTTTTTTATTTCATATTCAAATAGTTCATGCTAAAATAATTAGGTCGTATTATTTTTTTTTTCAATTTAACGAAAATGAAAGTAATTACAGCCATTTGAAATTTGCGTGACGTCACATTGCTATACTTTTATGACGTCGCCTATAGTAAAATAGTATATCTATATAATATCGAAAATTTGAAAACTTTAAACGTCTGTAACTTTCATATTTTTCATTTTTATGTCAAAAGAAAAAATACGATCTAATTATTCTTCGTTAATCTACCTATTTCATGTGAAAGATCAACTTTGTATTTTTATGCAACATCCTAATTAATATATACGTATTCGAATTAATATATGTGTATTAAAAATAATATTCATGCATATTGATTCCTAATACAATCACCATGAATTTTACTTTTCTACATTTACACGTGTATTTAAAATTAAGAACAATTTTAACAGTGCGTATCAGCAGCAACCAGTGCATCAGGAGACGTGGCAGTAGCAGCCGTAAGGATTGTATCAGGAAATTTGTCAACAGCAACCATTGTAACAAGCACGTCAGGAGCAGGTTATATAGCAACAAATCAGGACCAACCGTCGTGGAAGAAATACCCTTGGAAGCAACACTCGTGGCAAAAATACCCGTGGCAGCAACACCCGTGGCAGAAATACCCGTGGCAGCAGTACGAGTGGCAGCAACAGCCCTGGCAAAAACACCCGTGGCAGAAATATCCGTGGCAGACTTTCGCGGGTCAGCAACATCTGTGGCAGACTTTCCCGGGTCAGCAACATCCGTAGAAGCAAGAATCATATTAACAACAGCCTCGGCGACAATGGCAGCAAGATCCGTGACAAGAACAGCAGCAGCTTGATAAATCAGAATGGGTAAGCAACATGGTATTTACCAGTATTTTCATTTTATTTTTGTATAGGATTGTTTGAAATCATTTTACTAAGGATTACAAAAATAATTCAATTTTCTGTGTACAATACTATTATATCCCACTTAATGTGTTCTCGGTTAATGCTATCAACCGCTGAGAATTATCAAAATAGGCGAGACCGATTTACATATATGGGCATATGGGCAAATCTCTGAAACTTTTAACTTATGAATATCGAAAATTAATAAAAATGAATTTAGGTATGTAGCTCTAATTTTTGGTACATGACTTCGCGGCACTCAAAATTGTAACTATTCACTCGTGAACAAGGTGTAAGTACGTGCCTATGCAAGTTATAGTCACAATAAAATATCAAGATACGAGGTATACGTATAAGAGGTTAGAATTTTTTTACTTTTATTTTATGAATAATTTTTTTGTTTGATATACTCCATACTCAAGATATTATTATTTATTAAATAGGAAATAGTGAATTAGATTTCAAAAGTAATGATATAAAAGTGAAATTTTTCTTGTACATACTGCGAAGGTTTTTTATATTCATATTATTTAATATGTATATAAAACCTTTTCTATTATTTGAAGAAGTCATAGATTTAAAAAATAATAAATATGAAATTATTTATTGATAACAATAAAAGTAAACATTCTAAATTTAAATTATTTTATTAACAGTAAAGTATTGTCATAATTAGTAATATGCATAAAAAAATTAAAAACCATTAGGTTTGTCACGTAGAGAACAAAAGAATAATGGACACGTATTTTTTTCCTTTTTTAATTAATTAACAATTAAAGCAGATATGGGTGGGTGAAGCGCGCGTGACGTCACGGACGTAAATACGTATACCTATAGGTATACTTCGAAAATCCGTAAACTTCAAACGACTGTAACTTTTATAATTTTGATTTTAATGGAAAAAGAAGAAATACGTGTCTATTATTTTTTTTGTTCTTTATCTGACTGACATATTTAGAATCTTTCACGCAAAGAGCTAATTATTTACATAACTTTAAACTGCTATGTTTTAAACGCAACGATGTAAGGTTATAAATATATATACAAAAGCGCGTCAACGACTGCAATATGACAAAGCCTTTTATTATATTTCTTTATAAATATGCATTATTGACGCGTAGGGCTGCATTCGACTTATAAATTTAGTTAAATATTATGTATTAATGACTTACTTGACACATTTTAATAAACTCTGGTAGTGTGTATAAACGTTTCGGAAGCGACATTTCTTCTGTTCGTTTCATTGTATCCTTCTAAAATTCTTATAGAAATCCGTATATATTGTACTTTATATAAAAAAAACAAGCACATCTTCAATGTACCCCTACATTTATGATTAATACGCTGGAACACCATTCAAAATATTTTAGGTGATAATTTTCAAATAACTATGCGCGTTTCGGACGCGACATGAAAAATTTATAACAAGATTTGGATGCTTATATCATTTTGTTCTTAAGGACGTTCACCTATTGACAGTAAGGTTAGAAAGTTAATTTTCGAAAAAACATCATTAACTGGCAATATTTATAATGAAACCCTTCAATTTACAATATAGAGCATTAAAAAATAGTAAAGAATATAAAAGTGATGGTAAAGAACCAAAAACAAAGTATGGCATTAACTTTTGCATATACTGTACCGCGATATAGATATACCAATAACATTGTAGCACAACTTTAGATAGCTCTTTCTTTAAAAATAGTACCGCTTGCTATATCAAGCTTTATATGTATTACTTCTATGTTTATTTTACATTATATACTAGTTTTTCAGAACGATTTAAAGAAAACTTGGCTTGCAATAAATAAAAATGTCCGTTTTGTGAGAGCTCAAGATAGGGCTCCCATGTTAAAAATTGAAACTTTGAAGCTTAATTTCTCGATTATTGATACCACAAGGGAGGTCGAAATTTCAATCATGTATAAAACACACCTAAATTAACATATAATAAAAGTTTCAAGAGATTTTAAATAAATTCAATTATCCGGTGAACATCCATGTGTAGTACAAAAATATCATTGGTATCATTCAATTTGCCTTCTTTTCTTAGATTTAAAATATATTTTTTTATAACACGGAGCGAAAATAGAGTTTTCCGAGCATTAGAAATAAAGTCGATAAAATGAGTATTTTCGCTCCCCTTTTTTATTTTTGCTCAATTTCCTTAATAAAGCTTCAAATTTTTAAGAACTTTGAATAAAGTCAATCCACTTTGTAGACAACAAAACATGGTCTTCTTTATGCACTTTTTATAAAAAATACGATGAACAACAAGGGGCGAATGGGCTTTTTCAGACTCGAATGATGATTTGAGTACTCGTGTTCGTCTTCGGCGCTTACGGCGCCCGAGACTGTCACTCGTGCTCAACCATTATCCTCGTTTAGAAAATTCCATTTTCGCCCCTAATTGTACAATGTACTATTAAATATTTTTATCAAGCAATTTGAATGCACAATTATGAATTATCCCTCACGTATCCGAAGACGAGAAAATAACATGTGAAAAAAGCGACATTTTGCATGTTGGGTTCGAAATTATAATTAATTTGTAACAGAAACTTCGTACACAATACATGAGATAATTTCTTTGAACTTCAAGGAATATCAAAAGCCCACTTAAAAGTTTTGAAAATAATTTACTTATATAAAAAAATGTTTGTGAAAGATCAATAACAGTAAGGTTAAAGGTTCCAGAGATTTGCCCATATCCGTCAAACTTTTAACTTTTATGTTACTTTTAACTTTTATGTTACTCTTAAGTTTAAGGCTTTAAGCATTGAATATTGTCTATCTTTGGAGTGTGGTCTTTCAAATGATACACTTGTTTACGTATCCCATTCATTCCAAAATCATTCTGCTCATATAAAGAAGTTGAAATAATGAAATTCTTCTCAGAAATGTAAGTTTTTACTGCGTACTATAAATAGCAGAATTATTTTCATTGTGATCATGATATAATTTGCAACAAAGCTTTTGATGATCTCAGACTTCTTTATATACTTACATAACAATTAAAAGAAATGAAAAATCTTTGATTTAAGGAGGTTCTATCGTTATATTGACTTCAAAATAAAAACATTTTTTACTATACTTTAAGCACTGCTAATGATATTTAATATAAAATATTATAATCCAAGGTATCCTTGTCTACCTAAAAAAAATTTTTTATCAAAATTCCGTTATTGCAAAAGCATTTATTGGCAACTAAATAAAGATTCGACAAATCAGTGGATACTTTACTTTATTATTTGTTATCCGATTTGAATTTCGAAGATTTCATTTTGTTCCTTGGACAATTTCAGGGGGACTTACCCATATAAAAATTGTATATCATCGGATAACCTGCAGAATTACGTCCGTTGTTTATAAAACAGTTGTCAATAACTTCTTTTGCAATAACAGAATTTTGATAAAAACATTTTTTTTAGTTCGACAAGAACTCCTTATTTTATAATATAATGACTTTCATATCATTATGTGAGATTAAATTACAGTAAAAAATGTTTGTTTTTTATGACATATATATGCCAATAACACCTCTTTAAGTCTGTGCCTTTTAAAATACAAAAGTACCGAATGAGTTTAATAGCGTAGCTGTGTTTTCTAAAAAATTAAATTTTGATAGTCTTTCTCTGTAACTTATTCAACGATCAACTGTAGTAATTTGTGCAAAAAGATATTATTCTGTTTAGTAAAATAAGTAATGTAATAACAATAAATGTTGTACGATTTAAAATATTAATATTTAAAACGTAACTCGTATTAAAAAATTACTTTTTTATTTTGGCACAAGTTGGTATAGATCGCTAATATATTCTAACCACGCATAATCTGTTGTTAGTGATAGTTGAATTGTACTCAGAAATTGCCAAATGGATACATAAGTCCATACAGCTTTTTTTTATACGAAAAGTGGGTTAAGCGCGATCAAGTATTTCCCCACTCATTCAGTGTTCGCCCGAGTGTTCGACACATTTTAAGCTTGAATGAATTTCTGCTGAATTATAGGGGAGACCGGGGCAAAGTGAGCCTAAAAAAGTTTGAGCACGAATATATAGATATATATTTCAACTATTTATACTTTTAAATATATTGAAAAGGTAATATAGACTTTATTTAATATAAATCTTGATCACCAAGGCTGTAAAGTAATTGAAAGTATTTTAAAAATCATTTACAAGAAAAAAAGGAAAATGCTCAGTTTGTCACGAGCTTGTAAAGTGAGCTCTTGCACGAGACAAAGTGAGCTTCAATAAATATGCGGATAAAAGTTTAAATTACGATAAATTAAATAGTTTTATTAACTTTTCAAACGTAACTTAAACGATTTGTTAACAGACATATAAGTTTAAAGATTCACAAAATATATTTATCACACATAACCGCAGAGCCAGTTTGAGGTTAATCTTTAATTTTAACATTGTTTATATAAGCTCGCTTTACCCCGGTCAGTTTGCCCCGAATGCATGTGCAACGTAAGAATATGTTTTAAGAGATTTACGTGTTGTCTTAATGTTACAAAATCTAATGGTAAATCTGATTGGCTCACTACCAATCTTGCCCAAGTAAAAATATTTTATACAACTTGTATATAAATTGTATATATCCAATTGTATACCAATTATATCAGAAAATGATTCTATATAATGTGTATAAAAATTATATACAAATCTTCTTTACATAGTCATTTGTATATAAATGTATTATAAACAAAGTAATGCTTTTTAATACGTTGATTGACGGTTTTTGATTTTCATTAAAATTATGAATTGTTATACATTATGAATTGTTATATATTATATTGTTATATATTATGTTATAAATTATGAATTGTTATATAATATGGGGCCTGCGGCGGCTCAGTCGGTAGAGTGTCGGATTCCCACGCCGGTGACCCGGGTTCGAATCCTAGTCTCTGCCGATTGATACAAGCACCTCTGTAAAAATTACATGTGCTTTGTTTACAAACACACCGCAGACCCCCGTCGTCGATTAGCACCACATGGGAGCACAAACATGGCGACGTTAAAAAAAAAAAAAAAAAAAAAAAATAAACATTAAAATATGTATAATGATGCTGATGTCACCTGTCTATCGTGATCCTGATCACACTAAGTATGTGAGCCCATCATTTTGAGACATCGACAAGCTGCTTAGTTACAAGAAGCTGGAAACTTTTCACTGAAAATGCAGCAATTCTAAACATCTTATTTGTAAACAATTATCTGTAAAATTAAAAAGAAATACACACAAAAAATGTACAATTCGCAAAGCCGTAGATTATAATACTAATTTATTCAATATTTTATTCCTGCTTATTGCAAAAAAACAAGATTTTTACAACAATGTTATTCAAAATTAAGTCTAACATTATTTGCTCTTAAAAAAAATTAAGATTATTTTCTGACGAATTAAAAGTAACTAAATTATTTTATAATTTTATGAAATGAATTTGTTTTGGACTTAATTTTGATATTATTTTTTTTTCTTCGGCTCGGGTGGTAATTTACACGTGCTATAGACAAGCCAATACTTTTCCTCCCTAGATGCGCAATGTACTATATTCTATGTCGAACTTGTGTAGCATAATATCGAATATTCATTTAAGAAGTAGTTAATTAGAATATTTCTCTATATTAGTCCTAATTGGTTCTATGGCAAATTTGATTCTAAAATATTTTGAAAGTTCCCGTAAATAATATGCAAGTGTATAATGTTGTAATGCAATTTTTTGCAAAAAGTAGGAGATTACTCTGTCTCTAGTCAATGAATTATAATAAACAGTCAATAAACAGGTGAATAAAACAGTTATTTAAATATTATTTTATAAATTATATTTTAAATGAATGAGCAGGATCCTGAATATTATATTCTCTTTTCTCTTCTGCAAAGTACAATAGAATTATTGAAAAAAATAAAGTAAACGTGATTAATTTCCATAAAGTCTACTAATTCTTTTAGTATTTTTTTTTTAATTTTTTTAACTACAAAGGAATAACTTCCTGATTATTTTCGAGAAACTTTTGGTTCACATCAATATAGCTTTTGGACCATTATATTACCTTACATCGAATTCATAACACCTAAAAAATAAGCAGTAGAAAAAGGTATAATAACAAGTAAACAAAGAATCTAATTAAGAATTGTTATTATAATGAAAGTATATATTATTCAATTACATAAAAATTAAAAACGCCGGTATCGTCATTTATGTTGAAGTGCATTTAAACCGCAATACTTACAAAGAGAGTCCACAACCTACGGGAAGCGGTTTTCGATAAGGCTTTAGGAAGTGGTATCTTGTACTTAAAAATTATGCCTAGCACCCGTAGTTTAGTCTCATAGACCCTTCAGGTAAATACAGCTTTAATTTGAGCTTTGTTTCATATAAAAATATTATTCTGCTGCAAACTTATGAACAATCAAAAATGATGACGATAAATGCATGAAAATTTGAAGATTTTCAGCTTTTTAAATTGAGTACTTTTCCATGAACTTTTCGTCATCATTTTTGATTGTTCATAACTGCAACAGAATAATATTTTTATATGAAACAAAGCTTAAATTAAAGCTCTTTTAGTCAACTTTTAAACTTATTATATATTTTAGAGAAATAACGCGATTTTTTAATACAAAAGGTCATACCTTAACCTCAAGGGCCTATGAGACGAAACTATGGGTGCTAAGCACCATTTTTAGGTACCAGAAACCGCTTCTTAAAGCCTCATCGAAAACCGTTTCCCGCAGGCTGTGGACAAAATTGTGATCAAGTTATGCACACATAGAGCTATATTACTCTACTCTATGAATAATACCTCTTTGAGTGCACATCATAGATATTTTATTACGTTCATTACTGATTGAGTTTTTAGAATCAACTATTTTTTTATAATATTATAGTTTTTAATACACGATTAAACCTATTTTCTTCGTAAAAATATTTTTATTTAAAACTAGATTTTCACTGTGTAGTACTATAACAAAATTATTTTTCGTTTGTTTGTTTTAGATTCCTGCAGCAGATGCTACATGATTCGCCAAACCATACATCCGATGCCAAAGCCTTTACGAATATCACCAATATGAGGATGGCGACCTAGCGAACTTTTGCCAGATGGCACAATGAAATAGGACTCCAGCCAATGAGAGGCGGCGATTCCTACGCTCTGATTGGTTGGAGTCTTTTCCCGCTCGCGTCACGAGGTCGGCGATCGCCATCCTCATACTTAAGATATGTATATATACATATATACACACATTTAAAATACCAAGAAATAATTATTTTTGTCTATAAATATGTGTTAATGTGAACAAACCGTTACAGTACGGTTACACAAACCGTTACAGTATTCTTTAATAAATATCTTTTGTACAAAAGAAATCATAAAAGATAACATTTACTTTAACCGTTAACGTTATATACGAGTACTCCCCTTGACATTAAAAAAAAAGTAACACAGAATGATAGAAAATCTTGTGATAGAGTGGAATTATCAACGGCGAGTGAACCAAAATAAAAAATCGATATTTGTAAGAAGTGGTAGGATTTTAAAATTAATGAGTGGAGAAAAATTAGTAATAGTTGTAGATACTAAGAATAAGTAGACAGGTGTGGCAGCCGTTTCCATAAGCGATCAAATGACCAAATTCACTCGAGCGTCATTTTCAATTATAATATATTGCAAAGCAATCCACCTATTCAAATTAAATTAATATTATTTTCAATAATATACAGTAAAATTAATATTAAAATAGCAATTTCACATAGGTAACTGTGCAGTGCAATATATAGTCAATTTTTATCCTCCGTACCTTACCGACCTGAGAATTTTAAAATATTAGCTATAACTATAATTAAAAGAATAAACAGAATTATGAAAAATTAAGAGGTTATTGCCCTTCGTTTTGTAATTATCTACAACTATGCAAAGCTTCAAGTAAAAATTTTACGACTTACATCAATAGCATTGGAACGAAATGTTTTATAAAACCGAGATCTACGAAAGGTGATACGAAATTTCGTTCAAATGCCATTTATATATTCAATGATATTATTACCTGAAACTTAGCAGAGTGGTAGAATGTTACAAAAGGAAGGGCAATGATGTATTGGTTTTTCGTAATTCGGTTTATTTATTAATTGTAATCAATTGTTCATACCTTGATCAAATATTTGAGGTTAGGAATTTGAATGGTTTGACACCCTCTTAATATTTAGCGAGTAAACCAATTAGTAGGTACTAGGTTTTTTTGAGACCGATTTATTATATATATGAGCAAATCCTCAGAATCGGCATTCCTCAAACATACGAAAGTTTAATAATGTTTGAGGAGCTCACATTGGGTAACTGGGTTCCGTGTGCCGTGTGCCGCATACAAAAATCATTGTTCCTCATCTATCAATCTATTTAGCGTGGGTTGAAAACACGGTGTAAGTACTTACACCGTGGATTTTTATAACGCTAATAAAATTAATAGAAGGAACAATGATTTATTTCACGCGGCACGCGGCACACGGCACACGGAAGCCAATGTAGAGCTCCTCTTTAAACCTTTCGTACTGGATTACTTGTCGAGGTACACACTTGTCCTTTACAGGAGTAGCTCATTTTATACCAATACTAACAGTATCTACAAAAAATATGAACCAAACTGGATGCGCGCACTTTTTACAGATGTAAAGTGACGGTCCTGACATTATCATTAAAAAATCATTGTTTTGTTTCCTCCATAATGAAGCTTTGTAATAGTAAAAAAAAAGTTTTCTAAAAAACATGTTAAAAACATGTTTTGGGCCTTTTGGAATAAAAATACACTATTGTAGGAAAATGTCCGTGTGTGTGTTGTGTGTGCGTGTGTGTGCGTGTGTGTGCGTGTGTGTTTGTGTGGGTGAGTGGATGTGAATGAGTATTGGGAAAGAAAACATCCACCGCGCTTACGGTAGCGCTAGTGAAAACCTATGCTTATAGCAGTCATGTTGTTTATTTTAACGTAGGAAACTATATCTATATATATATGAAAAACGGCTGCCAAGAGCATAGGCCACCAGAGATCGCATGGCATGTTTGAACTCCCAATTACTCTGAATATTCACAGTCCAAGATAATGTTACAGGGCTCATTTTTTTGTTTTTTTTTGTTAAAGAAAGGGGACTGAAATGTTTTGTTTGTTTTCGATATGTTTTAGTTTTTTAGCGGTTTTTCGATTTTTGAATTTTAGTTTTTCGGTTTTTTTGGTATGTTTGAAATAATATTATCGATGCAGTATAAATGCATTTGAAATAGCATAAAATTACATATCTTTTCCGATCCGAAATTTTAAATAAGGTATTTCCTTTTTCTGTTTTACACGGAAATGTTCTTTTTTGTTTAAACGGTGATATCTGGCAAATAGAAAAGATGGAAAATCAAATGGAAAATTTTTAAAAAATTTGAGGAGATTAAGAATGTGGAGAACAGGGTGTCTACCACAGACAAAAACCTCGAAATCCTTCAATTTACAGGGAATTTTTTCAGACATGGAAAATCCTGGAATTCACAGGGAATTTTATTGGTGCGAAAGTAATATTTTCAAAACTTGAAAGATTTAAAGACTATTATTTTTAAAGAGTTGAAATCATCTTTGGTGATAAAGAAAATATAAAAATATATTAAAAACATAAATGAATATTTGCAATAGGATGTTGATACTCGTTGTAGTGTATATTTGTAAAAATGGACTCAACAATTCGCTGCGAGTTAACCAAATTATTTATTTTGCCAACGTTTCGAATCCCTTTTATGGATTCCTTCTCAAGGCTATAAAAATTATAAAATTTACAAAAGTAAAAAATTATGAAAATTACAAAAACATTTATAAAAATGATGAGCAAAATTTAACCTACCATGTCTAAAGAACGGCTAGTTACTGAGTGGCATATTGTTAATACTACTCTAGCAATATAGTTGCTATGAGCCAGTAACAGTTACAAATTGGCAACTAAATAGGGAAAAAAAATATTTTATTTTTAAATATAAATTTTTCAAGAAAAGTCCACAATTATTAATAACAACAATATTTTATTTAACTTATTATTAAAACTTACGTGTGTCTAACCAATAATGTAACAAACACCCACGAGTGGCATTGGATCGGCAGGCGATGGAAAACCCGATCTTGGTGTTTCACCACTCGAGGGTGGACCGACAGTGAAGTGGTGAGTTCGCGGAAATCAAGGCAAGTAATGGGGATGATGTTATGTGTATGTAAAACCTGGTTAATATTGTTAGTTAAATTTTTTATGAAAGGAAAAACTATTATTGGTTTTCTGAGATCTATGTTTTCACTAAAGTTGTTATTATTGTTATTGGTGTTATTAATTTTGTTATTGATGTATCTTGTTCTTTTATCTATGTATTTATTAATAAAATTAATAGGATAATTATTAGCTAATAGGAGTTTAGTGATTAAATGTATGTTGTCTTTATGAAATGAGGAATGTGATAGTAAGATACTTTTATCAGTTAAATTGTAGATGATGGCTATTTTTTGTGAGAGAGGGTGATGAAATGCAAAATTAATATACCGGCCGGATGCTGTATTTTTTCTATACCAGTTTGTTATTGGAGTATTATCTGGGACTCTCGTAATTTCTAAATCTAGGAAACTAATTTTATTATTGACTTCTTTTCCCCATTACTTGCACCATTAATCGTTTCAACGACATGATAAAATTAGGTAAAGACAGACTAAACAAATTAGAGATTTGTAACGTTGTATATAAAGTAGATTGTAAGGATTGCCCAGCTACATATATAGGACTTACAGAACGTAAATGTGGAATTAGAAGAAGTGAACATAAAAGAGATGTATTAAATAACAGAATTGCAACTTCAGCTCTAGCGGTCCACGTTGACAAAACAAAACATTCAATCAATTTTGATTCATTTAAGATTATAGATATGGAAAACAATAGCAGAAAAAGACAATTCTCAGAAGTCCTCAATATTTTTTATCATGATAACACGATGAATAGGATAGAAGACACTAGAAATTTAATTAATTTATATAAATACTCCATTAATTTATTAAAAAAACATAAAATGTGATTTTATTGAATTTTAAAAGTTAACTCCGATTTTGTTTATTAACCTCTGTTTGTGACACTTGATGTTGCACTATTACTGATTTACACGGAGAAACTACCGCACTGCTGCGAGCGATGAACTCGCGCTAATAAGCTGGTCTTCCTAAGAGGAACCCCCGCGACACGATGCATTGGTTGTGTGTGTGCCTACAGGTACGTACATATGTATGTGTTGGTGCACGAGATCACCAATATACTCGTGCGTGCTGCCTCTTCCATCATGTGTGTGCGCGTCGCATAAACACGAGCGCTTACAGTGGATTCCCTCTCCTTTTCGATTGTTTCCCCTTCTCCGCGTGTTTCTCTAATTTTAACGTATTGCCTTGATTTCCGCGAACTCACCACTTCACTGTCGGTCCACCCTCGAGTGGTGAAACACCAAGATCGGGCTTTCCATCGCCTGCCGATCCAATGCCACTCGTGGGTGTTTGTTACATTATTGGTTAGACACACGTAAGTTTTAATAATAAGTTAAATAAAATATTGTTGTTATTAATAATTGTGGACTTTTCTTGAAAAATTTATATTTAAAAATAAAATATTTTTTTTCCCTATTTAGTTGCCAATTTGTAACTGTTACTGGCTCATAGCAACTATATTGCTAGAGTAGTATTAACAATATGCCACTCAGTAACTAGCCGTTCTTTAGACATGGTAGGTTAAATTTTGCTCATCATTTTTATAAATGTTTTTGTAATTTTCATAATTTTTTACTTTTGTAAATTTTATAATTTTTATAGCCTTGAGAAGGAATCCGTAAAAGGGATTCGAAACGTTGGCAAAATAAATAATTTGGTTAACTCGCAGCGAATTGTTGAGTCAATTTTTACAAATAAATGAATATTATCCCGCCGTACAATGAGGGTCATTTACGACCTCAGCAATTTTTCTATCGCGCGTCTTTCTGAAATAAGAAGGAGTTAGGGCCCGATTTCATATCTCAAAAGTTTAGTAATATATTTTTGGGATGTTGAAGTAGAAATGTTTGCAAGTAACTTTGAATTATTTTTTTCAGATTTTTTGGAAGCCGAAAAATGGCTAAGAATATTATAATATGAAATTAGAAATAAAACACATTGCACACGAATGGTTAAGATAATTAAAACAACTTCTTGCACTAAAAGGGGAAGGTCATCAGCCGTGCAATTTCTGTCGACTTGAAACCAATTTACGATTAATTATTGTAGATGTGGTGGATAAGCAAAACCCGGTGTTTCGGCTCCTATAGCGGTGCTTAACAAATAACAGATTGAGGAAGTTTTGAAAATTAAACAAAAATGTGATCCACATTTCCAGCCAAAACGGAGTATGTTGTCATGAAAAAAATTTAATTTAATTCAAATAAAATTTTCTTTATTTTCTCAAATTTACGGTATTTGACTTTGGACTACCACAATGGAAAATATCAACGATATCGAAAAACAAAAGTTCAGAAAAGAAAAGAGCATATACTTAAAAATATAAAATGTTTATTTTGCTTAAAATTTATCAAATTTTAATTGCTGAAATTTAGTATTTGTATTTATATATTCTTGCAATAATCGTAAATATAAGATAATACTTAAAGATAATACCTTATATTAAGATTCTATAATAAGACCTTTCCTTGTGGAAAACTAGAATTTATCTGTTACTAGAAAAATACTAGAATATCTAATACAACATTTTTGCAACTGAAGAACGAGGATCGATAATAGAGTTTTTCGCCTCCTCCACATTTAAAAAAAAAACTTTTTTCTGAGAATGACCAGTAAAGATGATAAATATTATGATGAGATCAATGAAAGATATATTAATAATAATAAAAATACATACTAATTTCTGAAAACTTGTAGTAGCAAGGGGAGTTTCTGTATCGGACCATGACTAAACTTGAGATACAAAAGCTTAAATGTCTTATATATATGGTAGATAAAACTAGATTAATAAATATAAAAAAACTAAAAACAACATTTAGTTTGTATTTAATCGCGATTTATGTGTATTTGAGAATCAAATAATTGAAAAGAAATTGTCTTCTTTTTATTAATCCAAAAGAGGCCGAAAGACAATAAATACTCTTTTTTACTTCAAGTATTCAGCAATATAATAAAATACTAAAATTTACTAAAAGAAATATGTTGTAAATCAACACAAATGAATTCATTTTGCTAAAGTATTTAGAGTAACAATTGGAATTTTCTCACAAGGAGAGTATCAACTGTGCAGGACTCGAATTTTAATCAGACTTTAGATGTTTTCTGGCATTAAAAGAAATTAAACTCAGCATATATAGTTCAATCTAATGTACTACTGTTAACTTTTGATATCAGGTGTTCTACTCCAAATTACTATTTGTATACTATTTTGGTGAAAAACAGTACTTATACTTGTGAACATAACTCTGTCAATTATTACGCTAGAAAAATGGTTCAAAAAGTAAATCAGAGTCGACAGAAATAATTTTGATTTGGAACTTGGTTGGGTCCAAAAATATTAATTTATAAATAAAACCAACCATTTTTACCAAAAATAATGTATAATATTTGGAGCAACTGATATCCTAATAAAACCATCAGATTAAATTAGGAAAGGTGGAGTTAATTTTTCAGTACGAAAAAACAACTCTTGAAAGTCTAATAAAAATTTGAGTTTCGCACAGCTAATCTTCTCCTTATCAATGACATTGGTAATTTTTTGAAATAATTCCACTATCTCTTGACTAAGGCTGCTGTCCCATGGCCTACACAAAACCGGAATAGCAAAGCCTGAAGGCCGACCAGTCACACAGTCTATCCGGGAAATCGACCATTTCGGTTCCGATTCTAACCCCCATATATCCCATGGAGCATATTTTTTCGGTAAAAACTTACTTCAATCCGCGTTTATTATATTGTTATTTCATTCATTTATTTCTAATTTATTTAAATAAACCGGTCTCGGTTCACGCGCTACCTACCCTAACCCCAGCCTGGGTCATTACAGGCTATGCTATTCCGGCTTTGCCATTTCCGTTTTGTGTTTGCCATAGGACAGCAGTCTGAGATATTTTTAAATTGATAATGCAATTTATGATCAAAAGCTTATAATTTTTGATAATTTATTTGTTGACATCAATCGATGATAAAAAAAGACATACTTTTTTGAGCTATTAATAAGAAAGAAATATAGCAATGTATGTAAATTGGCTGAACTTGCTGTTCAGTTATACACGATATAGTGTCATATGATTTAGAAACATTTTCTCATCGATTATCAAAAGTTTGGGTTTGTTTGCTGATACAATACGCAACAAAACTTTCGTTATTCTACAAATTTAATATGTAATTATTTTATCACAATAATTTTTTTTAAATTAATAGGATGAATTTATTTGTTTGATTTTAATGTATATTAGTCGTAATTTAGTGTTAGTTCATTTACTTATTCGTTAATAAGTTCACCTTACTAACAAATAAGGAATTGAATATAAAAATAAAGTGTACTCATTTTGACTATAGTTCAGTACCGAGAGTACTACCTTATTAACAATCCAAAAACCTGCCGATTTCCACCACAATAATCGTGTAAAAATGGCAAATGTCAACGTTATTATGCGTATAGCGTATAAACAAAAATCATGTCACCTAAACCAACATTTTAAATAAGTACCTACATTCGACGTGGAAAATATCTGATTCGAACAATTTGAAATTCTTCAAATACTGCAATTTCATTGCATCGAATGCACGTTTTAACTAACCTCATTGGAGGATTACAAGAAAATTCAAATAGTTCGAATCAGATACTTTCCACGTCTTTCTTTTTATTTTATTGGCAGTGGGTCTTTGTCACTATTGGACTTTGACACCGATGCGCCACCTTACATGTTTAGTTTTTGGATACTGCTTATTATTTTTCTAAGTTGGGCGATGCTGATCGAGCGAAACCCACATCTGCTTACTGACGTCTCAGACATTTTCGGCAGCTGTATTTGGGCGCATACGTCAAGCCCAACCCCGCAGTCGGAGAGCTTTTCTCGACGAAACACTCGACGAAAAATCGTCAAAAAAATCTTCGAGATTCGACGGGAATCGAACCCATGACCGCTTGAGCGCCGTGTTTTGGTGGACAAGCACCTTCACTTTCCACGTCGAGTGTACCTGTACTGTTGGCTTATGTCGGGGACTGTCCACATAAGTGATGTGCTGTGATGTGTTGTGCGTTACTTATATAGACTGTGGCACTGATTGGCTGATTCTTAAAAATTGACCAATCAACGTTACAGTCTACAAGTAGTATCGCACAGTACCAGCGCAGCACTTATGTGGACAGTCCCTTACAGTGGCAGAATACTTCTGAACAACAGGAACACACCAAATAAAGAAACAAAACAAAAGTGGCAAGACGTATATAAATGTTAACCGACAGTCAACTGTTTGATGACAGTTCATGTGTTGGAAACTCGTGCACTATGAGACAGTTAACATTGAAGTGTTCTTAGAAAAGTTTGCAGTAGATTTGCAAGTTTGTAGGAATCTGAAATCCAACACGAAATATTGTTTCTATAAAAGACAAGAAAATAGTTTGAATTCGTGTATTGCTATATAAGTATAATAAGTATACAATAATAACCCTCGTAATAGCCGGTATCTGTGCAGTTACAATGTCTAGTATATCAGGCGCAAAAGCAAAAATTAGAATGATAAGTTGTGAACTAAAAAGCTTCATCAAGTGGTGTGAAAGGATGGAATACTCAATACATGATAACATTAGCATGGAATTAAAGATCAGAATGAAAGATGCAGAAAAGTTAATGGAAATTTATTTGAATCTTCAATTAGAATTGGCAGAGTACTTTACAAAGTATGACCAACAGGAAATGAGTAGTTTAAGAAATGCTTATTTTGAATGTTACCGAAAGTTCAAGTAATGTTAGATGATTATAAAAAACATACATAATTTACGGTGAATGAATCGAGAATTAATCGCTATTACTGCATGCCACTATACTTATACCTATGCATGCGATAAAAATTTGTTGAAAACTTCAATGAAATCAATGTAAATCACACTGTTAATTCAAAATATAAATATAAATATGAAAATAATTTGAAGAATGGCTAATAATTTTGTATTTACATTATTTTTAATCCTGCCTACCCTCTTTGCAATGATTTTCTTTAAGTTTTAAGAATACTTGTATGTACATATGTACATACAATAATATAACAAAGTAAATATTATCAATATACACTTTTTAAAATTATTATCAATTTAATAATCGACATTTCCATATTGTTTTTTTAAATTTACTATAAATCCATAGTGATGCTCATGGCATGCACTCTTGATTATACTGGTTATATACTTTATATATTAAATTAGAATTTAGCATTTAAACGAAGTGACCAATTAAACGATGTTTAAAATATGTATTTACAAGAATGCGCAGTTTTATTTTATTAGGAATAATATTTTGAAATTTCAAACAAAACAAAGTAATTATATATTACAATAAAAGAATTCTTATTTCTCTTGCTCATGAACCTTCTTTATTTGCAATCTTGCAACTAAAATTTTGTTTACAACAAAATAACTTTAGAAATACATAAATAGGAACGCACGAGTACAGATTGCGTAACAATATTACTCAAACATTCTCAAAGTTATTCAATATATACTTTTTTTTTTCTTTTTTCTTTTTCAATTATAATCAGCGATGAGGGTCATCTATATTCAGAAAGTAAAAAGCAGAAACAGAATCGTATCAAGCTGGAAAATAGTCGAATCCCAACGAAACTAAGAGGCTCGAGCCATATTAGTTGCAAACAAAACAGTCGCTTTTCCCTTTTTCTTCTTTTTCTTGCTACTGGCGATCGCGTTGTCGGTCGTTCTGACCCCCTGACCGAACAGCTCCGTCTTCTCCAGAGCTTGCGCCAGTGCGTCGCCCAAGCTTTGACTGTAAGCGGGAGCCACGTATTCCTCCATTTCAGGATCGATGTTCTCGTGCTCCTGCTGCTGCTGCTGTTTCTCGGCCACCGAGGAATTGGCGGGCTCTGCTTTTCTCGAGGTGCTCAACGATGGCCAGGCGACGCTCCGTCTCGATTCGTTGGTTCGCAACATTTGGGCGAACGATCGACCGTGATCGCCGGTGGCCGACCAGCCGCTTACGTCGCCGCCGACGGCCGACACCAGGTCGTCGAACGAGCTCATAGATGGACTGCTCGATACACTGGCCACGCTCGAGGCAACGACCGATTCCGGAGGCGATGGTATAGTGAATCTGAAAGATGGTTTGATTCATCAGCGAAAATGAAGATTTTAAAATAATGAGTAATTTTCGAGTTATTGTTAGAGATCGCAACGAAGTTCTTATTTCTCCTTTAGTCCAGTTTTCACGTTTTCTTTTTGTGGAAAATTTAATAATTATAACTTTTACGAAAAGAAACCAAATTTTCTTGTCTGATAAAAATAAAAACACAAATTTCCTACATCAGGACAGTCAGGTAATTATTTTCTTGTAATATTCTTGCTCAATGAAAATAAAAATCCAAAATTTGAAAATGGGGGCAGGATAGAGTTTATTCTGTAATGAGAGTGGTATATGTGTGTACTAGTGTTGGAAATCTGATATTCTTTTTATTTTATTTGTTTTAAAACATTACTATAGAATAATTCACCTGCAAAACCATTGGAGTTTGTAATAAACTTTAATAATAGATATATTTAACAAATGAAATTTTCTAAATTCCATCTTCAACAAAAGACCTATTTTTATCAACACTACACAAAATAGGGTTGCTATTCCTACACGATTTGTAGTATGACATCGACTAGGTTTCTAATTCAAAATACTTACTCAGCTGTCTCAGGTTGGAATTGAGGGAAATGTTTGCGCGATTCAATGTGAACTTTTGGTGTTGGATATTTTCCCATGCGTTTGTTCTCTTCTTCAGTGATTTTCTTTTCACGCTTTCGTTCTTCTCTGTCACGACGATTTCTTTTCTTTTGACGGGAAATAATTTGATCTGAAATGAAACAAAAAAAAATGTAAGAATACAATATCATATAAATATTTTATAATGTATTTTTGGTTGTTATTAAATTTACAAACCTTCAAAAGATGCTAAAACTTCTTCTGAAATAAATGGAGGACGAAGATCTATTTCTGCGATTTCGAATTGGCTAGTTATAGGTAAATGACAGAGATATCTCATACGACGTCTCAAATCCTCAGTAAAGCTGCCGACTTCTTTCTCTATTAATTTACCAGAAATCACCCGAGGACTTCTTTCTAAGCTGCCATACTGCATTTCTAACATTTTTACGTTCATCGCATGAAGATACACGTTTTGTCCACCATCAGCTTCAATTAAAAAGAAAATGTGGTATTGTAATTGTAGATCTAAATATAAGTAAAATTACTCTTACTCAAGTGTTTCATAAAAAGAATATGCTGTTACCTTGATAAAAGTAATAAAATTTCTGTGAGTTTGTAGAAATGTCTGTGTCACTGTTACTTATGTTTAAATCATTCTTTGGCTTGTCAGTTGCACTGCATGCATCATCTATTAAATGAAAGCTATCTTTATCTTCAGCCTTACTTTCGTTATTTGTAGTTGTAAGGTCTTGGTTTTTGGATTTGATATTTTCGTTATTTAGAGAAGGTTCAAGTACTTCATTTTCGATTGGAGGAGTACCCTATAAGTACATACAAAACAGATTATTGTAAGTAATCATAGTACGAAATTTAAATATAAACTTTAATTGCGATACATACTTCTACTAAAAGCTGCTCTCTAATCAATAATTCACCCAGTGCTTGTTCAATAAAACAATTTTCAGGTGAATGAAGATTTTCTAATAATTCAAATTTCAATTGAACACGTTCAGATTCAATAATATCCATGATCTGTAAAAAATATTAGTTGCATGTTGATTTCATTCTTTTAATTTTTTAATAAACATTTAACTCAGAGTACCAAATTACAGAACTTACATCGTTGTTTTGAGCTAAAAGTAACTTTGAATAAACTTTTTGGCAAGAATTTTCAGAAACTGATAAAAATGTCACTGGTGGGGCAGATTCAATATCATCGACTGGCACTGCAATTAATGTTCCTTTCTCTCGACGCATTAAACGCAGAGAAATGTGATCACCAATGTTTACAGCATTTTCAGTAATTTCTACAACACTACACAAAGAAAATATTGAAATGAAAACAAAAATCTTTGAAAGTTAATGAATTATAAACTTGGATTTAAAATGTACCTTTTTAAATCAGATTTATGGATAGCCTCATAACAAATGGGACATTTGCGCCAACTTTTGTCAGAGAGTGCTAAGTAATGAAGAAGACATGGCCAGCAATAAACATGACCACATCGCGTCATTTTTCCAGCAACAGGAGGGCATAAACAAATGGGACAAGATAGATTGTCAGAACTATGAACTCGCTGCAAATTTTTTTTTTATATTAGACGTAATAAGTATTCATATTTTAATTTTAGAAATCTTTTAAGATACCTACAATTTGCTGTATTAATTTCCAATCGACCAAGATGTCAGGATCATTTGAATATAGGGAGTAATCTCCTTTGGCAGTAACAACAAATTGGCAGCTAAAAATCAAATAAAATGAATCATAAATAATGTAATAGTATATTATGACACTGTTGTGGGAGATGGTTTTCTACCTTGCTCGAGGGTTTTCGCACGAGCGAAGCGAGTGAGAAAATCGAGCAAGGTAGAAAAACACCTCCCACAACAGTCTCATACGATATTTTATAGCACAACAACCTCAAAATCGACAATAAAGTTGGCATTTTGAGGTTAGTGTGCTATAAAATCAATTAAATGAAAATTCTCAAAGTTTATAAAAAATGAAGTAATGAGTGTGAATTACTTACTTAGCTTGCAAAAATTGTTCTTTGTTATATTTGTGTCGCTGAATAGGTGGAAGCCAGCGATTGTAATGGTAGCTGTTATAGCCACTAGCCCTTCCATGATTCCACCCACCTTGAACATCACGCGGAGCGTAATGAAAATTTAGCAGATGATTCAAGTTCTGCTTTTTACTTCCTTGGACCATCACTGAGCCAAGCTCAGCTGATTCATCTTCCACTACCTAAAGTGTTTACAAATATTATTAAGCATTCAACTTGTAGCTTCTATGGAGGGTCGATCAAAGAAAATAAAAGTATTTGTTTACCTTGGAATCCTCCTTTGAACTGCCAGGATAATATCCTTTAGGTTTTGGTCTCTTATCAAAGTTTTTTGTTTTCTGTGCATTGGACTTCCTTGGCTGATCATGGCTGGGAAAACTGTTTGCGCCAGATGGTTCTCGCCTTCGTGATGATTTTGGAAAGAGCTTAGAACTAGTAACATCTGAAACATAGAATACAATTTTTAAATATTTACAATACAAATTTGTACAACAACAACGTTGATTGAAATTTTCAAATATAATTTAGGTATATTTTTGTTTACTCAATAAAAACTAATTTATATCAAATGTTATCGAAATTCTTAAATAAAATTGGCTAGATGTTAGATTTTATCCGTTAAATTGTACTGTTTCAAAGATTTTTATATAAATTATTTTCTATTAAGTGAACATAAGCTTTTTAAATATTGTAAGAAAATTCTTTTTGAAAATACATACAAGAATCGTGTAATTTTAATGCATGTACAAATAATTCCACTGTGAGCTAAATCAAGCCTACCACTACTAGAAATCTAAGTGACTATGAGGATCATTTCTACGACTATATGGCTTCAGTACTGTGATGCAATATGATGTAAAAATAGTATATTTGCAAGATATAATAATAAAATGTATTATTTGCCTTATCCAATAATAGCACAATAAATTTGCTAAAAATATGTTAGTAATGCTTAAAACGAAAAGCAAATTGTTTTATGAATTTAAAACAAAAATGGTAACAGGTTTGGCGTTGATATGCTTGAATTTATTTCTAAATAATACCTCATACTTTGCAACATCTGTTATAGCAGATTCAAAATATAATATAATTGATAATCTGTTCGCACGATATAATTAAAAATCATTTTATTTATTTATTTGTTTGTTATCTAAACCCTAATCAACAAAAAGAGTACAGTACATCAAATCGTTCTTCATTGTCTCCAAATATTTTTGCCAAGCATCAAAACATCTTACCCAACATACTTAATTCACGACTAATCACGACTAAAAAAAAAAGAAAAGAAAAATGTAGATCATTACCCCCCCTAATGCAGGCTACCAACATACATCACGAGCACCAGTTCCGAAGGAAAAATCCAGCACGCAGATAAAAAAACATACCGCAACACACCGACCGACAAAAAAGCAGCGAATTCGGTACCGAACAAAGACGAAAGAAACTATACACCTCCCACACGTCTTATACGGACCTATTAGAGAAAAATCCCCACACGACGTAACGCCAGGTAATGACGTTGTAAAAAGAAAAGAAAAAAAAAACATCGCGATCACGTCCGCAGCACAGCGTACATGGCCGAATCGAAAGCTCGCGCTCTTTCTCTCACCTTGACTCTTCTTCGCGTCAATGGCAGTCCCCTTGGCTTGGCAGGGCTGCTGATACTTGGCTTTCTTGTCCATTATTAAAACTAGATAATCCTCGGCCCCGTCCTCGGCCGTCTTTGCTCGCTCTCGCGGCGACGCCAAGGAATTCACAGAGCACAGTCTCGAGGCGGCGGCGGCGGTCCCCTCCGTATGGAGAAACGCAAGCTTGCTGCAGACCCTTCATCTTCCTTCAGTAAGCCATGTTCAGCGACAGTGCGAAAAAAGAAACACACGGGGCTTTCGAAGCCTGGCGTGGACCTTCGAATCCGCGGGGGGGGGGAGGGGGAAAGCTCTCCTCGGCAGTAGCCCACCGACGAAGACGAACTCGGCGCGCGAGCACGAGGATCGAGCAAGATGGTTGTCTTGCGTCCTCTGCGTGTGTGCGCGCGCGATGGAACTGACTCAGAGGTCGAAACAAACAAACAACGCGCGCACTTCACAATGTAAACACCGACGGGGGGAAGGTCTCTTTTTGTTTTTGTTTTTCGGCTCAGGCTCTGGCACCCTCGGTCAGCTGAGAGAGCCTATGCCTGCGGTGCGGAGCAGTCGGGGGGGGGGGCCGCCTCCTCGAGGTGAGAAGAGTGCACGGGTACGGGCACACACACGCGCGCGCGCACACACACACACACACTCACGCACACGCACGGAGAGAGAGAGCCGCGGATTATACCACCGCAGCACACACGCGCGCCTGGGAGAGAATCGCCCGAACTCGTCGCTGTGATGGCGACGAATGCTGCAACGACGAGGGCTCTGGCTGCCAAGTGGCTCCGGGAACACTGCTCCGCGGTCCGCGAAGGGGGAGGAGTGGGGGAAATCGGGAGAATGTGCTTGGTCGCGCGACGGGGAGCTCGTCGCGAGACGGTGATGGAAGAGTATTTGTCGAGGATTGAGCGTTGGGGAGGGTGAGGGTTTGATTTTTTAAGAGTCTTTTTTTTAAGGGGTTTGTGCTTTCGCGAAAAGGGGAGAGGTTTTGGTGGTTTTGAGGCGATTTTTCAAGGGATCAGCTGACGGGTGACGAGTCAAGAACCGGTCAGTGTTGTAGTGCGATGGAGGAAGTCAAGCTGAGGTTTGGCTGTGTTGTGGCAAAAAAAGAGAATAAAATACAGGTAAAGTGCGAATTTTGTGCAGATGAGCGTGGGTGGAAAATGATTTTTGCGTCTTTTGCGTCGAGATGATGTGCTATTTTGTTGCCAAGGTTCGAAATTCGTGAGAGATACTTATATTTGGATTGTGGGTTGTGCGTTTGGTGCCATGTGTTTCCGATTTTCAGATTGGTTTTTAATTTGTTATAAAAGATAGTATTGAGATGAGCTTTCAGATGGTCGAGATCGATTCATCTTGATCGACCCCGTGTAAATAATACTGAATAGTGGGGAGAGGAAAACAACAGAAATAAGATGTGTTGTTGAAACTGTGATAATTTTCTAGCGAAAGGTAAATTTATTGGTATGTATTATTCTTGTTTTGTTTATTTCGTACTGATGTAATATCTAAATTAAGAATTTTAGTTTTCTTTTTCAATTTTCTCAACTCTTTGTTTACTATAAATAATCCAAATAAAGTACCAAATCAAAAATTCTTTTTAATAAAATAGTTTTTATATAATATTAAGTTTAATATTATTATATTGAAATCACATATTGAAATAATATATGTAACACATTCTTTTTAATAAAATAGTTTTTATGTAATATTAAGTTTAATATTATTATATTGAAATCACGTATTGAAATAAGACATGTAACACATTCTTTTTAATTTAAAATTTGTTATAGGTGCAATTTAGGAGTATTAAGATGATATTATGTATTAAATTAAAGTGCTTAATTATTTATATATTGTTGTTAGTTTTTTCTGCAATTGCATTAGGTAAGTAAATACCTATATCAAAATTCTTTTATATGTAGTAAATTAATAGCTTGAAAAACTGCTATTTAATTAATAAATTGTATAAATCATAATATAATTCATAATTTATAGATCCATCAAATTTGGTGATAGTAATTTTAAGTCAAGAAGAAGGCTACAATGCTGCACAAGCTAAATTATTGGAGTCTGAAATTATTAAGCAGGCAAAAACTCTGGAAAAAGTATGTTTAATTAAGATAATTTTTTTTAAATATTATTGTATCAGTGAATTGAATTATTCCTTAAATATTACAGTTAATATTAAGTTTGCATGAAATTATTATTACTCACTTAATACTAAAATTGTTTTTCTTTTTCAAATTAGGAGCCGCCTAAAGTACTTTTAACACACACTTTAGACATTTATGGAGCTTGGACACTAGTTCCATTAATTGCATATTTAAATGATCAAAATGTTTTAGGACACTGGTATATTTTTTGTACTGAAACAACAGTTATTCGTTTAAGTAAACTTTTGAACATTTTAGATAAATATAATGTAGATATCTATAAAGTAAGTAATATGTTTTTATTAATTATATTTAAGTATACAATTAAAAATATATGAATATAACTATTTTAAATATTGTTTGCAGAATTTATGGGTTGGACATGCTTTGTACGACAAGGAACCCACAATAATACATCATTATGCAGAGCACACAAAAAAATTCAAATATCCAAATCTAGCTTCTGGTTTTGCAATGTCCAAACATCTATTTCAGAGGTATTATAAAAAACTATTACTCAGCTGGAAAACGTTAGTTAATTATTTTATGTTTTTTATATATTTTCACATTTCAGCTTAGCTAATAAAGCAAATGATTTTATATCTAGTAATGTTGATTTCTCTGTTGATGCATCATATGAATTCTCTACATTTGTTCTAAACGAAAGTAAAGGTGCTCGTTTGACCCATGTACCAGAGTTTTGCGTAGTTTCTAATGAAAACTGTGCTACATATCCCAAATCATTTTATCCATGTGTAAGACAAAAAAATATTGTACATTGACAAAAGATATTGTATACATATTCCACTATATGTTTATATATTTATAATGTTCTTTAATTTTATTTTACTTAACATTCTTTTATTTTATTTTAGGCAAAACTACCATCTCAACAAAATGCATATGTTGCTGTTAAAACATGTTCTAAATATCATATAGAAAGACTTGCTGTTATTCGTAACACATGGACAAAGTATGCAGAGAATATAGGATTTTTCACCGATACATTAGGTAAATATAATTTTCATTTGGAAATATTTACAAAGCCCATGTTAAATAAGATTACTTTACAGATGAAAATTTAGTGGATGGTCACGTTGTTCCTAGTACAGATCAAGGGCATTGTGCAAAAACATATGCTATTTTAAAACACATTGCACCTATATTAGAAGAAAAAAATTTAGATTGGCTAATTATCACTGATGATGACACGATGCTAAGGTAATTGAATGTACATACAAAGTTAAGTATAACTTTTACAAACAGTATAAAAGTTGTTTAAATTTCTTCTGTTTAATGAAATTTTTCAGTTTGGCGCGTTTATTTAAATTGCTAACCTGTTATAATCCTGAAAATGCCTTGGCATTGGGTGAAAGATATGGGTATCGAACAACAAAGATTCATGGCTATGACTATTTAACTGGAGGTTCTGGTGTAATCTTATCTACTCCACTTATACAGCAAATTATTAGACCAGGAGTATGTGAATGTCCTAGTGCAATAACACCTGATGACATGTTTCTCTTTGGGGTTTGTTTAGCACATTTGGGAGTAAAAGTCACACATTCACAGTTATTGCATCAGGTAATCATGAAATAAATTTACCTAATTCAATGACTTTTTACAAGTATGTTTTGAATCGAACTTAGAACATATTCTTAAATTTGTTGTAGGCAAGGCCTACTGATTATGCAACAGCCTATTTAGCTTCTCAAGAACCAATTTCTTTCCACAAATTCTGGATGATAGATCCAGAGCATGTTTATAAAGAATGGTTTCAAGAAGTTGATGCAGAGACATTTGCACAAAAAGAACCAAACAAGCACACAGAATTATGAAATTATAAAGAATTGTGATATTTAGAAAATGTAAGAATATGTCATTCCATTTTTCTTTTTTATTTCTATTGAATGGAATTGATAAAATTAACGGCGATATTAAATAAGGCATAAAATAGTCATCTAACGTACATATCATAACTGTCGATACTAAAGAAAAAAAGACTTGCATTTAATTTTTTGAGCAATTTATAAATTTTGCTGTATATGTATATAAAAATATAACAGATAAAATGTAAACATTTCTGTAAAAATTTTGTATAAAATTTATAACAACAAGTACCACAAAGATTCATTTCTGTTTAAAGTTCCAAAGCACCATTTATCACATTTTCGATTTTAAGATTTCTCGCCACCATTCTGGACGCTCCAAGCATTCTGGATTCCTACGAATTGCTTCTTCTAAGTGTTTATATACCTAGAAAGAAATTTTCTTTTATATAATCACTAATGCTTTACGTTAATTGATTAGATTAAATAAAACTTACATTTCCATCAGACATTCCTAAAGGTGAGTTGATAATAAAATCAGGTGGTGCAAGTACATCAACCAAAGAAATAGCTTCATTGACTAATTCTTTGCATAATCTGATAATGCCCTCTCGAATCAGATCATCCATTTTACTATTAGGGGATGCAAATCCTCCTGCATAAAAGTCACCTAATCTCTTTTCAATATTCCACGCAGCATATAAGGAACACAATTTATTTAATACACATCTTTCATTATCATCGTATACTGGATCACTATTACTCTTAATGAATTGTTGAACTAGTGCATGCTGTAAAAAAATATGTTAATCATTTTACATAAAATTATGTCTTGCAATAAATGTAAATTTTTATTACCTCTCCATAAACTAATGTCAAAGTCCGAGCATTGAACAATTGTGAGTCATTTCTTGCAACAAAATCACTGTTGCCATTCTGTTTTAGTGATTGCACAAGCTGATAAGTTTTTTTCATGTAATAACAAGTAAGCCACCTCAGACAGATAAGTAAATCTACAAATAGAAGTGTATCACTTTTCATCAAATTTTATAAATGTATAAAGATTCATCTTTCCTTCTAAATAAAAAATTGTTACTTACTTTCTGGCCTTAAGGCTTCATCAACTGTGTGATGATTGAATTTTAGGCTTAATATGTAGTCAATATTTTCTAAGAATTTTGCTGTTTCAAGAGGTGACAAAATACTTTTGCCCTTCAGCACACCAGCATATTGGTTCAAGAGCCAATTACTTGCTTGTTGAATAAGCACGTTACTTTCTCCTTCATATGTACAGTTAGCATCATGTTCTTGTCTAATAGTACCCAATCGAGATACTGAAAAAAATAGATATTTTTACAATACCAATCATAAGAATGAATATCACCTTAAGAGGATATATATGACAGGCCTACTTTACCATACGAAAAAATACGCATCGTAATTTATGCTCTTTTTAGGAATCACTTTATTTTGCAGATGAAATGAAGAGCAGAACACTCCAAATTTTAAGAAAATAATTCTTGCCGGAAGTGATTTTGCTAGTTTTCGATTTCGATAACAGAATTTAATTCTAATGCGTATTCTTTGTGAAAATCAAAACATTTAGTCCTACGTTTTTATCGATTTTTGCTCAAATTTGACGTGTTCCGTTTGTATTTTATAAAAATAAAGTAATCTAGCAGGAAAATTGATTCTGATGCGGCGTTTTTAATAAAATAGAAAGTTTTTTTGTAGCCTGTAAAAATCTTAATCCTTTAAAAAAAAAATGATTGTTGAATTAAATAACCTTTTAAATATCCATGACCTCCACAAGATTCGCGACAGTCTTGAATGGCATCGCGGCCTGTCCACGCGCACAGAGGTTTTGTCGCGGAGGACAGTGCATGTATTTCCATGCCCAATGCAGACAGTAAGTCGCTACTTTCTCCCGAAAGCAGATTTTCTTGGAAAGTTCTTCCAACTTTCAAGAAATTTGTAGAAAATATCTTCATTGCATATGAAGCTGCCAAATGAGGTAGTAATCGGCCTTGCTGTAATTTGAGGATTGTGTGAAATCAAATAGTATTTAAATAAATTATAAATGTTCTATAATTTAAACATGTTGTTTATATTATACACTATATCGTTTTACCTGTACTTGATATTCTATAACAGGCCATTCCTCATTAGGATTTGGTCCAAACTGTTTTCTCGATGCACAGTATCTAATAGCTATAGATGTAGCTAAGGAAGTATATATTGAACACATTGAAGTTATCGTAATTCGACCCATTGACAGAGCACCCAAAGATGCACCTACACAAATATTGTTAAATAAGAAATAATGCAACTATAATCACTTGTTACTTTTTGAATAATTACTGCCATACCAAATCGTTTGCTTTGATCCTTCACAGCTGCAACATACTTTCCATCAGGTGTCACGTCTGCATTTTTATTTAATAAACTTTCGCGAGAAATAGAGTAATTGTCAAACATAACGAAGCCATTATCTACACCATTTAAGGCAATTTTTTCTCCCAAATCCCCAACGGTTACACCTTTTGGAGGTAGCATTGTGTCAGGTTCTCGAACTTTTACGACGAACGGATGAAGGCCATGGTTGATGTTATCCGGCGTTATTAATTGGGCATAAACAATTGCGTGTGTTGCACTTTTTCCTTAAAATTTTGCATATCTTAATGAAGATTGTAAGAAATCACAAGAAATTCTAGTTTTGAGGCTATTTTTTTTAAACACATACCCAAGCCACCGACCCAGCATTTGGCTGCCTCGAAATCGGGAGTGTGCAGAATGAAACTCTGCGTTTTTGGATTGTAAGTTGCTTGTGTTCGCATGCCTTTTACATTCGTACCGTGTGCTATTTCGGTCAAAGCAAAACATCCAGAAAACTATACACATAAGCAAATTGTTTGTTAAATGTTTACTTTTTTAAAAAAGGAAAATTCTGTGTTATTTAGATTTAGATTTTAGATTATTTAGATCTTAAGAGTTTTTCTACTTACTTTCTTTTCAGCCATTTGTCCTATGTATTCATAATGACGATCTGTGCCCAAAGATACTAGAACACTTGGTACCATTCCATACGTGACTCCCATTTTGACAGGTGGAGAAGGATCATAATAGAACAAAAAATTGAACCAACTGTTGTTTTCTGTCGGCTGTAACGTGAATTACAATTAACAAACATTATTACAATACAATATAACGTGGAAAAAATATATTATTTTGTTTATTCTTTATGCACTTACGATAATATCATTTTCCAAAATAGCATGAGTCTGTGCTGTACATCTTCTCCTAGCCTCATCCAGTGTCAACGTTCTTGTAGGGTGTTTGAATACCGGATCACTTTCAATGAATGACCATAGCCTATTCTGTAAGAGTAATTAGTAATGGTTAATTTGCTACCAGCATGAAAAATAGAATAATTAAATTTCACTTGCAATCAATTTATTATCAATAAATTGATCGTCCAACGTCTCTGATAACCAGCGACTGTAAATGTCACAAAAATAAAGTCTTGATAATGAGAATATAGATATAAAATAAGTGTATTACGATAAACAAGAAAACAAATAGTTAACGTGCATATGTAACTTTTAAAATTTAATTTTATACGTTAAAAATATCAATTTCGAAAATTAATAATTAAATTTTCGTGAAATTATAAAATGTTATTACACTTTATTATTACAAATATGTTTAATATATTATTCTCATAATTTTACGAGGCCTTGTAAGTGAAAATATCGTCCTTCAAAGTTAGAGATAGATCGAAAGAATTATATCAACAAGTTTCAAAGGATGACTTTACTGAAAAAAATATTGATATTCCTATTTATAATAGAAAACCTAACATGTGATTGACAAACCAAGAACATACGTTATATGTCATTAATTTTTTGTTATTTACATAAAAAAATTGTCATGACTTGACAAGTTTAAATCAAATAAAAACCTTCTGGTTATATATGTATACCTGAAATCGTATGCAATCCTCTCCTTCTAAGTGCAGTTTCAGAGATTTCCAATCGAAACTCGCTTTTTTCCTGTAAACATCCAGTGGTCCTTTAGCCGTGTCACGCACCAGGTCCGTCATCATCGTAAGATTTCTCGTGGAAAACCTGCAACAGTCCGTCAAGAACGAAAAAAATACTTCAGTCGACAGCCTCCTTCCTTTACTCGCAATGGCAAAAACGCCATAATTTATTCGCGCGCTACCGATGCCAAATGGTAATCAACAAAAATTTAAATAAATCGAAACTATATAGTCGATGAATTCACCGCATGTTATTAAAGCTGGCTATTTAGAAGATTACACAATACGGTCAAAACTGCCAACGGACAGCCTTAACACTATACTATACTTCTTGAAAGAGATATCACGCGCATGCACTTCTTAGCTCAATGAACTTTAATCCCAAGACCGTGACGCAAACTCCGTCGGAAAAGCACCGTTACTTTCCCTTCTCAATAATAAGTAAAACTTGAATAATTTGTACAATTTCATTTACCAGCACCTTTGTATAAAATATATTTTGTCTCGTACGTTTCAAGAGCGACGCATCGAGTATAACACAACTGTTCGCGGCGCTTGAAATACTGACAGTCGTTTCTCGCTTTCGCTAACGGACTGAAAACGAGTTTATCTGCCGCGCGAGTGCTGCGTCACGGCTTTATTGCATGATGCGCTCCGCGATCGCCTGCACGAATTTTCCTTCCGTGCGGCCGCGCCGTCGCCGCCGTCGTGCATTACCCCTACTTCGCACGCACCGAGAGCGAATTTACATAATTGTTGAATACAAGGTGGTGGAAAATGCACGTTCCGAACAATTAAAAACTTTCTATAACAACGATTATCTCATTAATATTTCAAACGCCCATTTGCGATAAAGATCGCTTATATAAATACAGCTGGGCATTTAATGTGCATCAGTATTTAAAATGTTAATTTAAATAAATGAGAGCATTTTAATATTATAGCAGCCTGAGTTGCAAATTTCAAATTAACATTATGTAGTTGTAAGTGGCATTTAAAATAATGCGCTCAAATTGAACTGTCCACAAAAAACATTTGATTTTAAAAATAGCTTCGTTATTAGGGACTTGAGGTCAATTCATTATTACGTTTATTTCAGAACGTATATTTTTAATTTAATAAAATGACTATTATCGTTAAAACCTGGTGCAAGCGTTTCTTTGAATCACCGTTATAACAATATGTCGAATTTCTTATTTATTTGAGGATTCTGTTAAACTTGGCAATTGTAAATAATAACTTTTTTATCATTGTGGTTATTTTGTTATAATAAACAAAGCAATGCAGATGCAGAAATATGAATTTGCCTCAAACATTCTTTTATTACTGGATTCATTTTATAACTTTGGCTTCAAGTTTTAAGAGTTTAATGCATGCAATACATATAGTTCATTAAGCACTCCCAATATCAGACGAAGAATCATGAATAAAGAGAGAAGGAAATTAAATAAACTAAAACAATTTCTATGCAAATTAGATCATTAAAAATGCAGAGCACCCTAAATAAGTAATCGTTTGACCTGAAAACTCGAGTGCAAAGCTTTTCACATATAAGCTTCTGTATCGCTCAGCAAATGAGTAAAAGAAAAATTTGCTTACACCAAGAAAAATTTTCTTCCTGCAGCATGTATTTATTAAACATATTAATTCTCTGTTTAGTTAGTTATTGTCAATCATTGGGCGATGATAGAAGGTTACTTATAGTTTACATTGTAATAATCTTCTAATGTAATAATATGGAAAACTAAATAAATTGTGTTTTCTTATTTGTTGTCAAAACTTAGATCAATACACTCGTCATCAAATCATCAATTAAAAAAATTAGTCGAATTACTGATAGATGAAGTAGCAGACAGTAGTCAATGCATCGTGTCATTAGTGGATACGTACTATCGTCGTAAAGTTGATTTAAATCAAATAAAAGCTTACAATTTTTTGCCGATGTACAGGGTGAGACATTTAATTTCCGACATTATTACAAGTAATCAATGTTTGGCAATGCAAGTAAAATATGTGATTGTAGCTGTTAATTCGAGAAAATGAAGAATTCTCTCCTCCACGAAAACGTCTACTTCGCATTTTAAGAGAAAGCAAGTACATAGGTTGCGATGTTTACCTAATATTGATGGCAAATGGATTACAAGTTGCGAATTTTCTTAGATATACGGAAGAGTAAGCAACATTACAACTACTTTATTTTTTCGTTCAAACGAAAAAAGGACTGAATTATTTATTTATTGCTTAATACTTTATTTCCTATCTCGTCTCGAGAAAAATTTTTGTCTCGGGATCGAAAACTCGCCTCGAATCGAGAATCTCTGATTCGCTCGACAATTCTTGTCCTACTCTAGAATCTCAGTCTCGCCCGAGATTTCTCGACCTCATTCGAAAATTTCAATCGTAACTAAAAATCTTGACTACAGTCACGTACATATTAAGTATTTCTATTAAAAAAGAAAAGTGCTATCATTTCATAATATCTAATTTATTCAGACTTGAGATTTTCATCATTTTTTCATACCAATTGTAGATTTTTAAATAAGATGGAGAATTTTCGACAGAACCGAGCCGGGGTAAGATCTCATCTCGGGCCGGACTCGCACCCCTACACTAAATTTTTTATAAAATTGTATTTATCCAAAGTATTGTTTAATATGACTTTTCGATAATTAGGTCATTTATATGAGAAATTGTAAATGATTGCTTCTAACAGCAAATTGTAGACGGAATTGTTTTAATTTATATGAATATGTTGACAAAAATGTGGAACGCTTCACGATTTTGAAGCGTTCCACATTTTTGTCAATATATTCATATAAATTAAAACCATTCCGTCTACAATTTGCTGTTGGAAGCAATCATTTAAAATTTATCAAAGTTAGACGTTAGAGTCATTTTTTAATTAACCAATGTTCGTATAAACATCTTGCATACATTCCAATAATTATATGAGAAAGATTGGCGTTCTTCAAAAATTAAAATTTGTATAATATTTGAACCCATTGTACTCAATTTCTTGCAAAGGCGCCAACTTGTGATTTACTATAGCTTTATCCACAAAAAATATGAACCAAACTAGATGTGCGCACTTTTTATACTTAGATCTCAATGACGGTCGTGGACATCGCTATTTAAAAGTTCTTATTTTTTTATTTTTTATCAATATCACTACGCGGCTATTTTTCAAGGCAAACGTTTGTCTCTAAGCACAATTGCGTTAGAGTTTCTACTTGCGAAGTCGCTTCCAAATGCATTTATTTTTTTCATTTTCAAGTATTTTGTATTCTGTAAAGTTATTTTTCTTTAGATTTTTTTAAATTTACAACATTTTTAATAAGATTCTCTGCATTACTGTAATAATATGGGATAGAACTTAAGTTTACATTTGCGGAATCACAAACCTTTTAAAGTTAGGTAGATCAAAAGTTATGAACAAAAATGCTAGGATGAATATATTTGTCCTTCTGACTACGGAAACAACTGTTTAAACGAATATTCGGATTGCAGCAATTCGTCTTTAATTTTTAGTAAATATCTCTCTGGAAAATTGTTGTCCCAATCAAAAAGAACAACCTTCCAGAGAGATATTTTCTCAAAATTGAAAATTAAATAATAGAAGTGGTTCCACGTATTTGACGATAATAACAATAGGAGTTTAACATCACCTTAATGCACAAAAGGGTTAGAGAAGATCTGCATGAAATACTATTGTGATAAATATTGTGACTCAATTGATTGCGCGCACTTGTTATAAATCCAAATAACTATGCTAGATTTTTAAATTTGGAATCACGGGAACGATAATTTTACTCGGTTTTTTACTACATTATAATCTTCAATTAATTACTTTCAGACAATCCTCTTGGAATTATTTTTTTTAAACTCAGGCATGAATAAGGACTTTTTTCATGTCTGAAAGTAGAATGGAAAGCGAGACGTCATTTTTCCGGTGCCGACGACTCCGACTCGTACTGAACACTTCGTCCTCGCTAGAAATGGCTCATTTTCTCCACTTGTAGCATAATGTATTATACTTTTATAGCACTGAGTGGCCTAAATCCGCACTTAAGTCACGCGTACCCGTGACTTAAGTAGTCCATTATTGCACCGTGCTTATCGGCACCGTACCTCACGGTGCAAGAATGGACTGCTTAAGACACGAATATGCATGACTGCGGATTTAGGCAAGCAGGGCTATAAAATAGTATACGATACTAGTGACTTAAGTGGCTCATTGCACGGCGCTAACCTCACGCAATGCAATAATGGGCCACTTAAGTCACACGTATCGTAAAGTACTATAATTAAGTATAGTTAAAGTATATAACTGATTATTTCAAAATTTTTAAAAGTCATGGTCAAAATTTAAAAGCAATATATATAAGTCTTCAAACGGCTGTTATCACTGTTTGAGGATTTGTTTATATATAGAAATGATTTGATACTGATACTCAGTATAATTATTTATATTTAGCATTGATAAGTCGAAACAAAAAAGCGTCGTATTTGCAAGTCAATTGATCTGATAATTGTCCTTGAAAATAAAATGCCAGTAAAAAATATTGTTCTATCGTTGGAAATCATTGGATATGTCACTTTTCTGCAATCTAAATAATTTACTGTGCGATAAATTGTAGTTCGAGTATATGTAAAATAGCTAACATACTATCATTGAAGGAGATACTAAACTTAAATAATGCCTATCCACAATGAAACTGTCGTTAACTCTATTTGTCGAAATAAATAAGACTAATGAATATTATAACGTATAAGTATAAAAATGCATGAGTTTTCTTTTAGAGAACGTCTTATCAACGTTCAAGGCAAATTCGTATTGGTATACGACTTTCGCATTTTTCACGCCGAGATGCGCTACTTGTGGAATCGGATAATCAACGTGATCTTCATACGTCGATACATCGAATTCAAGCGACGCTCCTCTAATCGGCAATTGCAGAAGCACGAGTGGTACGATCTCACGACGATTCCCTTTCCGGCGCGCACCAAGGGTCTCGTGGTCACCAAGTACGTCGACACTTGGTATCAGAACAGATTCCGCTATGGAATAAATCACTTTGCCGCTAAAACGAATGATCTCAGAAAGCAGAAATTACGGTTGGTTTATAGTTTTAAATAATTTTGTGGAACATAAAAAAGTTAAGAAAAAAAATAATAAGGTGGAGATAAGACTGTCAAATAAATGGTTTAATTTAGAGGGGTGTTAAAGTCAATTAAAAATACATATTTCCTGTCTCAAATCGTTGTAATTAAATATCAACGATTGAGTAGGATAAGCCACTATCTCAAAACGCTTGAAGAAGTGACTGTTGGATTTCACCAATTGAAAAATAGACTTGAATTTTGTCCGCTTGTTCAGCGATTTTATAACTTCTATTGAATTTGAATAAAATCTCTTGACTGGAATCTCAAGTTTTTGTGTTCGAATAATAGTCATCATAATACTGAAATATTTACTTGAATCATTGCATAATGGCTGATATAAAAACAACAAAGTCATTGTTTTGTATGATTCAAGTTTATATACTGAAATTTTAATAAAATTGACTTTGACATACCTTACTATATGAAAACTAAATTTAAAAACAGTATTATTTATAAATTAATTCAGAGTAGCCGTGTTTGAACACGTACCAGCAGTGACGGAAGATGCACAGGCTTATTATAAAAACCAAAAAGATGTGGATTCTAACTCTAAACCTTTGGGAATAGAATTTGAAGTATGTATGAATATGGTAGTATGTCTTCATGGAGTGTCAATCCGATAAGTTCAACCAATGTATTTGAATTGGTAATTCGATGACTTATTTTTTTTTCAGATGTTGCTGATAATAGCAAATGCATTGAATTTTAAACCAGATTTTTATCAACCTGACAATGTCCAAGTTGAAAGATGGGGTAATACGAAGAATGACACATTTACTGGAATCTTTGGAGAAGCTATAGATGGAAGTGCCGTTTTTTATCTTGGAGATTTATATTATACTATGAGACACCTTCAACTTTTGGATTTATCATGGCCATATAACACAGAGTGTTTAACATTTTTGACAGTTGAATCACTTACTGAAAATTCTTGGAAACTGCTCGTATTGCCCTTTAGGTAAAAGAGTTCATATTATAATAAGATAATACGTTTTCTTGTACTTTTGTATATAAAAAGGATAACGGATAACTAATGTTTCCAGGTTGAATACATGGATAGCTGTTATTTTCACACTATTACTAGCTGGTGCAACATTTTTTGTTTTTGCATGCTTTTACAAACAATATGTTGATATTACAGAAGAATCTACAAACGGATCAGATGCTACTAAAACGTTATTAGAGAATAAAAATTCAAAAATTGTTGGAAAACGAATTACTAAAATTGAAGAATGGAAAGGCTTGTATCTTTTCACAGATCCACAAAACAGTATTTTATATACATATAGTATGCTACTTCAGGTTTCCTTGCCATCATTACCAAGTGCTTGGTCATTACGAGTATTTATAGGATGGTGGTGGATTTTTAGTATTCTAATTGCTGTCACTTATAGAGCAAGTATGACAGCCACACTTGCAAATGCTATTGATAGGTAACATTTTATTTGAAAATTATAACAACTAATAATAATAATTTAATTTTTTTTCAAACTTCCAGAGTTACCATTGATACTATTTCAGAATTAGTAAAAAGTGGTGTACCTGTTGGTAGCTGGAGTGATGAAACAAAAGATTTTTTCATTAATTCCTCTGATCCATATTTACAAAAACTCAGTCACAGATACACTATCACAACAGATGAGCAAGATGCAATTGCTGCTGTTACTAATGGAACGCTATGTTATTATGAAAATATACATGTGTTACAGCGTGAACGAGTTAAGCGGCAAATTCTAGAAGCCGAGTTACAAACGAATGGTACACAAGATAGTAAGCACAAATTTATGGATCATAATTTGCACATTATGGAAGAATGTGTAATAAATATGCCAATATCTCTAGGAATGGATAAGCATTCACCATTAAAACATCAAGTTGATAAATTAGTTAGTTCATTCATTATAATAAACATTGCAACACTACTTAAAATCTGAACAGAGAGTTAATTTACAATGATTCCAGGTAAAACGTATTATAGAAGCAGGATTTGTTGAAAAGTGGTTGAGTGATATTACTCAACAATCAAAGGTATTAGAATTACGTCAAGAAGGAACAGCTCAGAAAGCATTGATAGATCTTGATAAACTTCAAGGAGCAGTGGTTGCTTTAGGAATTGGTTATTTTTTCAGTATTATTGCTTTAGTAGCAGAGACATGGCACTGGAAGTACATTGTATTGAGAAATCCAAACTTTAACAAATATCGTATGGATTTATTTTACAAGAAAATGTAAATATTGTTTACCTTATAAATTCAGAAATAAATTCTAGTCCCTCAATCTTACCTTTTATACAGAACTTGTAAATTCATAATCTATTCAACAAATGACTAAGCAGACGACGTGTCATTTATAGAATAAAACGTTAAAGGCAACCTCCATTAATTAAAAGTATCTTCAAACAACGAAAAATTAAAATTTCGGAAGTCAAAATTGCATTTAGTATTACTGAAACATTAAATTATTATAAACAACTGCTTGTTATTTAGATTTAAGAAAATAATGACTATGTTTACATACATACTATGTTACGAGAAATTATTAAAGAATAAGGCACATTTTTTGATTTCTTCATTTTATTTCGTTAATATAGGCTAATCTAGAAAGTATATATACATTATGTAAATATCATTTTTCTAATTAATATTTACTACGGCTGACACACAAACGATATAGAACGCGCAACAAGTTATTATGTAAAAAAGTTATTTCGACAAACAGCTGAGTTTTTGCCTGTAATGTTGTCCAGTCTGATGTAAGTGGCAACAATGAATATCTTATAGGGCGGGAAATTTTAAATGCAAACTATACATATGTTCTTTTAATGAAACTGGTATATATCTTTTATTAAAAATGTATATTCATAGCTATTTAATACTTCTCTATTGATAGACGAAAATAATTATTAAAGAGTAAAATTAAACCACATAAAAACAGATTAGCTTCTTTTTATAATAAAAATACGATATGAATGATAAGTAAGTATAACGACCAATAATTGATGCTTTTCCAGAAACAAAATCGACTCCATTCTTGAATTTATAACAGCAAATACAAATAATAACAACAATCAGGATGTTGTGCAAAAACAAAAGAAAATGTTCAACTATATCACAGGTGGAATAACGAAAAAATACTTCCAAAAAACACAAAAAAAAAATGGAAAAGAAAGTACCTCAAATTTATCCCCCAATCCACGCAAACACGAAACAAAACCTCAAAAACCTCGAATCACCAGAACTTACCGACCAATTCCGCTCCAACCTCCGTACCCCCCAATCACCGGCAGGTGTCGCCACTCGCACCTCCGACCACCCAGCGCATGCGCTCGCGACCCGCGAGATTTTCGCGCGCTCTCGCGGCTCGCCGTGGCACAAAACGCCCGCTTTATCTCCCTCGCTCTGCGCTCTCCGGACTCTCCCCCTCCCGTTTCCCCCATCCTGCACACCACACACTCGCACTCGCGCGCGCGCACACACACTCCTGTGCCCGTGCCTATGTGCACGGAGAGAAAGATGGCCGCCCGGAGCCTGATGCCGTTCGATGTGCGCGAAAAATAATATGGCATCCCGGTGTTGTTGTTGCCGTTGCTCCTGACGCTGACCGAGCGCGCGCGGCCCTTGCTCGTCTTTTCTTTTCCCTCGTTTCCGTTACGTCCGCGCGTCGCGAGTGCGCGCGCGCGCGCGCGCGTGTGTGTGTGTCCGTGTGTGCGTGGGTGCCTGGTGCGCGTCGTCGCGTCGTCCTCGTTCAACCTCCGCGCGAGAGTTGACGTTGCTCTTCCCCCCTCCCGTCCGGGTCCGTGTTTGTCTCCCGAGGACGCGCAGCGCCTGCTGCGGGGGCTACAGCGATCAACGTCCTCCTCCTCGTCGTCGTCGGTGATTATGGCCCTGGTGACGGTGCAGCGCTCGCCGAGTGTCTCCAGCTCGCCGCAAAGCTCGGTGAGTGGATCTCCCCCTTCCTGGATTATTGCCGTAATTTTTGAAGCTGGCTTTGTGTTGGTTACGAGGATGAAGCTTCTGCTCGCGGGGGCTTTTTATCGTGGCTCCTTGTTTCTCTGTTATTTGCCTCCGTCGCTGTCAGTTTATGGTCAGGTGGCACTGTGACAGCTACGAATTGAATTTTTTTTTCTAGGCTTATTGTTTATTTCTATTCGGGCTGGATACGTGCGGTGGGATTTACGCTGGCGTTGTGTTTAAGGTTACAAAGAAGAGGAAGGCATTTAGGTTCTTCTTTTCTTCTTTACGAAGCATAATAAGAGAGAGACGTACACTCGTGCACACACGCTCATCATCTCTTGTGCTATTCGATCGCTGCGTCTCTCTCGCGCTCGTTGCGCGGGGCTGTCTAGGAGAGGGAGAGAGAGAGCGATTACACTGCACGCGAGTTTCCTTATATGGTCGGGCGTACTTGACGTTTTTCCACTGCACGCATAGGCAGCGAGCAGCAGCAGCAGCAGGCGCGAGAAAGGTAATATTCGCCGATTCCTAAGCCCGATTACTCTACCGCTGCTGCTGCTGCTGCGTGAGTGTTTTTTTTGCTTCGCTCTGGTCGCCCTCGACCAATTTTCTTGCTGCCTCTCGTCGTACAGCTGACTGCTGCTGCACCGAAATGCGAACAAGGAGTTTGTTTAAATAATACGATCGGAAGATTGTTTTTTCTTTTGTTTTGAAGAGAGCTGAAACGTTAGTTGAGAAGTGAACGTATTATTATCGTACGGCTACTCCGAAATGCGAGAGAAGGAACATTTGTTTAAACAATGTATTCGCACGTTGTTTATTTTTATGTTTTGGAGAAAATTAAAACATTAGCTGAGAGACGAAGGTATCGTTGTTATACGGCTGCACCGAAATGCGCCGAAAGAAACATTTGTTTAAACAATGTAATCGTGCGTTGTTCTTTTTTTTTGTTTGTTTTAATGAAAATTGAAGGATTGAGCGGGAGGTGAAGGTATTATTATCGCTTTTTAATGAACGGAGAGCAAAGAGGAATGAGTCAAAAGCGAGCGAGCGAGCGCTCGCCGTATCTCTCTCTCTCTCGCTCTCTCTCTCTCTCTCTTTGTCTATAGAGCGGATCTATTGTGTGTGCAGTGTGCCCGTCGTGACAGTAGGCACTTGTTACCGTTTCCCCGCGAGATTATTGATACAGCGACTGACGTCGTCGTTGCATGCCGTCGAGTGGCTCTATTTTTTTTATCACGCTCTCGCGTTATACGTTGTAGGAAATTCAAGAGAGCAGCGATAGCCAAAAAAGGTCAAAACCCAATACTTTGCTTCATAAAACCACGAATATATCGAAATAAAAAAATAAACTATACTAATTAATAAATTATTTTAGTTTTAAAAATGAGGAAAACATTGTTCAAAACTCTGCAATGAAATTAAATGTCCTTTGAATGATAATTTTGTTTACAAGAAAAAGTAGATGTTTTGTTAATCATTTTGATGTTTCTTGGTAAATATTGTCTAAAATTGATAAAAATGTTAATTTTGTAATATACAAATCAGGTATTAAATTTTCTAAATGATAACATTATAAGTAAATAATTTTAAATTGTAGTTGGAACCCTCCGTTGAAGAGATTTTCTGAAATATTCAGACCTGCATAAAATTACTTAAATACATGTAAAAAATCGTTTATAATTTACATACTTCAATTTATAATTTATATCATGAATGAATTTTGCAACAAATAAATATATTTTTAAAAATGATTAAAATATCACTATCATGAAAAATTAAATTATCTAAAATTTCAATGTTAACTGAAAAAGTGTAAACTCCGCTGCCAGTTTAATAAATCTTCCGAACGCTAAAGGTGTACGTAAAAAATGTATGAATTTTCAGATATAGCCCCACCTACGGCCAGCATCGAGATTTCCCTCTCGTTTTCTCTCCACGCGCGCGAGCGTCGTCGAGGTGAAGGTCATTGTTTCAGGAGGGGAAGAAAAACGCCAGCGAGGGTGGCCCCTTTTTCCCATTTCTTTCTCTCTGGCTGTTTCTTTTTCGGGAGGTCGTCGGTACGAAAATGATCTGCGGTTGACGCGCGCGCGCGTGTGTTTTCCGTGCGGCTCTCCCCGAAAAATGCGCCGAAGGGCAAATATCGATTACAAATGGAGTGTGTGTTGGTGCGGTGGTTACACGCGGGAAGAGCAGCGGATGTTCGCCTTCGTCGACTGGCGAATCGGAAGTTCTTTTCGTTTTTGGAAGGGGAAGTAATTTGGGCGATAAGAATCGTTTCGTTTTCTCGGCTGAGGAAATGTTTATCGGCGTAGGATGGCGATTCTTTTTGGATAATGCTTGGTAATACGCGCGTAAAGTAGTTTTTTTTTCGTTACTAGAATAAAATGTTTTTGTAATGATTTGATTTTTATTATAAGTGTATAATTGAAAATTCGTAAGTAACTTATGTTATACTTTTGTATATAGGTATTGAAGATTATTTCCTTTGTTTCAAAAAGAGTGTTTTTATCATATTCAGTTATCTTTTTTCAAACAGTTGATGACTTTATTTTGTAAAGTATATACTTGTATGAAGATATTGTTAATAAATAATATGTTTTATTTTCTTATTCTTGTTTACCCTATTTTTTATTTACTGCGCAATTAACTTAAAGATTAACAAAAATGTTAATCTTTAATATTAAAACAATTATGCATTTTTGTGTTTATAATAGACGTATTTACATATTTTTTTTTCAAAATCATTAACTGTTACGATAAAATTTATTTTTTTAAGTCTCAGAGTTCTTTATGATTAACTGTAAAATAACTGTATATATTTATTTACATAGTGAAGTTCGCAGACAACGAAATATTATTTGTTTCCGTGTTTTAAATCACTTGTATAGTGTATACCTATGTTCTGCCTTGTTCGTTTGTTATTGCGATTATCTTATCTTGGCATGATGCATCATGAAGTCACTCTTAATAAAGAAATCCCTCTTTACTTGTGCATATCCATGATTTTGAAAGATACTGTTTCTATTCATTCAACTCTTATATTGCAATAAAAGTTTTGGTTTGCACTCTGAATCATTGTGCGATATCCTAAGTTTAACAAGGCAAATATTCATCTATATGTAATTATTTGTTATGAAATGAAACTAAGGGACTAAAAGCGTTTTACACTATAGGACAATCTATATATTTAAGAAAATAAGGGAAAATTTTGCGACAGTCGTTCAGCTCTGATCTTATACCCAAAGCAGATAAATTATATATGATAAGAATGGGTTCGACTTGAAGTTGTGCCTTTTCAAGGTTTTAGGGTTTGAATGGTAAAATTTGTTCTATACTTATCATACATAAAATGAAAATCGGAAACAACTCGACCAAAAAATAAAAAAAAAATTGTTAAGTGCACACTTACCAGACCCGGATTTTCCGAATGCTTTTGGTATTTTAATTGGTAAAAAAATTGTTCACCAAAGAAAATTAAACTAGACGTTAAAAGTTTTAATTTGAGATGTGCTCAATCAAAATATATTATTCCTATGCAAAGCTATATACAAATAAAGATAGTGATAGAAAACGTCAAAAATACGTGGAAATTAAAGATTTCGTATCTGGCATGTCTCAAATTAAAGCTCTTAATGTAGTAAGTACTAATACCAGTAAGAGATTGACGGTTCAGAAAAATCTGAAATTAAGCGTGAGTAGATTTCAGTTTAAAAATGACTCAATTAAATTTTGGTGAACTCTTTGAACGTGAGAAAAAAATTATAAACATTTCAATTTTCATCGCCCATCTTTCTCTTCAATTCTTGATTTTATAACACTGATGGTTCAGAATTAGCTCAAATTTGACAGATTATTAGTTAAAGATCTAAAGAATAATTTGAGTGCTTGTAAATAAGGATTTTGAGCCTATGTGCGTAGTAATAAATAAATGAAAATAAAAAAGGGTACACTTAACCTCAAAAAATGAGTCAAATCAACTTCCATGTGAAACTTTTTATTGATAATTGTGATAAATAAAATTGCTTAAGGAGAATGTATAATCATTATTTGGTGTAAGTTGATTTACGCAACTTCTGTTATTAATTGTATCTCACAAATAAACAAGAAATAAAAAGAGCACTTAATTTGACTAGCTACCTACCGGTAGTACTCTCTTAACATCTGTTTAATTTTCTTTAGTGAACAAATTTTGTTCATCAATCGGAGCTGAGTTACTTATTAACGACTCAATTAGAGCCTTTATTAAGCCCAAATTGTTCATTATTTTTCTCGTTTTTAGAATGCCATAAGCATTCGAAAAAACCCGATGTGGTAAGTGTGCACTAAAAAAATTTTATTTTCACTTTTTGGTCGAGTAGTTTCCGATTTTCTGTAGAATTTCTCATATATATGAAACTAAATATTCTTCTTCTATTTTCTTTCGATGTTATGTTCTTCAGCCACGTAGCGACTGATACTTGCTAGTTTTATTAAATTAAGAATTGTTTTTTATTATTCTGAATTTTAGTAAAATATAAAAATATTTAATCCATTTGCCACATTGAGAAAAATGTTTAATAAGATGAATTAAATCAGAACTAAACATGCAGTAGTAATTTGATTCAATTAATCTTTGTTAATAGAAGGTGAAACTAATAATTTAGTAACATCGACTAACCTTGGAGTAAATCTTATCGTTCGAGTGTCTATCTTTGTCATAAGTGCTGTGATACACAGGTTCCCAATTTATCGTTACCAATATAGTCTCAAAAATACAAATATATTTACTTTAAGTAAGTATGTCATCTATCAAAATTGCATTGTAAGGGCATTTCTTAGTTAGTAATCATACTTTCAATCTGTTTTAAAGTTTAAGACCAGCAGCAGATTTAGTAAAAAAGAACAATGGTAATAGTCATGGAATTACTAGAGGCTTATATATACCAAACGAGAAAAGTTACTTTTTACTATATTATACATTACTTTTTTCTTCACATCTATACCCACATCGAAGATTAAATATAAATATGATAAGAAACACATGTCTGAGCACTCTTTCCATCTCCTTGACCTTCAAAATCCGCCAACAACCATCAATCTCACAAAAAACACCGCCTAAAAACCCCTCGTTCAGTAATTCTTTTTATCAAAGTGACACCCTATACATCCCCCAAAAAACTATCCTCAACAATTCATATCACGTCTCATTACCCAATGGACACTCCACCCCGTATCCCACGCTCTCCCAATCAAAATCTCAGCCACTCTCTCTCATCATCAATCTCCAGCGTAAAACCACCTCACCATACATATACATCCCCGCAAAAAGAAAAATCGATCGGCCCGTGTCATCAACAGGCATGCACAGCTCTCCTATACATATTCCCTTCGTCGTGGGGCCGAGTTCCCGCGACAGCAGCTGACGACGCCGCTTTCGTGCGTATGCGCGCGCGCGTCGACTCGACCCCCTAGCTCGTCGTCGCTGCTGCGCCTCTTCCGCGTGTGCATGCATGCATGCACGGCAGAGCAGCCAGCGTCGACGGAGATTCAGATTTGGATTCAGTCGGCTCGACGCGCCGGTCCGGCTCGCCCGTCTGCACAGAGCTGCTTCTCTCGCGTGCGCGCGCGTGTGTGTGTGTGTGTGTGTGTGGATCGACGCGCATGCGCGAGTTTTATGCCGACGGGGGAGGGGGGGACGAGAGTGAGAGTATGTAAGAGTGGTTTTGATTGTTTTTATATGGTGAGTGGTGTGTAGTGGGGGATTTGTAAGAGGTGGTGGTGATGGTGGTGTATTGTTAATAAAAAGTATAGTGGACACGAGTGGTAGGAAATATGGTGAAGAGAATTGGTGATCTGGTGATTTGGTGTTATATTAATGGATGGGGGTGATTATTAGGTGTACGGGTGATTAAAACGTACTATGTACCGATACATTTTGTAATACATTTTTGCGTTATAATACGTGGGGACGTTCTTTATGCGGTAATGGTATAATTAAACGTAATGTTATATAATGTAAAGTATCTTTCAAGAATGTCGTGAGACAAGATCTTTCTGAATAACTTCGGTAAAAGTAAATGCCATTGAGAAGCAAATATTTTCATAATTTAAAGACAAATTATTAATATTTAATATTAATATAATAATAAACCACGAGGTAGGACACATGTACAACAATAAATATCAATGCGAAGTACAAATCACGCTCTTCTCACTGAAAAATGCACTATAACATTACATTAAAACATTATTTCCTATTTGATATGGAATAAATCCGTTATAAAGCTAACGTTTCTTAATTTACTATAACACTGCTATTCGTCGTGCTTTTAATCGTCCCCCGTCCACTGCACACAATATTTAAAAGACGCTTAAACTTTTCTCGATCGACAAAAGCGTCTACACTCGTCTCGCAACTATACAACACTATCTTTAACAACAATGACACAATAAATAATAAAAAAAGGACCAATCACCCTCCTATAAGAATCTAAAGCCTCAACGCGATTGATAGCTCACGGCCCGTCGCTGTGAGCGAGAACCCATGTCCAGTGCTATTCTCGAGATGATCCTGCTGAAGCAGAAGAGCTCGCTGCAGTCGCACGTGCTGCTGAGCCAGGCGAGCGCGGCGGTGGTCGAGGCCGCGCCGCCCTCGCCCTGGACGTGCATCCTCTGGGCCGACGACCAGGCCAGCCGCCGGGGCGCCCGCGTCACCCAGCTGCGCAACCGAGTCACCGCCAAAGTAAGATTACTAAGATCGATCGGCTGTATAGTCCGGTCATATTAGACTTAAAAAGTAGTGTTCTGGAAAATCGTGTAAAGAGGATATGTTACAATTGAATCTTATAAAGAAAAGTGTCCTTAACATAGGAAAAATAAAAACAACTCGAGAGAAGTTCCGGAACATTGTTTAAATAATGAAAATTTAGTATAGGTATTCGCGTGTGTTTGCGGTGCGTCGGTTTTACCGTTATTGCAGAGTCGTTTTTTTTCTTCTAAGAGGTATCAGCTTCAAGATACGTCCTCAAATCTGATTCATATTCACTAAATTAACCAATACTGGTTTAATGTACTGTCTTCATAATCATTTACTAGATAACTGTATCGTTGTAATATAACTGGTTCATGAACTATATAGTATTCAAGATTACTTAACCTCTTATTACTCAAGCATAGGATATATCAATCTTATAGAAAGGAAGGGATTAGGAGAATTTAAACAAAAAGCTTCAAAAATCATATATGAATAATATTTACTTACTAAAAGAAAACTTAATATCTAAATATTAAATATATTACTTATTTACATAACCAAACCACAATCATATAATAGCATATACATTATACAATTATATTATTAAATAAAATTAAAAAAAAACTATTCTAAGAATAATATCCATATTGGCCTTATTAAATATAACACAAATATTAGATCCAACTTGAATACCTTTTCTATTTAAAAATTGGATAAGAGATTCACGATAATTAGCAAAATTAGGGCAATACCATATTAAATGTTCCAACAATTGGATATTTTCACATTCACAAAGATCAGAATCAATAATGTTTTTCCTGAAAAGATGGTCTTTAGTGCGAACATGATTACTTTTAATTCTGTTGATTATAGTAATCCTTTTTCTATCCAATGAATAATTTTTTAACCAAGCATTGCAATTAAATTTATCATTATTTTCGACGTATAGTACTCCTTTACGACCATTACTAAAATCATCATTTGTAATATAACTATTCATCTCAAAAGAGGCCACTAAAGTGTAATCAGGAAAAAATTCCTTGTAATAAAGGAGATTAGAATCACAAAGATCCTTGGTCAACGCATTGAGAGTCGTTGTTGTTTGCTTTCGATGATGGAGTGGCCGTCGCGCTGCTGGGATTGGAGGGGGAAGGGTAGTGGAATAGTAGTAGGAGGTTACGAGGAAATTTTCGTAGCTTGGTTTTAGTGCAGAAGAAATGTAGTTGGTTCGGAAGTGGTATTGTAGTCAGTTTTTTAATAAGACGGAGTTTTAGATGTTGTGTAGTCTTATTATGGGAATGGGATATGTATAGACAGGGGGTTTAGAATCAGGGAATATTAATAGGTCCATTTTGAAAATGTACCACGTAACATTCGAGTCATTAAAGGACAAATTTATGAAATTGTTACGAAAGGCTGATTACCACTTTATGTCGCTGACACGGTGCTGACTATTTTACCGCGTGAAACCAATTTAAGATTATATCTGAACATTTTATAAAATAACATTATATAAAAGTACAATCGAAGATTTATGTTTAAACTTTCATTTTTAACGGCAGTTCTTACCTGGCTGATTGAGTTTGAAGTACGATGATATAATTTAAGAACGATACCATAAGATAATATTTTTTATCATAATTAAATTATTTAAGATAAGCCATTGTTTTTACAAGAGATTGATAATTTTACTCTTTTTAATATATTTCGATTTAAGTAAATTCTATAATTTACGATATTCATACATATAATGATTTTTTTAAGTGTCCAAAAACGTGTGAACATAAAGTATAATAGTTACATGAAAGTCAACCTTACGATTATTTCAAAATTCACGAGATGTCATAAAGTATCGAATTATCAAAATATAATTTTATTGATTTATTATTTTATATTAATAATTCACTCAAAAGTAAATCTTCATTTAAATTACTCAAGTTACCGATATTTGATATAACATAAGTTTTTGATAAAAATGGACTTATTTCACTTTGCTTCTACAAGGTAATAAATACAATGAACAAGTGATTGTGAGCGAGTTAGATTTTTTGTATATATATTCGGAGAATTGCAATAAAACATTATTGCTTTTTTGTTAAAAAAGGAAAAGTTGTAGTTACAATCCTAAGATTTATACAATGGTACACGCCTAGGAATTAATTATTTCACAATGAGCAATAATCCTAGACGTTCATCATCCTACTGTCTCTTCCACAACTATTCCAACTACTATGTAAAAAAGTCGGCGCGCAATTGAAAATTTTTCCATTAACTTTTAACAGCTCGTTAAAAAAAGGACCCAATCCAATAACTGTCGCTTTCTTCGCAGAAGTCATCAAGCATCTCTCTCAACGTCCTCTTACAATAATACTCCAACCGCAGTTAATTACAATCCAATCAATAAAAATGTTCATCTCGTAACCACCAGCAGCCAGCAGAGAACGGCGATTAATCACCGTCGTCGCCATCTCCGCGTATATACCGCGCTTCCGTCACAAAGCAGCGCTCGCTGCACCGAGAAGCGAAGAACCCAAGTGCAGAAAGAAAAAAAACGAAGTCCGAAACAATACTATACTTAGACTCCGACTCCGGGACTCACCTACCCCCTCTCTCTCTCTCTACGGCGAATATCTGCATTGTCTTATATAGCGCCCAGCAGCTCGGGTATTTAATTGCGAGGCAGCAGCCCACTTCTCTGTCTCGGGTGTATATAGGACTCTATTCCGTCCGAGGATTCTCAGGCATGACCGTTACGCATTGTTCTGACGCCCGTACGTACCTACGTACGTACGCTTTTACTCTCCTTCTGCTACGGTCTCTGTTATATAGGTACAACGTGTCACTGTCGTCGTTCTTTCGTCTCTTTTTTTTGGGAGGGGGAGCGTATATATAAATGTGAGAGTGCAGCATTTGGCTGAAAGGGCTACACGATGGTGCCGAGGCATGCGCTTCCTGGTGCCCCCGAATTATATTGCGCAACGGGCCGCTGCAGAGGCGCGCGAACGTAACGAATGGGTCACGCGTCAGCGGCCGCGCTGATGTAGCCGAGCTTCTGTGCGTGTGTCGCGAATGCCGCTGCTACTGGATTTTTGGGGGTTTGATTTTGTTTGGTTTGGTGTTAAGGGAGAGACGTGGGATTTCTTCCTTTCGTGATTTTGCGCAGGTGGATTTTTGGTTGAGGTTGGGCGTACGCGGAATTTTGACTGTATAAATGGGTAAATTACTCTAGAATTTCGAACTTTGTCGAAGAGAAATTTATTTTTTCAAATTGGGGCACGTATGTGAAAGAATGATAGAATGCTCACGTAGTATGTAATGCTGTAATCAGTACATTAAAAATGATTAGATCCGTCTATTGAATTGTAAACAAACAGGTGAAAATCAACTAACTAACTTAACTTATTCTTTTTTTAAATAGTTCTTTGATGCCATAGAACTAGATAATTAGCATTATACCCTGGTAGAAAATTGAGCATATTAGATGGTCGGTTCACGATCTATTGGGCAGATCCGTTTCCTAATAGTTCGCCAGAAATAAACCAGCATCTGACCAGAAATTTATAGAAAATCTAAATAGCTTACATAACCCTAAAAAATTATTGAAAATGTAAATCCCATTATAGTACTTCTGCGTTAAAACAGCATGCAAATTTTTATTCGATTATTTATTTGATTTTTTAATGTCTTATTTAATTATAAAACTCTAACCTTAAAAAAACTTTTAATGAAATTTGTTTTTAGTTTTTATTTCGAATTTATCCCAAATATATCTTAGCATTCTATTAACAATAAGCTATTAAATCCATGACATAATAATCATTATTAACTTATAAAAATTCGTTAAACGTTATTTTTTATTTATTTATTAATTAACAATAAGTTGGTCAGGTTTCTGACGAGAAAACGTCGACAGGTAGCGGGGTTTCTGGCCAGACTTTTAAGCAGAAATTGGCCATTCCCTATAAAATAGAGTAAAATTTGGCGATCATATGGGGAACGTTTCTACCAGGGTATACACACTGAAAAAAAAAAACTTGTTAAATATAAGTAAACATTTCCTTGAATCGTACTAAGAAAAGATTTACTTAAATAAAGTAAATATTTCTTAAATTTAGTAAATATTTATTGAATTGATGAATACCAGTCTAAACATAATTAAATATTTACTATTACCAAATAAATCTTTTCTTAGTACGATTCAAGGAAGCGTTTACTTAGATTTAACCTTTTTTTTCAGTGCACGAATATTAGTCCAGGCGCTTAATACATCTGAGCAGAATTATAAGGTTTCCTCCGTCATTTGGTGTTTTTTTAAAAATGTTTTTTAGAATATTGAATCCGAATTTATTGGTTACTAAGATCTAAAATGGTTAAATATTTTGTTACTAACTTTTTTTTTCATAAATCTCGTTTTTCTCTTTTAACTATCTATTTCGTATGAATAAACATTACTTTTTCATGTTTTTGGTATAGGAAATCTGATTTTATTAGAAACCAAGTCAAAGAATGGTCAAATTTTTTGTTATTAGTGATTTTTCTGTCTATAAACCACAATTTTTATTTTTTTTATCAAACGTACCCCACCTATTATGCCGTCTTTTGCCGAAAATCGTTACACAACAAAAAATTTGAGCATTTTGAGGATTTGCAACTAATAAATTCTCGTGTCAAAACCATTTTGGGGCTATGGATAATAAATCCTCAGTATCAAAAAAATCCAAAGTAATAGCAAGTTACCAAGGGGGCCAAAAAGTTTGATTACTACTTAAACCTCCCTCAGCGCCATAACTATATACTGCCGAGTTACATATAGTTCAAGCCATTCACTCGTATATTTATAGATCACAGTGAAATATTGTATATCTTCAGTTTAAAAATTTTCATCTAAATGTTTACTTAAAAATCAAAATTACATTCTTTAAAGTATACACGTTCTGTAAGGCAAACTAAAAATCCTGCAACATACCTTGTACATACTTTTGACAAATTACAGTTCTTCCAATAATATACAGTATGTATACTATGCAGTCTTGTAACAGCCACCTAGAAAGCATCGCAAAAGCACAAAATCAAAAATTCAAAGAATCGCAACCTCCACTTTACCCAAGCACCTATAACCGACATCCTCACCCGCCCTAATCTCACACTTGCACCATATACTCTCCACAAGCAAGCCGACTTTCTCGCTCCTTATCCCTCCTCGTAATGCCCCAAGAGAACCTCAAGCCCGCACCAAGCAAGAACAAAAAACCAGAATGCCCCGACGCATGCCTCTGCCGATGCTATCTCTCGGTCTTGCGTTATTACGCCAAGTGCACAACTCGCGCTCACGTTACGTCGAAGGATATCGAGGCTCTAGCCCCGGCGTAAAACCGCGCGCGATGCATGTTATATGCCGTAATCCGCGATCGGCGCACACGACGTACCGTGTAAACTCGTGCATCGAGCTTCTTCTTCTTCTTGTACACGTGCCGCTGCTGGCTGCCGGAAATAGTGCGCGCCGTGCAGATATGTGCGGCTCGTTGCGCGATGCTTTTATTGGGGCTCGTTTTCTGCTGTTGCTGCGGCGGCGGCGGTAGCCAGATGCGAGCGAATAAGGAGGAGGATGTGCGCAATTGAGTAAGGAGGTGAATTCTTATGCGCGCGGGTTTGAAGCTTACCAGTGCCCAACGCGTTGGGCTCGTGGATGGAGTGAGCTTGGAGGGGGGGAGCGGTGCGTTGCGAATGTTTGGCTTTTTGTGCGCGTTGCATAATTTGGTTTGGAATGAAATGTTGGTTTGTAAATTAAGAGCAGAAGGCTGCTAAGTGTGCTTGGAGTATAATGAGCTGGGATAGTACAGTCTGCAAGAGCTTCTGGTAATTGCATAAAAATAATACCTATTCATGAGTTTTGGGTTGCTTTTTGTTTATAAGCTATCCCAGGAAATAACACGGTGAGAGAGTCGATACTCTGCCTTTCGATATTTTTATTTAAAAAGGTATAAAATCATATAGTAATTCAATGCAAAAGGTAAACTATTGTAACGATTACTTCATCGAGTTACTATATGATTTTATAATTTTTTTAATAAATAAACTGGCACAATAATTGACTTTCTTAACCCACCTCTATAATTTCAAAATATATAAAATGTATAATCAATTGTTTCACGTACTCACCCATGATAAGGTCTCAATCTCATTTGTAGTCTGATATATTTGGATACAAACATTATCTATTTTCGCATAGTCTGAATGTCATTTTAACCTGCTGCTGTTTCGATGACTTAGTTTTTCAATTTGAAGTTATTAAGAATCGGAAAGCAACACAAAAATTGAAAGTTATATATTTGTATACTTTCACAATACTACTTTTGTCATAATAATAATAATAATAATAATAATAATAATAATAAAAAGCACAGCTCAATTCAATAGCATAGAGTCAAAGTAGAATACAAAATGATCAAAACTGACTCTATTACTAATGCCTATTATAATTTTGCTATGATGTTCATAAATTCTTATACTTTGTATTATAATATTATAGATAAATTGAGACTGTGTTTTAAAAAATTTATTGTTTTAATTATTTTTCTGTATACTACCTCATTACGTATTTCAATTTTAAATATTAATTAGCTCGAATTCTTAATTTTTCAGCGAAACTTCATTAAAATTAAATCGACGTTTTTTATATTTTACAGTCCTTTCTCGAATCGAAAACAACTAATTACGAATGTAATGCAATTGATTACACTTTTTGAGGTCTCCAGATAACATCATCCAACTTCCCATAACATTAACTCTAATCGAATAACATCATATATTTGTACAACCTCTTACACATTCGTATAACTCCGATACAAGCAAAAGTAACCCGTCGCATACATTAGTGCACCTCGACATCACCTCGACAAGTACACGTGAAACGCATCTCCGCATGTGTCCCGCTGCGTCTTGGCATTATCGTAAAATTTCCAAAGAACCCCCTTTCCGCGAACTATAAAGTCCGTCGCTGCCCGATTGAGACATCCCGTCCGAGCCTTTAACTTCGCATAATTTAGATGCAAAACGGCCATATCCGAGCAACACACAGACCGCGATTTCCCTTCTCTTTTTTCTACCTTCGTCGATGTAAGAAGCAAAATTTAAACTCGCATCGGTATACGAAAAATGTTCCTTATCGTCGCGAAAACTGCGCGTCGTTAAATGATTTTTTTCCTACGTACGCCGCCGCTCCGCTGCTTCAGCTTCTTCAATGGGATAATTCGATTGGGCGCAATAATAATCGTCCATTGGCGAGCTCCCGGACGTGCTCGGCCGATCTCGCGTACGTGAATGACGCGCGATTGGGAGCGCGGCGAGGATCATAAGAAGGGAGAAAAGTGCAGAAATCGCCGCCGAGATAAGCGCCAAAGGAGTGGCGTTTAATAGATAAAATTGCAGCTTTTATTTCAGTCTCCTTGCCGGCCAGATTGCCGTATAACGATGTTTACGTTTACGATTATGCTCGATTTCTTTTCGCGTAAAAGTTTTTTTTAACGCTTTTTGCGCTGGGATCGCGTATAAAAGTTTGTTTACGGTCAATGTCTCAATTAAATTGTGTACACGCAGAGCGTATTTACGCTGTTTCAGATAATTTGAGATAATTTATCCAACTCTCCTCAGATTGTAAAATCATTCTTTCATTATTCTAAAATCGTTACTTTAAGTCTGCAATAAACATTTTGTACGGTATAAAGTCCAATGTCCGGTACGCAGCATTGAAGAAAATTCCATTTCCTCCGAAATAATTACATGATTTCAGTAATTTATTGGATGTATCAAAATTTATCGACGTCTATAAAATGGGCCTTTCACATTCATATTTCTAAAAACAGCTAAAATCGTTGTATACTTTGCAACAGCTTGAGAAAGTTATATTTTTCATGTTTCTATTTTACGTTATAATAATTGAAATACCGCGTATTTACTTTTTAATGTGAATATCGAGCAACTTCCAATTTTCCAATTTTATTGTACTTCCAGAACAGAAACTAAAATACCCGAGATTAAATCACTGCCTCATTAGAAAGTAATGCTGAAATAAACTTAAAATAAGTGAAAAATATTTATATCCACTTATCTTCTCGCATTTATTTATCCATCTGTAAAAATAATCATAATTTGTAACCACCTCGGTTCCGTCTCAATTAAAGAATCTAAAGACATTAACAATTTCTCGCAATATTTAAAATCCCCCCCTCCCCCCAAAATGCGTTATCTATTAATTTCGATTATCTAAATTACACTCGACCACTCGCATCCCTTCCTTCATTTTTCCTCATTTCCCCAACTCTTACTTTTCGTGTTTCCGTTTCTTCCTTTATTTTTGCCCCCGCGAGTACTATATACGAGTAACCGGTCACGCGCGACCGATCGGCCGCGATTTGCATATTACGAGGGAGAGAGAAGGACCGAGCGAGTAACCAGCCCTAACTGCAGCGATCGTTAAAGATATTCTCGGTTTTATGAGCTCGTCGAGCAGACGCCGATGTGCGAGCGCATCGTCGTCGTTCGTATAGCTTGATTCCCCCCGACCGTCGTCGCCTTTTCGTCCTTCTCCGGGGGGGTTCCTTCGGGATACAACACGAAGCCGAAGCTCGCGATGGACTCTGATGCCTTTGTTCCGAACCGGATAGGACGGACGCGCGACGAGTCGAGAGCACCGCGAGTCTCCTCTGTGGACTCTCTCGTTTGATGCAATTTTCGATAAAGTGCCGTCCGTTTATTGCCGCTTGCGATCGCGGCTATTTTTGGAAGAGGTCTGTGAGAGGGAGAGAGAGAGTGAGTGCGGTGTGGCATTAAAGACTGTAAAAGTCTGTTTATGGGGTATGCGCGCGAGAAAATGGTTATTAATTAAGGGTAATTTGAATGTAATTATTTTTTATGAGATTGGTGTTCTTTGTATGTATATAAGTTTGATATTATTTTTATGGAAGAGGGCGTGGACATGTTCTTGACAGAATCTATTTTTTTTTAACACTATATTAGCGAATCGTTTCTGGCTTACAGAGACAAAATATTTATTTTTAACTTACAAGGTTAGATATTAAGGGGATCCCATAGTTGAAGGTAGATTCCTAGTTCGTATTTTTAGTATTTTTAGTTTTGACACAACTCTTATGATTCGTAGAATGTGCCTCTAATCGAAAAATTAAATAAAATTAAAAACTCACATAGATAAACGAAAAATGGCTCATTGTCGGTAATGGGTTTAAGGTGTTGGACTCCACTCTCCTCTTAAAATAATTAAAATTGAGTAGATAAGGTTGCAATCGTTTGATATACTTATGAAAGATTTTTTGATATAAATTATGAATAATTTTAAAAAATTTTGAGATGTATAAATTTCTTTAGAAAGTTTTTTCTTTAAATTGATTTTATTTATAAAATAATTAATATATTATAATTCAGTAATTTCTTGACTCGTAGTCTAAAGAAAAACATCCAATTTGATATTTGTCTGTAAAAATACAAAACTAGTACCTACCGGTTGTAGGTCAGCCGTCTACTGACTTTGTAACGTTATAACACAGCTGCTTAGAGCATATTAATTAAGGCTAGTACGTGGTGGATTCATACTTTGGTTCTGAAAGTAAGCCGCGCCCCTTCTTTTGGTTATGCTCTTTATACTTCCTTCCGCGCACGAAAATGGCGCAAGATATTTTAAAAGCAAATTGGTCTCTTTTTGACTTCACGGAGATAACTGGTGGTAAAAAATGAAAAGAAAAATTCATGGCCGGGATCCCAAGTAAATTATGTTAATGAAACACCTTTATCAGTTGCCAAAATAATCCAAACATTGTCCTGCATACAAATCGCACATACAATACTTAAAATCCTTATACTCAAGAGTTTTTTATAACATCCTATTTTCCTACTTAAACTCAAATTAGCAGTAACGACGTAATCAAATATAGAGTTAAACTAATATCATTTCTCAGCATGTAATAGCATGGTTTTAAGCAATAGTGAATAAGTGTAATACAGTGCGTCTCATAACTATAGAAACACCACAAATTTTCACGTTTAAATGTGTATATTATACCTTTTTTTAAAGAACCTGTAACTTTGGAAGCAAAAATCCGAGGATAATTTTGCAAAAAGCCAATGAATGGAAAATATATTCTCTTTAAAACATTACTAGAATATTTCTTTAGCATCAACATTAAATAAGTTATCGTTGTTTCATAACTATAGAAACAGTTTAAATTTTTAGACCCATTTAAATCAATGTAAATTTTTTATCTAGTATTCAAGTTTTGTTTAAACCGTCCGTGAATTTTTCATAAGTTAATGTAGACACAATATTTTGGTAACGTCTTAAAGAGAATAAAATTGCATTTTATTTGCTATTTTTAAAATTATCCTTGGTTTTTTGCTTCGAAAGTTACAGGTTTTTTAAGAAAAGGTATAATACACAGATTTAAATGTAAAAATTTTTGGTGTTTCTATAGTTATGAGATGCACTGTATAAAAGCATGCTATTTTATAAAGTGTTAGTGCCTCATTGTGAGTGGGAAAATATCAACCTGACCGTGCACCGGCACTCGATGGCTGAATACGTCCAACGGAATTTTCAACCGCGTTGTGTGGGATGCAGCGAGCAGTCTAGATAAGTTACCAAGATTTAAGCTTATTAAACAATTAATTATACTTTGACCTGAAGAAGGGTGTAAGAGACACCCGAAACGTTGTCAAAATTTTCATATAAATGAAAACAATTTCGTCTACAATTTGCTGTTAGAAGCAATCATTTAAAATTTATCAAAGTTAGACGTTAGAGTCAATTTTTAATTAGCGAATGTTCGTATAAACATCTTACATACATTCCAATAAATAACTTTTAATTTCCGAACACTCGAAAAGCAAAAGCCATCCCAAAAGCACATTACACACACTCAAACCTCCTCCTAAAATCCATTATCACCCTTGTCCCACGCTTGCAGAACCCCCCCTTTGCAAAGATCGCCCTTATAAAATCCCTCAAATCGCCGCACGCTCTCGGGCCATAAATTTCGCGCTGATCGCCCGGCCACTAACACACGCACAAGTGATGCTCTCGGAGCAGTATAGCACGGGGGCATCGAACGGGCCGGGCCTCGGCCGCGCCAAGCCCTTATAGCACTCGGACGCGCGCCGCGCGCGCACAAGTGCACCACTCGAGAAAATAGACTGTACGCGGGGAGCTATGCATGCGAGCGCGCTGGTCTATATAGCGAACTTTTGCCGAGGCCAAGTCACGCGATACGTCACTCTGCGCGAGTCCATCTTCGCTCTCGGAGCTTCTTCTTTCTTTTTTCTCTTTCTCTCGTGCTAGGGTTATTCGAGGCGGATTGCCGATGCTTTCTTTGGATTTCGTAATAGCGCGGTGGGTACGAGGTTTTTTTTTAGGAGGGGGGATCTTTTGAGACTTCTCGGGTTACAAATTGCGCGAAACAAGCGAATACTTTGATTTCTTTTTCCGTTTTGGTGCTGGGATTTAATAGTTCTGTGGGGAAGAGGGGCCATTTTGAGGTTACAAAAGCTGGGTATTTACTCGCGCAAAATGTTGATAATGGTCGCTCAAAATGGTTTTTAAACCAGTTAACTCTTTCATTTAAATAGATAGTAAAGCATGTGTACTGTTGGATATGAAGAGGAAAAATGTAAAAGCATCCTATTTTTTTTCTTTTTAATTAAATAAGTACCTTAGGCATCCCGGAGTTAAAACTATTAACTTGCCGGCTTTTATCAATTTTTTATTACGAATAAGGCGAATTATTTCTATATTTTGAGTTGTGTTTGGGTTTATTGTTAAACTGTATAATAAGTGTTATCATAAATGTTTCTTAACTAATCAGCGTTCTGATCTCATTCAATCCCCAATTAAGCTTTAATTTAAATACGAGAATTTCCAAGAACAGACTTATGCGTTTGTTTGAAATAATCAATTATTAAAGTTTTTCTTGAAATTATACCATCCTCGAATATATGCGTTTCAGCACCACGATTATCAAGTATTCAATTAATTTATTAAAACAAATAGTCAAATCATTTCACGCAAGTTTTCCAAACATTAAAAACAGCAGTTTTAATAAAACGTCGATTTCAACCACGGTTTCTACCACGAAAAAGCTTTTAAAAATATATATCCTAATAATCAATGATTTACTCGATAACAGCACAAAATTCTCCAAGATTTAGCATAGAAGCACGCCAGCGCACCGCGAGGCTCCATGTCTGGTCTGTTCTCGTAGCCAGACCTTGCGCAATGAGAATCATGACGCGAGCACGCGATGCATCCTGCACCTTAGACGATATAAAACACTTGCATGTGTGGGAAATGGCAACTCTATAACAGAATAAAGAATCGAACGAATCCCACCATTGTCTCTCGCGCTTCTACATGTCTCTCTTTCTCTACGAGGATTTGACGCGCTCGTACGTGTATGTTTTTATTTACATATTACGTGGTGGACGCGCGCGTCGAAATATTTTGTGCCGACGCTGGCGCGACATATAGGTGTCGTGTCGAACACGCGCGGAATCGCGAAATGTCTGCGCGCAGCCGATGCGCACGCACGATTAACATTTTATGAATTCGTTATGCCTTGTGCCAGGGAAATATGATATTGTCTTGGCGGTGACGCGGCGCGTTTTTCTCCGTGCTAAGACATGAGGGGGACGTGCGAATGCTTGTTGTAGAGTGCTAAAAAAAATTGTCGTGTATCGGTTACAAGTTATGCTGATGCGTTATAGTATTGAAATTTTATTCAACCGGCGATGAGTATTTTCTTGTAATGTGCTTGAGAAAAAAATGGTGTCCTATTATGTTGCAAAGAAAAAACTTCTATTTACATGAATATTAAAAAATAATTTTTATTTATGAAAGAATTTTAAAGGAATGATGATTGCAAATGACTTCTTTAAATTCTTTGGACTCAAATTTTAATCCTCAGAACGGGTCAGGCTTCTATAGGGGAGACTGGGGTAAAGTGAACATAGTAACTCTAAAAGTCGAAAACAATGTATTTTTGAGACTTAAAACATTATTTTTTAAGTAGCACAAGAAACCTCTTACATCAATAAACATACTAGCAACTTAAAATAAAGTCATTTATTAAGTTTAATATTACTTACCTATTCTTTAAAAATACCTGTTCACTTTACCCGGGCTATTCAGCGCGGGGTAAAGTGAACAAAAGGATTGAATTAAATATTTTGAAAATATTTTACTAGTTTTTATACAAAAATATATAAAAACGTTAATTTAGACAATAATAAAACTAAAAAGACATCCTAAAACCTTTAAAATACAGTAAAATACAAAAAGTTAAATATGAAGGTTATTTTGGCCGATTTTGGTATAAATACGAAATGCGTTACAACAAAGGCTTTGTATACTACACTAACACACACCTTAATTAATTTTTTGTTAAAATTCTCATCTGGCCGCGTATAAATTAGTGCTATCGCATTATTTTCCGGACTACTTTACCCCTATTCACTTTACCCCGGACGTCGATTCTTTAAAATGTTTGTTTAAAAAAAAAACCTCTTTTAAAACTCTGTATTCTTGGTAATAGTAAGTAAAACGTATTTAAAGTAATTAGAAAAAAATCTAGCAATTAAATTGATTATAAACATCTTTAATCGTTATAACGAATTCGACAAACCAACTTTCTTTTAAGGTCGAAAAATACAATTATTTTTCTTTCATAAAATATTAATTGCTATGCAATGAAACTTTTTAATTATCATCTTTGCATTATTATCTTTCACTAAAATTAAAATTAGGCGTAAATAATAATTTGTTAAAGAAATAATAGCCATGATTCACTTTACCCGTGTGTTCACTTTACCCCAGTTTCCCCTACACATTTTGAAAAAATAGATCCGACTGGAATATGCTATCGATTCAATTCACCTTTAGACTAAAATTAACGTCCAAGAAATTAACAGTGCTGGAAAATGAATTAAAATAATATAAAAATAAATTTCCATTATAATAATTGTAAAAAGAAAAAAAAATAGAAAGTTTTAAAAATTAGGCTTCAAATATAAAAATAACTCTACTTTCTTCATAAATTTTCTGCGAAGCATCTATAAAATTAGATTATCAGGCAAAGTTCATCGCGCAACTATAAACTTGCCCAACATAGCTCGGCTTATAAACCCGAGACACCCAATTCGCCTAAATTGCACGCGAAGTAAAAAAGAGAGGCCGCGAACGACGCCGCTGGTGCACCTCATTGTTTCGCCCGTATAACGCGCGATCCCGCGCTGCCGCTCTAATGAGATAAGTGACAGTCTCGTTTGCACACAGCCATTTATATATTCTTATCTGAAAATTTTCAGACCATGCACACACGAGGCAGCGGCACTGCATCGGCTCCTTAAACGCAAAAAAAAAGAACTCCATTAACATAATTATATAATACGCTCTCCTCGTGCTCGCGCTCTGAAAATACGTGTGCCTCTTCTTCTTGCACAGCCCATTGCTATTGCTACCGCTGCCTTTGCCTCCTTTCTACTAACCTCGCGCGCTCTTTCGAGCGAACTCGTGTTACGCTGGCGCTGGCACTCGTGTGTGCGCGAGAGAGAGAGAGCTCCTTTAACGCCAGGACTCGCTTTATCGTGAGTAAAAGCTCGAGATAAGTGAGAATCGTCGTAGTCGTCACCTGGGATATGCTCGCGTGGGTAACCTCTCTCGCGCTTTGTCGTGATGCAACCCGAGCGTCACGAAATAGAGTCGGTTTTTGTTACGTTTTACACCGGTGGTTTTCGCGATAATCCTGCGCGCTGGTGTTATAGTGTACAGGCGCGAAGGAGGCCTCGTACCAGCTGGTTCAACCTTTGTATTGTCAGGAGAATGGTAAATATTTGTGGATCTTGCAACCTCGCGCCGCTGCTGGCTGCCTTTTTTTTAGCGTGGCGTTACGTGTTTTAGGCTGAGAAAATGTTTGCGCATACACGGTTGTAAGGAGAGGATAGCTGGTATTTCGTTTGGTGAACTTTTCTTTTCTTTTTGGGAGGAAGAAGTTTTTCGGATTGCGAAATAATCATGTGTAACATCAAGTCCATTCCTTTACCAAATTTTGGAAAATTTTACATTAGAAAACAACGCATCAGGTTCATATTTTTAATCACGGAAACTAGCACTGTAATGTGTATCTTTTCAGTATATTAAGAAACTTCCAGTAATATTATCATTTGCATTTCTTAACATATTCGTAAATTAAAAGGCAGCAAATCACATAGATATAAATTATTACAGATGTAGGTGAACGGATAATCGGTGCATTTATGACCCTCGTTATAATTAATATCATAATTACTTCTGAAATTACGTTCTGCTATTTATTTTATTTATCTCGCTGCTATTCATCTGACGAAGAAATAGCCCCTTATACTTTTCAATAGATGCGAAAATAACTTTTTAAAGGCTTTTGACATACACGTATGATACTTAAATGAATAGAAATGTATTATTCTATATGCATAAAAACAGTTTCTCAGAGGAATCATTTATTTAACATTAGTTTGATATTCAACAATTCCTACTTCTTCACAATTTACAGCAAAATGTTTCACTTATTCGCAGCGCGACCAAAAGAAATTCCATCACTATCCACAGAGATGCCTCCGCTAACCGACAAAATTTTTCCGATTTCACGGTTAACCACAAGCGCGCTCCCCGAAGAAACGCTAGAAAACAAAGCCCCACATCCACAGGCCGTACAACTCCAATGCACAAAACGAAAGCTTCTGCGGGATGACTATCGACTGGGAGTAAAAAAAGTAAAAGTTGTTTACACGTGCCCCGCGCGAGTGTCTCGCGGAAAAAGCGGTTCTATCCGTGATTTTTCCCGTGAGCGCGCGCTCGTCTCCTCTTTTCTCTCTCCTAGTCGAGTTTTGCAGCGCAGCTTCTCGTCGTGGCAACCTTGCCGCCGGATAAGGCGCTGCCGCGATAGTTTTCAAAAACATGGCACACATCGTTGCTCGCGCAAGAACGAGCGAGCGAGCTGCCGTTGAGGATGGCCTTCTTTGCCCGGGATAAACTTGACCAGGGAGAACTGGACGCGGCTTTTATACTACTGGTTCGCTCGTCGAGGTGCTTGTGTTGCGCGTGCGAGGGACCTTGAACGCGAGGGGTGAATTTTCGCTGCACTTGCGTTTGCGCGCGCTTTTGTTGCATTCGGATTTGTGTTTACTTTTTGGTAACACTTCTTTTGAATTTGTTTTTTTGGGGGCTGCTCGTGCCTTTGAGAGCGTGTACATTCAACTCTTTGGAGAAATGGCGAAGTTCATAATTTTGAGCGAGGAAAAAATGTATTTTTTTTATTCATTATGTTAGGTGTGTCGAAGAAGAGCAAATGTTTGCGCCAGGATATTTTCGTCGGAATTATTCATGAAGTGTTATGCGATGCAATGTACATTTACAAAGCAAACTCATGAACTGTGTAAGCACTAAAATTTTAATGTTGCATTTACAAGCAAAACTTGCATTTTCCAGAAAGAAATATTAAAATTTTAATTTTAAACTAATCTGTTTTGTGAAAGATGTTCATAAATTTATAAATAGAATTGTTGACTTATATAGAAGCTACGCGATGTAAGTAAAATAAAATAAATTGTCCGAATTTGAAATAAATGTAAAAAAAATAATATGATTTAAATTTTGTATCGCCTGCTACATAATTTATGATTAGTTATTTCATTCTTCTTTGCTTACTTGATTATGTTCAATCATGATATCATTGCCCTTATTCCTTATAATAGTAATGCACCAATAAAGAATCGTTTAAGGGGATGGTCAGACCTACTTTACTCGCCGATTAATATATATTCGAATATTTCTTTTTTCTGAAAAAATACGCAATTGGAATCAAATTTACCTTTCAGGGTCACATTATTTACGGCAGGTACGTAGAAGAATACTTGAATTGTTAACAGAATCGAAAATTACCAATTACGTGATTATGCATGCTAATTTTCGATTTTGGTAATAATTCAAGTGTTTCGCTATGTATTTTCTACTTGTAAATAAACCAACTATGAAAACATTTTTGATTCTGATGTGTATATTTTAAGGAGCAACACCACTCTAGGTACACCTATTTTTGACGATTTTTTGTGAGTAAATAATAAGCGAAATGAAAAATTTGTTTAAAGAACTTTATTGTACACATAATGAAGTGTAAAAAATTATTTTTTTTTTCAAAATGACGGACACGGGAGCCCGTAGTCGGCCGTTACTTTTCTGTTGATGCTCAAACGGGAGGACAGTTTTCTCGTACATGATGAATCCTAGAATAAAAAACCAAAGTTTTTCTTAAAGTACATATTAGTAGGCGTGGTAGTACATAGAGATTTTTTTTAAATCAAATTTTTAAAAAATGGTGCACATTTGAAAAAAGTTGTTTTTGTCAAAATTGAAACTTTTCTTTTAATTGTATACCATTTTTTAAAAATTTGATTTAAAAAAATCTCTATGTACTACCACGCCTACTAATATGTACTTTACGAAAAACTTTGGTTTTTTATTCTAGGTTTCATCATGTAACGGCCTGTTCAATTAAAATTTGTCAAAATATTAAAATAAATACTTGGAATTTTGTATAATGGTAGATTCTTAAATATAATAGAGCAATGATGTCCTGGTTTTCATTTTGGGCATTCAATTCGGTCTCTAATATTTAAGGCCGAAAATTTTAATTTTAAATTCACTTGAACAGTTTAGTTAGTCCAAAAATGACTGGAAATATGTTTTTCGGAATGTAGCCCAAAAATTACATTTAAACTTTTGAGGTGACTTTAGGACTTTAAAAATATTTTGTTTATATGTTTTATTTAAAAATGTATTGATTAAATGATAAGAAAGTAGTTAATCTCGCAAAGGACCTGTTAAAATGATGCTTATCGAAGCGCAAAAAAGGTTCCATTCCACCCACGGCTTTTATTATAATTTCTTCCAAAGCCTTTTACTATATTCTACACTGTCTTAAATAAATCCACACATAATCCATTCCATTATTTATCATCAGTTCCCTCGCAAGTAAGTCCCTCGTCGAATCCTCGCCCCGGCATGAAACCCTCAAACCCGAAAAGCGCAAAAATCTCCCTTCGAAGAATTCCCTCGCTCGTGTCCCACGCCTTCCGTCCTTACGCGTCCGTACATCCTCGCGCTCTCGCTCTCTGTGCGAAGAAATACTCGGCGTCGCTCTCACACGCAACGCACGGAGCAAGCGAGAGAGAGAACAGCCCTTCCTCGCGATCCTCTTCTTCTCTCTCCTCGCGCAACCTGTGCCGCAGCTCCCGCGCGCCCGCGTACGCGCGAGAGGTTCTATTTCGAGCTCCGATGGCGCTCCGCGGCAGCAGGCTCTCGAGACTGGAAAATTGCAGCGCGACGCTAATAGCCCGTAGCTGTAGCTATTTTATGCGTATGCGCTGTACGTCGTGGATATACACAGACCGAGAGCAATACGTTTTCGCTCCGGAGCACGGCGGAGGCTCGATAAACCGGCCCGCTCTGTGCCCGCCAACCCGCCCGCAAATAACCCCCGCGCCGACGCCACCGATTAACTCGTGCGCTGCCGCTGCGCTATGGTGCTCGATGGGCGAAAAACGAGATTCTTGGATTCGCGGGCGTTTTTCATGGAGAAGAGAGAGAGGATCGTGGCTTTTGCTTTCTTTTTTTGGATTGGAGGGATTTCTTTTTGCGGGGATGCTGGTACGGCTTTGATGGAGTGCGAGAGGGTACGTGGAAAAAGACGGCGCTTGTGTGGTGCATGCGATGCGTGCGTGATCGCGCGATTTGGATATTTTATATGCGTGATGCGCGGATGTTATAGGCTGCACTTGCTTTTAGTGTATTTAATCTCTTCTTAATCTTCTCTTGAAAAGCTTGGATACGCCGATAGTGTACTAATTGTTAATAATTTTCGAAGCGATTTAATAAAAGTTAATGCAATTCAAATATAATTTTTCGTTAGGTCTTTATTAACCCGTTGTCGTATGCGTTTTGGAGGATACGCCATCTTTTTCGTTCTTTTTTTAAGATTTCTACGTGATAAACTCGAAATTATGCGAACTAAATGTATATATCAGATCATAATGGACCATTTTCGATCTCGAATTCAGAGCCTAATTAATTTTTTTACTGCATAAAATTCGAAAAAATTAAGAAACTTGTTTTGCAGAATTTTTCAAGTTAAGAGCCCATACACATTTCTAAATGATTTCTCAAAGTTTTTCTTTTCACTTTTCTGAGGGTCTCGGCCTTAATGAGTCAAAGAATGAATGTTTTGAAAGTAAATAATTTTTTTTTAAATTGTTCTAATAGTAAATGATGGCACTACACTCACGTCGCTGGACAATCTTTTTTTAAAACTATCTCGGCGATGGAGAACGGATGATACGACGTTGGATTAGAATATAAAAGATAAAAAATTGTACTATCTATATACCAATTACTAGAGAAATAAGTAAGATTTTGAAAATATTGATTTTTAATAAAATGGTCGTCATTTAAGAATAATACCACTTTATTGCTATTATTTTATAAAGCTTTTCGTATAAATAAATATGCTCTCAAAAGAGTATTCACTATTTTGCAAAATTCGTAATAAGTTATCAAACAATTTTTTGGGAAAAATTTTAAATAAATCTTACAAAATTTTAGATATCCAGTGTTCTCCGATTCTTAGAATCCAAAAGTTCGCACGTGACAAAGTAGCCCTTACAATCTATAAAAATCGTTTATTTTCCGAAAAAAATCATTTAATTTTTTGAAATTGAATAATATTTTAAAGCAATATAATAATACAATTATAAATTAATTTTGTTATTCCTCAATATCTATAAATAATAACTCACACTTCCAAGCAAATTTATTTTTATTTTCTCCAATAAACCGATAAATCTGCGTAACGCAGTCCGCGCGTCATAACTTTTTGCGGACAAGCGCGGCAACGCAACGCGTCTACTTATACTCGCGTCAAAATGCCACCGTGCAGACGACAGCCTGTCACCCGCTGCTGGAAAATATCAAAACGGCCGCGGCAATAAACTTATCGCAGATCCGAGCCTCGAGCGATACACTCTGCGCGCCTGCAATAAGCGAACACATCGGTCGTTCCGCGCAACTTTACTGCGCACGCGCGCGCGCGCGCTCTCGTCTAATTCGCGATCAACCCCGTTGATAATTACCCCTCGTCCGATAGACGAGGCAGCAAATTGGGCGTGAGCGTTACAGAATTGCGGAATCGCTGCCGCTCGCGCTTTAATTTTATCTCGGCGCTTGCGTCACTCTCGCGCGTATTGTGCGCGCACTGCAACTATACGCCGAGTAATGAAGAAAAGAAAAATGAAGAATCGACGTTTCTACACTTGGTTGTTACAAAAATCTTTCATACATTTAGTGCCCGGGATATTCGGAGTTTCATTCGTTAGGCGCATTGAGTACGCGGGGTGTTACATTATGCTTAATTTCCGTGTTGGCTTTCCGCGAGAGAAAGCTTTGCGCGTCACGTTTTATAAGGCCATCTGTTTTTATTTAAATACGAATCGCTTAATTTGTGATAAACTTCCTAAATTAGAACGGAATTATGTGTCGTTTTTATTTTGTTTAGCTCTTATGCATGTAGGAGGAAGTGTTCCGGTGTGAATGTAGAATTTACGAAAATGTCTTTAATGTAATAAAATTGGTATTTATGTGTTGTAACATGAAGGAATAGAATTTCGCGCATTTATCAAATAAAAACTCACAATTCTTTTTGCGTAATTAAATATTCAAATGGTACGATATTTTTTGCTTATATAATACATGTCTAATATGTACAATAAGTCAAATGTTTAAATAATTATCCAATGTTTTTCAATTACCCAAGGATAACTGATTACCTGACTATGAGGTTATGAGGTAACCAATTTTAGCGCCAATTGTCTTCGTAAAAGACAACTCGTTTTGCAATAAAACACTTTGAAAAATGTAATACTTATTTAAATTGAACCATTCACACTGTTCGATGAACAAAAAGCTCATAACATTGAAATATTGAAATTCGTATTGTTATTGCCAGTCACTACGTAGATCTACTAAGCTGCGCACCGATTCAATTTATTTTAATTAAAACCACTCCATCACTAATATTACAAACCATATTCCATCCAACTCCCCGCATCTGCAATCCGTTTGCAAACCCCTAAAGCTCGTCTCTCTTACTTCCCAAGCAAAACGCAAAACACAAAAGCTCCCAACAAAACCAAACCAAACCAAACCAAACCTTTCCTCTCCTCTCCCACGAACTACTTAACGATAAAGAAGCAAGCTCCAGAAAAACAAAAAGACACACACACACACACAGACAGCACTGCACGCGCATCGCCGTTGTGCAAGCAAGAGAGAGAGAGAGCACGTTTTAGCTTTTTTCCATGCTACATACCTCGGTCGGCTGCTGCTGCTGCGCCCTAACTAATTGTGTTATCGTCTCCGTTCGTTTAACGACAGCGGCAGCAGCAGCAGCAGGAGAGTAGTCTCCTCCAGGCCGGCAATTAGGTATTCTCGACATGGTAATCCTTCTCGCGTATATACGTATACGGAGAGTCTCTTGTTTCCCGTCTCGCGCGCGCGTACCCCGAGCTCGCCCACAATGCTGTTGTACCGCGTGCACACGAGCAGAAAAGGGGGATTCTGCAGCCGGAGTAGCGCGAGTGTAACGGCTGTGCCGAGCGAGCGTTTTCCCTTTCGCTCGTGGAGTCGGTCGGCTCGGGAGCTCTCTCCCTCTCCGGCATGACTTTGAAGTTTGCATCGCTTGCATCGAGCGATATTAACATTCTTTTTTTAATTTATCCATTTGAGTTCGTCGTAGTTATGCTTGTTATACTGCATAACGAGGACAAAAATGTTTTTAGCTGTTATTTACGCCGGGAGTACCCCAAACAAGTTGAAGTGGGGTTCGAAATAATAGACAATAATTCAAAACTAGGTTGCATTTAATCTCACGAGAATTTACATTAGAAAGTGTACAGCGAGTAAATGTAAACTTCATTTGCAAACTTTTATATATATTATTACATACTCGATTACATATAGAAACGATTTATGAATAATTTAAAAATTTGTAAAGTCGTTGAAACTTATATATTCATATTTTTATCAGTTTTCGGTTTTAAGGTGTAAGAACTTTTTTAAATTTTTTTGAAAAACGCTGCCAACTGATTTGGCACTCAAAGAGACATCAGTCATGGCATACAGTATATTATATTATTATGCATAGGTCAATATCTGTTGATAGATTTGACAAAATAGGTTATACATTATAAAGAGAATTTGACTGAGAAGTTAATAAGCATTACAAATACTTTAAGTTTAAATGTGAACTGAAAATTAAGTTATTACACGCAGATTGATTCGATTATATCCTCTGGTGATTGAGCCCAGATGAGTGACAAAGGTATATTTCACTCCCGTCATATACTCTGGTTTTACGTAAAAATAAATTGCAAAAAATGTTATCGAAACCATGCTGGTAGGATCTATACTTAACAAAGTATTACTGTAACTTTCAAAGGAAAATATAAAAAATCTTTTAAGATATCGCTATTCAACAAAATGCATTTTCTTAAAACATTTTACATTTTTTCTGAAGAAGCAATGAGTTCGATGAACTGAATATTTGCAGGATTATAGTTCTATATAAAACTAATATTCAGCAAAAATGTGCTATTTAGCGATTACTTCATAATAATGTAATAAAATATAAAAATTTAAAAAAATATAATAAATTTTATGAAATTAGAAGACGTTTTAAATCTGCCACTTTGGATTTTGTATTTTTGATCCAAGTTTCGTAAGCTGCGATTCTGAAGTTGAAATTCCATATATACAAAGTTTCATAAATTTCAACCGCGGTTGAATTCCGCGAAACGCAAACTGCGTGCTTAAAATATTAAATATCTGTGAAAGGCATTTTGTTATTAGGTCATTCATCAAATTCATGATATATTCTAAATAATATGATTTTTATATTTCTTATTATAAATTTATAGGTTAAACTTCGCTATTGATTTTGGAATATTTAACTTGTAAATGGATGTAATTTAAAATGCAGTGCATCATGTTATAACACGTTCGTGTTAGGAAATAGTCTGTATTCAAATTTAATAGACACCGCGTGTTACAGTAATCAATTATACTATTTACAGCAAATCTAGATATTTTAATCAAGATGTACATAATTAAGATCAGGAAATTGCCATTTCACGTGAACTTTTTATATTTACTCAATAATAAACTTATAAAGCACCTAATCAATTTAAAATCTGTATTCTCGAACTTATACAAGTACTAAATTACTAATAACTTTACTTATAATTCCAATTACTTATTGAGAATTGTGATGGTTGACTGATATGAGGGCATTTACTACAAGTGCAGTGATCCACGTTTGGAATTGTACTAAACAAAACAATTGTTTCTGATTATAATTTCTTAACAAGTAATTAACAAATGTATTTTCCTTGTTCCCTTCTGTACGAGCTTTATCTCATTTCTTATTTATTCCGATCTTTGTTTATCTCAGTCACCCTATCCCTTTTGTATTTCTTTTCGTTCTTTCGTTTTAAGTATCGATCGCGCTTCCATGGCTGCAGGGAAAACAAGACTCGCCCGGTACTCTCTAGTTATTAAGGGATAAAAAGCCCTGCTATCGGCAAAGGGGTTGTCGGCTACGCTCGCCTAGATAAAGTTGGATTAAAGGGCGAAGAGGATAGAACAGTAATGAAGAGAAATATACTAGCAAAGGATTAATGATGATAAATTGTTTAGTGTATGTAAGTGGGTGGGTTTTGATTGAATTTTTTATACATTGGAGCATGGGTTTCTTATTGTGTATAAAAGCATATGCTACTTCTATTTTTGTAGATTATATTTATGATTTATAATCTTTTATTTCTGATACTGCTTTTTTCTCGAAAAAGCTAGCTTATTATTGTTATTTATTAATAGACCTTTTTTTCTCGATTCTTTTCTCGAATTTCTCGCAAGATATTCAATATTTTTGATTACACCAACGAGATTTTGTTTTGATAATCGACATTGTATATTTAATTTGATACTAAATTATAAATTACAGAATTATTAATAACTAAATTATAAAATTATAAAGATTCTAAATCTTTAAAATAACAAAATAAACTATTCAATTTTAAAAATAAATGCATATATATAGCTGCATATATCCTATATATCCTTATATATCTATTTCCTAATCATTCAAATTTTAAACTAACTGGTGATTTCGATCTGCAGTCCCAAAATAAAAACATGACTCATAGACACTTAACTCGTAACGTAAACAAGTAAGTGCCATATTCCTCTATAATAGGCTTAAACCATCGAGCTATTCCAAAACTAGCATTCTATGTTCCACCTAATCTCCGAAGTTAAGTTTGCGCACTACGACCCCAACTACCCAACCTCCACCGAACCGCAGCATCAGCACCAAAACTGACTAGATCATACCAGTCTATCCATTCATTCTTTTTTCCACTCAACAATAGTCGACTGATCCCCCTTCGACTGTCTGGTGTACACGTCGATGAGTCACGGCACACGCGCCCACTGAATGCGAAAAATCCTTATCTGCTCTAGTATTCTTATGCATTCTTATCAAAGAAGCAAGGCTCGAGGGGAGAGCAACATAGACAATCGCACCCGGGGAGGAACACAAAAGGGGGATGACTAACGACTGCCCCCCTCATACAGACGAGAACGAACGACGAGATGCGCAAGAGAAGAAGAGAGACTCGGAGAGCGAAAATCCGGAGGGTTGCCCAGCAGCAGCAGCAGCACCCCAGCGCTAAATGTTTCGCGTATTACCCGAGTGCACTTAGACCCATAGAGACGCGCTGGTGGGTTAAGTGTGCAGCGGCGTTTTTCTTTTTTTTTTCACTCGCGCGAAGGGTGGCAGCGCACCAAGCGGGGAAGAGGGAGCGCGTGCGATGCTGGCTATTGATTTTGAAGCCTCGGCTCTCTCGCTGACTGACGCTGCTGCCGAACGGCATGACTATGCGAATCTCGCTGCTCGTGTGTGTGTATGCGGGCTAAATACGAGGCGCAGCGGAAAATTTATAGTGGCCTCTTTCGCTCTTTCTTTCTTTCTTGCGCAACGCTCGTTTAAATTGCTGGTGGTGGTGCTGCTGTTGTTGGGATCGTGAAGAGAGGATGGGGCTTTTTTTTTTGGAGGGACGCTTTTATTGTTGAAGCTTGAAGGATGATTGATAATTCGTGGCGATGGAGCTAATTTGGTTGGGATGCTGGTGGCAGTGTTGCGTAAACAGGAGTGGATTTTATTAGCACGCTTTAAAATGCCCTTTTTAAATGTGGGAAGCGGTGGGTCCTTAGAGAAAAGAAGACTGCCTTGCGCGGTGCAATTTAAAAAAGACTTATCTTAGATGCTTACGATTCGAAAAGGTGTATCTTACGCGTTAAGATTAGAAACACTGATTTTCATTCGAGGGCATTTTTTATACTAACTTCGAGGTCATAAAATTATGGTAATATAACGTTTTGAATTCTCACATTTAATATCATAAATGTAATAATGTAATATAGACAGTTCTAATGTCAACTATCTCACATTAATTTTGTCAGCTTAAAGTCAGTGTAAAATAAGCTATACAATGCTTCTAATCGAAACCCGTATGATAGATTGTTTTATACTACGTCACGTACGCGTAAGATTTATACACTGAAAAAAAAATTGTTAAATCTAAGTAAACGTTTCCTTGAATCGTACTAAGAAAAGATTTACTTAAATAAAGTAAATATTTCTTAAATTTAGTAAATATTTATTGAATTTATGAATACCAGTCGAAACATAATTAAATATTTACTATTATCAAATAAATCTTTTCTTAGTACGATTCAAGGAAACGTTTACTTAGATTTAACAAATTTTTTTTTCAGTGTATGCGTATTTTTTCTTAAGGAATTATCCTTATTAAGGAATTATCCTTATTAAGGAATTATCATAGAAGTGTATATATTGAGTAAAAAATATATTTGATGTTATATATTAAAAGTTAACGTTTACAGATTGGCTAAAGACGTTCTTATATGTCTTATTATTACTTAATTAATAATGCTTATAAAATGTAAAATTTTCAAAGGGATCTTACATTTCTTTGTGATAATTATAAGATTATAAGAAATTATAAAGAGATAAAGGAAATGTTACCATACAAATTTTTATTCAAAAGCATTACAATGAAAGTGTTCAATCTCGCGATATTAAGAAATCTCGATGTTTCATTTTAATATCGCATCGTCGCCTACATAAATCCGCGAAGAAACAATGTAACTCAACAATGAAAACTCATCTTACTTCGCGCGCCTTGCATCTGCACAGCGTGTCATTATCGCCGAAGAAATTGAAAGTCCTACAAGAATAAGAATTCAATTAAAGTCCGTAGGTCTTCGGCGGCTGTTATTAAATTCAAATGGATTAATTGCGAGGCGTTACTGTTGTGTACTCGCAGTGTTTTCCCATCACTTCCGTCCACGGAACGAATGACGCTCGCGACGTGCTGTTAATTTATGAAGTGCAAGACGAAAGTTAATTGTTAGTTGCGATAATAGAGCGTTTCATCATATGCTCTAGAAGATATTATTTTACTAGATTGCTTTTGTACATGTTCTATTCCTTTTTTTCTTCTTGACCATTCTTTTCCTTCGGGCGTAACTTTTCTGACCATCAATTATGAATTTTTTCACAGCTAATCCATTAATACAATTCATGTTTGAAATTCAATTGAAAATATATTCATTTTTTTCCATGTCATAGTTAAATGATGATTCATTACTAATTGTAGAATTTCATTTTGCATCTCCATTCAATGGGATATGAGTTTGTATCCTCGTCGCTATTTAAGGACATATCCACCATCAAAGATGATTTATTATACAATTTCGAATCGTGTGCCACATTCGCCGCGGAAAATCTGTATTGTAACACCAATCGATTTGCGATATGTTTATTCATAAATTGTAGAGCCAGGCTAGAGATGATGCCTTAAATGTTAATTCATAACCCCGTTGAAATACGAACAGATACTGCACAAGCGCGAAATCGATCTCGTATGATTGATGATCGTTCCATGTGATTTTTTTAGCTCGCGCTTACACTCGATCGTCAGGTGTTGCGGATTCTCTTTTGTCCTTATTTCCACTACTTCACGTAGTGATGATGGAGGTATTTCAATTATAATGTGTATGTACGTATACAATCGAGTAAGAGCTTATATCGTCCAATGGGAAATTGGAGTCAAGTATGCGATATTGTAGTGCGATGAAACATTTTTTCGAGCATTTTTTGCTCTTATTATGCAAATTATCAACGTATAATTGATTTCCACTCTTCTTTATTTGTTATTCTTTTAAAAATAAAGAATATTTTTACTTTGTTTCAGGATTCTGGTGCGGGTGGACCGACAGATGACGATGAAGCGTCCCGAACATGTGTCAAAAGGTTTGTTTAATAAAATATTTATTGTATTTAAAATTTACGAAATACTTTTATAAACAGAGAAAGAAATGTAATTGAAAAAAGATATTCTGTCTATAATGATCCAAAAACTAAGGACACTGCAGATAATGATATAATAAAAGATAACTCATATATTTCTCTATTTCATATGTAATCGATATATAATTAGCTAAAATCGGTATTTATTTAACAGTTTCTTTTTTAAACGAATGTAATGTTAAAATGTGAGTTATGTAAAGAGTATATCACGTGAAATCACAAAACTGTTTTAGGCAATGTTGATGAATGGGAAATGATGTTATGACGGTATTACATGCACATGATACACATTTGAAATTATTTTTTAAGTAGTAATATTCTGAAAGAACCGCTTTATAATAAATATTATCTTTTCATAACTTTTAACTTAATAAACATTTGTTGGTTAGCTAGTAGAAAAATTAAAAACTGAAACATACTAAACATACTGCATTTTATTTAATAAATATTCTATTTACTTCATGCAAAACTACTTTAAACTAAACGAAAGTAAATACATACATCACGTAGCCTCATAAACTACATTACATATTACGTTAAGTAATTATACAACTTGTCTATCATAAAACTCCGAGTCACACTTTCGAAAATGTCGAAATAAGGTATAATATTTTCCTAGATTGGTTTTGCTCGTAATAAACTTATTAAATATTTTACCCAATCGAGGAAATTGCGGAATCGCATAACTCAGTGGTAAACTATTTGAATTTACGAGATTCCACAGCAGGCGAAATATATATAAAAGCCAAGTCGGTCAGTAAGTTATTGGATAAGCGATCGACAGGCGACATTATTATGCCATTACCGTTCCAAACGACCAGTAGCATTTTGCGCTGGAAAACAAATATTCCCGCTCTTTGCTCGCGGGGAAGTGATTCGCACTGCGGGCTCTTATCCAAGAGCGTCATTATCTTTACGAACTGTAAAGATCGCGGGGATGAGATAGTTTGCGTCCTCAGATTAAATTCCCGAAGGCTGGCATGCTCGTGCGGGTATTCGCTAAATGAGTTCCGCTATCGCTCGAGACCTCGCATACGTTTCTTTCGTTTTTAATTTTTATTGCTATTTGCGGAGATTATAGATTTTTCCAGGTCGATTCAATGCCATTGCAAGGAGTTGGCTTTTAGGAAATTGATAATATTCAATTCTATTTCTGTTAAATTGAGTTAACGACAAGTTTTGTCTGTTTAAATAGTCCTTTTTCATATTAGAATGGCAGGAGAAGCCAGTACATAACTCTATGCTTAGATTATGAGTGCATAATACTTTTTCACAAAATAAAAACTCCAGTCCATATTGGCCATTTTTTGCTTCTTTTCTGGAATATAAAATAAGTATTTTCTAATTGATACTTCGATTAATATTATATTTAATACCTTACTCAACACGTATGTTTTTATTTACTATATATTATGTATCGATCTAGCACACAAGTGCAAAAAATTGACTTAATTGGTTTTCTTTTCGCGGAAAGCTACAATAATTATCAAAATAATGAAATAATTTGTATTCATTAGAGAATCTTATAAAAATATATTAAAATTTTTTTTGGTAATTTACATTATATAAACGCTTTAAAATAAAAACAAGTAGAATATTGTCAATATTTTTTATTATATTGTCGGATCATCACGAAGTATCGTTATATAACGAAAGTCATCTCTTAGCAATAAATAATGCCTTCTATGCTTTCATCTCATCAGGCAACTAACGAACTCACGTACATATTATTTATCCGAGAAAACATCGCTTCCCTCCGCAAAGATCTAGAAAGTTTTTAGCGCGAAACCTGCCACCACACTTCCGCTATGACACGACGTTTGCCACTACACTCTTGCAATGATTTTTACCATAGACATCTTCGATAAGGCACTAATCTCGTCTCGCTCCTTTTCTATAATTACACTTTAACAATCACGGCGACCTCGCGCACGAGCTTCGCAAAAGACCATTGCAGCCAAAAGACAATCGACTTCCTCGTTCGCGCGCGCGGCGATTGATTTAGCCCAGCTGCCACATAATAATACAATTAAAGTAACGCCCCGTCATTGTCAGGTAGGAAAGAAAGAGAGATGCGAAAGTCAATTTGGCGAGAGATATAGGAGGGAGGGCAGAGCGAGAGGGACTGACTGCACTGCACCACTGCCGTACGCATTTCCGTGAGAGACTCCCTCGGCTACCAGTGCGAGCAGTCGCGCTAATTGGTCCGCTGGATTTGTTGCTCGGGGCTCTGCAGCGTCATCTCCGCGTCTGCGCGCCAGTTGACGTGAAAGCTTTGTAAGTGCAGTCGTCTCTCGTTTTCCTTGGAAATTGTCTTGGAGGATAAAAAATGGAGACGCGGATGAAGTCGAACGATTAGTTTAAGATGTATTTTGATGATTGATCGTTGTTTTTACTATTTTGTAAAATGTTATTTTGTTCCTAACATATTTTATAAAGTCACATTTTCTCTACATGAAAAAATAACGACAGGATGTAGTAAAGTACGATATGATTGACTTATCGTAGTAGTTAGTTGCAAGAAATATGTCGCTTCGACGGAGTGCATTAACTAAACTAAACTATAAAACTAAACTATAAAAAATGAGTACGCACACGGAGAGAAAAAGTTAGTAATGATTACTATACTAGGGTAGGAATTCAAAGACGAAGAGTAAAATGGATTGACAGAACTACGCAGGTTAGGGACTCAGTACTAAACTGTATAGGAATTAATAAAATTTCGCATAACTTCCAATCCTTCCACTTTTCATGCTTTAATATTAACAAACTGTGTCCACACGTAGACGTCATGGTAACTATTTAATACTAAGACATTTTACTTCAATAATACATGTATACCATACAAAAAAAGCCAAATATTGAATAATACATCAATATTATTCAATTATCCCTGGACGATTGAATACTATACTATATTAGGAATCAGTCCAAATATGTATTATCGGTTCCGAGTTACCCTTTTTTAACAAGGTTTGCTTGTTTGACGATAAGTAAATTTGTTCGACAAAACATCAGTGGATATGGCAAAATCTACTCTAACCTTAAAATCTGCTTTTATTTTTATGCTCATGCCCGAAGTGACCTTTCTAAGTATATTAATTAAGTTACTAAGCATCTGTTTAGGCTCCGGTTTGTGATATGGAAAAAAATCAGAAAGGCGTGGACAGCTTGTGTCTTCGAGATATTTTTATTAATTCGCATGTACCTTAATATTTCTTTACAAAAATACAAGTTTGTATATCAGTAAGTACAAGTCGATCAAATGACAAAATGCCATGCGATTTTATTTTAATCTTTGGCAAAAGCTTTCAGAGTACGTCACATTTTAATTCGATATAGTTTTCTATAGATCTTGCAATAGAGCTCACATTTCAAACACTCATTGTATTATTTATAGACGCCAGAGTTTGTTTCCTGAATAGTTGTGTACCCGCAAATATTCATAAACATAAGCTAGTGTCTTAATAAATTACGTTTATCTGTGTACACATTCGGAAGCCCATTCAGAAACCAATACCCATTTCTCCTCACAATTAACCAATTCTCTAACGGCGTTACTCAAGTGACATCTCATCATTATTATCATCGATTCCTTTTCCTCAGCCAAGCTCTCTACATCTCTATATACACCAGGCTCAGCTGTGGCGACAATCCTCCCAGCAAAGTGTGAAAGTACAGCGAGCGATTCGCACAAAACTCTTTCCAATGAGTTTTTGTCACTGCGGGCGCTGTGCTGCGCAGTGAAATCGCCGTGTCTGCGAAAGAAAGACCAACGCCAGCCAGGAAGCAAGCGCGTCTTCGCTTCTTTTCAGCCACCGCTGCAGGGGTCTATCCTTCCCTTCCCTCGTCACTTGTTGCAGGCCCCGAGTAACTTTCTAGGATTTTGCAACGCGAGAGTTACGCTAGGCCGGTTATGCACGCGCCGACGAGCTCCGCGCGCGCGAGGACCGAGACGGGATTCTTCGAGGAAGTGTATCGGAAAGGGGGGATCGTAATTTCGGAGACATCGTCGACGCCACCGACGACGGAAGTTGGCAAGCTGCTGTAGCTCCGATGCTGAGGCTGGTCTCGCGCGTCCTTATGGCCGGTGGCAAAAAGCAGAGGATGGATGGTTTCTGGGAATTCGCGCGGTGAAATCTGCCGGGGTGCGCGGCGAAAGAAAATTCGCTGCGCGAGGGCTAGGCGAGTTCGCTTAGCGATTGGTCGGGTTTTTTGCTGGTTGGAACGGGTTTCGAATGATTTTGATGTGTAATAAAAGAAGTTTATTGCGCGAGGAGAGGCGATAAGTTTATGGGCCGTTGTAAATAAGCGCGGTAATGCGCAACGTGTTGTTGACCCGTCGAAGGGAAAACGCCCGCTGTTAGAGATCTAGAAGATCCTGAAAGATTTTATCAGATCTAAATTATATGAGTCGTACTTATTTAAATTTGAACTTTTCATTTATTTTATATATTTGTTTGATTATCAAGTGTTACTTAAATACTTAACGCATATTATGATAAATGATAATATTTGTTACCGGAACATTATGAGTCAATATAAAGAAAAGACTAACAAAATAAAATTTAAAAACTATAAATATAATCATGTATAGGAATTAGGTCCAATTTAATGAAAATTAATTTATCAGTATTTTATTTTATAATTTATTGTTTAATCTTTCTATTATTATTTTTTATATATAAATGAGGCCATTTGGAAGCACTGCATCCTACATCCATGGTAATCTATTATAAACCGGTGCTTTTGTTTGTGCTTGTTTTTCTTTATACTTTTATAAAAAATATTATTTAACCAGTATAATCATTTACATAATTACTCTAGTATATAAATAATAATAATTTGTATTAGTAATAAAATTCGTGTTACCCTATCCATGTATATTGTATATATTTATAAAAAACACATAATCTTTAACACATTTAAAAATACTACTTAAAAGTAAATTCATAAAATTCGATAAAAGGTTACGTGCATGATTAAATAACGTAAGCAGACCGCCATAAAATAAAACCCAAATGATACTCGATCACACATGTATGCAGCAAAAATAACTTCCGCAACACGGAAGATCAGTGCGCGTGCGAAAACCTATATAGACGCACACATACAACACACACACACACACACGTAACGACTGCCTCGTAACGCTTTCACACATGTGTCTAGCTCGCGAACGCAAACGAGCTCTCCTCTCAATTATACAATTTGTTCTAAAAAAGCCCGAACGAAAAATTACGCAACAATAACTTACGTTCCCCGTATGTATACCTCCGATTACCTTAACGAGTCGTCTCTCGCACCGAGGGAAAGCGCAAAGAAAGGTTCATCAAACAAACTAACGCAGAGCGTTAAATGATTTTAAACCACTTCCTTGAAACAAGGATTTACACGCAGTCTACCTATATGTTCAACCATTCACTCTACATGTATTTTTTCGCGCGTCGTGGAAAGCCTCGAGAATACGGAGCTTTTTCTTTCGCGGAAATGGAAATCCTGCGGAGGCAAACGCGCGCGCGCCCGCGGTGACTCTGATTCTAATTTACAGGGGGAAATTAAAGGCGGGGACCGCGCGATAGAGCAATTATCGTTAATTGCGATCTCCAATCAAGGGCTTAGCGGTGCGCGGGAGCGAAGAGAGAGAGAGAGAAGCCTGGGAATCGTCCCGTGGAAGAGGTCTCCGGCGTTTGCGTCGTACTCGCTGGAGGTGCTCGATAAACGTTCCGGCAATTGATTTCGTACTGTATACGGCCCTTTGAGGTGGAGTGTGGAGCTGGGTGTACTTTGGAGAGTGGATCGGCGAGTTGGTTTTAGCGAGGAGGGAGACGAGCGAGTGCAAAATTTACGCCGCCTCGGAGGGATTTGTGGCGATTGATTCGGAAATTCATGCGGTTCGCGGATGACATGTAATATTGTGTAAATAAGTGAGATGTGTTATACATTAAGTCAATAGAAAATTCAACATGGGAATTTGAAATCTGAAGACTATGTTTTCTTTGATGTATTAGTCTTAAATAACAAAAGAGAAATGGAAAATCTGCCATACACGAATAGTTAGATAACGTTGTCAACAAACTGTCAGCCAATAAAGATGACTTTTTAGAAAGAAATACGCTTTTAAGTTTTATCAAATAATGATCATATTTTGTAATGTATACTTTTTTGCATTTTCTGAAAGAGCTTGTTAGACTGGGAATGAAGAAAAGCATGTTAACAATCTTTATTTTGTTGGCGTTTTGTAGGAAAATTTAATTTTCACGCACAATTCTAGTCGGATGTCAAAATAATATTTGCGTCTACTTATTTTCTAAAGACAATAGTATATTTTATTTCAAGGCTGTTTAAAGGAATGTCTGCGAGCATGCGTCATTTGAGATACGATCAATCTTATGGACGTTTTATAAAAGTTAGAAATAATTGACTTATAAGAAGTAAAATCATTGCTTCGCTATAATGTATACGATATTATAAAAATGTCTCATAATGTTTACCTACACATTCTCGGTAATCAATCAATTATAATCGATGCCTTTCTATTCACAATCCTCAACAATCGCACCGTTTACCAAACTTTCATCCTTTTTCCAGCAATGCGCAAATACCTGTCCACAATTCATTTCAGTTTCCAAAAGAATCGAAATATAACGGATGCAGTTTAACGGACAAAAAAAACGTACGGACATAATGGCGCAGGCAAATGAGTTTGCGGTTCGCGCGCTCGGCGGAGGACCGAGAGCCGAGAAAGTAGTCGTCGTCTACCACTACTAGTACGTCTTTGGTGTCGCTATCTCGAGGAGTCAGCCGTGGTGAAAATTGGCTGCGCTTGTCGCGTCCCAAGAGCATATCGAGAGACAGACCGTATACGCGTGCACGCAAAACGACAAAGGAATAAGAAGCGGCGCGACGTTGTAGGCTTGGATGGACAATTGGGTGGTGTTAAATAGAGTCGAACTAACGTCGGAGGTGTATTTTTGAGCCTTTTTCGATTGTGTTAGAAGGAGGCGGAGGGCGTTGAGCGATTTGTTTGCCGAGCCCGCGCAAAGCCGTGACTTTCTTTTTCGATTCAGGGGGAAAAAATGGTTGGATGTTGGCGATTGGAGGGATTTCTTGCTACTGTTTGTGTTTTCTCTTTTCTTTCTGCGTTTTTTTGTCTACCGATGGGAAGAAATCTATTAGTTGCAGCATAGTATACATTGATATGAGAGTAACTTTTTTCTAATTTTATGCACAAAGCTTTTATGTTTCAATTTAAATATTAATTATTTTTAATGCTATGTAGTGTACTTGAAAATATGCAAGAATCTGTTAATCGCGCACCTGCGTGATCTATAATTTGCATTATGCATTGAATTACCCGCGAGAAAAAACACTTGGATTATAAAATTCCTTATTCGAAGTTAATAATTTCTTATCATTTATAAGAGATTTGTATTCATGTAAAGTATGTGATGAAATTAAAATTTGAGATAATAACTTGTATTCGTCAAGTTTTTTCATTCTCTTTGATTATTGGAACGACCATATATTTGCAGCTGCAGGCAATATATTCATGCGTTTCCTTTAAATGCATTGTAAATTACATCGTGTTAATACTTATACAATTTATTTATAAATTAACAATGAAAGACGCAAGAATTTCAATAAAAAGTGTTGAGTTGTTTTATCAATAATCAAGGAGAGATGATTAAACAAAAAATAAAAGTACACGAATATAATAATTACGTGCAGAAATGAATGTAAAAATACATTTTAACGAAGAAAAACAAAAATTACATATAAGTAGAGGTGACTGTTTTAAAATGTGTCATGGGAATATAAGTGTAAAATTTTTAAGTATGCCTAAAGAAAGCTTGAAATATAGTTTACGATCCCTTTCAAATTCCAAAATACTGCAAATATAGTCTTAATTTGGATCTTCTAATTTATTACAATAAATCATCGCTTATACTTTCCCTCGAAAATTTATTTATTTTCCCATAAACTCGCAAAGTATGTATACCAATTTTCACCTCTCTCTACGGAGCAGCATAAAGCCTCCCAACTAGCCTTAAAAATATAAAACCAAATATTTGCAGATAACTTAAACTGATCGATATCACACTCTGCACCGGCATCGCGCACTTAAAGTCAGTCCCGCGTAAACTGGCCACATTAAACCCTCCCAGCTAAGTATAAATTTTCGCAAAACTGTTTGCTCATCCACACCACGTTTTCCCGCAACAATATCCAAGGCAAAATTACAAGATAACGTACACTGCACGCGCGTTATACACAGTTACCGTAAAACCCCGTATTTACGAGCGATTTCGCGGCACCTGCAGCGCGGGCCTGCGATCGATATTGAATTTACGTTTGAACCCTCGCGCGAGCGCGCGGCCTGAGTCTGGTGAAACGAGCCCGCGAGATGCAGGCGCGAGAGATATGCTTACAACGGAGATATGCCCGCGGAGAGAAAGGTGCTGGCGCGTTGCATCGCCGGTTCGTCGCGAGAGGTATAATGGCGATTCTAGCGCAAGAGAGTATAGCGATAAGCGTTGGACGGGTTATAGGTGCGAATAGTGGCGCGTCATGCACCGGCGCGTAACCCGCGAGGAGATGTTAAGGGGGTATTTTTACCTGTAAATCAGCCGTGATGAAAAAAATTGTATTACGATTTCTTATTAAATCTAATAGTATTAGTGATGGATGATTCTATTCTAAAATGGGGTTCGCGCCTTCTTGTGAACATGTTCAACGCTCTTTAATTGGTCGAAGAAAAGCGCGCGATACCCTTTGGTCTTTTAGTATTTATAAAAGGAAGGACTAGGTACTTTATGATATATGAGAAAAATCAAATGATCTTGTCTTATGCAGGGAAAGGGATAGTGACAGATCTGTTCAATCTTCGCTTATTCATTCTGCTATATATAAAATTGCAATGCTTTACGCCTATTCATATCCTATATAGTTTCGGTTTATCAGTCAAAAAGTATCGTAAAATTATCTCTTATAAATGATCACTTCTGGGTAATCTACCATTCAGTCCAACGACTCTGTACTATGTATTGTCTACTGAAAAAGAAGTTACTTAGAATGGTTACCCTTATTTTTACTTTTTATTCCATCTGAATGTTTTAGGACTCATTTCTCTTCTTAAACAACTTACTATGAATTGCCTAAGAAAATATCAAATAATTGATGTAAGAGTAAAACTGAATCTAATTTGAAAATTTTTTGCAGGCTATTTATTAGGTATATTTACTTGTGGCCAAGGCCTTATTACCGCCTATGCCAAAAACACCATGGCGTAGGGCGGCACTAATCGCACTATTTTCTATTCAATTTTCTATTAATAATAAATGTTAAAATAATAAAATTATAAACCTAATATCTAACTACCATAGTGACAGCTTTTTCTTATTAATAATACATATGTAATCCGATTAAATAAAATCCTCACCTGTAAATCTAAATGCCCCACGCATAGCAATTCTCAATTGGCCAAAAGATTAAATAAAATCCTAAGCTGATTATATATGTATAGAAAATGATTTATGCAAAATGTTGAATTTATATGAAATAATTCAGCAATTCGCGTCAGATAAAGTCTAAAAAAAGCAGTTGTTAATAGAAATATTGATATTCTTAAAATTAATATTTTCATTCATTGTAAATTTGGTAAATAAATTTACTTATTGTAGATCTGATTGATAAATATTAATGTTACAGTTATAAGTATAGAATTGCTTATTAATGTTACATTTATTTAATTATTTGGGAAAATAAAAGTTTCTTGCTAGCTAATCTGACATATTAAGTTTTTGATTTAGATTCAGTTCGTCATCGAAATATCAGGTTTAAATGTAATTTTAATTTGCTGTGCGTGGGATATTTTGATTTACAATTTAGGATTTTATATTTAAACGAATTTATCATTGGAAACGCTGGGCGTAGGGCATTTGGGTTAAAAGTGTAGAATTTTATTTAAACTTTTGACTAATTGGAAATTGCTGAACAAGGGTATATTTAGGGTCATATTTAGTTTTACAGCTTAGGATTTTATTGAATTCTTTTTCTTATTGGAACGAACGATGTTTCTTTGCAACTAAAGTTTTCTTTATGATTAAAAATGATAACAATAAATAAAATATTTCATTTTAAAAAATTGCGTTATTTTAAACAAACACTATTTTGTCGAAAATCAATTTTCTTTTAAATCCTTCGATCATTTTAATCGTTCCAGTTCCGAAGAATTTTATTCATCGCAAATTGGGAAGAATGTCTACAACTTTGCTTTATTATAAAGAAAGTTTTATAGATTTTTCTACAAAAATCACAAAACAAAATGCCTTTTTTCAGCCTTTTGACTGGGTGTAACCCCTTAAACATTTTTGGGAGGGTTTTCAATCGTGCGTAGGGGTGGCAACTGTCGCAGTCCGACTCTGCTTATAGCGTCATCCGCAATGTTTGCAATCCTAATTTTGCAATCCTAATGCAAAATACACCCACAACACTAAAATTCGCTTCTCGTAATGTTTGTCATTATTCTCGCAAGATTGGGGACATTAAAATTGAATAAAAAATATTGAAGTCTAACAACTTTAACTTTCTACGCTTGAGTCATTACATTTTTATTAAAAAGTATGCTTCTTTTACATTATATTGTCACTAATATTACCAGATCTTAATAAATTGTATATATAAATTTGCTCTGTATGGATGATTTACAGATAATGAATTTCCGTAAAAGAAAGGTGGTAAAAGACTTTATTGATGGAGACGTAATTTACTTGGTATTCATCAAACAGCATCAGCGAAATTGGCAATTAATAATGTTTATTGAAAATAGTAATGAGATACTGGAAATAGAGCGTTATTCTGGTTTGAAATTTAATTATGATTTGCCCAGTGATTTGACGATTTTGTCGAGGTGAATGAACAAAGTCCGGCAAAGCGAAAAAAAGGAAGTATTCATTTACTCAAACGATTTCTCTAAATTATCGCAACGGAGAAGAAAATCTAGCCTAAGAAACTGCAACGTCGTTATTGCTTTACATTTTAACAGTCCTTAATTTAACCGAGCCAGCATTACAATTTCGCTGTCTTCTGATTTCACTTGAATTACGTGTCAATCGTAAAAAAGTCCGCGCAGATCACTTCTGCGTAAAAGTCATGCGTACCACCAACAGCGATAAGCTAGATTCGCGTTCACTCTCGATCTCCGAACATTGTTGAAAAACCACGTGGCAGCGAAACCGCTTACGTAAAAAGTTTAAGGTTAGAATCAGCCGATCGCCGCTTACACTCGTAAAAACGACACATCGCGAGAAAAATCAGCGTGTCTATCGCTTTACTTCTCGGAACCCCGCCAGAGAGACACTTTCCTCGCTTCGAGCCGCGGGCGCTGCGATATCCTGCGGCAATTACAGGTGTATAGCCTGCAAATTTCAATTGTCTCTCCATGCTGGACACGACAATTGCGACGACCGAGAACTAGTAAAAAAAAAAGCACTTTTTTCCAGCGGTTAGTGGCCTTTTCCCCACCTTCGCGACAGCTCGCATTAATCGGCCGAGCGCCGAAACAATCTCCCCCGCGCATACCGCAACGGCGATTCCTCCCGATATTATAACGTTCGCCTCGTGGCTCAAAGCGACTTATCTGCTCTGCTCGTTTCGCGGGTAAACACGTCTCGACTGTTGTGCTGCTCCTGCACGGCTGCGATGTCTCCGAGGACTTGAGTGCCGAGTCAATTGTGTCGCGAGTCTTAGTTTCTCTGCTTTGTGGATTTATACTGAGATGTGATCGTGATCGTAATTGAGGATTTCTGGCGGTTCGCAGGCACTTTGGGTGCTTTGGAAGTCTGCCAGGAATTTAAGGCGTGCGAGTGCGTGATTTGGAAAGATGACTGGTACGAGTTTTGCGGAGATGGCAGAGGATAGAGTCGTACTGCTTGCTGTTGATCAATTGGTATGGATTTTGTTTTGTGTTATTATATGGGTAAAATGGGTCTACATTCGGATGCCTCCTAATACCGGACCTCGTTATTGTTTGCGTGTATTTGGGCATATGCGATTTTGGCATTTTTAATGAATATACTACAAACGAGAATAGATCCTTTTTCGTTGGGCTACAAGGATGGGCTATAAGTGATACGTCTGTACCGGTTACCTAAGCTTTATTCATTTGCACAGAAATTGTATTTAGAAGTAAAATTCGGTAAATAAGCTTAAATATATTTTTAGATAGAAAGGTATTTTTTATTACTATCTAATATTATGCAAAAACTCAATTCTATTGAATAACTGCAGAAAATTAAAAAAGATAGGGTATATTCATGTGCTTATCGGAGTACTGAATTTTCCCTTGGTAACTTATAATTCCAGCATAAGTTTATTTTTCAAACTTTTATTTTAGTATTGAGGTCAAACATTGGTACCTGGTTGCACGCCTGGTCATTTACTGGCAGTTACCCTCCCTATAGAAAATATATATCTGATATAAATTGTATTTACTGCAATTGTTCAATTTAATTGAACTTTTGCATACTTTAGATATTAGTTAAAACTATAGATAAAAAGACGTTGTTAGCCTTTTTTCTTTCCTTGTAATCTAACTTTCCATGTACCCAAAGGCTTAGGTATCTGATGCAGGCACATTTTTCTTAGTAGTGAATAGACATTCTCGTGTATTGCGAACGGTTATATTGAGAAATAGTACGATTTTGAATGTTTTGAACATAGATTGAGTGCATAACGCACCGGTTCGTTAATTTGAAAAACATGTTTGTTTCTGAAGCGATAAAAATTCGCGAGAATCGTTACAGGATTCACATGAATGCTTGCCAATGCAAAAACTGTATATGGACTATTGCAATGCAAAATCTATTATGTTAAGTTAGTCATGCTGAAATCCTATGATTGATCGCGTCATGTTATCTGTGCTACAAATAATAGCAGTTGTATCGTGCTAAAAGAAGTTTTCTTTTTTTTAAAGCTCTTAATAGATTAAAATAATATTAATTCATTGATAACTAAGAGTTAAAAAAACATTGTTTATAAATATAGATACTTGCACATGCCTCGGTAGTTTTATTACAATATCAAAATCATAAGTGACTTTCTAAAGCTACAAGAATACAGCTGCTAAATCATGCATTATTAGCTCTTGTTTTCCCCTCACGATCAAAATAAAACATGTGAGATTTTTCATCAGATTGATAAACGATCGATGTGACGGCATAATTGAACTATTAGCTATTCATAACCTATCGATGCGTTAGATTTACCATAGCAATATCTTTCTAACGAGCCTCATAGTTTCTCTTCATTACACGCTGAAGGTCGCACTATAGCGTGACAATTATTAACAACTGTTACAGCGTTGCGCAAGAGCTGCAACGCGGCGCAGCGCGCAGATCGTGAAATCGATTTGTTCTGTAACGAGCCAGTGAATGCGAAACGGAAACGCTTCGTCTGATCTCTTTGAAGCTGTTTGTTTCGATAGATAGTTAAAAAATGTAGTTACTTTTGCAATTCACAAGTTTTACACCTCTACAGTGTAATCATTGCAAGGTATTTTAGTTTTCATTGGAATAGATGAAAATAGATGGATGCATGTATTCAATTACTTCGTACTTTCCCCTGAACATAAATCTATTTCATTTACATAATGGCAAACATTTTTAAATTGTTATAATCTTTATAGACTTGTGACATTGCTGTCGCTTCATTTGTTTTGAATACAAGGAAGATTTTTTCACAGTTTTATAATTTAGATAAATGAAAAGTAAAACCTATTTATTACCCAAAATAAATTTGTATTATTAAAAAAAACTTATATTTTCTTGTGCATAAAATATCTCCTTTAAAGAATGTAAAATGAATTCAAAGATTGCTAATGCTCTTCGGTCAATGGTACCACCATAGACCAGAAATTGGCATGAAATACTCGCTGCCCAAGGGAAATTGACTAACTCATTTAAAAATATGTTCGAAGACTCATTACAAAGGATTAAACAAAATTAATAACTAAAATAATAATTGTAACTAATTGTTTATAATAATTTATTGATTTATATAATATAATTATTTTTTTTATTTAAAAAAATATTTAGAATAATAGAAACTTAGAGCCGCGCTGACTGTAGTTTGTATGATTTTTCATATTTTTGCTATCGCGACTCCGGTGGTTCAACTTCCTCCAAAAACCTTAGGGGCACTAACTTATATTGCATACGTATTGCGTCTACTGCATTTTTCAAAGGGAGAAATGGATGCATCATGACTAGTGATCTTCCAGGGAGTGTTCAGAATTTGTGCCCAAGTTTCTGATTATAGGTCTGTTAGACCCATAAGAAAAGCATAAGATAGAAATAGACAGAAGTTAGATCTTTTCTAGATATACTACCTTGCATTTAAATCAATATAACTTCCGTTTCTCCGATTCCACCTTAAAAGGATCCCTAATTATGACCATAGGGAACCATGTCTAATGCTAATATATATATATATATATATATATATATATATATAGATATTAAATTACCTTTGCAAAGTTTTTTGAACATCGACCTCGGATAAACAATAACAATAACAATAGCTAAAAATAATCGATTTGTAAAGGTTGAGATAAAAAATTGTTGGAATATATTAAAAATACACAAAAACATAGTTTTTACAATTTCGTACTGTGATCCTCCTCAATCAGAAATAGCCTTCTTAATCAATATTTTGTGCATCATAAATTTTCAAAAATAACTACACTGAGCATTTTATTTTGAGACTCCCTATTGATTTCGTAAGACTGCTCGTTACACGCTCAGCCACCTCGACCGAGCATTCATTACACCAAAAGCAAATCTCCCACCGTAACTCTCAACCGCAGTATACACCAAAACAAGCCCCCAAACGAAAAAAAACCTCGCGCGCCAACATCCCGCACGAAAGCTCGTGAAATATGAATTTTTTGACGCTCGTACACCTCGGCGCTGTTCTAAAAACGGTCTAACATCGATCGGCCGCGAATTATACGGTACCTACTCATTACCCCGTTGCAGCCTTATACCTCTCTCTCTCTCTCTCCTCTTTTTTCCTCCGTTTCAAAAGACCGCGCGTGGCTCTTGAATTATTCATACGGAAACCGCAGCAGCGGCAGCAGCTAGTAACCCAACGTCCAGTCTGGTATGGTAATCCTCTACACTGCAAGTACACCCGACGTCGTCGTCGTTCGCAGTATAGTTGCCACACTGTCTGCCAGCTCTTGGCTCGCTTTTCAGCGAGACGCGCGAGATAATCACGCGCTCGCCCAAAAGATTTTCCCTCGCCGTTGCCGCTGCTTCGAGTTTCGCGAAAACCGGGTCACGGTTACTACGACGCGTCCATTGTGCCGAGAAAATGCATCTTCGGTCCGTGCATGTGCGCGTGCACGTGTACGTAGAGAGAGTTTGGCGCGTGCCCTCGTACCCACTGCAGAGGGATACACGTGTGAGCGTAAGGTGATGCCGGGATGAAAAAGAGCGCGATTACGCGCAAATTGCGAGCCGCGCGGCAGCGAATTATGCTCGAGTCTAAGGAGATGCTATCGCGAGAGAGTGAGAGAGGAGAGAGAGAGAGACTTTGTGCACGTGCTCCAGATTGGCTTTTTTGCACTCGTGCGCGCTTCTTTGAGCGGGGAAAATGAGGGGCTGACCTTTGCTGCAGCTGGATGGAAATTTCTTTGAGAATTTTCGGGGACGTTGGTGTGATGTTATACTTGAGAGTCTTATTTGGGTCATAATAATAAATGCAAAGACGTATGAAAAAGTTCTTGAGTTTATTGCAATGTGTATTTACAAAGCGAATTTCTGTAAAGTTTATAGTTAGCGGCTTTGTCAGTCGGCGTGCGAATAAAAGTCGCGACGCAGCACAAAAAGTATTATGCATTTTATGCTACGCGTATGAAAACATTGTATACGTTCTTTTTTTTAATTTCTTTGAATACAGCAACGATTGGTCTTTGTTTGGGAAATAAAGTTTTATTTTTATGGTCAATATTATGTGTTACTTTGTATAAAACTAAAATTACATAAGGTCGTTTTACATTTAAAACTTGCATTTAAAAATAAAATTCGGTCTTAAGTTGAAATAATTTACAATCTCTTAAATTAAATCAAAAGAAAAATAAACATGACAGTATAATTTGTAGTTATACATTGATTTAATTATCGATTAAATTTCACCTCATAAAAGGCCTTTATTTACAAATTTTTGTACAAAAACTCGAATCTTACAATTTAATAACACTTTCATTTATATCGTCGAATATTTCAGTTACGATTTCGCGTAATGATTCGTTCTTTGCGGAAACGCAGTCGTTTATCGCCTACAGAAAAAGCCTCTCCATCGAGATCGAGTAATGATTATTATTGTCCGCGCGACGGAGAAACCACCGCAAACCCTAACGAATATCGTAAAGCCATAGCTACAGAGCCGATTCCGCGCAGTGCCGTTAATTGCAAATGACAGCGAAACGCGGCTAGCACCACCGGGACAAAGCCTCTAGTTTTTAAACACTCATTACCAAACTTCCGCCAAGCAATAAAATCAGAAGCAGCAGTTAAATGTCTCGAAATCAAGCTATTATCTTTGCAGGCCACTTTCATATGTATATTCCGAGCAAATGATACATAACTGGCTTGTGTTTCTTTGCACAATCAGGGGATTTTCGACGCTTTTTGTAGGTTTTAGTGGGTACTGGTGCGCGAGGCGCTTCGCATTATCAAGGATTTATAACGCGCACTAAACGATGTTGTTTGTTCCGAGTCTGGTGCACAGCTATTATTTACGTAAAAAACGCAAAGCGCGCCATGTTGATTGCCCAAAAGGTTCGGCGGAAATTCGTTTGCACGCGCAATTTTGCAGTTAGTGCGCGGGTCGTTGTATGCAACACCGGCGATATAACCTGGCCGGTTTTTTAACGACGGATTAGAAAGTTCGGTGACCATTACTGATTATTTAGGTTTTGCTTGTTCTGCCATTGTGCAATGCCGTAGTTTCTCGCTTGCTCTATTTTAAAAAGCCATTTCAATCAGCCTGCACAGTTCGAAATAATTAAGATTTTGAAAGCTTCTATTTCAATGTTGGAGGAAATTGCAGTGAGCTGCTTTATGCGGTACCATTTGTTTCGATGTCTTATTTTCGTTTATTTCATATCCTGTCGGTAAAGGTGTAATTTTAAATATTTTACTTTATGCACGAGTAATAAATATGACAAAGAAATGGCTGACCAATCGATGAATATTTGAAAATAGCATGCACGAGGTTATTCGTGAATGCGCCTCGGCACCATGAATAAACATACGATTGGCAATTTAAATAAAAGGTATTTGCGTACATTGTAAGGAGAGGTGCGAAATCACATGTTTGTTTAAGTGTAAGATAACTGTCGGAAAATCTTAGCTTCGTATTGTGTGGCATTTTAAAGCTACAGTTTTACGACAGAATATTTCAAGTGAGAACTGATTGATCGCAACACTGAAACAATGCTCTATTAATTTAAATGCATTGGATCTAGCTAAGAAGATATAATTTAAACGTTTCAATTTGCATTTGGCAATCATACTTTAATAAACAGTACAGGGTTATAAGCATCAATCGATCAGTTTTACTCTTTTAAACTTGTGAGAAACATATATGTACATGTTTTATTTTAAAAGAGTCTTTTAGTGATACATGACTAACTTTGATTTATTTGAAAGTAATCAAATACATACTTGAAATTTATTCAAGATTAGTACAAAGAATTAAAAAGTCTACTGACAGCCAAAGTAGAAAGTAATGTACGAATATTTTTTTGTAAATTTATTTGATTTGTCGAAATGAATTGCTGTTCAATGGAGCGTAAATAAAATAAGACTTTTGATAATGCATTAAAAGAATTCAATAGATTAATGACACGTTGAGTATAGTTTCAAATCATAGGTTTGGTTTCAAGATAAACTTCAATTTTATTTCGTATATCCGGTTTTCGGGTCAATATAACAAATGTCATACAACGTGTATACAACAGGTATTCAAATACAAATATATAAAAGTTAAAGTTCATTGAATAAAGCGAATTAATTTCATAAAATACGATAGGGTTTCCAGCAATAATTAATATAAACACGTAAACTTAATGTATAAAGTTTGCATACAACTATTATATGTATAAATTGCATAACTAAAAATGAATCTACATAGTTTGCAAACAATTTTTATCCAGAAATTGCAGAAATTGCTTTCTCTATACGCAATTTTATCCTGTTTGATAAGAATTGCGTACAATTTGTGATAAATTGTATGCAATTTTTTATAAATTGTATATAAATTGTTATAAGTTGTAAATAATAGTTTTATATGATGTGGAGCAATATAATAACTTGCGGAAACGACAATTATGTGAATTTCAAAAATTTGAACATTTCAAAGTATCCATCATTATTTTCATCGTATTATATTAATCATAGATTACCATACATTTTGGTCATAAATTAAAAATGATTTTAAAATAGAAACAATTTTTTGAGTTAATTAAACAAAAAATAAACAGTATAAAGAAACACGTAACGCGTCGAAACTAGCTAGCAATAGAAATAACAAAAAATACCAAATAACTTATTTTATGCACACGTACATGATCAAACAAGCATCCCATTCGCACTTTACACACGGCATTCAATAAACCTCGACTATTCGCCGATTCGGCAACAGTCAGCGACGCATCTAACCTCATCGAAGCCCCTCCTCCACCATAAACTCCCCATGCATATTTCCTCTTCCATCCATTCACAGCTGCTCTCGCCCTCGTCAATATAAAAGGACTCTCTCTCTCCTCTCTCGCAAAAAACGCGCCTATTTCGCGCAAGGAAGTCAGTCGCAGTCGCTCGCTCCCCGGCTCCATTGGTACTTGTACTACACGGATTACGTTATCGCGCTTGAATAGCCATGATTTCACAGTTAGTCTAACAGTATTCCGCGTCTCTTTCATGCCGCTGCTGGTGCTGCCGCTGCTGCAACTGCGGTTCATCGATCACGCCATCAAACCGTTTGACTCCATTGGAGGGTTCTCTCTCTCCTGCCACGCTGCCGGAAGTGGTAGTAGTATCGCCATGCAGTTCTGGTGGTGCGCTGGCTGTTCCTTTTTTTTCCGCGCTTCGTTCCGTGGCTCGCGGAAATTAAAGCAGGCGCCGCGCGGCCGCAAAGTAAAAGTTTCGGCGGTGCTTGTCGCTCGGGGATCGCACCGCGGCACTTCTTATCGGCCCGCTTCATCGGCCTGCGCGCTTTTTCGAGTGCATAAGCGTTGCATAGGGCCCGCCGCGTTGCATCATCGAGCGCACTCGCGAAAGTATAATCCGCGAGGCGCAGAGGTTTCTTTGGCGATATAAATGTATAACCGTTTTTCTTTATGGCTGGAGGTTGGGCCGTTGGTGCTGGTTTTTATCGAGGGATTTTAGTCGCCAAAGCCGGATAATCGACCGCGGAGGCTGGACTGGTGGAGAAAAATTCAGGCGGGAGGGGCTTTTTGCGCGCGGATTCGACGCGCGGTTGCAGCGCGGTACTTGCGAGATATTAGCTGCCGCTGCGAAGCAGTTGACTTGTGAAACGACGGCCGGGGATTTTTACGCTTGGACTTCCTGTGTGTTGCGTAATGGGTCCTTTTGTTGCTCTAAGAGGGTTTCTTGTAGTATTTTTTTTTTAGTATTTTAAGGTTTCTTTTATTTTCAACGTTTGAGCTTGCTTTTGTATTGCTTTATTGGCATTTTTTATTCTCATTGAAAAATTGTTTCGCGTGGAGACGGAGGATCGGCATTTGTGAATTACTTTATAAATCTATGAATATTTACTATTTTTCTTGAAATAATGAGTCAGAGTTTATTGTAGCAAATTTTAGAAATTATTATACTAATTGTTTAATGCATTAAATATTGCAAAATGCAAAGCATAGTCATTTTCTGATAAATGGAATAGTACTTTTAAATACAAATACTTTACTAAAGTTTCTTATGGTACATAAGTATATTTAGGAAGCTTAATTCATAAAATTTTGTATATGTTTAGCAACAACTGCTATAAACACGATTCTTGTTACAACAGAAAATATTAATTTTCAATACAGCATTTCTCTCCATATACAATTTATTGGCTTCACACATAATACATAATAACCTTTCTGAAAATCATATTAAAATTTGCATATCGCATTACATCTCTGATTTCATTACATTCAATTTTACTTTTCACTGGTTACTAATGTAAAAAGGCCTCATTGGCAATATTCGTGCTAGCAGGAAATCAGAGCGCCTTAATTTCTATCTCCCAAGAGCTACATCGATAATGAGGAAAGTTGCGAATTTTCGAAACATACAATAAACCATCGTATACGATCTACTTGGAAACTTCATAACCGACTTGGTTCTGCCTCTGCACTATGTTGCACTCCCTCCTGCCCTCGTAGCTCATAAACCAAGTTTTCGAACTTTCTACGAAACTTCCTCCTGCAGCGGCATACATTCATTTCGAGCGCGCGCACTCATAATCATCGTGCCATTTTTGCCCACCTCCTCTTCCTCCTTCGAGCATTTACACGTTCGCTCGTTCTTAGGCGACGACGAGAAAAACGCGGGACAACCCCCAGTGCGGATATTGCGTGACTTTCGCACTGCCCGCATATCTCGAGCGTGTAATACACGGGCTACGCATGGCTCGTGGTTGTATTCTAATCTCATTCAGCTTCATTCATGTCCAGGTACACGCGCCCGGTTTAGTTCCTACTCGAGTACGGAGAACGTGTTCGTCGGCTCTTGTTTTCCGTCTTGATTTTTAAGGGGGAGGTCTAGTGCAAACGGCAAAAAAATGATTAATTTTTTGAAGATTCTGTTTGTGATGCAACTATGGAACCATAAATATTGTGAAACTTTACTTAATGCTTTTCATATAATAAACAATTGAAGATACAAAAAAAAATGTAATTTAGAGTTAAAATTATCAACTGTAGAGGTCGTTGCCAATTAATCTTTGTTATATAGCTTCACCATCTGAGATGACAACTGAATCTTGTCTTAGTTTAAAGAAGAAAACAAAAATTTTTGTATATTTTTGAAATTATATCATTGAAGAACCTAAAGAACTAATAAAATGTTGGATATTAAAACTGGCAGTGCTTCGAAAATTAATAATTTTGTTAAAATTTATTTAAAAAATACAGGTTTATTTGATAAAAGTAACAAGCTTTAAATATGTCAAATCAAATATGCATATCGCTTTTCTACTTACATTTTTTATATCTAAACCATCTACGTATATTTTTTTTTCTTCAAGTAACATATAATGGTATATTAGTGGACTTTAACAAACAAAATATGTTCATTTTTTAACCGTGTACGAGTCTTCTAAGTTGTATATATATAGTGACCTCTACAGTTGATATTTTTAACTTAAAGAAAAAACTATTTTGTATTTGCAATTGTTTATTCAAAACTCGTGATGATTTCAGAACAATTGTTTTTATATCTTTTTCACAAAAGATCTTCTAAAATAAGCTGAGTTTTAGCGGTTTAGACAAGATTTATCCCTAACAAGTTAATGAATCTTTAAATGGCATTTTTATTCGATCGAGCGCACCACGCCAGCCAAATATTGCGAGAGAACCGAAGAGCGCAACTGTAAGTTTTGGCTTGTGTGTATAGGGATGCGCAGACACTTGACTCGCGGGATTGATTTTGACGATTGATCTAATTTGGCGCTACATTAGAGCGTGTTGTGTGTCTGCCGTAGTAGCCGGGCATGTGTATAGTCTGAGTCATGCAAGAGCTCGATATATTTATGCTTCGAGAATAGATCGCGTGTAGTTACGATAAATATTTAGCTCGGCGTGTATGACTGCTAGAAGGAGTGTTGTTGCATAATAATCGCTGATTGAATTATACTCGTTCGATAAATCGAATGTGTATTTTGTACGAAATTTTTAATGGGATCTTAGGTTACATTTGAAAGCTTATTGGAATCGAACGTTTCGGTGTTTTCCATGATTTATCTGAAGAACGTATTGTTTTTTAGATGAATTTTTAATTGAAAAGTTAATTCAATGCTCTGTCGTACCATTGAATCAATATAGTAATTATTGTATTTTTCTTTTTGTTGCAGGTATGTACATTTTCTTGCTATTCGTGAAACCGAAAGTTCTAGCTCTGATCTTATCAGGTATGACTTAACATTTAAGCCTACAAATACTATCCATGTAAACCGCCGACGTCAATTACAATCAAAATTTATTTTCTTGAGGTAGTTGTATTTAAACTGCGCTAGTCAAAGTTAGTATATGAAAATAAAAGTTCAATAAACGTTAACATATTATTTATAAAATTAAAAATAAGATTTTTGAACATTATTGTTTTACTTAGAGAAATACAAAAAAGAAATAATCACAGAAAAATAGCGATTTGAAGTACATACTGATATTAATGATAAAGTGAAAGATAAGTTGTAGTCTAGGTTCTTTTAACGAATTTTTATATTTTGATATTTCAGTACTTATTTGATTTTGATCTAATTTCAATTTCAATCAATATTGCAGATTCTTTGCTATTAATAAATACATTAGTTTTTATACCTTAACTGCCATAAGCTCTGTAATTATATCTCGAGAACTACACAGCCAATCAAATTCAAATTAAGAATACACATATTACAATCCCAACTATCTTTGCTTTAAATTCCAAAAAAATCTACACTACCATCATTCCTCAAACAAACCACCTCGCAAACAATCAAACACGGCGCGAAAAACACAATTCACACCCAACCCATTACAAAAGAATCCAAACAACGCGAATCGCACACCCAAGCACCGTATCACGTAAGACGCGTCTATCTCCGCCTTCCTCTCAACCAAAGCTAAACGCCTCGGCGGCGAGACAAACGCTAGAAAGTTTCGGAAGATTCCTTATCTCTCACCTTGAATGTGCCTCGGCACTCGTGGATACACACTTACCTACACACAAACGTAACGCGACTAGAGAATCACCGCTCCGCCGCTTACCCCGAGTAGGTTCACGAGCGCTCCACGTGTATAATAACACGAGGAGCCATTAAACTTGAGCCCAGGGTTGAGCCCATCACCATTGTTCGGAGCCTGCGCACCGCGCGACGAACAATCATTGTTTGTTCTTGGAGTCGCGGAAACTCCTGCTGCGTCGTCGTCGTTGACGTTGTTGACGCATCTGTGCAGTAATCAAGACGCTTGCACTTTCTTTTGGGAGGATGGTGCGGAGAAAGAAACGCGAGGAGTGTCGTCGACCGGTGATGATAATGGGAGCATTGTTCGCGCGGATTGTGGGGACGGTTTCGCTTTTGTTTCGAGTGTGTGGTTATCATTTCGGTAATGGGGTGCAGCGAGAGAACAGCGTGATTTTTTGTATGGATATTGCAAGGTTCTCTTTGTTTTTCCGTTTTCTATTCGCGTTTTAAAAGATAAGCAGCGTGGATGCATATAAGTTTTTTTTTACTTAGGAGGAAAGTGTCTCACCTGCTGGTTGCGAATTTCGATGTGGTTTTGCGGGATGTCTTCTGGTACTTGAAAATGAAGCCTAGTGTTATAGGTCGACCCCGTAAAACTTGTGATACGATTAAAAACATTAGCATTGTTCGTAATTATATCTAGTGTGTCACATTGAACAAGGGCCCATAAGATAAACTGCAGGCCTGGGCTTCATATTTAGGTACCAGAAAACATTTTCTAATGACTCATCCAAATAGCTAACCTGAAGATAAGACACTATCCTGTATAGTTAGCTAGAATTTTCCAGAGAAAGTGAAAGTAATTTTACGATTTTTTAATTATGTTGAATGGCAGTGCTTCTTCTGAGCATTAAAAATTATCCAGCAGTCATAAAGTTTAAAAGGCATTTAGACAATGCAACATTTTCTTCGTCGCTGTTACAATACTTCGTTACAGCTGTTTTAATTCTTTATTCTTCCGTAATATTTCCTTTTCGTCGCGTCCAAATTCAGAAAAAAGCGCGCTCTTTCTTAATTTTCTACCTTTCACCCATAATTTCCTCAAAATTGTACAATAGAAGAATCTTCTCAACCATCGACCATGCATAAATCATCCCAAAATCATTCGAATTATTCCGCGCAACTCCACGCTCAATCACTCCAAAGTCCATCATAATACACTCCGACCAATTGTCTCTCCAGCGCACGCACGCACCACCAAGCCTCAAAACAAAGAAAAAAAAAGAAAAGAAAAGACACACTCCACTCGTACCCTGTGACTTTCGCGTGCAGCGTAGCGAAGTAGCCGGCATTGCAACTCCGCGGCTATTTGTTCGACTGGCGTAAAATTGGCCACCGCCGCCGCCGCCGTCGAGTAAAGTACACGTACGCGCAATTTACGGTACACGCGCCGGTCCGCCTACGCCTTAAAAGGCGAACGCCTACACAGGTACGTACGCGTGTACGGGCTGAACTGCGGCGCGCAGCCGCCGGAATTAATACCGCTCCGAGCGGGTAAACACACAGTGGTACATATACAGGCGATGCAGCGCGATGTCACGAGCTGATGGGCAGCAGCCTCTGTTTGGTTGAGCTGGGTTTGTTAGTGCGCCGGGAGCTGAGTATTCTTGATAAAACGGAAACTAGGTAATTGGATGTGTGTGCACTTTCTAGGGGGTCGCGTACTTGGAAAAAGAGTTTCTTTGTAGTTCGTAGGAATTCTTGATAGTTAGTCGATAAGGGGAAAGTATAAATTGAGTGTTTCTTCAATGCGTGGGAATTAAATAGATGTTTAACTTAATGTATTTGCACTAATTTGTGCAATCGGTAAATCGCATGATTATACTAACAAAGACACGTTGAAGTGGTGATGAGTCGTATATTCTCGGAACCCTTTGAGCGCCTCCGCTGTTTATGAAGAAATTAGGTGAATGTTATCGTCCAAAGCCTTTGCCGACACGCACGATTCGATGAATAGCATTGACTTGTTACGACCGAAACAAACAAACTTGCATATTATTTATAGTGATTTTATTTCAAATTTTTAAACGTGACCTGGGTTATAAATAAAGATAGTTTCTAATGCATAATGCAGTTACTCAGGTTAAATTAAATTGGTTTGCTTGTTCTCTTAGTAAACTTTTTCATTTTTAGATATTTTGAGTTTTTCGTTAATAGATTAGCCTTAAATTATAAATACTAATCTATATTTACCTTTTTATTTACTTATTTATTAATTTTCTCTTTCAACGAAAATAAATTAACCTTGCCTCTTAAGAGGAAGCCGTATCTACTGTCTTTTTCTAATCACATTTTTGCTAATTACTCAAGTAGTAGTTTGTTAAGTGAAAAACTAAGAGTAGTCCCCAAATCTTCTTAAAATAAGGAATATTTTCAGACCTAAAAGAATATTTAACATTATTTCTTTTCCGAGAATAGTTTGAAACCGATAACCTAACCTCAATTTTCGCGTTTCGTAGTATTCTCGGAAAGGAAATAATGTTAAATATTTTTTTAAGTCTCAAAAAATTCCTTATTTCACGAAGAATTGGGGACGACTCTTAGTTTTTCAATTAACAAACTACAATTTGAATAAATAGCAAAAATGTAATTAGACAAGGACAGTAGATACGGCCTCATCTTAAACCTTGCCTCCTGCCTTTTAAACCTTTCCACAAAAAATCGCGTCGCAAATCCTGTTTGCCTTTCGCGCGCACCACTTCCAAGCCTAGGCGAGCTTGCGCGAAGCAACGCCTTTGTCGTCCTCGCTTTGCATTTCACGAACCAAGAGGCCGGGCCGCGGCGACGACTATACTTTCGCCGAGTCTTGGCGAACTTTGCCCCTAGGCGCAGGAGCAGCCACGCTGCGCGGCAGATCTTCGGCGGCGCGCGCGACGTAAAAGAAAGTGTCGCCGATTATCGTCGCGGGCGCCGCGATATCCGCGTTCGCGAAACCTCACGCGGGCGAGCTGCCGCAGCGAGTTGAGTTTGTCGGCAAAAGACGGCTTATCTCGTGCGATCTGTACGTAGTGTCTACGTGTAAGGCGTATGCGTTACGTGTGTTTCTGAGGTTCGATTGGGATTATTGCTTTTTTAGTCGGAATGAAACTTTGTTGTGGAAATGTTTCAAGTTTAATTAAAGGTTAGAGAGAAAAATGAAGAAGGTTGTTTCTCAAAAAGAACATTAAAAATGTTAAGGTAGTACTTACATAAATTTGAAAACTACATGTTATTAATAATGTCAATAGTTATAACGCTAAAATTAAGATTTGGTTATAGACCAGGTTTGAAAGATTATTTTGAAAATCACAGAGAATGCTATTTATAATGTTACATAATAAATATTTTAGCACGAGGAAATTTAAAAAACGCTCAACGTTCTTATGATTATAAGATAATGGCAAGTAGTTAAAGATATGGAGAAGGTTGTTGACCTTAAGGCCGAAAATTGACATAAAAACGCGAATATGAAACATTTCAACAAGCTTAAAAGCGCTTAAATTGTTCGTAAATCTTAATTTTATGTGATAATTAATTTTAAAGTTCACAAATGAAGTTTCCCTTTATCTGTTTGTACACTTAGCGATCTGAGAATCGATAAAAAATTATGGCAGCCACTAAAAGACCTGCACAATACGTGCCTACGTGCAAGTACTACCTTAACGACTCTTCTTATATTTGCACTGTAATTTCGTACAGTTATCTTTACACTCAATCCTATTCAACACATAATTTTTCTATACCCATTGTATGTTGTTTCCGAACATAATAAAATTTATTTAGCACTACAGAGCATTTCGTGACGTACATCTTGTCTTGAAAAATTACGAGCTAGCAAATGCGTTTGGATCTATTGGAAATAGGTGTTAAATAAATGATAATACACAATGTATATTTCAAATAAAATAACTTTCGTTTATTCAAACTCGCACAAGGAAGGAATAACGTCAGTAATGTGCGACTGCTCTAGCTAGATGCTCTAATACGACTAAAAACACTTGACAAAAGTCATAAGAGAATATCGGGGCTGACGCATATAGTACCCCACTCTTTTCTATATCTCGCATTTCAGTTTATGTCTTTGGGACATTTCTTAATAAGTCGATTCAATTTTGTACAAGCATGTAGTAGTGTATAACTACAGTTACACACATACGTATGCTAAAGCATAGCGATATTCCAACAGGATCAAATATTATTGTTGCAGCTAAGTGATCTATCCCGAGTTTAATAGTGACTCACGCGCCGTTTGATACTTGCAATACCATAACCTTCTAACCAGGTGTTGCTTACCGTAGCGCAAATTTCATTTAAGTCTCATACGCACATATCGTTTCGTTTAGAATGTCAACAGTCCTTGAGTGCCGGTCTTCCTTGACTACAATTTGCGCAATAAAAATGCTATTAACTTCGATAAGTTTTTGCAATCATTACTCGATGTCATAAAGCAACTTTGTACATTCTTTTGTAATTGCCCCGTTCAACGTTCACTGATAAAGTCAGTTCACATAGAGTCAGTCAATTTCTTGAGTCGTACTTTTATAAGAGTATAAATATAGATAACACAAAATTACAGTCATTACTAAAATAAAAGATATGCTTCAATTTTACTAATTCATCATTAATTCACCATAAACATTATAAATTGTGAATTATTTATTAAGATGTCCAAATATAAAAGCAAAAAGCACAGAAAGGTAGTAAGAAATTATTTTATCAGATATCAATTTACAAAGTATTTGCTTGCGATGACGTGGAACTGTGCAAGCCTTGCATCGTCTCACGTTACTTACTTACTTACGGGGTTGCCGATACCATCGATTGTCCCTCTTAAACTAATCGACGTAGTGGCACATATAAACAGGGGGTCATTGCCCGAACTGCCTTTTAGATAATGCACTTCGTCATCAATGGAGCTTTATTTTTAAATATCACAGCTATGAATAGGCAATAAAAAGTGTCGGTCTAAAGTTTATAATGTATTTTGATGCTCTTTATCGTGCTAATCGAGATCTCGTTTCGATGACAAGACTTTAATTCGAGATTATTAAAACTCATAAAGCTTTAATTTGTAATATAAATAAGTAGAATTAAGTATAAGACGCCGAATATCACTGTTCTTGTCTAATCAAGTCTTTGTTAGTATTTGTGGTTAGATTGCAACGTTTAAATTGCAATAACAAACCCAGAGAAAAAGGACACTCGTCTATGCCAATCGTTTTAGAGTCTTGAACTACAAAAATAAAAAAGTTATTGATTTTTCTTTAAAAAATCACCTCTCTTTAAGGCAAGAAGTTCAATTTAAACTGATATCATTTTGTGTTCTTAAAATGTACGTACAGGAAAAACTCAACAACTTACTTATAAAGTAATATTTGCGATATTATACCTATCTATATATTCTCTCGAAAAAACAGGCTCGAATTGACCACTGTTCATTTCCTCGAATGTCCCAAGACTTGGAAAAGTCTTTTATCTTCGAACGCCACTGGATATGAAAACCGAGCTAAATCCGCTCGTAAAAATGGCTACGTCGCAATATTTCCTCCTCGATACCTTCTACCGCGTCGAAATATGACGAGTGCACGACAAAATGTGCGCGAGATCTATTTTGCATCGCTTTCATTTATCATATTGTTTTCGTTATCGAGAAAACTAGAAAATACGTTACAATGATAAACACGATGTCACTATGTCTATAGACTTGAAGAAAAACGAAAACTTCTTATTCTTTAATTTAATATCTGAATACCTAAACATGGAACTATTTCTAAATGTAATATTCCTATCGTTGCATTATCCGCATACACAGCTGATTACACAATTTTGTACACTGAAAAAAAAATTTGTTAAATCTAAGTAAACGTTTCCTTGAATCGTACTTAGAAAATATTTATTTGATAATAGTAAATTTTATTTGATTATAGTAAATATTTAATTATGTTTCGACTGGTACTCATCAATTCAATAAATATTTACTAAATTTAAGAAATATTTACTTTATTTAAGTAAATCTTTTCTGAGTACGATTCAAGGAAACGTTTACTTAGATTCAACAAATTTTTTTTTCAGTGTAGCTAAATCAAATTACAAAATTCTCATTCCCACTTACACCTTTAAACTACTCCGAACTAATAAACCACTAATCCCCATGATTAACAATCGTCATCTCCGCGAAACACGAGCGCGCGCGACTCCTCCTATCTCACACTTTCCGCACTCGCGCGATAATAATCGCGCGCGCAGCAGCCGGTACATAGACACGGAAAAAAGAATGACGCGGCTCGGTAGCTCTTATACCCATTGCTTGCTGCACACGTGCTCGTGTGTCCAATATAACGTAATTAACGAGGCGATTTATCGCGACGACGACGCAGTCCCCGCTGATTGCGCTTACAACGCACGTACGCGAGCGCGAGCGAGAAATGGCCCTACTCTCATGTATGTGCAGCGAGAGACCGCGGCTATCGTGGACGATTGCAGGGGAGTTCGATACTCATTGCTCGTTTGCATCTGTATCTTAGTTTCGAGGTTGCGCGGTCGCGTCCTTCCTTGCAATGGGGTTTTGTTGCTTTGCTCTTGGGGGAGGTTGCGAGGGTTCTTTTTTTTCGTTTTGTAGGTGGAGAGGATTCTCACGGGTCGCATGGGAAGATATGAGTTAATTAGGAATTTGCTTTCTTTTATTATGCAGCAGGTTATTGTATATTATGTGCTGTGAAATTTGTAAAACAAATTTGTGGTTTTCATGATGGAATATATAAAGATGAAATTCCTAATATTTTAATGTAGAAGTAAATCGTTTGTCATTGTACTTGAGTTTTAGATATATTTTAAAATATTTTACCACTATTTGGAAAAAATATTTTTGAAATATAAAGGCGAGTAGGTTTTTTTTTAAAGGTAATGGAAATAGAAAGTTTTGCTTGCTTACACTTATAATTCTTTAAACCTTGATCAATAATTTTATATATTTCTTACGGTTGGAATATAAACTGGAATGTGACTTTCGTTGATATAACAATAAACTTTATGGTTCGAATCGTGGATTAATTATTGGTTCCCTATTGAGAAACATTGGAAAGCTTAAATTAAACGGCCGAGAACTAATCTTTTTTTACTATTTGCATACAATTTTATGGCTAATTTTCGTTCTGAAACCATAGATTTTTAGAGTCTCAAGTTTTTAATGTTGATTGGCTATTGCACAATTGAAATGGAAACTCGACACTCGTGCATTCGTAACTAAATTTTCGCCTGCAGGAGCATTAAGACAAAAGTTCGATCGCTTATTTATTGAAAAAAAGTACAGGCTCGTTATATTTTATTATATAAAATCACATGAACGAAATTATCAACTGTCAGCAATAAACTTTTATCGCGCGGAACAATGTTTTGCCGTCGCTTTCGATCTCTCGAAAGAAACTTTTATCGTTGATAAATTACACACTCATTACCCATGTAACACCGAATTTACAACGATCGATCACCACCGCGGGCACAATGCAAAATTGCTCGATCAATCTCTTTATACTTTTCCTCTCCACTCTTGGTTTCTCTCCCGCGATTTCTTCGTTTTTCAACCATATCTCTCACTTTCATTCTCCGACTGTATATACCTTTTTTTTCCCTGCTCCTCCGTTTTCTTTTATTTCTCGTTCAACTCTCTCGCGGGCGCTCTGTCTCTTTCTCTCTTGCGAGTGCGACGACGGAATGCATTAAACGGCGCGGCCTGTACGACGAACTCGTAGCGATAAAGCACGACTCGACGCACTCGTAGTCTTTTTTGGAGTTGGGCACGAGGGCGAGGCGGAGGAGGAGGAAAGGAAAAAGAATTATTTCGCTATGTTGGCGAATATAAATTAAATTGCTTTTGTCGAGAATCATGCGGCAGAGATGGGAGAAAGGGACGGAGCGAGCGAGTCGATTCGTACATGGGACTGTAGGAACCGTTTTCTCGGGAATTTAGTATACATATTTTAAGTATGAATAGAAATCTGCATGTTAGAAATAATTAAAATGTTTCAAAGCATACTTGAAAAGTAAAATGTTAATTGAAAGTTTAGTTATTAAGGAGATTTCAGCGGTAAAATAATATTTTGGTATAAATAACGCAGCTCAATTAACTGCATTATGTAGTATGTTATTCGAGATGTTATTATTTATATCGCACCCCCAAAACAAGACTATGCCAACCCGAAATTCGATGTTCTTGTAAAACCAAATAAGTAACGTTATTTTTTCTCAAAATATAAACTTTTTATTTGAATTTTATTATTCTACTATTGTTTCTCAACCTTTTTGAACCCATTTCCGAAATATATGAGAAGCTTTTATTTTCATATAAGCTATTTTGGATAAGAAAATAATCCAGGGAAAATTTTTTGAGTTGAGTGTTCTGGAGACGCGATATAGACAGTAATCTATAAGTAATAATTAAAAGAAAAGTTATTAACAGCGAAGATCGAGTTTTCTAAACAGATTGACGTTTTCTAGCATAGTTTTTTAAAGTCCTTTAAGATTATCTTCAGTTTAATATAAAAATAATTTAATCATAAGTACAAACGATCATTTACAATACCAAGTACATTTTGACAATTTACTTTTGCAATATTATTTCAAACTTCGTCTCACATTTCATATCTAACCCCATCCGCCAATCTCTTGCGCCAGGCCCGCCAAAGGAAAACCGCACAGTACGACCGAAACTACTCGTGTGAGAAAACAATGAGAGTGTAAAATCCCAAAAGAAAAAAGTTACGCGTACCCGTCAAAAGAGCCGCTGCTGCCACCGTCTAGAAAAACCACACAGACTTCGCTTACGCGCACGTGGCGGCGTAGCTCGCAAAAAGGAAAAACTGCCCCCCCCTCCTCTCTCTTTAACCCGAGCATAGCCTCGTTTAGGGCTTTGTTAAACAAAAGCCCCGTCGGCGGCCGCTATCGCAAACAAAGGCGTCGGTTACGGCTCAAATTAGATTTTACCTGCGTCGGCGAGCAGCTCTCTCTCGCGTACACACATGCCGCGCGGGATCGATTTTTGAGTCGAGAGAGAGAGAGAGGCCGTGTCGCCGCGGCTGCTGGGCTTTGTCCGGCGGTGGAAAAAAAGGCGCTTTTTATCGGAGAGGGTGAAAAACGGGGCAGAGAGAGGTAGCCGTGACTCGCGTTCGGTGATGCGATTTTGGTAGTTAGCGTAGGGGGAGTATAGTGGTGGGAGGGACGAGGCGATTGTGGCTCAAATTGGACACGGTGAAGGGTAGTTTATATGTATGAGGGGAAAGTGAAGGCAATGATTGGTTTGATCTGTATATCGAATTTAGGGGAAGACCTTGAGTGGCAAAGAGAGCCCTTGTGGTGAAGTGAGATAATTTATTTTTAAACTTTATGCTCAGAACAATTTGACAATATTTGAGTGCTTTTTATAGGTGTTAAGATATTTCTTAACACCTATAAAATGTATTAACTATAACGTATCAAATTGAATCTTATTGTTCTACGAACATTCTTTTTGGAGATACCTTTATAAGAAATAATCATAATTTATTTTGATGACAAAAATTGAAAATGATTCACTTCTTCCTAGCCTGAAAAAAATAAGGTTTTACATTATCTCTCTTAAAATAGTTATGTATATTATAATTATAGATACTATTTTAATAATTTGCATGTGAAGAAAATATCGTAATTTAAATAATGTATAAAAATAAATTCTGTCTAATTTTAGAAAAGACTATAGACTCTGTAAGTCAAAGTCCGTTTCAATGTTCACTTTACCTCGGTTTCTTATGCATATGAGTTATAAGTTCTATAGAAGTTTTTATTTTTAGTCGTAAATAAATTATGTTTTATAGTAAAAATTTTAATGTACCATAAGATTTAATAACTTTAGAGCATAATAGAAAGAAAGTCAAAGTAAAATACAACTGAAGTATAGAAATTACGAACAACATAATTCAGAAAATTAGTGTAGGCAAATAATACTTTGTAGAATTTAAAAGTGTTCCTTCCTTTTATAATAATATTTATTTACTACAAGAGAAACTTGACAAAGTATGGCACTAAAACTAATACCGTTAAAAAGTTTAATAGAATAATTGTTCAATCACTTTTCCAATTGACGAGCAGCATTGTTAAACGAAAGGAAATTAGCATTATGCAGTTGAGTAAAAGTAATTGAAAAAGTAAAGAACTCTCTGGATGAAACCAACGATCTGAAAGAATTTCGCTTTCTATATCGATAAAAGATTTATGGAGGATCTCGTTTTTTTAATATCCTAAGCATATTTTTCATTTAATGATCTTTCTTAGTATTAACATTACAATAAATTTTGCGACCATTCTTCTTAAAGTGCCATAAACTCAACATTACATTTAAATTCTATGCAACGCTTTACGGGCTCGTTGCGTAATTCTAATACTCTTTTAAAATGAACCTAGCTTTCTAAACGTTAATAAAAATCAATTGTCTCGCTAAATATTCCAATTGCCACTCGAGCAATCAAACTAACCCAGCCCATGCATTCTCTTCCCCCAAAATTCAGTACATTCCCTCCCTCTTCATCTATCCGAAATAAACAATAAAACACCATATCGTTCGTTTTGTGTACTCGCATCACGCACCACTCGCGCATTATTCTCAAAACAAAGTGCCGCAGCGCGCTCGCGACTCTAATTTCCTCCCACCCAGCTATGATTTAATAAACCCGCCCAAACAATGCGACCACTGCTACACTGCACTGCGCGCTCGATTAAGAAAACATTACATTCGGAGCAGCGTTACACGAGCGAACAAAAAGCGGAAAAAGAAACCGCCGACTTTCTATGCGGCGCGCGCGAATGGCGCACAATGCGGTGTCGCTTCAAATTCAAATGGGCGCGCGCAAACACACACGCGTGCGTGCGCCTCGTCGGCAATGCCATCTGCAGCCGCTCGATTTTCTCTCGTTTTGTATACACCGCGCGGAACGAAAGCGAAAAACAGGGTGTGGGACCACCGCCGGCACCGCGTTTGGCTTCTGCTTCTGCGTCGTTTCTGGAGAGGTATGCTAATCTCTTTCTCTCGCTGCTGCGAAGCGCCTTCTTTTTTTTCTTTGGTCTTTGCGACCCTTTTTTTTGCGAAGCGCTTTGTCGCGCGCACTTTCGCTTTCGTGCGAGCTTTGCGCTTTCGTGTTCCCTTTGGGAGTGGTTTTGTCTTTGCCGTGTTTTGCTAATTTTTCTTTTGTACCGTTGTGAAATTGATGGCGTTGGCTCAGGTTTGTTGATTCGAGTGGGATAAGAGCAGACTGGGAAAAGAGAATCGGATTCACACCGACATAAATTGGGATTAACGCTCGATTACTGGCAGCACTATCTGCAATTGTTCTTTTTTACGGTAGACGTTGATTCAAATGCTAAACTTAATAGTTTATGGTGCAATATTAATATCGAGTATAGCTTTTTGTTAGCTTTTAATTTTTAAGGTGATGAAATAAAAATTTAATTTATACAATGAGGTAGAGGCGATTACCTGTAACTAAAACTAATATTATCACTGTAGAGTGAAGAGATTCAAATTTTCCTAGCTCGTGTGGATCAACATCTTCATATTTTTTATCATAGAAAGTTTACTGTCAACGTTTACTCCAAAGCCCAATTATAGATCCGCTTTCTTGATAAATTGAAATTTTCAGGTAATCAGAACAGAATATACGGATTTTCACTCATCTTGAAGTAGATTAATACAATTTCAATTCAATCCGTCGAAAATTACTTCAAATATTGTGCACCCCGTGAATGTTAATGCTAAAGTTTTTTTATAATACCTGAAAAGGAGAAAAAGATTGACAGTCCGAGTTAAAAATGAAAAAATTTGCTAACTTTTAATTTTTCTGAGCTTTAACACAAGCTTTTCCCCACGATATAGCACGCTTTTGCAAATTGTACCTCTTGATACGCTCGTAAATCATCTTCAAACGCACTCGGAGAGTAAATTAAAGACGAAATCACCGGCTACACGACAGGAATTTCACGTTAAATTTGTAATACAGCATTCTCGCGCGCCTAGGCTCATCCACCGTCCAAATGCTTCCCAGCATTACTTTACGCACGGAGACATTAAAATAATCCCCTCGCGCTATCAAGACATTACTTCTCGCGCCGCACCGCCAAGTCCCACACAAGCCACTACAACCGAGCCGCAATTTGGCCCAAGAAAGCGCATAAATCTCGCGCAATTACACGCGAGCCAAGTGTATACATATATACACGAAAACCGACCGACCAACCAAAAAAAGAAAGAACGTAGGAATATATAAAGATCCACCGCTTATAAATCAAAGCGGCAAGTATATGAGCGGTTTCTCTCCCTCTCGCTCTCAGGGTTGAACGAAGAAGCGGCAGGAGCGAGCTCGCGCTTCGGCTGCGGGCCTCTGATAATTCATCCCGCGCAGAAAAAGGGACACAAGAGTGCAAGAGGCACAATGAATTTTCACAGGCCAAAGGCGACGATGATCTTCCGTGTAAAATACACACGTGCATAATGCACACGTGATGCAACAAACGGCACACTGTACTACGGGCCAACGGCGAGCAGAGAAACAACACAAAGGCCGGCCTTGAGACTCTTTATTTTTCCCCGCTCTGGCGCGGCTACACGTTTCACCCTCTCTCCTGGCTCACACCAGGTAAACATCTCCTCGCCGCATAGTAGCTGTACTATGTATAGTAGGTACCTACAGGAGGAAGTTCGAGAGAGAGAGAGAGAGAGAGAGAGAGATTTCAGATAAAGCGCAAAGCGCGCCCCTCGCTCGCGCGTCAGCTCCCACAGTCGCGGATGGCTCTCTGTAAAATAAGAAGAAGGAGTACAAGGGTATAACGCGAGCGCGGTGGTCAGGACCAGCAGGAGCAACTGAACAAAGCGGTGGTTTGTGTGTGTGTGTGGGCACGCGGTGTAACGCGAATATATACGCCTCCGCGCGCTCAAGGCCGGTCAAAGGACTCACGAGTTGTGTTGGCTCGCGCTGCTCTTGTCTTGGTGTTGCGGACTGTGTATACGGTTTAAATGCACGAGGGATACGTGGGTAGAAGGAGAGAAGGAGAGGACTGGAGGTACCGCGTGAGAACGAGAGTAATGTAGAGATGAGCGATGTTGGAAGAAGGAGGGAGTGGCCGAGTCTCAAGAAATGCGAGGGGTTTATGGGTTTTGTTTTGAAAACTTGTGGGTATTGATTTGCCTGTCATCCAGATAGTTTCATGCATTTGGGAAAGATATTTAGATAAAGGGTTGGGAGGGATTCTCTGGTGCACGGAGAGAAAAATATTGTAATTGATACTAAGTGAGGTTATAAAGACTGAGTACAGTGCAAGGTGGGTACATTGGAACCGATAAAACCTACTTGGACTGATTCCTAATATAGTATAGTAATCAATCCTCCTTGGATAATTGAATAATATTGAATAATTATTTTATATGTTATACGTGTATTATTGAAGAAAAATGGCTTAGTATTTAAATAATTATCATGAAGTCTATGTGTATACGCATTTTGTTAATATTAAAGCATGAAAATCAGAAGGACAACCTGCGTAGTACTGTCAGCCCATTTTACTCTTCGTCTCCGAATTCCTACCCTAGTATAGTAATCATTACAAACTTTTTCTCTTCGTGTGTCTAAAAATGATGGCCAGCATTCGTGCTATTGTTTGATCTAGTTGCCTTGTTCGGAAAGCATTTTAGTATAAAAAGTTATCTGTGAACTGAAGAAAGAGTATCTACCCTGGTAGAAAGTTATCTAGTTTTATCGAAGCCTTTACTATTTCCCGATTGTCTATCAAGGAGTGGTATCGAATTTTTGTAATAGTAACTTACATAGTCAAAAGAGCAATAACACTTGGAAACATCGCAACACACACATAAATAATTTGCTGTAACAGCTAAAAATTTAGCTGGAAACATCGAGAGAATAGCGTCATTTGTCGACTACAGCAAGCTACATCTTTTAAAATACCTTAAAATTTAATTTTACGTGAAAGAATCCAACAATATGCATAGTGTAGATTGAAAACGAAGAAATTGGTTAAGCATTAAATATTTATATTGTTTTTCGATTTTAAACACAGGCTTGTCCCTTCACTCTTAATATCAATAAAGATTTCGAATACTTTAATGCAACAGCTTCTCAAAGATCTTTTCTTCTTCAATAAAAATGTTTATTATATAAACACCTCTTCGCTAAATAGTGACTGTATATCTCTCACTTTCCTTTGCGTGTAATATAATCTTCGCAATACGAACTGCAGCGTCTAATAATCGTCTCCGCACAAAGCCGGAAGAGAGCCTTGATACGAAAATTAATTGTCAGCATCTGTACACAGTAATTTATATTCCGTTGCGCGGTGTAATAACGCGCCGCGCGCGTCCGCGACAATGCGTCGTAAACGTCCAAATTGCGGCTCTAATAGAATTTCATAAAAACTTAACGAGCCGCGCGCTTACTGCAGACGTTGTTACACAGCAATGAAAAACCACTCGAAGCTTTTTCCCTTTCGTTTCCTAAGCTCGCAGGAACCGATAGTCGTCGTTGTCGTCGATGCAGCGTGAAAGTTTGCAGAATGAATGGAAGACGGTGCGTATAAATAATTTTGACGTGGCGGATAATTTGATTCTCCCGCGGTTTTTGGTCATGCGATAGGTTGTACTGGTATACGAAAAATGAGGAACTATCGCGTGGTGGGTCTTTATTATCTTAGGAGCCCTCTGGCTTTGAAATATTGCAAGATAAACGAGGAAATTTTGCTAAAAATTATTCGAAAGTCTATAAATGTCAGTGTACATTATCAGTGACATTAACTATTTTTACAACTTTTACATGAAAAAATGTATTGTTATTCCTTAAGTAAATTTACTACTAACTGGCACCTGTGAGACTCCACTCAAATTATGATGTTCCTAGCCCTTTAACTTTTATGTAAACTCGTCAAATATCATTACTGTTATTGTATGAAAGTTTGATGTTGCTAAATTAATAAATCAAACAGTTATAAACAATTTAGGCACGAACAATTAGAAAAACTAAAATTTTATCTTCAAAAAATTTGCTGTTTTCGTAGATTAATATGTCTTATGAAAATTAGAAAAGGTTCCATCAAAATTCCATTCAATGTTAAACAGATAAAAAAATGAATAGTATTAATAAAAAAAATAATTAATAGAAAAATTTGTCAAATTCATGAAAAAACACCAAGGTCTTAATATGTCAAAATTTTAATATGCTAAAATTTTCGATCATAAATGACGTTTCTGACTTACTTCCATAAGTAAAAACGTTACCTCTGCACATCCCTATTTTATATAAAAATGCTCCACCTTGCGCGTAGCAGACAGTCAGACACTCGTATGTGCAGTCGCTCCCCGGTTGTCTTTGAAAAACTGGTTCCTCGCACCTCTGTAAACGGCAGCAGATCTTCGCTTTCTCTTTCTCGCCGTGTATCTTCTTTCAGCGTGCCTTCTACGCACCCTTGCTTCATTCTTTTCTTTGTACGCGGACTGCCTCGAGAGGAGTTTGAGCTCGTAGAGACGTTTAGAAGTGAACCGAGCAGACGTCTGCTCGCATGCTTTTAATGATAAATAATTAAACGGCTAGTTAAAAGTATGAGGCACTGATAATAGACTTGGAAATTTGCATCAACCTAACGATCGCTAAAACGTGCATAATACATATGTATATTAAATTTTATTCACGTTATATTATGATGGAAATATTATCTTGGATTAGTTTTCATAAGACGTGTTATGAAACAGAAATATTATAGCTATCCTAAATAATTAGTACAGATACGGTTTATAAATTTTGTCAGTTATAACATTCGCTTTCCGCCTAAAGACTAATTACATTCTAGGCAATTTCATAGACCGAAAACTTTTATTGGTCAATTACTACGCGAGTAATAAAACAATATTTTATTTCCCGTTTTGAAACTGGTTGCGATTTGTTTAGATTGCATTATAATTACAAATTATTACAGACAAGTTATCTTGCTGCTAAAATTCTTTTTTACTAAAATATATACTTTTTTTGCACTTCGAAGCTTCTATCACTTGTATCGGTTGTTTATTATTGTGTGCATGTGTAAGGGATCGATACATGATTCCATAACATTCTTACATTATTTAACTATTATAAAACGTAAAAAAAATATAATTGGATAATTTTTATCTAATAATAATAATTGTTTATGACATGTATTAATTTAATACTTGCACAGAAGCCAACAGTAAGGTTTTATATTAGATAAATACCTATCGCTTTTATCTTCTCATTTTTCTAAGGATTCGAACTAGACACACACACGAACAGTACAAAATTAATTAAACATTAATACTGGAGCAAAAGACAGTCCATTATGTAAATAAATTAAGATAATATAAGTATGTAAGACTGATGTGATGCCATAAACAATTAAATCATGTCAAAATTATCCAATTTTCATTTTATTATCTTTAAATGTTTATAATTATTAAATAATGTAAGGATGTTATAAACAAAAATTACATACTTGACAGCTTATAAAAGACGACAAAGTTATTGAAATATTACTATGAAGAACGTGCGTACTCATTTATCGACCCCTCACATACAATAATAAAAATACACTTTTTTGTCTGTGAAAAAAAATCTCCTGCAAAAATTCAACTTGATCAATATTCGTACCCTCGCTCGTTCCCTCTTTCATGGCTATCCGCGCCGGGTTATTTATTCGCGAGACGTTGAAAATTCGAGCCTCCTGTCTCTCCTCCCGCCATCCTCCAATGATTCAGCGCGGCAGCGGCGGCGGAGGCGAAATCTCTATAGGCCAGCTCGGCATAAATAGCAGCCGCCCTTTCGCGTTTCGCTCGTTCGTTTTGGGCGAAACTTAATTCCGGATGCACATAGCGAGCGTCCCTGAATTAGGTTGTATACGCGGTAGTGGTGGCTGCTTTTGGTAGGTGGGCGACGATGCGCTTTGCGAGCCGAATTCCTAGACACAATTCATCTCGCTGCAGTGGGGACACAACGAGGTTATATTTTTCTCGTTCGTTATTTCTTTTTGGTAGAGGAGCTTTAAGGTGGTTCTATAGTGATTCTTCGGGATATTTAAAACTGCTCGTAGTTTTGTCATTCTAGTTTAAATTTTTATAGATTTTTGTATAGATTTTGTTTGCTTAGGATGTTGAAGGAAATGTTTAGAGTGGTACAAGTAACAAAAACACTCTTCGCAGGATGATTTGATCTATAAATGTTTTGTACGCGTAACTAATTAATCAATTCTACTGAAACTGGTGTTAATAATTAATTTTAATGTTTGAAATGTAACATCGAGTTCAGTATACGACAGTTTTAATTTTAAATCATAATTTTCACTGTTTTAATTAAATTTACTCATATTAAACAAAAATATTTTAATAAAATAAAAATAATAAAAATTTGCGAAGAGGGATTTTGGCACTTCCATACCATCCTAAACATTAATTTATTTTGAATATAAGTAATCGAAACCTATATAAATTTGAAATTTAAAAATACGATTATAAAGAATATGACCAATTGTAAATATTCAGAAAAATCACTATAGAACCACCTTAAGTAAACGAAACTCGAAGGTAGGTTAGAATTTTCGGTGGACAATGAAGGCGTGTTTTTTTGACAGATTTATTACGAAGAGACTTTTTCAAAAAATCCTACTCTGAAGCTTGTTTTTGCATACAAGAAGAGTGTCTCGTTATGTGGACGACATACGAGGACACTATATATGTTTAATGGATGCAATGGAGGCGTGAATTTCTTGTGGATGGCGTGGAAAAAAATTGCCACTAGAAGGTTGCATAAAGCATGGATTTCGAAAGTGACACATTAAATTCAGCGCAAAGGTGTAATGAGTGGTTCCGCGAGTTGAAATTTTTTGCGCGTTTTAATATTTGACGTTTCTCAACGCGCTATTTACGTGCGTACACGTTATATTTATTAATTATTAGAAAGTATGTAATTTTGATAATTATATTGAATATCTTTTTGCGTAGACATTGAATTTGAAATTATCAAAAAAATGTTGTCGAAATTCTAGCTTGATAAAGCATAATTGAGATAATTCACTTTTGCAAATTGCACTGCTTTTATCGTAATGTGAACTTTGTTTTCTAAAAATAATTTGATAATTACCGACTGAAAAGCAACAAAATGCATATTCTTGGTATGCAGCATACAAAGACGTTTCGTTGTTCTTGGAGTCTTTGAAGCGCGTAGCGTAACGAATATCGTTCCAGGGTACAATTATAATTTTGGTTTCGCATAGCTCGACTCTTATCATCCAGTTGCTAAATATCTTTATCCTGAACAGTATTCAGCATGTATAATTTGCAAATTCACATTACAATATATTTTAATAATTCTTTCAACTTGCATCGAAACACACGTATCTAATTATAATTTTTCTTTCTGTTCCAGGTGAGTTACAGAAGCAATCACTTCATTCAATCTTCCTCGTTGCGTAAGTTTTTGAATATCACTTAATTAAGGTCGATTCACACGCACCGACTCACCAAAAATCCTTTACAATAATAATCCACCTAGGCGATGACGTAAACATGACGATCGAAATCTTCAAAACCAAATTCCTTTGCAACCTGCCCAATCAGGAACCACGCAAAAAAGAAACCCCGATGCCCTCTCTCGTGGATCGAGCGGGCCCCCGCGTTCAAAAACAAGCTCGTCCAAAAAAAAAGAACGGGCGGTCCTGCAAAAAAAATGAGGAGACAGAATGCGAAATGAGGGTATCCCGCAGCATCCGGTGATTCCACCTCTCGAGACCCTTCTCCTCGTTGTCTTTTTTTTTCCTCTCTTATTCTTTCTCTTTGGCGAAGTCTTCGCTCCGCTCGAGTCTTCTCCGACCGCGCGATATATGCAGAGACAGAGGAGGATCGGGCTTAACGAACTGTGTGTGTACACAGTGAGCGCGCTCGCTCGGGTGTTGAACACCTTTTACATAGGAGCTCGTACTTTAAAAGTTAAAATAATTGAATTTTACGCGGTGCAGTTAAGGGCGATTTTTTGTAACAGTAACGTTTTGGTAAAAATGTGTCCAATATTTTCAATAATTGTAGAATTCTTTGATTAAAAAAATTAAAATTCAATGTACATGATTAAACTAGAAATTTTGCGTTAAGTTTGGCGATAAGTTTTTATTAAATACAAGTTCTGGAAAACTTAGAGTAAAAGATGATGACTGCTCCGAGCAAATGTGGAATTTTGATGCCCCTAATAATTAATATAGTTATGCATAAAAATATACAATTAACATTTATAAAGATATACAAAAGTACGATAGATATAATAAAACAAAAATTTCAATGTAAAATAAACCTTTTTTAACTGCAATAGACTTAAGATTACAAAATTGTTTTCCAGTTCATAGCTACAATCTTTTATAATACAATTTTTTAAACTAAGCAAGAGCTTTGTTAACTTATAAAGACTCAAACGTCAAATTCAATATCGGTTTTGCGGTTGAAAAGGTTAATGTCCTTTAAAAAGAGTAGGATCAGAGTTTCTATTTCTACTGAAGATGAAGGTATTCGATGATACGTCGACATTTTTCGCTTATTAGTTACAAATAATGTTGTATACGTGTGCTAAATGAAAGCTTTTAATGTAAACCTTCATTTAATCAACGTATAAATAATAATAATATCGGAATGTCATCGAATAGGGACTCATCTGACCCTGTTGCAACTGAATGTCAATATCTTTACGTAATCTTATGCAGATCTAAGCACTAATATCTAATAATCATTTGAAATTGAAGAAAATACCAATACTTCAAAGTAACTATACAAAAATTCAATCTTCTCAAATCCAAAACCTCTTTCACCATTAAAAATCCCACCCGGAAACATCCACAACAAAATCATCACCTTAAGAAAAAACAAACCACCTAAATTCCAATTAACACTTCAACCCCTCCACTCAGTCCTCACCTTCCTCCTCCTCCCTCAGATCTCTCACCTCCGCCACCTCCTCAACGATCACCGTCCCATCGCAACCAATCCCGCAAAAGTCCACCGCACACCTCCTACAAGTAAAAGCAAAACCACCTCACCTCCCTCCCAGCAATTACAATACTAACCATCCCTCTTCCCTTCCTCCGCTCCACTGCGACTTATACCTCTCTGCAAGATCAGCGCAAAAAGCCCGCGTGCACCCGCAGGTATATAGGCTCTTACAATACCAATGCACGCACTCGTTCGCCGAGAGACTCGAAGCTCGCAGCAGCTGCTGCTGCACGCTGGTCGTCGTCGCTGGCGCGCCGTGCGCCAACGCTGGTGCCCGGTGGTGGGGAGAAGAGGCTCAGCTCGGCGCGCCGCGCTCACGAGCCTCAGTCGGCCAGCGCTCGTTGCCCGAGCAGCAACAACCGCCGCTGAGCGCTTTTCGCGCGCCTGTAATATATATATATATATATATATATATATATATATATATATATATATACTTATATATATAGACTCTGATACCTTTATCTCTCGTCTAGGTCTCGCGCGGGTTAAGAGACACTGGTGGACGAGCACGCGCGCGAGTGTGTTTCTGTGCGCGTTCGGGGGGGTATATGTGGATCGTAGCCTCTCTCGTTGTTCGGGTGCAGTGTGTGGTTTTAATTGTAATCTAGTTGGACGGAGAGGATGCGAAAGTACGAGGAGACGCGCACACCTAGTCTCCCGGGGGGTTCGAAGCTGTAGGGGCCGCTCGTTGAGTTTGCGGTGTACGCGCGAAGGAGGGAAAACGTATGGTGTAGCAGAGTGTGACGTAGAGTCGAGGAGGGACGTCGGGATGCGTGTACAGCGTCTTTGGCTGATTCGATTTGAAGAGTAATTGAGAGCGGCGAATCACGTCTTGCGCGACTGATTGAAGTCAAACAGTAGCGTAACGAGGTTGGATTGTACACGTGGAGCAGCATCGAAAACAGTGGATGCTTCGGAGGAGCGAGTTCAAATTGTCAGAGGACTTTGGTGTGTTCGTTGCGGAGCAGTGAGAATCTAGAGAACGAAAGAAGAGTATTTCAATTTGAATCCTAACAAGACTCTGGATGCACTTATTTCGGAGCAGTGAGGATAGAAAGAAGAGAATCTTAATTTAGATACATATTCGTTTTGGAGCAGTGAGAATCTCACCACGTGGAGCGTCGAGAGCAGAGCATCTATCTCTATCTCTCTCTTTGTCTCTCTCTCTCGCTTGGCGCACGATGAGGAGCAACCGCACCGAGGTCAATCGCCGGTGCTGCTCCGAGATGATCGTCGCGATGCCTTCCACGTCGTTCTCCTCCTCCTCGTCGTTGTTGTTGTCGTCGTTCTGATCGAGCGATCGGAAAGCAGAAGGAGAAGCAGAAGAGGAAGAAAGTAAAGAAGAAGAAGAGGAAGATTGCCGAGGTCTGAGTCCAGAAAATGAGGATGATGATGATGGTGGCAGCCGTAGCCGAAGCCGTTGTTGTTGTTGTTGTTTTCTTGAAGACGTGAGCGGGCCGGCCGCGCACCGGCGGATTATTAAATGGTCTTCGAGAAGATCGAGATGCGGAACCCGGGCTTCCTCTTCGAGGACGCCAGGCACGGTTACATACAGTACATCAGGTTGGTGGAGTTGTTATACGCTGTTGCTGGTTCTTTTGGGTTAAATGCGATTTGAGAGATTAGACGTGTCTGTGAGGAGGGGTTGAGGTATTCTTATTTCTAGTAGGATGTTTGATGGTCGGGAGGAAAATCAGATCTGTCGATAGAACTGTCAGGTTTTTGCAATTCTGTTTGAGGCAGTTGCACTGGTAGTCGATCAGGTAGGGTCGGTAGTCGAGCACTTTCGTGGTTACATTTTTAGGTTATAAACATTGACATTTGACAATAATAAAGTAACCTAGTATAACTTAACATCTGGGTATTAATATTAGGTTATTTTATTTTTCATTGTATATTATAAGCCAAAATGGTCGACTACTAGAATCTGATAAGTAAAGTAAATTATTTTTTAATGTACGTAACAAAAGTCGAGTCTTTTCTTCCATTTTTCTCATTATATTAGTCAATAGCATGAAGCTAAACACCTAATTATGATAAAGGTTTTATTGTCAAAGTTAGTGCTAAATTATTCAAAATTTTAGAAGCGATTTATTCATAAATATAGTGTGAGAAGTACGAAACGGGTCCACTATTTGCAGTCGCATACTTTATTCTGTCTTGAAAGTATAAACTAACCTTGTGCACTTTAATTATTAATAGTCGAATGAATCACACCTAAAGAATGTATGAAGTAATACTAATTATGTGTATTGATCTGATTTCATTGATATCATTGACACTGATTTCGTGATCGATCAGTCTCGCTTCTTGAATCAGCAAATCATATGTTTGTAAACAATAAAATCGAGACTAATGTATTGCGTATGTTTGTAAAATTTTAAACACAAACTGAAGCTTCTGTATAACTAATAAACTTGAATGGGCGGTTTTACAAAGTAGATTTTAAAAACGATTTTATACCTAATTTCTTATTATTCAATTAAAATTCAGCTATATGAAAGCTGCCACTGCGACATAAAAACGAGATTATGTTATATAGCCAGACACTATTAACTGTGCTAGTTTAATTAAATCCAATATAAGATTCCCTTGAAGTGGATCAAAAGTGTAGTCTAAAAATATCACACGTTCTATAAATTTTAATGGGTATATTAATATTTATACGTGTCTTCGTCATTCGCTTATGAACTTATACAATTTATGAAGAATCAACGATATTTTTAGCTCATACTTGAAGAAAAGTATGTGAATATAATTGCAATAATTTAAGAAGAAAATAGGATACTTTAAAGTATTAAATAACAAAAGAACCACTATAACAAACTATTAAAATTTAATTTTTTTTACTTGACTTGAAAAATCATTACACAAAAATTCAATAACTTTGTTATTAATTTCTTTAAAAAAATCAAACCACGAATCCACGGTAAATTCATGTAAAATCATAACTTTCGAATGTCCTACAGCTCGCGCTCATTCAAGTACATAATTAAAGCCATAGTCATTTACGTTTCGCCATTCATCTTCTTAAATCGCCTCGCAACTCTCGCGAAGGACGAAAAGCCGAGCGAAACGATACTCGCGAAGGTGTACGTATGCGGTGGTTTTCGGGCGAGACAAACGGCCGACGCGCCGCACGCACGTGTAATACAATATCCTCGCTCTGAATTTTAGCCATTGATCTTAAATAAAGGATGCACAAACGTGTACACACAATTCCGAAGAGATGAAATTGCGCGCGCGCAAGTCGTCGATATTCGCGCCGGCCGCTCCGCGGGGACATCTAGGACGTATGCTAAATTCAACCTTATAATCTTTTTAGCGATGGAATTGGGTCGCGCCGATATATATACATATATATATATAAAAAGAGTCCGTGGCTCGCTGCTGCTGGCGATCGATGTATACAAAGCGCGCTTTTGTATAAAAGGATAATGCGCCGAGTCGAGAATGAAAGAGTGTCTGGGAGTTACTGGAGTATGAAACGCGGATTATTCGGACGGCAGGTGCATAAACGTTTGTTATGGTTTTGGCGGAGTTTCTATTTTATTTAAATGGCCGTTCTGTGTAGGTTCGTGGATTATTTAAAAGTGAAAATAGACGTAAAATGTTGGAGTGGCGGTGTTAAAACGTAAATGTTGGCGAAATAAATATTGTAGCGCTCGATTGCTATGCAAGTCTGATTGGACAGAAAGTGTTGGTCTTTAAAATTGGAAAAACAAGATAATCGTTTTGAATGGATTTGTTTTATAATAAATTGATTTTTTAAATAATATAACTTAGATTCTTATTCAAATATTAAGTAATCGATCATTTATTAATAAAAAAATTATTCGATTATAATACTGGATGTATAAACTTAAAATATAAGACACGTTAATTGAATATACTGAAAAGGAGGTCAGAACGAAAAATTAAGTATAAGATTAAAACTCAAACCTTTCTTGTAATTTACTCTTAAATATAACACATTTTAATACATTGGCAAATTTTCAGCATAAGGCACCAGTCATTTAAAAAAGATATTTGATTTCGAATTTTATATTCATAATATTATAAATGGAGAAAACGGATTTTTCGTTATTCAAATGAAACATTCATATTCTTGTAGAGTACATAAATAGTATATTTTACTATCCAAATAATCATTTTACTTTCTGTATTCGAATAAAATAAAAACATGAAGTTCGCAGCTAGTTGAAAAGTGATAATTTATTAGCCACGAGTTAGCTTGTTGTTGAAATAACGAAATAACCAGTAAGAAATGATGAATAAATAGACTGATTTCTACCAGTGACCAGACTTTTATGAAAGCAACATACATATCGCATTCCCAGAACAAGACTATCACAACTAATATTTCGTCTAACTTGGTTATTCTATCACAAAATAGCTCATACGAAAATTAAAGTAGAAAACGTTATTTAATGAAAATTTTACGTTATTTGCTTGATTCTACAAAAAATAGAATTGTAAGTTGTCACAGTTTTGTTCTGTGGGCGCAGTATTAAATGCTACAGTATAACTAAAATATTTACATAATTATACACAGTATATTTTAAATTTTAATTTTTTATACACAGACCACATTGCATAAAGCTTGTTTATTAAATAAATATTTATCAGAAGCCGTTGTTATGACTAGCTTCCAGAAACCGGAGAATCCAAACTTCTTATCACTTCGAAAACAAAAACAGAAGAAAACCCACTCGTGCATCACATAAACTTTTCCCTCCTCAACCATCTCACCTCAACGCAATATCCATTCCTCGCCAACGTCACTCTGACAGCTATTCCGGATTACATCAGCGCTCAGCCGCAGATCTGCTCACGCATGACGCGCGCTCTCTCCTCACCGGGCATTATAATACACATCCCGATAACTTATGCGCAAGACTCTCCGATATACATATATGCATGACTGTATCGCACTCGCGCGCCCGCTGCATACTGCAGCTTCTTATAGGTATAGGGAGTCGATCGCCGCGTCAGGGGGGTAATCCCCGTGCATTATATCCGCGCGCGCCGCGGAAAGAAAATTCGCTTCGGGGAAAGGAGTCGATCGGTGCGGAGGAGGAGGATATGTGTATAGGTACACCCAGCGAAAGGAATATCATGTTAATTCTTTTCGAGTATGTATTTTACTTGTAGTTTTTCGAACTCGGAGCTTATAAACTCGCTCCGAACCACCTTAAAATTAAGAATCAATTGGTTATACGTTTTTTTAGGTGATAATAAATTCAAGCCAACATTCTATGGTATTTTGAATTTTTATCATAAAACGGGTCTCTTAAATATAAGCTTAAAATCCTAATCTAAACAGTTTGACTCTCAAAAGCTTGCGGTGTATTAAGAAATGTACTTACAGGTTTCAATTGTGATTACTATAATAAATGATCTTTAAATAAGAAAATAAATTTCTTATGAAAGTAACTTTGAATATATTTGATAAAAGTTACCTTAAAAACAGATAACACGCGATGCAGGGCTTAGTTTTAGATTGAAATGTACAGTCAATTTTAGATTTTAAGATAGTTTGTTATCCTCAGCGATAATTATTGAAATTGTTAATCTAATTTTATGCCAGTGTAAGCTTCATATATTCTAAAAACTTGATAAAGAACAAGTTTGAAACAGTCACGATTATTTGCTCCGTCGAGTGTACACTGCGCACAGGTACGTGTTTCGCGAGCAGAGGTTATTACGATGGCCAGCGGTGCTGGTTGGTAGTAGTAATGACACGTGCTGCGCGGCGCACGACTTTTGCAAAGAGGAACGAGGGATATTGTGGGGGAGTGAAAAAGGCTCGAGGAGGTTCGAGCATAGGAGAGTAAGAAGGGATTTGCAGGATAGTTTCTGCGAAGGAGTTTGCGTTGTTTGCCGCGCGGCGCGTAGTTGTGTAATGAGTTGGAGAGTAGCTGGTCGTCGAGCTGGTTACGTTTGGTGATTTGCATGATTGGTCGGTGTAGTTGTTTTTCAGAAAAGAAGTGAAAAATGTAATTGAGAGAACCTTGGTTGGGAAGAATTCATTATCGTTAGTGTCGGTGAGAAAACACAATGACTTTGCAATCTGGCGGCCGATTTGTAGCAAACGATTCAAATTTTAGCTTATAAAACATTTTAAAAGCTTTTTTTTATTAAAATTTTTAATTTTTTTTAATTTTAATTTTAATTTTTTTTATTTTTAGCTGCTAGTTTTACAGTTATGAAAATAGATTCTCTCTATACTTCTATATATACTAATTTCTTAAGTATTAGTCAGCAAATTGGAAATTTGGCGAACTAAATACTTCTTAATACTTACAATTAGTGTAACGTTTAGTGTGCGTCAGTTTCGAGTAAAATGGGATTTTCAATAATGGATGCATCATCTTACATATTGCAAAGAAATTATTTTAGTACTATGATGGGCTAGAAGAATCAAACCAATTGAAGCACCACATCACTTCAATGTACGTAAATAATTGAAACGGAACAAGAACACTCGTTTCCACAGCCTAAATCATCCACTCCTCTTGACACATTCCACAAAAAATGTACGCAGTCACATAGAATTATCATAGCTCACATCCCTCATACCTCGAATCGTCCAGAGGACCGAAAAAGCAATTCGCCTAAAAGCACACGTTTACACACAATCTCATAATTCACGCAAAACACACACACACACACACAGCATAAAACTGCAGCCGCGCCAGCAGCATTAATCCCAAATTTATCACGTCCCACGTATATCTACCCTCTTCGAGACATCGCACTCGCGTCCAAACTATCGTCGTCGCACTCCCATACCAAATAGACATTACCAGACCCATATACGTATACAGCGAAGTTCAAGTAAAGCGAGCCCCCTCCGCCATAAATATGTCAGACGCCGAAGAACCCAGGAGGAGGGGGAATCTCTCTCGGTACCTGCCCAAACCTACGCGCTCACGCTAGACTTCCACTATGCAGCTCTGCTCTATACAAGTTTAAATAAAAAGCATGGCCATCGACCGGCACCGGTGTCGGCGATGCTCCGGGGGAATACCCGGCCTCGAGACCCTTCGCCAGTGGCGCTCAACTGTGTCCTGCGAGAGGCGTGCGCGGGCACACTCGAATGTATGTATGTTATACGGTCGACGCCACTCGGCGCATCGATTTTATTACTTTTCTAGGTGCACGCCGGACTATCACGGCTACTTCCTGCTTCCTCGTGCAGCCTGCGCGACGACGAGGAGGAGGAGAGCCTTTGAAGTCTTTATTGTAAGCCGGAGGCGCGTGCACTCGGAATTTTTCGTTCGACGAGGCGGAGGTTCTCCTTTGTGTCCGTTTTTATATCGGGGTGGCGTAATGTTGAGTAATTTTGTTTCTTTGTAATTTGTGCTGATTGACGGGGTTCATTGGCGTTGTTAACAAAGAAAATGGTTGTTTGTCGGGTTTCGTATACAGACAAATTTTAAATAATTCATCTTTGATTTATACTGTTTTACAGGAATCGAAGACATTTTAAAAAATAGTATCAAAAATATTGATAAAACATATAAAACATATATTTATTTAAAATTAATATGAGACAGTTTATTTCTAAAACAGTGATGACCGGAAGATGTGAAGCATATTAAATCTCGATGATTGGCTGTTTAATTCAATTTAACGACGCGATACCATGGCCATTTTAATTTTTAAAATCTCAACGTTTAAAAAAATTTGAAATGATTTTCAAAATCATTTTTGACCTATCATGCTTTTGTTTATCTTTTAATATCCATCATTATTATACCTTTACATTTCTAACCCGAAATTGTAATTAAATTCAAGCATTACAAATAGTTTTGAAACAAGTCGATTAGCTAACATAAATGCGGCATAAACACCAAAAAGAGAAACACACTCGTAGAGAATAGATACCATCTATTGATACAAAAATATTAATTTATTTCGGAGAACACGAATAACTTAAAACTATATTATCAGCCATCGCCAAGTTATTTCTTACCAACCTCATTATAAGTTGAAAATGTCATTTAGCCCTTTCTCAAATTATTTTTCTCTCTACTCTCAGCCATAACACCATTTAGCAAACTCTACGAGGCAAAGGACAAAAAACCACCTAACCAATCGATCGCCGGAAGCCACTCTCCGCGAGCCACTCGCGAATTAGAGACACTCGGGCGTCGCGCCGAGGTATATCCTGGCACACGGTATACCTTCAACCACCGCTAATACCGGTTCGAACTTTCGGTCCAATTTTCGGCTCGTGTGCCTCGGCTCGCCACGAACGAGAGAAGCCGAGATAGAAAAAGGAGCTCCTATATGCCGCCGCTGGGCCAAGAGAGAGCGAGAGAGAGCACGTGGCAACGCCGCGCCGCAGGCTCCGGTTTCCGACTGCCTATATGTCCTTCGTCTTCGCTGGGCCCAACGGTCCGCTCTCTCTCTCCTTCTCTTTTTCTGTATCTCTCTCTCTCTCTCTCGGAGAGAACGCGCCGTACTCGATTTCAACGCTTGTCCACCTTCCACTCGTAGTTCCTCTTTTTTTTTACTTGAGGAGATGGAGCACGTGTTGGCCGATGGTCAGTCTTGGTAGAGGATGCTACAGGTTATAGACTGCTGCGTTTTTTTGTAGCTTTTTCTGAAGTGAGGGGCAAGAATTGTGAGGAATCATCATATTTTCCGGTTGCTCAAGTCGTGACTAAAGGCTTTTGGAAGAGGGATTTTCGGAGCGCGTGTTAATTGTTTACACGTGCCTTTATCTCGATGGTTTTACGTGCTTTTTAAGACTTTTAGTGCTATTGTTGGAGGGTTATAAAAGGATATTTGATTTTCGAGATACTAGAAAAGGTATATTGGATTTGGTTTCATCGGGTGTGTCAACTTGTAGGATTGATTTATGACACAAAGATTATGAATCGATATAACTCTTCTGAAGATCGTCAATCTATCTATTCTTAAGAGGTCTATGTGCCCGGTGTGGCAAGACTTTCTTGAATATTATTGGCTGACATATTCGCCAGTATATTCCGTACTGTTTAGTATCTTTAAATGACAAGTACTAATTTCAGCTTGTATCCGTAACTCCCATTGCTGTAGTCAAGGCTTTGGTTTAATGCGATTGGGAAAATAATACTCCATTTTGTTTCATACTGAAAATTCGCTTTACAAAAAGCGCTAACGAGATGTTACACAAAATCTTCCATATACGTCCATATATTTTTTCGCGATTCTCTTAGTCCCAATTTCACAATGCACTTACCTAACCAAATTCAAGCCACACGCGTTTCTCGTGACTAACGAATCTTGCAAAAACCCACCTCCGAGCGACACCCGAACAAACATCCAAATCAGCCTCCAATTAAAGCAGTTTATACCCCGACGCATCTCTTGCCAGCTCTCACTCGAGAGAAATTCATCGAATTCGGTCTTGCACATCGCTCACTGCAAAAGCCTCAGCTCTCCCGATCCCAATGCATCATCGATTGCTCAAAGTCTGCGCTTCGTCGATGATCCCTTCTGGCTAACTTTATATACATACATACATATAACACGTGACGCGTGCAAGTTTCGAAAGGACACGACGTGTCTCTCCTCGACGCATCGCATCGACAGTTACACACCATACGGACTAATCTCGACGGGCGGTTGCGCGCGCGCTGCATCGACTCTCTTATCAGTCGAGCGAGTTGCTTAGCCAGTTCAGTGCCTCGTTGCTGCGGCCGCGTTCCGTCCCCGCGACGAATAGAAGGCCCCCAAGGCCACGACGAACGAGAGCAACGAACTCCGCGCCGTGGAAGAGAAGATGAGAAAAAAAAAGGAAGAGATGCTTCGAATGGAGATCGTCCCGGAGCTTTCTTTTGTGGGTGCAGGGAATGCGCGCTGGAGCTGAAACTGGGTGGAGGTTGTAAAGGAGTTGGCGGCGCTGGGGCCGGTGCCGCTGGAACAATGCGATAAAGATGCTGGTTTTTCGCGTGAGTTCTCCACGGTGCCAGAGTGGATGGAAAATGCGAACGCGCCGCGGTGTTTACGTTGTGCCGTGTGCGGTGCCCGGGGAATGCGCCTGGTGCGGTGCGGAGGATATAAGCTTTGGATGTAATGCGTTTTAAATTGCCATGCATTTACATCGCATTTGCAAGTGTAAAATACCGACGCCCCGCGCTAATTACACCTGTGGTTCTTTATGACAGGCTCTGCGCAGATATACATTTTCATATTTATTTACTGATTACTGATGTTGCGCATGGGATCGTCGACGGTACTAACTGGGTACAATAATGTATTCGATCGTTTCGCAATATCGCTCGTGTGTAGAACGTTGGACAAAAAAGTTATCGGTTAAAAGTAGGACTTCCAAGTTATGCATCGTGATATGAATGTTCCAAGTTCGAAGTATCCTATGATTAAAATATCGGACCGTTCGATCGGTCGACAAAAAATATGTAAACACCGAGTTTCATTAAATCATCGCCCGGACGTTTCCATTTTATCTCCTCCAAAACCACACTCGATGAGTACATCACAATCCCAGAAAAAACCAGCGTTTACCATTCAAACTCTACGAAAATCCCTCGTCAAGGCAACAACACTCACCTCGCATAAGCTCAACCCACCGATCACTCTCCATTCCAACATACATCCTCCGAACAGAATCTCCGCGCACGAATCTCCAAACTCTCTCAGTTTTTTTTCCAGCGACCTGTCTCCTCTATCTTACGCTCGCTGAATCTCGGGGCGCGCACACGAAACCTGCTGCCTGTATATAATATACGGAATTTCCCCCTCGCGTCGGTGTTTCTCTCCGCCTTGTATTTTTCTCTCTCTCTCTCTGGTCTCGGGGCCCTCTTTCGCGCGCGCTTCGTCGGCTGTCAGCTGATGCGACAGCTGCTGCTGCTGCTGAGTCTGCGAAGAGTCGTGAACTGGTTGAATGCTGCTGCGGGGCGCCCGGAGCAATTACGCGCATGGCAGTGTATAGTGTAGCCGTGAGTTGGCCGCGGCCGGCTGGGATGAATATATGTCCCACAGGCCGATTTTACTGTAGGCTGCAGGATTCTGGATTGGGTTTACGGTGGATGGGTGCGTGTTATACTTTTGTGAGAGGGATTTTTAAAGGGGGAGAGCGAGGTGGTATACGGGGCACTTTTACTTTCAGTAGGAGCGTAATTTTTAGCGCATTAGGAAATAATATTTTGCGAAAGGATTTTGAATATTGAAAGAAATTAATAAACATGATATGTTTTTAGATATGCCAAAGAAACAAAATATAGTGAACAAGACACAACCCTTTATACAGTGGTAAGGTAAAGAAATTTGTAAAGTTTATATGGAACAATAAATAAATATTTTTACTTTATATTAACAGAAAATAAGACTTCCGAGTGGTTAAGTCCTTTCAATATACTCATATAATAACAATTAAATATTTTCTTCTATATTATGTTAATTTGGAACGTTAAAACTGTATGATAAATATATTGAATTAAAGAATAATTCAACTTTTTTCTAAACAGCAAGTAGCTTAAAATAATATCAATAGATTAATATTGACAAAGTAAAGTAGCAGCTTATTATACTACACAAAAGAATGTTCACATTAAGCGTCTCATCTTTATACTAAGCACATACATCGAGAAACAAACGAACTCACATATATAAAACTGGGAAAATCGAAGAAAAACAAGCTTATCGCGCTCGAGATACCGAACGACGCGATCGGGCACGTCCCATATTTTCCCGTCTGCTTCCACGGCCATTCACACACATAATTCGCAGCACTCACACACGTCGCTACACCCGAATCTGAATCTCAATCCCATATCACATCGTACAGCGAGTCGCTCCACTAAACCACATACACCATTAACGAAAATCGTGATAGGCCGATCCACCGTCTCCCCTCTCACAAACACACACACACACACACACACACATACATACACATACACATACACACACTCTTATACGTGCGTCAACTCTGCGATCATCGAAGATTCCATCGTCGCGAGCCGTTCGACTCTTTATGAATATTTATCGTCCGCACAGCCGCTATAGGTACGCCCGAGACAGAGAAAGAAGCGAAGTACAAGAAGAAGAAAGAAGAGAGGCTCGAGACTCGGAGCGCGCGCGCGGGGGTCAACAAACTCTCTCTGTCTCTTTCTCTTCTTTCTCTCTCTCTCTCTTTGAAGTCCGTGTGTAGCGGAGAAAGAGGAGGGACGGAGCCGATACGCGCTCGCGCGGCCGTCGGACGGACCGCGATGAGCCGAAGGATAATTAAAACTTGCCGCGGCTTAATTGGCGGGTATTTAACGGATATGTACCGAAGAGGAGGAGGCGCAGGGTAAAAGGGGAGGAGAGATGGAAACTATGTTGGAAATTTGACGCTGATGGCGAGCGCGCGGCGCGAGAACCGGTTGTGCGCAAGTGCAATTTTCGGCTGATTTCTGACCAGCTGCCGGCAGGATTATGGAATGTATATGTACTTTGTATTCAAGTATCAAAGAAATCATTAGCTATAATGTATTTCTTAATGCGAATCGTAATATTGCTTAACGATCTGTATTTCTTGCTTTGATAATAAAGAAGAAACACGATAAAAACATGACGTATATACGTACTTCTTATAAACTATACACTGTTACGAAATTCAATAAATTCCAACTACATACGCGCTGCTCACACTTTTAAAGAAATTCAAATTTATTGATACGATGCCCTTATCCTCGATTAAATCAACAACACAGCGCCAGCCATAACGAGCCTATATATATATATACATATATAAACTCCACGGAATCCCCGGACCGAAACGTCGAAAAAATTTTCATAGAGTTCAATGTCGAGCGACGACTGCGCACAGCCACTATATACTTATTACCCATACAAGCTTATACTTACATTCACTTGCGTAATGCGCGCGTCGTAACAAAACGAGCATAACGCCGTATTAAGTAAGAGTCCGCTGGTGTAGCCGCGTAGCCGTAGCTGCACAGATCGGATCTCGACCTCGGCTGGATGTCGCTCTTTTTCTTTCCCGATCTCGTGGATTTATGAAACACATTAGACCTTAGCCGCGATGAAACGGTTGTAAGCTAATCGCGCTCGCGCGCACGCGCAAGCGGTAATGTCGGAGAGATAAGCGAGAGAGGAATGGAGCGCTGGCTCGGGTATATATAAACGCTGGAAATCCATCGTTTTGCGCAATTTCGCGAGGTCTCGGATGTTTATTATATCGAGGAGCTGTGGTAATGGCTTTGGAGATGGGGAAATGTTTGGATTGAGTAGTCAATTATAAAATTAGGGATAATTGTAGCTGTATTAGAGACGTATAAATAGTACATGGGTTTTAAAGATACAATTTTAATAGATTGTACTCTTGAACGCTTGAGTACTTTATTTTCACTTGCACGATATTTTGATTTAAGAAAGTTTGATTTAATTTATGTTGGAAATAATATAGTGTTTATTTTATCAAGAAGTGCTGACAATGAGTTGAGTGTCTGAGATCGGTAACATGCTGATTTGATAAAAGAAAATCGAACAATATGCATAATCATCAAAGTTACTTTTGCACAGTCGACTATAAAAGACCACAACACGAAATTCAAAACAACAATCTCATAACTGCAGAATTCGCAATGCGAAAGCCTTATAACACAAAACAATTCAATTTCATACCCATTAATGTATATTATAACTCAACGTTGCAAGACACCTTTAATTCCCTCAATTACCACCAAGAAAATAGCCAATCCATACACCTCCCATCCCCCCAACCCATTCATTTAACTATAAGATCCACGTTAAAGCCGAGTTCTCCGCAACCACCGATGATTTATCGCCTCTCCTCCGTCCCCGCGCAATAAAATAATTGCGCGCGCGCGCAAAAACAATTACGAAACTGCCGAGCTCAGCTGTTTAAAAATCGAACTTTCACTTCGATTCGGCGGTGAAAGTGTTACAAGTCGATCTCTTAATTCCCTTCTCGACTACAAATACAAAGCTTCCCATTATACACAAAACGCTCTACTACTTTCTTTTCCTACCTTTATATTCCGAGAAGGGAAAAAGAATTTCGTTCGACATCGATTAGAACACGAGGTATAGCGGCGAGTTTAGACGGCGTTGCCGGGGCGACCGGCCACCGCAACACGAGGCGAGCGGAGCTTCTAAACACGCGGCTCGTATAATAAGCCCGAATAGAAGATACGAGCGCGCGGGTTGATCGAGCGAAAGATCGTGTATAGACGCTAATTATCGATGTAGGGATTGATGGGGAGGCTGAGTGGTACGAGGCTGAGGTTAATTTTACCTGGTAGCGGATTTTTCAGAGCTCGAGTTTTAGAGCGGAAACCGTGTATTCGGGCTGAGCTGAAATAATACAAGCATGTTTGTATGGAAAATATGCTCGGTGTCTGGTTTAATATGATTTTTTTAACTTATCTCTTAGGGGACTCACCTACCGCATTCAAAATATTGTTGTCTCGGTGATATTTACGTTATTACTACAATGTTAACAACCGATTCATTAATAAAAGCCTTCTTGGCAATTATTTGTACTGCAAATATCCCGTATTTACTCGATGTACTTTATTGTCTCAAAATAAGCAATCTTACTACATGTTAATAACCGATTCATTAAAAAAAGTATTCTTAAAAAATGTTTGTATGAAAAATATCTCACATTTACTCGCTGTACTTTATTGTTCCAAAATAAGCAATCGTTGTATTGATAACCTTTACCACGATCTATATTTTCTCTTAAAATGTATTTTCCATTCCAATTTGTACCAAAGACAATTGCTAAATAAAATCGATCACAGCTCCAACAACTTCATACCCTCCCCCATCGAAATCGCAATTCACGAGTATACACAACTGTGCGCGCAGTACACCCCCGTTCCAATTATATCGCGAACAGACTCATTGTTGACTCTCTTTCTCTCTGTATTTACTCGCTCATCCCTTTCTGTTGCGCCAAGCCCGCAGAGATCGACGTGTATAGCTGCAGCAAAAACACAACACGGTGTGCCGCCTATATGGACTTCTCTTCTCGCGTGATCGCGTATATACTTCCTGTTCCTCGTAACGCGCGTGCATGTATAATATACGGGCGCGCGATGTATACGTATATACAAAGGTCGCGAGAGAGAGAGAGAGAACAGAGCGGAGGCAGCCACTTCGGCGCCGAGTCAACGACGGCGGCGGCGTGGCAGCGGTTGATCGATATGTCACTGCCCCGAGGATTCGTTGCACTCTGGCAGTAGGCTGCTATAGGCCGTGTGTGTGTGTGTATATATAATGTGCAGGCGAACAGCCTTGATACTGACGGTTTTATACATGTATGCTTTGTTGGCTTGGGTGGATGCGAGTGTCGTGAACATGCATCAGACGATTTTTTATTGTGGAATTCATCATTTATTTTATTGTTTGGTTTTTGAGTTGTGAAAAGGTTGGATATTTGATTCTCGATTTTTGCTTTTATATTTTTACAAATCTCCAAGTAAAACAAAACAATCCATACAGAAATTGTAATGACAGAATGTTGCCCATGCATATTATAGGTGCTCCATTGTTACTATTTTCTTAAATTGCGTTAATAATGTTGTTGATACATTCATAGTTTTAGTAATTCATTAATTCATAATTTATAATTCATAATATTCTATAACTTTTTGCAAATATATAGTTTTAATTGTTAAAGAAAATACTGTTCATAGTATTATTTAATTACTGATTATCTCTTAAATTCATCTTATATCATAGTATCATCAACCTTAATAATATTTATAATTATAAAATAATTATGTATAAAGCAGGAAATATTTGCAGTTTATACGTAATGTAAAAAAGCTAGAACTGAAAAACGAAGAGTGAATAATTTGCTCGAATTTTTTCGTTTTAATAGAGTATATTAAAGGGTTTGACAGGAAATTTATCGACTTTTTAATGGCAGGCGTTTTATCGGATCTTGTCGCACGCGATTTTTACGAAGTAGAAATAAAACGAGAAACTTAATAACGCTCTTACAGAAATTGATCTATAAAGCATGATGAAGTTCAATGTCCACTACTGCATCGTTATTAAAACAATCTTCATCCAGCAGCCTAAGACGCCATTAAACACAATAAAAACGTACAATAAAAGATGAATTACCGCACGGTCCGTCATCAGCATCTAAATTACTAATATACATTCCAGCTCTCGAGACCAAATCATCAACCCATAAAGTTTCTTTTCATTAACAACTCTGATGAACCAAATAACGAGCCATCTCCATCTCTGCAAACCCGGAAAATGCCTTCTCGAATCACATGATTAATAACCCTTCGCCTGCCGTTCGCTCGCCACTTAAATTTCCAAAGCTTGATTCCTATTCCGAGAAAATGCGTCGTAAATCCCTCCACCCGGCGAAGGAAGAGAACTTTTCCGTCCTCGCGGCCGTACCAAGTTCATTTGACTTCTGTGCACTTGCAGCGTAGGTACGCAAAGACAAAAAAAGGAACACACGCGGATATCGCTGATGAGGTCTCGAGTCGAGGAAGCTCTCGGCGAAAAAAAAAAACGGGGCGGGGAAGGAGTCGAAGAGAAAGAAAGAAAGAAAGAAAGGAAGGAGAGAGGGAACGATAAAGAAAGAGGATGCGGACACGCAACTCGTAAACGTCTCTCGCGCGTTCGGTTCCGGCACGTTTAACCTGACGTTGTACAGTTGAGAGTTGGCCGACCGACGACGACGACGACGGCCAACTCGGCAGCTCGTTTATTTTTCCGATTCATCGCCTCGCTGTTTCCGAAGTTTCGCTTACTGTCTCGTCCCTCTTATTCTTCTCTCGCTAATTCTTCTTCATTTGGTAATGCATCGAGGCAATCTTGTACATTCTTTTATCTTGTGCTTTTACAAAGCATTTGCACTATGTCTTTGATAACTGAGACTTACCGATCATTTATACGCATCTCTCAATTTATTTCAACAGCGAAGATCTCAATTTGCATTCTTAATCATGCATTTCTTTTAATTCCGCTGTAGCAGAGGCAGAATCTTCGACGTCCGCGCAAAACCTTACTACAATTGAATCACCAATCAATTCGCTTCCGTTCGTTTCCTCACCTTTCTTTTCTTCTCCTCTCCGATTCTTTCTTTTTCCATTTGTCGAATTGTTTTTCTTTCTCGCCTCCGCTTTCCTCGTCTCCGTACCTCTTTTTTCTTACCATTTTCTTTCCCTCGTTCGTTCACTTTCGGCCTGTCCCTTTCTTTTTCCCTCTCACGCTGTGTCTTCCTCTCGCATCTCTTCCCCCCGTCGAGAGACACACTAGCTCTTACGTACCCAAGAGAGACGCGGAGAGAGAGAAAGAGAGTTCGCAGGCAGGTGAAGCCCTCGGTAACTCGGCGACAGCTTTGTACCACTCACTGCTGCGTGCGCAGTTTTCCCGCCTCCGGAATAGCGCCGTATAAAGTTTCGAATGACAAATAGAAATGTAATAGCTTTTAGGTTAGTCATTCAAGTATTTTTGATGATATGTGTATCAATTGTTACGGTTGACATAGTATATATTTTTAAAATGTTTAGAATATATTAGAAAACATTCGAATATAGGCTATCAAGTGATGGTTTATGTTGAAATACACAAATGCATAGTGTTGCGGAGCAATTTCGACTGTTTGTAATAATTGCGAGGTAGTATTGTTTGAGTCGTCGTATCGTTAACATGTCACAGATCGGTCGTTTTGAGTATTATTTCGCGAATGTTAATAAAGTTAAGTAAAACTGAAATATCGTTCATTATTATATATATTGTCTTCTGCCGTAATAATCTGCTTAGAGCAGATACATCAATAATATTAGCAATGTACTTTTTATGAAACGTTAAATATTTATTTTGTAGAGAATATTGTTATTACACAAGTATTCTGCGAATACGTAACTGTCGCCGAAATCGCGGAAGGTAATCAGTTGGCCAAGTTCAACAGAAAACCAACCGTCGATCGGCGTCGGCTGTGTAATGAGATATTGCTTACATTCGCCGTCTCGATAATCAGTCGGCGCCGAGTCTTTGTTGCTGGGTCCAGTGTGATTTTGGATGTATGCGTTTGTATGAGTATATGTGTGAAAGAATGAATCTTGTTACGACGACGATTATACGCATGTATTTGCGGCGGCGCGGCCGCTTGCGTCGAGGGCATATAATGTGTCTGTAGCCCTGACACGAGAGCTTTTTCGGGGTCTACACTCATGCAGAGTGGATCGTCGTGTCTCCGTCATCATCCATTGTTAATTACATTATAATAAATACACCTGACATCTTACCATTTAAATATTGTGTTTCCTTTTTTTAATAATCCGGTCATTCCTACAATTTTTTAATTCTTGTTAAATTGAAGAACCCCAGATTGGGTATTCAATTAAAAAAGGTAAATCAATAAATTCCACTTGATCTGTTATTTATTATTTTAAAGATTAAATTTACCTGATTAATTTACTTGATTAATTAATAAGATTAATTTACCTGATCCTTCTAAATCCAAGGTTAAAATGTTAATTATGAAAGAAAAATTAAAAATTTGACCTCGGATTCTACAAGAGCAGACATTAATTAACTATTCCAAAATATTTCGTTTCGTCAATGTATTTATTGACTTAATACTTATTTTTGGTAAAAATCAAGAAACCAATTAGGAAGGGGTAAATCTTTATTATACAATATAATATTTTAACAAAAACTTTATATTGCATCGACAAAATATGGTCGATTAACTCTCCTGAGCAATAATTTAATTTCAGATGTTTGATCAAGTTTACAACTGATGCAACCATATGCGTTGCAAATATTGGTAACTTTTTAAATTAATTTTATTCAATTCTTATTTGACAGTTCGAAGATGACCATATTACAATAGGTTCTAAACTCACCATACATAAATACATTTACAAAAGTGACATGTAACTTGCACGGTATCCTCGGAATTCTTATACCCACCCTATAACATCATTACCCGCGAAAGAAACAAATCCAAAAACCATTATCTCCGAATTCAATTGAAAATTCGAGATCCTATCCATGCATTCCACCCCGCACAACATCCTATAAAAGACGCCTCGGCCCCTGTCCACTGTACCCAACACGTCTACTATCCACGCTGCACCTATCCCTCTCTCTTCGACGCACCCGATGCACTCGATCCCGATGCAAGGCGCCTCCTCCCCGCCTGCAGGCGATGCACATTGCACGCTGCCGACGCGCGAGAAAACCGAGACGCTCTATTGATTTCGGTCCCTGCCGAAGTAAAGGCCACGTATATAAGCCGATCGCAAGGAGAGGGAGAGCCTAGGGCCTGCCCTCGAGGCTTGCCTCTCTCTCTCTCTTACGTAATGCACACCCCGAGGGGTGAGCCAGAGGGATCTGTATAGCGTGCGGGAACGACGTAGGTTTTATGCAAAACTCGCTGCTGCTGCTGCTGCGCCCGTGGTGCAGAGAGTAGCTTCGTACGAGCCCGGAGGCTTGTTCGGGAGAGACTCGTGTGTAGTTTGCGATGGATGGAGAAAGGGAAAATTGAGGAGGGTGAGATGTTGTTGTTTCTTTGAAGGGATGTATTTTGGTGGATAAGCCGAGGAGAAGTAACGTTGAGGAAGAAAAAATTACACGTTGCGCGGTGAGAGTGCTGCACTTAGCTGCAGTGGCATTGTTATTATGGTAATGGGTGTAGTTTGTAGCTTGCATGCAAATGAGCCGGCAATTTATTTTATTCATGACAGAGATTAATTTGGCGTTGTCGAAAAATGTATACTTTAAATTAAAAATAATGATTATAATTATTTTCGACTCTTCGTAAAAATGTATTATTATCGAACTGCTGTGTACATCTAAATAAATTTACATATATATAGGTACGTTAATTATCGACCTGTGTTACATTACACGATCCATATTTTATTTTTCAAATCCAAAAATACTTTATCATCTTGGTTATAATACATTTTTATTGATTTTATTGCAAATTAAAAAGAATAAATTACTCGCAAAAGCACTCTTTAATTGGACATTTTTGTTAAATGTACGTATTTACCGTCATCTTGTGACAGCAAGTGTCACATTTCGAAGGTTCTAGTACATCGATCTTAAAAGCGTGCATACCTCAAGCAAAGTGAATTGTTACATACATAATAATTCTTAAAACCCCTCTTCGAGCCTCATCTACACACTGGAAATGTCACTGGATACCACGGCGCTTAGATACATAAAATAACACGCAATTTTATTAAAAACCAGCCATATCACAAAAAAGGTGACGATACAAAAAAGCCCGAGCCTCCTAACGCGATACGTTTACAACCGCGTCAACCAGCGTCTCGCAAAACCACCTCGGAAAGACGGATAATCCCAAGCGACGAAAAGAAAAAAAGGCAAACTCCACACACCGCATTATCGCCGCTGCAGAGAGACTTCCACCAGCGCTACCAAGCCCGCGCGTGTAACCGAGAGCATAAAAGGAGGCGGCAATTTTTCCACCAGCGTCCACGCGGCAAAAAGATGCAATTACATCCGCGGAGATTCTCTCGTCCACGCTGTGTGTACCCCTCTTCTCCCTCCCCTACTTTTCCACTCTTATATTTATCATCGTAATAAAGCGTCGCGTCGCGGCTATACGTGTACGAAACGCGACTCCGCGGGTCTCGGTCGCCACGACCGCATCGGGACACTTGGCCTTGATGCTGCTGCAGCTGCAGCGCCAAGGCACGTCGACGTGTGTACCTTCGTAGTTTTCGAGCGAGGGGGAAAGTTTTCACTTGGATTCAGTTTAAATCTTGTCTTGGGGTTGTATTGGCTGTGAGAGCTGCAATTCGTTATCATCAATGATATTTCACAATAATTAGGTTCAAGAGCTCTATACGGCGTGTTGCAATGCTGCGTTAAAGTTTCTACATGTGTTTTCCAACATTCTAACGCTTATTTTTAGCTCTATTTTATATGACCGTATACTTCGTATCTCGTCGAATGCTCTCGCAGAATGCAACCTTAAACCTAAATAATTGTAAGAATACTTGTATGAATTGAAACTTACACTGGAAAAAACAGACAATTTAAACGCTACAGTTAAGCTACCTTCTACGAAAATAACAATTTTGATACGTCTTATCTTTTTTTCATCAAAATAATCTAAAGATTTTGCAGGTGCATCATCTTAACCCATTTCTTCCCAAGCGGCCATTTTATAGTCGATTGGTTTTTTGCCTAAAAAATTGTCGAAAAAAAATAATAATAACCGATAGAACTTTTCTGAAGTAAAATTGTCCGCTCTTTCCGATTCTGAAGTCAGAATTTTGAAATATTCGTTGGAAAATTTCAAAATGGCGGTTTTAGGCAAAAAACCAATCGACTATAAAATGGCCACTTGGGACGACATGGGTTAATTCACAAACAAAATAAACAAAAAATAGAATCATAGAAACGCTTTTAATTTATTCCGATATAATTCGAGATCCAATTAATTTTTTGTCAATGTTTACGTTGCACGTATAAACAACCTAATCAAGTTAACCAAGCTCAAACACCATCAAGCTTCCGAATACAAGTGACAATATAAATGAAGAAGCAACGACTTCCCGAAAAATTGCTCGCATCGAGCGCCGGAGCTGGCGAAGACAAAAGGCATCGGCTACTCTCGTATATAGTTGCGCCCGCGGCGCGTGCGGATAATATCGATCCGAGGGGGTAAAGAAGCGCATAAAGGGCCCCGGGAAATACGAAGGCCACGCAGGAGAAGAGTGTTGCTTGCGACGCTGCGCGATCGCATTGTGAGCGAGTGCACGAGAGGCGGAGGCGAACTGCGCCGTAAATTTTTCGGCACCGAGCGGAGGACTCTTTGTTTCGATCGCCACGTGTGTACACGTGGAAGATGGATGTTGCTGGCTACGGGGGATGAATTGTATCGCGTGCTGTAATTTACTTTGCACGGGATTGTGTGACTCTTCGGTCGCTTGTTGCTCGTAATTCATTCGGGTTGTTTGATTTATTGGAGGAATGGAGTTTGTTGGAGAAAGGAGTTAGCACAAACATTAAGGTGATGTTAAACTCCGTGTTACTGGTAAATACGGAGAACCACTTTTTTATTTCGTTGTTCAATTTTAAGAAAATATCTCTATGGAAAGTTGTTCTTTTTGGTTGGAACAACAACTTTCCATAGAGATATTTACTGAAAGTTGAAAATGAAATGAGAAAAGAGGATCCTCGTATTTGTCGGTGACAGGTGGCTTTAGCATCACCTTAAATGGAATTTTAGCGGACTAGATTTGTTTTAGAACTGTGCCGTTCAATAAAATATAAGAGTTTGTACACTTATAAATATTACTTCGTATACAAGCCTTTATAAAAAGTGTACTCAGTATTACGAAGTGTACATAAGATAATTTATATTTTCTATTTATAAGACTATAAACGTCACATAACTAATGAATGTTATCTTTTTTCTGTTCCAGGTGAGTCCGCAATCATCAAACATTCATCGCTGTGTGAAATTGGTACTGCGGTGAGTTTAGTACTTACATTTAATGTATCGACGTGACCCAATTCAAAATGGGATGCTGAAAATGAATAATTAGGTAACCAATGAATTCACGATGAACGCTCTTCCGATCAATTATAAATGAACCTCCATCAATGCGACAGTTCGCCCTTGCATTCGCAGCGTCAAACCCGAAGTATTTAAATCTTCCTCCCTGCCCCATAAAAACTTAAAAAGAGATTTTTATTCCGTCCATGAATCTCGATATTTTCCCTTCGAACTCCAAACACCGCCGTGACCCCTTAAAAGAAAAACACGAGAAGCGCCTTCCCTGTATTTTCGTCAAGCGTGCGGTCCGCGCAAGCCGACCGCGACCTCCTTCTCGGAAATAAACGCCTGCGCGATCGCGATTTTACCTCGACTCGTGCGATTTCTGCTGCAGAAACGTGCAGTTGCCGCCTCCGATCAATTCTGCTCCGCGCTCTGTATCTACCGTCTACGCTAATTTCAGTCCTGCGCGCTCGAGTCGTCGTGAGTCGAGCGAGATCCAGCAGTATTCCGTGGGTGTAGTTGCCGCTGAGAGATGGCTCGCGAACGGTCAATTATCGGAGGGTCTGGGTTCGTTTTTTTATCGGTCGCTAGCGCTCTTCTTATTGCATGCAGTGGGAGATTACGGGGTTTCACAGCGAAAAGAATAAGGAGCAAAGTGTGAGGATTAAGCGATAGTAGACGAGCTTTAAGAAGAATATATTATTTTCGTGATAAAGCTCTATTGCTATTGACTCATCTAATTTATATTCTGTTTCTTATTATTTTCGCTGGAGAGGCTCTAAACGATCGTGGCTATATAAAGCTATTTCTTTTTATGAGGGGATATTCTGAGTTTTTTTATTCTTAACGATCTTATTAAAATATTTTCAGTTTAAAAGAACTTGTCAAATAACCATAGAAGATTTATTGAGAAAAGTATATACTATCTGCTATCAATAATGTACTAGAAGCAATACTGAAAATTAGCTATTAAAAAGATAACTTGGGTAACGTACGATAAAAAAAGTACTTTTTTCTATTACCAATTAAAAGTTGAAGGTGAAAATCATGAAAAGTTAAATTTACTTTAAAATATATTCTGCTATAAAATTATTTAATTTCGATAATAAAAATAGCTATTGATTTTACGAAAGGTTTCTATTTAAACTTTACAATAAAAAAGTAAAATTTACTATATCTATTATAACCCTAAATTAATTGTATATTACGTGTAATGTTTAGTAACTATCACCAATCTGATTTACTCAGTGTTGATAAATATTTGTTAACGGCATTAACATTATTCAAAAAATCATAATTTTTATTATAAATAAACAAATTTACGGCTAAATATTATAATTATTAATCGCTATTAATTCGCACTCATTATCACAATCATCTCAACAATCCGAATAAACTAACAATCGCGTCACAAAAGCGCAAAAAAAATTGCGTTAATCAGCTCCAAAATCTCGCAAAAATCCATGCTACCGGCTCTCTGACCTCAGCCAACAATCCCAAAGAGTTTCGAGTTACACTCGCGTACAACGTACGCACATACATCCACATGCATGCTCGCGCACTTGTTACGCATAATTAAGCCCGATGAATAAAAGTCTCGCGCTACCGCGGCTCGAGCGAATCCGGTTTGTTTGATTTCTGGCGAAGGATGATGCGTACATTCTGCTACACAGGCGGTCTTTGTCCTGTTTCCCGCCATCGGCGTTGCCGTTCTTTTTTCGTTTTGCAGCGATTCTTCCCGCGATGATTCGTTCGTTCTCGTGCGCTCCTCTTTCTTTATTTCTTCCTTCGGTTCGGGGGCTTTTCGGTACACGGAAAGCTTGTAATACAGGCAGCATGCCGATAATTCGATGCACGCTGCCAAGATTTTATACGATATCTTCAGGGAGGTATAGTTATATAGTGTACACGTTTATTTTAGCATGGTATGCCGAGACTTTGTATACCTTTTATGATCTTTGAGAGGCCCGGCGGTGCATGAATCAGAGGGCGATTTCGAATTCAGGATTGTAATTGCGATAAGGCTTAATAAAGCGAGCTTTTTAAAAGGACTATTAAAGAGCATGAGTATGTATATCATCGCGTGGAATTTATACGTGGCTTGTAAAGCTTGAAAAATGGCGGAGAGTAGTTTTTAATGCTTTAATTTAATGAGGAAATTGAATATTAATTGTAATTAAGAGGAAATTCAAAATGTAATTTTACATTTTTTTTTCATTTGGATTTATAAATAAATCTTTCAAACAGAAGTTAATATCCTTATTTGTGATTACATCCTTAGTGAAATATTTATTGCTCATTTATAAGGAACATTTATTCAAATATTTTTTTAACTTAAGTGTTTATATGCTTAAAGTACTTTTATTAACTACATAAAATCCATGAGCAATTAAAATATATTTAATATTTTAAAAATTATTGATATTAGTATTATATTTACTTACCACAATAATTCGTACAGTTAAATCACAAGACATCGCCGTATTATCGAGCACACTTAATACTCACCGATACGAAAATCCCTCGCTTCATCCCCTTTAATCCGCACCAATAGGCCGGCGGCCGCTTCACTTCAGGGTTAAGCTAAGCCTGACGAATAAACTTCGCCCTCGCCAGATAGAGAGAAATATAAATTCGGCCGTCCGACTCCACGGACGTTTTTTTCTTCCCCCGCCGCGAAGAGAGAAATAATATTTCACCTTTATTTCCTCCGGAATGCCGCGACGCTGCCTCTTTGCTCTCCCAAACAAAGAAATTGTCTCGGTGGCGGCAGACGGCAGACCCCTCGAACACGAAATCCTTCGACTCGGAAGCGAGCAAATAGGCTTTGGGGGAATTCGGCGCGCGGCAGACGTCGGATTTGTTATTTCGCGTGGAAATGACGTTAGCTGGCGAAAAATCTGTTTTTCGGCAAGATGCGTGCAGTCGTTTTCTGTGATTCGATTTGGTTGGGAACATTTGGATGGTGGAGTTTTTTTGTTGAGTTGGATTAATTTGAAATGGTTAAACGAATCTTATTGGATTTTATAATAATTAAGGTAGTTATCATGTTAAACTTAGTCTTTAAAAACAAAAGTCGAATAAACGATGAATTTTTATAAAAGATTTCAATGGGATAAGACGAAAAATAATTGTAGAAAAAAGAGTTTTGATTTTTGTATCTGGCGCAGTATCCCGAGATATCGCGTCCAAACGAGGTCTTTACCGTAGCCAGGATGACAAGATATCTCGTTCTGACATTTTTGGCCATAACTTTTGACTGATATACTTTTAGAGTGCCGACGACCACGCAAATTAAAGCTGACAACTTACTCTTTATGATAAGCTTGGTTCGCGACTTTCGATTTTTATGTGACCCCAAAAACATAAAGAAAGATGTTATCCAATTTACGAACATGTAAAAAAGAAATATACATTCGGGAACGAAAAAGTTGGGTAAAAGGCTTACGCACGGGGGTTAAATTTAAAGAGAAAAAATATAGGTTAAAATTAATACGCGCAGTGATATTATACAGTAATTAGATTATTCTAAAATTGTTCCATATATAATATATATGACATTTATTTCCGTATATGAAATTGATTTAATATTGATCGAATTTCTATTTTAGTCTCTATTGTACAATGTTTGCTACTGAGAAATACGTATACGTCTCATTAGTTTTGCTACCGCAATTGCGATAAATGTCATATTAAATATTGAGAAATTGAAATGGTCATATTTCGAAAAAGTCAATCGTATTTAAATTTAGCACACGTATTGGAATTTTAACTATATTAGCCGTAAAGTCCAAAAAATGTATTATTATAGTTCTTTAATTAATAATGTTATTTTAATTAATTAAAAAGGGTTAAAGTGACTATCGAGTTCAGTGGTGCAAGCATGCGTAATGTAGAAATTATCGCGAAGACGGATGCTAATTAGAGAACGACAATCCATTATAAGACCATTTTGCGCGAGAAATTAATTTTAATACCACCTGTCTCCAGAGCAGAACAGCCGGAGAAATTCATTGCTACTGACCTACATAGTTTTTGAAATTACGGAGGACTTTAATTAAAACTGGGTCTACTCATTAGAATAATTTCCGCATGAGTAGTTTCTCCATCTAATTTAATTACCAACCCAAGATAAATCTCTCATAACGTATTTTCGGATCTTATCAAATCTTACATCCAATAAAACTTCGCCTCGCAAAAACGAAATAATTCACTTTTATTCATCATTCAATATAAGTCTACTATTGTCTACTCCAATCATTCGAAACCAGCCAAGTCACTCGAAGAAATTACGCGACTGCCTCCCCAAGATCGAAACGATACAATCGTGCAGAAGCTAATTGCAGACACACACACACACACACACTCCTGCCCAGCAGCAAGCAGCAAGCAACACGCGATGCAAAATTGAAACCCTCTCTCGCGCCAATTGATAAATCGCGGCGCGCTCACCTACGCCTAGACACGCGTTGACCTAGGCACAGATACACGTATTATACTCCACACTCCGACCTTTGAGCGGAGAAAGTCTCGGTTACACTCGTACATGTACGCGCGAACGCAGATAAAGTCGACGTGTGTCTACGGTATATTTCTTCCGCGGCGAAATTCGCGTCAAGCGGGCTGCTGCTGCTGCTGCTGCTCGCTGAAAACAAAGTCTGGCGCAAAGTGGCGATGAAGTCTGGCGATAAGCTTCACTTCGCGAAGTATATATTATAACGGACGTAGTGTGCGAGTGTACGTGTGTGAGTGTGTGTCGGGTGGATGTGGCGGGGAACCTCGGGCTGGATTTCTCGAAGTGGGCGTTTTATATGCGAACGAGGCGAAGTCCGTAAGTGAAACACAATCGAGGAGAATATTGCGGCGCGAGAGGCTCGTTACGTGCACAGGGGCGAGTCGAAGGGAGAGACTGTATTTTAAAGCGAGAGCACGAAGTTTTGCCGCGCTGACTTCATTGCAACGAGATACGAGGCGATTATTTACTTACCCGCGTGTCTCTCGCGTTTAAATGGCTGTTTTACCAGTGATCTTTGGTGCTGGACTATGGATTATGGCCAGTGAAAGGACTTGTTCACGAGGATTGAATTATATAATTTGACTGGACGTGTTGGCTTTGAGTGATAATTTCATATGGAGCCAATTGGAAGATTATTAGAATGAACGGATGGGTTATTTTATAAGAAAGGATGATTTTGGGTTTCTTTTTTGTTTTTATAAAGTGTAGAAGTTTTAAATAGCTGTTTTTATGAAACTTATTCATTCGGTATATATTAAGCATAATAAAATACTACAAGGAAGAGTTACATATTGAATAAATAAAAAGGCTTCGAAACAGGCTTCCGAGATTACATATTTGAAAATGACACATAAATTCAGCTATTGGAAATTGGATGCTAATTTTTTCTAATGGAACTGATACTAACAACTACTAACTATTATGCATACAATTGCACAGTTTCAAAAACTAAAGAGTAAATACTAAGTAGTATATCTAAGATGACATAGTTAGAAAATGACTTCGTTGATATCCATTTCAGCGGAAATATCATTCAAACATTATTATGTGGTTCAAAGAAATGACAAATTACGTCTCTTTCCCGAAGTCCCGTACACACAAGCCAACATAATCCATTCATATATAAATCTCCCAACTTCTTACTTCTTTACAGCAGCACTTCGCACACAATCACAATGACAAATAATCCCAGCCTGCTCATCGCGCCTTTTTGCTCGTATTACCCACCTAATTGGATAATACACTCGAACGGCAGCACACACCGCGGTCTGCACTTCGCGCGATTTACGAAGTCCAAGTCCCTTTTCGCCGCGTAATACCGCGTTTTTCACGCGGTGCCGACGACTGACAGAATGACAGTTACTTCCTCGACGCTGCAAAAGTGTCGGCCCAGCGTTTTCACATAATTGTATCGCGTGAGATTCGCGCGCGGCTGCTGCTCCGAGCGATTGTGTTCGGATTCTAGCGCTTACGCTAGCGTATGACTCACGCTGTATTACGAGCGGACGAGAGATTAGATATATATAGAGGAATGTTTGTAGGTCTGGAGCTGCGCGCTGCTGGGCCGTTTTTGTACTGCGTCTGCAGTGGCGGCGTTTCTTCTTCTTCCGGTTATGGCATTTGGGTGTTGTTGACACTTCTCGGTTGTTCAAACATCGTGATCGTTCGTTAACAGGTTTTTTGAGTATGATAATGGAGTTTGACGAGCTCCCTTGTACGTTTCTTTTTACATACTAAGCAGGAATGTCGAAGTTAAATATCATAAAGAGTACATGTTTGTGAGTTTTTAAACAAACGTTGCTTGGTGGTATACGGAGGTGTATCATAAAACGAAACCCTGGAAAAGACTGGAATTCTGGGAGCAGGTGTAAATTTGCTAATATTTGTTCGTTAATTAATAATCACACGTTACATTGTTGCTACGTGCACTGGATGCACAGCGCGAAATTGAGGCCACGGTGCTGAATTAATTAAAAATCGCTCTGGTCACCCACTGACTTTTCTCGTTCCTGAAAACCGCCATATCTGCCTCATAATATCGAACAATGAGCAGGCGAATCCGTGTTAGAGAAACTGCTCGGCGCAGGAATATTGCAAAACGAATTGAGATAAAGGGGAAAAACGCTCACAGGGAATACAATATAACAATATGCGCGAGCGCGGGCGACAAGTAGGCGCGTATGCATGAACCTCTAACCGTTACACGAGCTACTAATTATACGCGAACTGCCTTCTTATATGCACACGTGTCGAACATGCGTATATCTTGCTCGCGCGCGCTTCTTGTCTCTTTGCTTGGGAGCTGCAGCAAGAGGGCGCTAATAATGTCGCGCGCGGGCCCGTGACTAATTCCTCGAAGTTTGTGAAAACAATTTTATTGACCTTTTGTTGATTCTGTTAATATTTGAACGGAGATGATTAAACTGAGCGTCCTACTTTTTAATTAACGCGTTTGTGTAGAGTGATGCGTTTTGATAATGATTCTTGAAAGCTGCAATTAGTTCGTGTATTCTAACAAAATAAGAAAACATTTAAAATAAAGTTACTAATTTGGTTTTACTTTGTGTTTTGCTTTGTATTTTTAAAATTTACATTTCATATTTTTTTTTCAAATTTTGTTTTTTGTCTTTATAGAAGTTTCTGTGCAACCTAGGAAGTTGCTAGTTACTTTTTGACGAAACAAGTTGAACATTTACAAAAATGATGTTTTATACATTTCTACAACAAAGTAATACAGATATTTTAACTCCATAGCAGTACATAAAAACTTTATTCGCATTTTTGATTAAATATAGCATTTATTAAATAAACTAATTACTATAATTTACGACCGTCTCTATAAAAAAAGTTCGATAAATTTATTGAATACATAAATGATTTATTTCTTTTTTATATCTCAAGTGTAGTTATTGCATTGCATGTAGGGTTCAAATCAATCAAATTTGTTGGAAATAAAAAAATTTTAAATTTCTTTCTAGATTTTTAAATAGACGAACACTAAAGAAACTATCATTGCCAATATGTATTTTTATTCTACAAAATTACATATGTTGTTACATGAAAATATAATTTATTGACTACTATAAAATTTAGCCTTTTCTGTTTCAATATTTTGTAAAATTTCAATATTCGTTTCCATCACAAAATCGTTTAAAGAACATCTTTTAACACATGGAGCAGTCAAAACCATAACCACATAAGTCCATTTTCAAAATTCCGTAACAGATCAATAAAATTTTGAAACATTTTACAGATCCAGACATTATTTATCTGATTAAACTGTACAATTTTTAAATAGCGTAATCAAGTATTAATCGCAATGATAAAGGTCATAAAAATGTCTAAACTGGACTTATTTGCTTACAGATTTGATCACCCCACGTAACCCTTAATATACCCTTAGTATAAAATCTTTTCAATTCATATAATCGACAACCGATAAAGACCAAGATCTCCACAACGTCACACTTCAATTTTCCAATCTACATAACCCCTCTACAACCTTCTCAATTATCCACCTATCATCCCCCCAAAAAAGCCCCCATTCACTTTCGATCCTCAACCTCTTACCAGACTTACCCGCAAAGAATCCACTGCTGCACTCGCAGCCTTGCCCGCACGCGCGTCCCCACATCGATACTCGCACGCGCGACTCCGCGCGACTCCGCGCGACTCCGCGCGACCTCCGTTATATATATATATATATTTTTTTTTTCATTCCCTCCGTCGCGTCGCGTCGCATCGACTGCCACTGCATTGTGTGTACACATAATACGCGACTATGTGAATGCGCGGCGCACGGGGGCCTCGAGACACGTGGGAATCGGCCTCAAAGCCGCCAGCTACTCTCGATTGTAACGGACAATGATGTCCCCCTCTATGCTCTTCTGACTGCACTGTTGCTGCTGCTGCTGCTTGGCTGGTAATTCGACAATTGGCTGTTCTCGCGTGGCGGTGCTCTCGGGAGAAGGAGAGAAAGATTGTTTCATTTTTTACGAGAGGAGACGCGATATGCGCTGGCAGCTGCGGGGATTGATCGCTCTTCTATTTTCTGTAGGCGCGCTGTGTGTAATGTCTTGGGTTTTATTTCGACATTGTTTGGGCTGGTGATGGGTACACGATGCTTGTGTAATGAGGAATTAAGTGTAATGGGATTGGGGAGGCTGGTTGATTGAGTGATCGAGTGTACAGCTTTGGGAAATTAGAGGGATATTTAGATGTAGTTTAGAAGAATTGTGTGTAAGAGAACCGAAGACGAGATAAATTAGTTCGGTTTGCATATACGTCAAATACGTTTTCCATTTTAAAGTGTAAACTATAATGTTTTCTATAAATGTAATTGCTTGTAATTTATCTTCCTTGTTTACCAAGGTAAGATTAATAAGTTATCGTTATAGTTATCGTTTAATTGCACCACTTTCAATCGTTTTGCATATCATTATAAAAATGGCGCTACGTAGTACGTGCATGGCAAAACTTTCTCTAATGATGAAAAAAATTACATTAAAAACAATTTAAATGATCATCAATTCAACTACATAAACTAAATTCTTCTTATCAATATTTTCTAATTTTCTCAAGATAGAATACAAGTACATTACAGTACGTCACGATCAATCCTCGAGCAGAACGAGCCTGATATTTCAATTTTCGCTGCGGCACAGCGCAACTTTGTTCTAAATTCAGCGATGATGCAGCACAGCTCGAGTTAATCAAGTCGAGTGGAAAAAATGATCGAACCCCATTAGCACGTGACTTAATCGGGTTCCCGTTGCGCGGCCCAGAAAACGGGAGAGCTTCGCTCTTACACGCGCAGGAAGCCGATTCACTTTTCACAATATCCCATTATGTACCGACGACGACGACGATTCTCTCGATTAATCCTCACTTGACTTTTATGTGTTCTAAGCGTGCAATTCGATTTGAGTCGATTAATTGTTGGATCGGATTGATACTCGATGGTAGTGTTTTAGAGCCGAGTATTATATTATGTTGAGAAAATGTTACGTTTTATTGAAACTGATAATTATTTTTATTCTTGGTAAAAAGGAAGTTTGCAAAATAAATGATAGTGAAACATTTCTTTTTAAATAATATGCAAAATTTATTAAAAACATAACAAATTACACTTTATGTGAATATTAAATTAACGTTAAAATCCTTTCCAATGATCAATTAAAAGTAATTATAATATATAAAAATGACGTGTAAATACTCTCGTCTTAAATCCTACAGTAAGTGTTTGAAAATTCTCATTATTCATTAATTGTGCACGAAAACAAAAATCCACAGAGTAAATACGAAGTCAGAAACCGTGTATATAAGCAGGGAAGAATGTTTTGTTCGTGCTTTTTTCCCTAGCAGTATAAATCAGAAAGCGTGACTTTCGCTAAGACCCTAGAATGCTATCAATTGACTCTGGAATAAATAACACTTCGATATACTAAATGCTGCGGCGGCGCTCGAGAGAATAGAGGCGCGCCTCTTTTTAAACTGCGCGCGACTGCAGTGGTAATTTTGCTTTTCTCATTGTTGCACACCTATTTTTATGTGTTATAATAAATTACATTTTATCGCACGACAACTTTTATAAATCGGCGAGATTTTTTTATAACGAATAACAACGTATAAAGTCATATATTTTGTATTTGTTTGTTGTGAAAGTTTATGCTGCATTCCAATTTTAGTTGTTCTTATTTTTCGTGTGCGAGTAAATCGAGATTTATTTGTTAACCCTATGGGCTCGTGTCGAGTCCGTATGGACCCATTGTTACAAAACTATAAATCGAAAACGATATAAAATCATTAAAAATCGATAATATTTTTGAAGTCTAAAGATCGTTCTCACGAGAGAAATTAAAAAAAAATTTATGGTACATAAAATAATGTATGAACATTTTGCAATTTTTATATTGGCCATCTTTTGGTTATTTCGTTGATTAAGATGAACATTATATATGGTAATTCTACAGAAAAGGCCCTTTTTGTTGTCCCTTGTCTTTAATATTTTCTTATATACATGACACCATAATTTATTTTAATGCTTGAAAAGTGCATAGGTACTATAGAACGATGTATCTATTTAAAAGAAAGAAAGGCTTCGGAATTACGTGACTCAAAAATAAGGGATTTGGTCTACTACGTATAATGCAAATGACAAGGACACTAAAAAGCTACCATTTCAGAATTACTTGAGGAACGAATGGGCTAAACGTGAATTTATTTCAGCTTTAAAATACGAATAATGTGTAACAACTCACACATGATTATCCATTCACTGCACGCGCAACGTCTACGCATCTCATTCGCTGCACGCACATACACAATTACAATCGCACTTTTCCCTCCCATAAACGCAATTAGAAAATTGACAGCTCTTTCACTTTTCAATACTCGGCAAGAAAATCCTGCTCGGAAGTCATCGACACTCTGGCGCTTTCGTTATACCCCATGATGCGTTCAGCAGCTCTCGGTTGCGTAAGCCCGGCCACAATATAACTCAGCAGAGAGATAAAGGAGCGAGCCGAGAGAAAGAAAGAAAGAAAGAAGTGGCAGCTCTCGCGAGAATCGCAATTGCGCCCGTGCACGCAGACGAGCCGCCGCTGCCTGCCAGTGTCTCTGGAACGCGGATGCGCGCGCGTGTATTTTTAGTTCTTGCTCGCGCTTCTTGCCTCGGCCTGCACTGCTGCAGCCAGGCTGCCTGCACTTTCTGCGAATAATTTTTATCGAGTTGCCTCACTGCAACACGAGCGAGAGAGAGAGATCGAGAGATGATGGCCTGAAATGAGCGAACTGCTTTGATGATTTTAGCGGGAAATGAGGATGGTTTTTATGTGTGGTTGTGGTGTAAATTGGTGTATTCGCGATTGATACTTAAAAAGTGAGAGAAATTGAAGTAATGTTTCAATTTGTAGCGTTGTTTTAACGTTACTTCTCGGTAATTATTTTATTTTCATGGGAAATTTATGTAAATAATTGCAAATTTACAATTCGGATTTGAAACACCGAATTGCATCTCCAGAACCAAATTCTTGATTTTTTAAAAATACCGGAGAAAAATACTTTTTTATGACCTATAAATTTGGAGTTGCTTGATTTTTAATGTTACATTAAAGTTCTTCAAACTACACTACAAAAAGAAAATCTGAAATTCAGTACTACTTCGTACTGAAACGACAATGCAACAAAATTCAGTACTGCCTGTTCTGAATTAGAAGCCGCCTCGCAGCGATCTGAAATTCAGCGCTCTAAGTACTGAATTTCAGATCGAACGAACTGTAAAATCAGAGAGCAAAATTTAACCTAGAAGAAGGATCTCTGTAGGAGGTTATGGTGGACGATGATGATGTCTAGGTTGTACGCTTCGTATTTAAGGCAACCAAACATTGTAAAACTTATAAAAGTAATGTGCTGATATATTTGAGGTTATAAATATTATTTTATCGGTTATGATATATTTATACATTATATCTAATAGTAATAACATTCAGACTAATATTATGCGATATTCAGGTGAGCCAGATCCCCGATAACGGTGTCTTGGTAATCCACTCCGAAGCTTTTTACCTCCATATTGTTGTAGTTGTAGAATCACTTTTGAATCAAATTATTTTTACTGGCAGATTAAATTTTAAATTACTGAGGTAAGAAACTTCAAAAGCACATGCCCTTATGTCATGGAAACAGTAACTTATCAATAAAAAAACTTTTTAAAATAAAACTTAAGGTACCGAAATATCAATCAAAAGCTTTTACCATTGTAATAGTATACTTATTGTAAAAATTTGCTTTTGCTTTTGAGTCTTTTACCTAACCTATACATACGCTATTCGTAGATGTGTGTCTTATTGGTTCACATGTTACTATGTACTTGTATCTAATCATAAATAAACATAAAATACAATAATCACTTACCTTAAGAACTGACTCTCACTTTACCATGAAAAAACAAACACTTATTCGTGAAATCGTAATTATAGGTGCGATTTCGGTCTCGCGTGTAGAACGATAGGGAAGGCGCCAGGTGACAGAGTGCGATCTCTGCGTAGAAATGTCACGTGGTCTATCGATTTCAGATCGAGTGTTACTGAAATTCAGTGGGCTGGCTTCTTATTATTCTATTTAAGTTTGGATTTTACTGAATATCAGTAAACTTGTATCTTGATTACTGAAATTCAGTTCGGGAGGCATTTCAGTAGCAACAAAATTCAGTACTGGAGCACTGAATTTCAGATTTTCTTTTTGTAGTGTATTTTAGCTAATTTTCAAGATATACTTTTTTATTTTCTCATGAGTTACTTTTCACACCAGAAACAGGCTGAAATAATGATGAGTTGTCATATTCCGATTCCGGTGGGTGTGAAATAATGATACTCTAGAAAATAAAACAGTCAGTAAAATGCAATTTTACCAATATCTTGCTATAAAAGCCGCTCCCATGATAAAAAAATCGATCGATATGATCACCCAATCAAAAAAAAAACGACGAATACAATTACTACATTCCTCATCCCGATTCTCCAACCCATCACCGCTTCGTCACCTCCTGACAGCTCGAGCTCTCCGCAAAACTTTTCCATCGACAATCGCTACTTATAAACACACTACATATGCACTCCCCCACGTGGAAGCAGAAGAGCCTATATCGACGGCGGGAGTGCGATTCGCGTTACAATGCAGCGGCGCATCGTTCCTAGAAGCGATAACATAACGCGCGCTCCGCCGCATGCATGCAAATGCATGCACACAGCTGTGCGCGAAGCGCGCGCGGCAATATTTCCGAGAGACGATGCGTGTATACGTGACGAGATGGTTGGTGTGTATATATACGCTGCTCCTCATAACTCGCGAGTATATATGGTGTACGGACGATCGATGGAGCGGAGCGTTATTCCATTGTTGCTGTTTGTTGCAGTGGGGCTCGCGTGACGTGAGATAACCGTGTAGATAATGCCGCGGGATGATAAGTGGGCAGTTGAGTGCACGCTGATGTATGAGGAAGTTGAGTTTTTGAGACGTGGTCTTGGAGAAATTTTGGGATAATTTTAAGTTTTATTGATAAGGATGGGGAAAATGTTTTGTAGTTTTGTTTTTGAATACTTATGGAACCGTACATATATTTTTGTAATACCTAGATTTGGGCAAACGTAACGTAATAGATATTTACATTCAGACATTATTCAAGGCATGTTACAAGTGTGAAATTTAATGTATAACAAATAAGACCCAGTGATAAAATATCATTGACTTAGTTATCATGCTTTATATATTTTTATACGTAGTAAAAAATGTGGACTGTAGGCGTTGTCTGTTCAAATAGTGTTTATCAATTATTTTTAACAGACAATTATCTGTAATTGAGGTCTATGTGTATGACATATTTTCGTATAAATTTACAGTCGTTCGCTCATAAACGATTCATTTATAAAATATATAAAATATATATTATAAACATTTTACAAACGTATTTTTTTTACTGCGTATGAATATCTATCATGTTATATTTGCATAAATTAATGGATCTAATGGTTACAGAAGAATACGTGCATCTGTATAGGTGGTCAGAAATAACGTTGAAGGCATTCAATGTCCGTAAAAGAAAAGTTATAACTACCAGCAAATTTAATGCTTCGAAATAGCTTAAATTTTATTGTATTTAAGATTCAGTTTCGCTCAAAAGTCAAAATAAAATAAAGTGAAAACTATTATAATATTGTAAAGAATATATTGTATTCAATAATTATTTAACAATTTTAAATCAAATCAGTGAATAGTCATCGACATTATCAGTAAAAACTAAAGATTATTAATTCATTCGGTAAAATCGTTGAATTCAGAAATTGGACATCACAAATTATATTCGCTTGCTATATATTCAAAAATGTTTATTCATGAAAATGTAGTCTTAAAAACACTGTACATTGAATTGCAACTTCATGTGCCAATGATTATAGGAAGTAACTCATAACATAAACAACTGTACTTTGATTCTGTGTACAAAAGATTCTTTTTGTTTCTTGCGAGGCACGACTTTCGCCCGTAGTTTTTAGCATTACACGTTGCTTCTCGAACTTAAAAACAAGTTTTACACTCGAATGCAATTTCGGTGTGGCTCTCATCGTCGTTGGGGAAGCTACAACGCATCCGCTTTAAAAACATGGAACACGATTCTCTACTTATTCTAAGTAGTTCCAAGTAGCTGCATTACGAAGAAAACGCGTCACACAATTATCGTAACTTTCGGCTTTTATTCAAAGTAGAATTCTTCCATTAAATGCTTTCGATATCCGTAGGAATTTCCCTTGATTATACATCGAGTAAAGAACTTACTACTGTATGAAATTACTTTTTATTTTAAATATCAGAAGTGCTTGCATCAATTTTAGATTTATAATTTTATAAAAATAATGACAAAACAATTTTCATTGATCAAGAAATTGATTTCATTAATGTATAGTTTAATAATAGAACTATCTTTATAGAAGAAAACAAGCGATATAAAACGAACCCACCGCAACATCGATATTTCACATATCTCACAACTCTATCCTCGCCGCACGGCCATTACAATAAACAATCGCCGCGCAATCAATATGCATACTCAGCGAGAAATATCCTCCGTCCAACTAGGCGCGCGCGCGCGCGCGTGCACACAATCGCAATGGAAAGTGAAACGCGCAGAACGCGGAATTCGCATGCACCGCTCGGGGAAAACTCTCGGCCTGCTGGGCTCTTAAGTGAAACTAAACAAAACATAGAAAGTGTTAATAAACTACGCGCGCGTTGTCACGATCGGCGAAACAATAATAACCTTTATCGGCGCGCGGAGCGTCTTACATTATAAATATCAGCGCCGCGAGAGTCGTACCCTCGCACAAAGAGAACACACATATACGTGCGACGTGTACGAGACTACCGCCGGTCACGATGCGCTGCATATACAGCGTTATTCTACATAGAACATAGACGAGTTATGCTCATTGTTGGTTTTACGATCTTAATTGAAAGTCGCGATGCGATGCGATGCACTGCGATCATCGGAGGAATGAAATTATCGCGTGCGCGTGCTGCGTTGGCTGTGTGTTGTATGGGCGGAGGAACGCGGAACGATGCTCGCGGTTACGCTGGCTTGCTTGTGTATGTGGTGGTTTTTTGTTGTTGTTGCTTGGTTGCGGGAGTTTATTGGAGAGGTGCATCTGGAGTGTGGCTTGAATTTTGAATTGGGAAAAGTTGAGTGTGCTGGATGAAAGTGAGATTATTTTTGGAGTAAGATTTACGTATAGGATTGTGGAGTTAGAAAGATGAATAATTGTTTTCTTCGCGCAAATAAATTTGTAGCTGTAGCTGTAGCAGTCACGATTTGTAACAACTTTCAAATTCAAGCAACTTGAGTTAGGGAGTTGCACGGAAAATTAAGTATATCAAACATAATAAATCAAGAAATCTTGGTCTTATTATTTATTTTACTTAAAAGTAATAAATTTAATTCATTCGGCTTTCAGTCAACTTTATCCTCATAAATACTTAAATGGAACTATTCAAATTTTGTATATCGATTTTTAATCGTTAAATAACCATTCTTTATTGTTCAAAGAGAATCGCTTCCGCATAGTGCAAGCTTTGTATTGTATATGGGTATTTGTATTGCAGATTAAATACAGAATTATTTTTATTAATGAAAGGCTCCGAGTCCCTGACGATGACAGATTCAATTATAGAATAGGAAACGATCCAATCATATAACTCTCACAGCTTTAATAATAATTTTCCGTGTTATAATCATAACTCCAGTTAACGGCAATCTTTAGAATAGAATAGAATAGAATAGAATACGTATATATTTCTGAGTAAATCAAAAAAAGTGTAAACATACATTTGTCAGGTTTTATCGCTGGTTATCACAGCAGTCATATCACAGTTCGTACAGTTATAGGTACACGTCTATCTTATATGTATATATATGTGCGTGTGTTACACATTACTTACTCTATCGTGTCAATACCAACGATAATGCAGACTAGATACAAAAACAATACATACATTAAATACATTTATCAGTCATATTGCTCTATGAATTGAGGGAAAGGTACAAATATTTTCGCATCACTGCATAATTCACTGCACTACAATTTTGATTATTGTATTTATATCCTAAAACATTGGGTCTGAATATGCATATTACACATGCCCAACGTTTCACCTAAATAATTTACAATAAAATCCACGCTTGACTCACTCACCCAACACACCATTTTATTATACCCAACATCCAATACCGATGACGAACCCATATCTCATCCCCTTTGATCGAAAAATCGCGGAAGCGCAATAAACTTTTATTGCCCATCCCCCCTCCACACCCAAGCATTTCTCTCAGAAAAATTCAAAGCATCGCTACTACTACTACATGCCAAAAGTCAGCCTGCAGCTCAGCTGTCTTCTCCTTTGTCTCTCTCTCTCTCTTTCTCTACTAGCGCTCGCTGCCAAAGTTCGAGCGATTTCCCCGAATCGGCGCTAGAGCCACTCCTGCACCAGACTCCTCGCTATCTCTCTCTCTCGCTAATAATATCCGACCGTCGGTGGCCCGATATATATACATGCGCGCGCGCGCCCGAAACCGTCCCTCGCAGGCCCGACGAGAGTCGCTCTCCTCGCGTGGGCGCGATGAGAGTTTCTGGCGGCTGGCTCGCACCTCAAAAACTCGCGAGCGAAGCCGCGATCTTAGTATCTCGGCGAGCGCGGGACCCGCACGGCCTGCAGCTTCTTCGCGCGCAACCCTCGACTCGTGTCTGTGTTAAATGCGGAGTGTCGTCGGCGAAGTTTCGAGAATTTTTTAGGAGACGCGAGAGTGTTGTTGCTCGGGAAGTTGGCAATCGATTCGCGCTCGGGCGATCAGTCTTAGAGTTCCGCGGTTTTACAGTGATTTCAGTTCTGTGACTTCTATTTTTCTGTTTGGTTGTTTGTTGAAGGTAGTTGCACTGGTTATTGGCACTTGTTTAGTGTTTTCTAGATGTGACGTTACATAAGTGTGTATTTCTTTTAGTTTAATTGGTAGAAATGAATTCGTAATATGTTTCTTTTCAAAATATACATTTGTTTTTTAAAGTAACAAATAATACTATGTTACTTTTGCAATTATATTCTTTGTATGCAAAAAATCAAACACATTTGTTTGTATCCATAAGCATATTGTGTTTTTTAAAATATATAATATATTTTTAGCCGAGTTCATTTAAAACTTTGAAATAAATATTCTTTTTAAGTAAAGATACTTATTCAATATTCAATAATTAAGAATTGAAAATTTCACAATTCCCAGTACCCAGTGCAACTAAAGCTTCGCCCCAGTGAACATCACCCATCAAAGTGTCTTAAGCTCTCCAATTCAAACTTCTTTGTACAATCACCAAAAGAAAAGAGAAGAACCATTCCACGAGACTACCCGCACGCGCTACCATAACGGATAAGGAGAGTACGGAGGCCCCTGGGCCCTCAGCAGCGCCAGGGGCACCAGCGCCGAATCCTCGTCCAATCGGGTATACACGCCTGTATTATTTCGTCTGCTTTTGAGAGAACGCGGGCGCGCGCAGCAGCTGAAACTCGATCTGTCCCACCATGCAGCAGCAGCTGTTTACCTGTCGCGCGCGTTTCTTCTTTTTGGGATGTGGATGTGCGGGAAGTCTGTGGATGCGATTTCGCTCGGTGTTGCTGAATTGATTAGCTCGAGGGATTTTGCAATTGGATGTTTTTTTATAAGCAGATTTGGGACGATGTATACGGGATATGGATTGAGTTACAGTTTTTGAGGCGAGAACAATGGGAACGTAAATAAAGTTAATTGTTAATGTAGAATGCAAATTGCAGAGGTTGAAATTTATGGTTGTTTATCGATATTTTAGTTTTGGTAAGAATAGATGAATAAAATGAAGCAAACAGAGGCTTTGACAGTGAAAAGGAAACGCTATGTTTATCTAATATTTCGTCGTCGGAGGGACCGTGAAATTATTGGTAACTCCGGCCAAAAATTCTGCTAGATGAGACTTTGGCTGGAGCAGCCAAACTTTTGCCCTGTAAAAATAGCATCGGCAATTTACTAATTTTACCGTTTGCCGTGTTGTTTCACAGTTTTCTCCGACATAGATAATAAACATCATACGAACCATTAAGAAAACGTAAAATATAGCAATAATATCATCCACAGTTTTTAAAATTTCAGTATTAGCTTTGAAAACTCCAACAAAACACGCAATGTATTTTCTTCCTCTCTTTCCGTTTGATACATTTACAAGCGAGTGAAATTTTTCCAAACACAGTCTCAATAGATAATGCACGTTGGTAGTGGTATCGTCGGCATTGTTGTCAACTGCGCGCATTGACTAACGTTCGATGCCCCCGCGCGCGGCGCACTTAATTCTAATAGCCGAGCAACAGGCAGCAGTCGCGCTCCAATGGTATAGCACCCATAATGTGTGTCTAGTGTGTATTCATATGGTCTATCTATTCATATTAACTCGAGAATGATAGATCGAATAAATTGCTACATGTGTTATAAATCTTCGTGAAGTTTTATATACCTTTCTTTTCTGTAATCTATACAGCATTTGTCAGAGATGCTATGTTTAGTTTTTTCCAAAATATTTTGAATTGAAGTGAAAACATCCCGGAAATATTCATTATATCATCAAATGTAGTAGAGCTATTGATTATAAAAAAGAACAATATTTTATAAATTAATATTTATTTTACAATAATACAGATTGAGGTTTTATGAAAATATAATTTTGTCTATGGGTAAAACTAAAAGAAAGTATTTATTATACATTTATTTTTATATCAATGTTAATGATGAATATTAACCAATTAATTCATTTACAATCGCTATTTCTGTATAGTTAAAATAATTATTTATAGTTAAGGAGGTCGAAGCGGCATACTAGTCAAAGCAGCAACTTATGAGAAAAAGTTATTTAATAGAGTTTATGACAATGCATCCTGTTAACAAATTAAACATTTAGAAAACTTTGAATATTCATATTTATATCAAATGCATATTTATAAACTTTGAAAGCTAAGGATTAATGTGATACTTTAATAGTCTACCAATGTTTCCTATAAATGCATGAATTTTTTATTTCAAACGCGAAAAATGCGTTTTCTTGTATATTAAACGGGCTAAACGGGCGAACTTTAGAATTAAATATATTTGTGAAATACCAGGCAACCTATACTGAAAATGTGTCTGTAGACTCAAATAATCTTTATTAACAATTACAAAATAGTTTTGGGTCTTAAAGTATAAAATTATTTTTTGCTCATACCCCCTTAAGGTTAAACCCCTACGTTACTAATAAATACGTGAAACCACTTTTCTCATCTAATTTTTATTTGTATTTAGAAAATATATCTCTGGAGCATTGTTGTTTTTGATTAGAACAGCAACATTCCATAGAGGTACTTACTAAAAATTAAAAATTAGTTGAAAAAAGTAGGTCTTCATAATTACCCGCGGTGACGGGTGGACTTCGTATCACATTTATCGCTCTAGCAAAATTTGTCGCGTTTCCTCTATTGACGCAGATAAGATTGGCTAATAATTTCAGACCCACTGTATTACATTATATTCACTAAATAAAAATTCTCAAAGTCTTCATCTACACCAAGCATCAAATTTCCTACAAAATAAAACCACAGCGTCGTGTAAAACCTATATCTTCACTATCCACAAGCCCACGTCTTCCACTCGCACCACCAAGCACCATTTATCTGTACGCCTTTGTGCAAAGCCCTCCACTTGTTAGCACGCACTATATACCATCGCCAGCTCCCATTTACGTTTTAACGGATGTATATACACACTCGCGGCTGCGAAAAGCAAGGACGCGGCTGCTCCTCTTTCACGACTAACTACACCAGGCGCTCGCGCGCTTCTGTAATTGCATTAGGAGGAGAGCGGACGCGCGCGGCCTAAGTCCCTTATCGGAGGAAATTCAATTACGGCTCGCGGCGGGCGACCGCCGTCGCCGCGGACCCAGGAAGTTCGCTCGACTCTCTCTCTCTCTGCGTGGATGGGAAGTTTGCGTTTTCAGATGATAAAGAGACTGTGCGGGTTCGTGGTGGTGGTGAGGTGGCGCACAATTTTTCGTTAGTTGTTGGGGAAAACGTGATTGGAAGTCTATTTTTGGATTCTTTTTCGTTCGAAAGAGTTTATTTTAAAACTAGTAAATGATACTATAACAGAATCTTTGGTAGAAAAATAACTATTTGGAAATTTTATGAAACTAGATGAATGTAGTAGATTTTTTATCGTATATTGTAAAAATATTATCAATTAATAATAAAATCGTTAAAAGATGATTAGGTACAAGTGCAAAAATCCTTTCATAAAATCTTTAGTCACTTTTCTACCAGGGTTGTAAAATTATTCGATTCATAGTAAGAAATTATAGTAAATAAATATTATATAAGTACATTTGGTTTATATTAAATAAATAAAAAAAAAATTACTCAGGCGTGTGACCTTTTTTGTCTTTATTTTGATTATTATATCTACGATCATTGTAATTAGATTTACAATGTAAAAAAAATATTTGTATTTCTTAAATATTAATTTTAATCCATTTTAGTAACTACTTAACAGTATTTGCATCTGATTTTTAAAGAGCTAAATCAATGCTAAAGATCTTAAATTACATCTTAATTCCGATTGCATGCATTAACGCATTACGCAACGTCGCAATAAGAAATTTCATCGATATAATATATCTCGTTAGCGCGCTGAATCTAATTCTCAAAAAAATCGATCGGAGAAAGCAGCGATTCTCAAAAAAATCCCCATTGTTATACACTCACAAAAGAATTGTATTCACGATAACGTGCGCTTCGCGCTGTCATCGCGCGCCCGCTACGCGTATCCGTAATGAGACTATTACGAGCCGTCGTCGCCGGTATTTACTAAAGCAGACCACGTGACAGTGCACCTTTTGCTTCCGGTGTAAGGCGAACGTAATCGCAGAGATATGTATCCTAATGATTCTGCAGAGTCGTGCGTGTACAACTTTTGTTTTGATTTGTAAGGAGTGTTTGTTTTACTTTGTACAAGACAGTGACAGTGAAATCGCATCTCAATACTACTAATGAATATCATCGAGGCAATCATAAAATCATTTCGATTATACAAATACCGTTACGGACTCAGTTTGTGATCAAGTAAGAGTAATTCCTGATCAATTCGTGTTTTCATAATAAAAACAAATTACTGTGTGACAAAATTAATTAGGATTTGGATTTTGATCAGATATACTGAATCCTGTAATCTTGTGTGTATTTTTTGAAGAAATAAAATAAGTTTAACAAAGTAAATAAATAAATAAATAAATAAATAAATAATTACTTACTTTACAAATCAATCATCATCACAATCGATTCAACAGAATGAATAACTTCCAGAGAAACTACCGCAAAACCGTATAATATATACATATCGTCAATTCGAAAACCATGCAGTCGCATTACTCGGCATTTTCCATCCCACAAAGTACTCTTTCTCTCCTTGCTCCCCGCGGAACAAACGGCTCTAAAACTCTCCTAAATCGTCATCTCACCCGTCAACTTTCTCCCCGTCCATCGCAATTTCAATTCCAATTCCAATTTCGATTTCATTCTCTCTCTCTCGAGCCAGCGACCAGCGCGCATTGTCACCGCCGCGCACTGCATCTCTTACTCTCCTCTCTACACACTTACCGGTTTCCAGTTCCACTATGCCGCGCTGCGCGCGAGTATCATCGTATCGGAATGCGACGATCGGACGAACGAGGAAAAGAGACGCTGCCGCCGTCGACGCCGCTGCGCGTAGCTCGCATACTAAGGCCCGCGAGAGTCTAATGGGAATTCCGCCGCTGCCGCCGCTGCTGCTGCACACAGGCCCTGTATAAAGCGCTGGATTATATCGGGCTGGCTGCTGTTGGTGCCGGTGACGAGCCTGGAATTCGAAAATATTGATTCGCTGCTTGCGAGTCCCTTTGTTTTGTGTGTGTGTGTGTACGTGTGTGTGTGTATCTGTGTGTGTGATAGAGTATTCTGTCTTTTTACGAGGCGCAAGCGCAGGGAGAGATCGCATACGTATGGGTTTCCTTTTTTATCTGCGCGGAAGGTTTTTTCGGTTTATTGAGAAGGAGGTGTTTTCGTATTTCGAGTGAGCGTCGGGGCGATGGCGCTGTTAAAGTTTGCGCTGAGGTGGTTGGTGGGTTTTATGAGTTTCTTTGGGGACGGAGAGAACTTTGTTCGTGGCAAGGTTGTTATTTTTATTTCTTTTTTCTGAATGGTTTGACGCATTATTTATTTTCGTTGTCGATTTGTTGTCCTGGTTATGCTGTTACAAAATCACAACATAATTACCTTTTTACTTTGTATTTGATTTCTAATTAATAAGTCTGTAAGTTTAGTCCCCCCCCCCCCGTAATGGTACAGTATATCTATATATTACTTAGATATAGATAGACTTTACAACTTATGGGGTACTAATGGGCGCCACCGTTAAGTTGCATCCAACCGATACATATTTATATTTTGAGTTAGATATTGTGCACTCCAGAGGAAAAGAATGACAAGTAAAAACATTTTTAGTTTCATAAAAACAACTCATAAGAAAAATAATATCATACTTAGAGTCAGTAAACATTTGTACAAGACGCATAATGTGGTAATAAAATTAAAGTTAAAACATTTTAAAATAAGAAGAAAGTTCGTTGTTCGTTAGTTTTTCCAAAAACCCAGAATTTTAAATTCGTATAATGTCGTCCTATATGTGCGATATGTTTAGCCATGTCGTTACATAATCACAACAAAATTATCTTTAACTGATGTGAGGACAGTTGCCAAAAGTTAAATGGTTGAAGTGACATGTCAACATCTTCCATAAATAAATATCATTAAATGAAGCTAAACAGACTTCATTGACTTATATAAAAATTATGTTTTATTTAGCAAAAATCAGCATTAACAGTATTAAATAAAAGCTCGGAGTTGGCATTTTTGAAAAGGGTTCGAGTGGGGTTTGGCACACTTTAAAACTCGAGCACGTGATTCGTTCGCTATAAAATTTCCGTACTCTGGAAATAGCGCTGACGGAATTAGAGCCTGAACACGAACTTCTCCCTCGAGAGAATTTACGCTTCAACCTAATCTCATTCGACACTCGCGAACGTTCTCTTTCACATTGAACTATTTTATCGAACTTAAAAATGTACTTTACGAACTATTTTGGACTAATATGAGAAATGTATTATCTACAAAATAAGTACGAGATTTCGAACGCATTTTTAAGCTTTTTATATAAATTATTACCACCTTGTCTAAACAGAACTAATCTTTGGTAATCTCTTGAAATCAATGCTACCATTGACGATTTTATTTATTCTTCTATGAATCATTTAAGCTCAAATATATTATTTTATTAGATAAAGAATAAACGCTTGAAAATCTCACAGAGAAAAATATTAAAAAAATATAAAAATTTGGGTAATGTACACTAAAAAGAATTATTATTTACCATTTAGTTAATTAAACATGAAAAATTAAAAATTAGTAAAGATTAATTTAATATTACAATAAAATGGTTAATATAACTAAAAAATCTGATATCTCCAAATTTATCGTCCATTATTATATTTGTTCAGTAACTATTGCGGGTCGATTTTTTCTTAGTCCCGTTATACATATGTACCAATAAACGTTCGATAAAAAACACGTATAAAAAAAAAAAGAACCATCACATAACAATAAATTCTTTAAAAAATGACGCATGAAATTCACGAATTCCAGGCCACGCAGCCGAGATACCCGATCGATCTCGCTTTTTCATTCAACGTAACGCGGTAGCTGCATACTCGCTCTCGTCCATTAATCGAACTGCGCAGCTAACTGGTCGCGCGTCGATATAAATCATAAGTTGCGCCTTCGATCGGCCGCTGCTCTTCTTCTTCTTTTTGTCTTCCATTTCCAAACCAGCGGGACGATGCGATGGGTTCTCCGGCTCTTCGATTGGCGTCGACGGCGATCGCGACCAATTTCTCGCGCGCGCCGCGTTCCTCCTCCCGCCAATTGATTAATTGACCTACGGCGCGAACTCGATTTTGCATGATGCGCGCGCAAGCTCGATAGGATCTTAATAGTCCGGAATGCGCCTTTAATGGTTTTAAGAGTTTTTTCGTTTAAGTTTGATAGCGCGTTTTATGGCTTCACTGGAAAATGATAATTTGATAATGAACCGATGTCGCGTACCGCACTGATATACTTGCTATAGTTTATTTGTATAAACACCCTTTTTAATCAAGATTATATTTATTTTTTGTGTTAATTTAAATTTTAATATAGTTTATGATAATTAATCATTCACGAAGTAACTAGGAATTAGGTTCGTGCGTCAAGAAAAAATACTGTTTTTCAAAAGTACTCTAAGTGAGTTTTATTTTCAAAAATGTAATTTACAAGAAAATTATAATTTAATGTTAAAGTTAATGAAAGCTTTCATTTTTATCGTTGCTGCTTATACGAGTGTCATGTTATGACGTCACATCTATATAATCATGTCACGTGACTGCTTAACTGTTGTCATAGTAGATAACATGGTTTGATCCGAACTTCACTTTCGAGCGATTAAAAATACCTATTTTTTCAATCTTCGTTTTTTTTGTAATAATGATTCTGTTTCTAAACAAAACAGAACTATAATAAAATGTATTGATTAACTTTTGATTAAAATAGTGCCTATGAATCATGCAAATATATCCAATTTAGTTTACAATTATATTTACATATATACGACACGATTTTTGTACGATTGTTTAATGCATATTTTGAAATAAAATTAGATTGTATAACTGTTTTCTAATTGTTTTCTTCTCTTGTGTTGCAGCCTGAGCGAATGTTACTTCGCGGGGAAAGGCGCGGCACTGGTGCTGCCGCCGAACGAGCGGGCCCGTCCATCGAGGCGCGTCTCGACGGCAGGATGCGACATACAGCAGCATCTCCAGTCGATGTTTTACCTGCTGAGGCCCGAGGAGACCCTGAAAATGGTGAGTAACGGCGTAAATATTCTGCTACTCGAGGAATTCTATAACGAAAGGCATTTGCCTTCTTTCTTTGATCAAACATTATTTTAAAATAGAGTTTGCCGTGAACCTTTTATACCTTTAAATATCTTTAAAGCTTTAATATCTTCGTTGCACATCAAAATAAATTACGTAACGTAGGACGATGTAAAAGGCAAAATTGGACGTTAAATATTTATGATCGATATTGATCAACTCCCGTAAAAACGACCGTTAATCTCAGCTCGAAGCTGGGCAATCTCCTCGATACTCCACTCTTCTCTCCTCCTTTTTTTCTCGCTGTATAAGATTACAACAACACGAGGCGCTCGACGTTTGGTAATTGACGGTTCAAAATCGGGTCAATAATTAGTTTTCAGGCTAAAAACCTCGCTCGGCTTTGATGAGGCTCGCGTCCACTAATCAAGCCCCGCGTGCTGTTTTCCGTCCGTGCCTTTTTTGTCGGAGCGGATCGCGGTTCTCGGATCCCTTGTGCATAAATCGTCTTTGTGCGGGGTACGGAATTAGGTATGCATGGAAGATTCCGTTTTCGATTAGTGATTGACCTCGGTTTCTATTATGTTCTTCAAATTTAATACATTTGGCGTCTAATATATTAACGATATGATAGCATCATAAGCAGTAAACCTTATTAAAACTAACTCGTTCGCGTATCCTTCATTCAGTTTTCTTGATGGTCATTTTTGAACTGTCACTTTAGTAACTAAGTTTCGTCTCTTTATAATTACATGGTACGGGAATGATTATAAAAAACTTCAGGGTTCCCTCTGACTACAATGTCGAACAATTTTTCTGCAACCTCAGTCAACTAATTATCGATTAAAAACGCCCTTGTCATGTTTATAACCATCTAACTTGCTGTGCGTAACCTTCTTGTTTAGTACATTCAATTCATTGATCCGAATAAAATCACTGTAACCGGAAAGAATCGAGGCATATTTTTACAACGATGTTTTTTAAATAATGTTTATCAATATCGAAGAAATCTCTACTTCATATGCAAAGCTTTAAACTAGGAATATTTGCGAGAAAAATGTGTTCCTCAGCGATCATTACGCATATATACGTTCAAATGCACCCAAACGTTTTGAAATAATTTTTATCAATCTAAATAATGATTCTGTTGTATTTAATCTACAATTTACGATCAATTAAAATCTTCAACTATCGAACCCCAGTATCAAATGCTACTCTTTAAACGCACTTTATAACTTCTATTCACTCCACACGAACACGTCACATTTAATTAACAGTCCAATCTCGCGCATTCGTAACCTCCCCGATAAATCTCCACCGCACATAAAAACCTCACAATGTCCCCCCCGATAAAATCGCCTCATAGAGGCCAAAAGTGACTGCTATCGATCTAAGAAACTCGCGCAAATCGCAGCAACCTTAATTCGCCTATAGCAGTCCAGTTCGCCTGGCTACTTTTCAGACTTTCCCCGTTCTCGGGCGACCTTCGCCGCTCTGTGCGCACCGCTGGTCAACGCTATAACATTTCGTTGGCTCGTGAGTCTAAAACACACACACACACATATACACACAGTCGCGGAGGAAAGATTTATTATCGACCGGCCAACTGCGCGCGCGCTTTGCGACTCTAATTGCGCGCTCGCGCGGGGTTCTCTGAGTGCGCGATTGTGTCGATCGTTGCAATTGTGTAACTCGCGCGCGGGGGGCCAGAATCGGGGTATGGTATATAGTGAGGTAGCTGTGTGCTGTGTGCTACCGCTGATGTGGAGAGGCACGTAGCGACCTTGGGCGACGTGTCGCGAGCTTGTAATTCCGGCTTGTTGAATCGAATGGATGTTTTCCTGGCTGCGAGCTTGGATGCGAGGATGGATGTTTCTTGGATAGAATTAGAGTTTGGAACGTGATTTCCGTGTTTGTCGGGCGTGGTGTTTAGTAAGAGGGTGTTGAAGTCAGTTGGAAATTCAAATTCCAGCCTTGAATGTTATCGAGTGAACGATTAATAATTATAGTTATTATTACAAGATGAGTTGTAATGAAACATATACTCCTAACTATTAAGAGCAATACATTATTGTATTTTTTATGTGATAATGCACCATTTTGCAAAGTCTGATGCGAATATTTTCATTTTAAAGCTAATTATTCATTTTTGGTTGGTATATCGTGAAAAAGGGTTAGTAGTTGTTGCGTCCCTAGATAGGTAAAGTAGAGACCATAAGATATTATACTTTTTGAATTATTGTCTAACCATTTCGGGCCATGGGATTATGATGAGGCTTTGGTAATGTCTTCTGGTACAGAAAAATAAAACCCAGGGTAGTTCGAGCCTATAGTTCCTTGAACCTAAGATACAACTAGAAATACTAATATTGCTCATGTATGCCCGACGTTAAAAATATTGTAGATATAAATATACTAGTAATGTGAAAGCTTCATCCAAATCGATGATCCGGAGATGAGATATCCTTCTAAATAGTATCAAAATGTAATCTAAAAAAATTCAGGTACTGAGTACCTAACTGGTTAGCTAATGATTCAAAACATATTTTATCGTCTCTGCTGTACTTATCCAGATAGGTAACCATTATTAGCCCTTTTTCTCAGTGATACATTTCGAGGCGAAACAATTGATTTTTAAATCGACTTTGACATTCTTCGTAACTGAATCTTTATTTCTTACTTTCCATATAATTCATACATACATACAGCATGTAGGATCTAAATTATACGAACAATGCAGAACTTTCATCAAATAATAAATGGTTATGATTCAGAATCCAGAGAATGTAAATTGTATTAAATTTGTGTGCTAATATGAAGAAATTAAGCCTGATGCAATCATTTCTACAGCACAATTTGCATATGAGCATTACCGAGCAAACAAACGGCCTCAAAGATCTCGATTTCAATCAAACCAGCGCACAAGGCACAATCGCTCTCTAAAACAAAGCTACGGCCGCAATCAAAATTCTATTAGGAAACACCTCAGCGCTCGCATTAAATTTTATTGAAATTCAACACCTGTCCCTATCTCAGCTCCGCATCACCTCATCGCGCAAATCTATATATCCCCGTAACGATCCTAACTGCCTCTCTCCTTCGCCCTATCATCCGTCAAAATCTCAATCCCGCACGCCAACACGTGAAATAATAACTCTCCCCACTACCTAATACACATACTTCTCCCAAGTCACTTTTTCTCTCGCGGCGAGGAACAATTACACGCGGGTGCTGCAGCTGCGGCACAATTTCCGAGCCGTAACAATGTACAAACCTGCGCTCGACCTTGAGCCGGGTGCTGTGTTGTTTCCCCCGTAGTAGTAGTAGTAGTAGTCGGCTGGTCGTTCGTTCCAATTAGAAAGCGCTCGCGAGTATAGCGGACTCGCTGCTGTGAGCTGCCGTCGAGGCAAAGTTTAAGTAATTGAGCGTACTTATACACTAGAGGAGATACAAGGCGAGGAGTGAGAGATCGTCGGGTGTTGATAAGAGGAGGAGAGCCGATCGCGAGTGCCCACGAGTAGGAGATCCAGTCGCGAGTGTACGGGAGATAAAGATTTTTCAGCGCGGAATAGCGTCCGTTTGAAGAGGTAGGGTAGGAGGTATTTATATGGTTAAGGTCAGCTTTTTGTGAAACATATGATTGTTGATAGTTGAGGTGCGTGATCAAATAATGTAGGAAACTTTCAAAATACGATTGGTATTGAAATGTTTTTATGACTGATAGCAATTCTAATGTGAAATGGTTGTTTACTCGTAGATATCGATAAAGTGCTTTCAATCATTGATATAAAATAAAATTATTTTTATAAAAGTGGTCATTTTGTGATTAGCTGAATCACATTTTCGAATATATAGTAACTTTCCATTTCTTATTGATTTTTGCAAAATAACTTATTATTAGTCTAAAAAGTGTCTGATAAATGATATGATTTCTACTAGGATATAGTTCTAATGCATTGTAGAGATTTTTGAAACTGGGTCATATTTACACTTACCAGATAAAAGGTTATTTATAAACACATTACGTTACAATGAGCATTTTTCTCCATTCAAATCAAGATTGCAAAACGTTGAGTTGTTTATATAGTATTGTGTTATGGACGCAATATGCGCATTGGTCAGTGCTTTTTTTCAGAATAGTATAGATATCCAGAATGCAGAATTGCACCACCACTATGAACAAGAACAGATTATAATGTTAAGATTTGAAAAGATATTAAAGATACAGAAATTTCCACTTCTACATACATTACAGCTCTCTTGCTCTTGACTATTGTTTTGCATGAAATGCTGCGCTATAAGTTCATTGGAAAAAAGATCTATGTAAGCACGTCAAACATCATTGCTTAGAGTTGTTCGAGTCAATACTGATGTAATTCATCCTGCGGGCAATGAAATTGATTATGAAAACTCGCCTTTTATTATGCTTCTATTGTCTTCGTTCGCATTGTAATATCTCAACTTTTTGCAGAATCCAGAGTAAAATTCGCGAATCATTGGAGTTATTAAAAATCAAACAGAATACATCACACTATTATAATAGTAATTCGGAATGCATCTTTCCAACTCATTACTTACCCATCGGCTGCAAAATAACATCGGCTCGTAATTGTTCAATTTTAATGGATGTTTTTCCTGAGTCCAAACATACCATGCGCAAGCCATGCAATACAAGCTGGTGATTCAACGATCGCTTAAGACACTGCAATGTCATTTGTCTGTAGTGTCTCTCTCGCTCTCTCTTTCTTGTAATGCGTACCCGTATGACAGTAGCGGCGGCAACAGCAGCACGAGATGCGAATAAAAGAGATCCCGGCGATGGTAATTGCCGTGGAAATTCTCTCGGATTCTTACGTAAATTATTTCGTAATTGCGAGCCCGCGTTTCATTGAGCGGAATAAAGGAAAACGAAGGAGCGTGGTGCAACTTAGCGTCTCGGGCCAAAAAAAAAAGAAGTCGCCTGATTGTGCGGAATTGATGGAGTTTGGTGTTCGTATAATGGTCGAGTTGCGTGCTGGAAACGATGGCGGCACGCGGCAGTCGAGCAAAAGACTTCGCTGTTTTGAGATTTTCATATTTTCTCGTGAATTGGTATAATGCGCTGCCTCCGGACTTTTGCGGTGAACAAAGATTATTGGTTAAGTGGGGCACAATTATTGTTTTGGAATTCGTATGTTCGGTAATTGTGTCACTTTTCAAAAAGAAAATTAGCTTGGCATGTAAAAATTTGTTATCTTGGACCGGATTGAATATTTATCAGTACGTTCACTTCAACTAAGCTGTGTTGGTGCAACCCATAAAATACACTTTTTTGGAAACAATTCTGAAAAAGCAATTTGTTATTCTAACTGTAAAGACTTAGCTCTGTCACTATTTAGAATCCATTTATGCAGTTGCGAATGAGGTTTTCAAAACAAAATTGGTCTGCATACGAAAATTTGTTATCCTAGACTAGGCAGGTTATTTGTCGGAACGTATACTTCACCGTGCTGTATTATAGTGCAACTCATAAAATACACTTTTTGGAAACAATATTTCAGAAAATGCAATTTGTTATTGTAAAGACACAGTTGTACTGTTTAAAATACAATTATTCAGTTACAAAGGAGCCTTTCACTCAATAAACTGCCTAAGTGATATTGATTGTTCTTTCACAATCGTTTACCTATAGATATAAATCGTAATGCAACTTTCCAAACATCAACAACTTTAAATATTCAAACTAGTTATTTAATTTATACTATAAAACTGGATCTTTGAATCACTTTTTTCTAATGAACAAGAATTAACTTACATCTTTTGTTGACCAACTTTATAACTTAAAAAGTAACGACAAGGTAATTCACTAATTCGCTATTGACAAGTCAGCAACTACTTCGAATCGAAGAGAGCACGTCTCAAATTTTATATTCTCATCTCATGATCCGCTCACTATACCTCCACATTTTTCAAACCCATTTGCAAAACATACCACATCGCCGGCCAATTCCAAAGCTAACTTAACCGTAAACCTTTGAAATCTCCAACCTCTCAACAAGCCGCTCTAAACTACGCATTACACACGCGCAGCCTATCATTGAACCGGCATTATCCAATGAAAAGGAAATAAAGAACCTCAGAACCAAGCAGAAATAATGACGGGAGTCAGTCGGTCGGTCGGCTACGGACTCTCCCCTTGAAATCCGGCGCGATTATCAATGGCGCGTGCCCTCCCCCCGTAATCGCAGCTCGTGCGCGAAGAGGAGAGCGCATACATAGGTACGCGATGGCCTTGATGCCTGTGCGCAGCTCGCGGAAGATTAGAACGTGTGTGCTGCTCTCCGATATCGTGCGGAGTGCGTGCGTGGAGGTTTATATATCCGAGTCGATCCTGCAGCGCGCGAGGCAAAGGTCAGCCGACTACGGGGTTCGACCTTCTCTCGGGGCCGTGATTGTGCTCTCCTTTTTTTCTATATCGTGCTGTGCTTGTTTCTGCTTTGATAGTGGGCAGAGTATGAGAGAGTATAAGAGAGAGAGAGAGAGAGTGGATTGATTGTATGGTTCGGCGGGGCGCATTTATAACGCGCGTGTAATAAAATCGCAAGGTCGGGTATGTATAGGAGAAGTGCTGGTTGTGTGAATAGTGTATGGGAGTTTTGGGTTATTTATGGAGTGGATGGAGAAGCTTTATGGGAGATAGAAAGAGGAGAGCTGATTATTTTCGATTGCTTGTAAGAAATTGAAAATCTAGATGCAATTTATTTGTTGGAATATTTATTGACGAGGCACGGAAGCTTTGCAAAATAAAAGTTGGTTCAGTGGTTGCTTCAGAGATTCACAGAGAATGAAATAAAGTGATGGACACCAGTGACCGATACGGCCTCGAAAGGTTAAATTAAGTAGATCAATGTCCCAAAGTATCCAATTTTGCTTTGTTACTTAAATTAGCATCATGTTTACAGATAGCATCTTATGACGATCTACATATTTAAATGATCGACATTCTAATTACTAATAACATACTTGACTAAATTACACATCTGACTTCAATCGGATGGCCGACTCTTTTTCATCACTTTCGAATTATACCCTCATACTCCAGGAACAATCAATCTTAAGAAGCACGAGCCAGCTCACGAGTACAATATTAAACAAGGCTAAGGAGGGTCGGTGCCCAGGGGGCATCTCTTTATTTCTCTCTCTCTCTCTCTCACTCCCTCCGCATAGCTCACCCTTGTACCTTCCTTTAATTTTTCCCCCGCTGACCTCGTGCCAGCGATCGCGTTATTTACGATGCTTTCATTAAGTCGTTAAGCCCGTGGAGGCACGCGCGCTCACGAAAAAAAATATACACGGGCTCGTGGCGCGAAAGCCTTTGCGAGCCATCGTTTTGTTGTAATTTCGTGTTCGAGCTGCGAGAGCTCGCTGGGAATTGAATTATTGCGCGTGTATCGAGCTAGATTGCATATGAGAAGGATTTGCACAATGGTTTTTTGGGTAAAAAATTTGGATTTCAAGGATGTCTTGCAATTTTAGTTTTACGCATTCTAATTAATTTTTGGTATTTCTGAAATTTGTCTAATTAACTGATAACATTTTATTTTACTATTTCTGTTAAGTCTACATAATAATACACGCAAAAAGGCATTATAAATATGTTTCTTTAAACACAAAATATGAGGACAGAGACATTCAGATAATAAGGAGAAATTATGCATGCATGACTTTTCTTATATATTTGCAAAGTATACACGCAAACCAAAGCCGTTGAACTCAAATAATATATTAACAATTGTCTGAAATAATTATTCTTAGAAAATTTGAATACTTCATCGCTACGTCCGCAAATCCAAAAGCATCACGAATAATGAACTCGCAGTATTATCCGGATTTTTCTGCGGCTTGCACAGCACGCGTATACCTTCATTGCCTAAATGATCAAGAAAGTCGGAAAGAGTCAACGGATGGAGCCACGTGATCGGCACTCGCAATGCGAGTAAAAGCAACATCGCGTCGGCTCGGCGGCCGCCTCTTCTTCCTCCTCCTCCTCCTCAAATATCGCCGTTCGCGCGGTACGTGATGCGATTACGAACGCTTCCGAGCAGACGCATACATGAATATATTTTTGTACATTGTCCTCCGGCCGCGGGCCGCCGGCCTGCAGTATAACGGGCTTTCGAAAAGGCCAGGGGAAAAATAAATAGGCTCGATCGCGTATACGTGCGCCGCGCCGCGCCCGGGAGTCTGCGTTAATTGGGAATTATATCCGTGAGATGGGTCTTTTTGGGTTTGTAAATGGGACGTTTAGAAAATGTCGCGGTGATGGAGATTCCGAAACGTGACGATGCTATACTGGGTTTTATTAAGTATATTAAAATGTAAACAGAAGTCAACGAAGATATATAATACTGAATTCGATAAATTGATTAATGTTCTAAATTTAAATTTCTTCTTGTAATCTTAATTAAAATCGTCATTGATTTTTTGAATATTTAAATTTGCAATTACGTTTATAACGTACTAACTAAAAATATTGAATTTCACTTCTATTTTATTTTATGTGATTATTTCTAATTTGTACTTTTTCTTTATGTTACAGGTGAGTTACAGAAGCTACTATTACTTATTGTACTACTTTACTGATTCATTCTTGTCACGTAAGTCTATATACCGTATATAATTTTATGCTAAGTATCCCACAATTTTCAAGAGCAGTTTAATTTGACTGTAATCGTCTTAGATGTACTTTACAATTTCTTGTAGATTATCTCCAGAGATATAATTTAACAAGATTTCCGTTATCAGTTTAGAAACTTATCTTTAAAAAGTACACTTCAAGCAGTCATTCATAAATATAACTGCATAAATATCGCTCACAAAATATACTACTAAAACTTCTCAACACTATTAAGTCAGTTCTACCACTGAAAGTGGTTAATAGCCACGTGAAATTCAAATATATCATTGATAATATCAATAGTACTCACTCTGCAAAATTTTAGATTGAGTCATTTATTAAATATTGTGCAAAATAATTAAATTCAAACTTTGTTGTTTTTTTGAGAAACTTAATTCACAAAAGTTTTTAAATGTTATTAAATTATATGTTTATGTAACAATTTGTAAAAAAGTTCTAAATTACGTTTTATGCATAATTTATCTTTTTGCACCCATTTTTATTAAATATCTTGAATTTGTAATATTAAACATCGTAATTCAACGCGTGTCACAAATCTACCTTAATCATTCAAAAAGAAATCATTACAAAATTTGTATCACCCTATAATTCTCTGAATACACCCGCATCCAGCAACACTCTGCAAATCACCTCCCAAAACGACTCTAAAAAACCTCCTACCACAACAACCGCGCACCTCCTCGATCCGCTCCCATAAATCACGTCCCTCCCATCGCTACCGCACCAAACACCAGCGGCGCCTCGCGCGTCAGCTACTCCTCGCGACGCACTCGCGGAACATCACCATACCTCTCTCTCTCTCTCTCTCCTCCTCGCGGGTAACCTATAATAAGTATATATACGAAGGCTGCGAGCTCGCTGTCGTCGTGTTACGTGTACACCCGAAGGCGACAACGACGACGGAGGACCGTATAGTACGGTAACCCACTTGCGCGCTCCGCTGGCGACGAAGATGACGGCTGCGGTGGCGGCCGTCACGACACCGCCGCGCCGCGGGCAAAGAGGTCACAGCCAATGAAAGTTCATGACTTCCGGTCGCGAGGCGGTATTACAGACTGGCTGGCTCGGTTGCCTCGGCTCTGCCAGCGGCTTGTCGCTGACGGAGGAGTTGTGTAGGGTGTGTTGCCGGCTACCGCTGATGCTTGTTGAATGGGTTGGGATTTTTTTTTGCGGGGGATTGTTGAGTGAGTTGGGTTTGAAGTGGTGATCTTGCTTGATTCGTTATTGAAAAGTGATATTTAAAATTTTATTACTTAGGATGTTAGAGATTTTTTAAAATATGTTTATGTAAACAGCGTTGTGTTCTTTACATACTTTGTTGCAGACGTTCGTCACATGAATTGTATGTATATATTTACTTAAAAAGAAATAGGAAAAATATTTTTCTCAAATAACCGAAAATTGTAAAAGTTACAATTTTGAATCTCTGTATTTCTATTCTGGGCCAATAAAGCTTCTAAATTTTTTGTCACGAATATGCAATATTATAGATACTTGCAAGAAAAGTTGTTTGGCATCAAACTATTTTAACTTTAACTTAAAGTATGACGTTACTCATACTCATAAGTTATTGAAGTAGAACGAGACGTGCTTCCTTATTTCAAAAATCAATTTTCGTGTTACATCGATATAGTCTTGAAAGTTCACGTCAAAAGAGTTTGTATAATCCGAAACATGACACTGACTTTTGTCAGCAGAGAAAGTTATTTTACCTTTTCTGAAAGTCTTTCAAAAAAATCTGTCCTACTTATGAAAATACCGTGACACTAATTGTCTTTTTTTAGTATTTCCTGCGATTTCCAACTTACGTAATGATCATATTCATGCGTGAACAAACAAAGCATTTTATAAACTAGTTACCGTAGATCAAAAAACAAAACATTACGAAATTAATATACACTATCTCTAACCGCTCACGATCACAATTCAATTGTATCCAACAAAAAACCAAATTCAACTGCATATATCAATTTCTAATCACACCCTAACCTACTGCCCACGGGCCTCTAATAAAGATCTCAGTCGCTCATCTAATCTCCAACCCCACAAAAATCCCTTCACTTATCGCCCTGATTTACACGCGATCAACGAAAGTTCACTTTTCCTTTTTCTCCCGTATACCCCCTCTGAAACGAAACCAAACAAATATCCCAGAAAAGTCGATCTTATCTGATGTATGTTTTGTCGAAGCCCGAGTTTCTCGGCTCGGCCTTTTTCCGTACACGTATATGTGCCCCCTTTGCCGGGCCTCTTATCTCGCGCTCTCTTGGGCGGCAGCTCGCTCGAGCAGCAGCAGCGCCGGTTCATGCCTTTATCTCTCGGGCTGAAAACCAGTCGTCCGTGCGAGAGCGAGCGGAGTCAGGACCACCTGGTTCAGTTTTAGAAGCGGCGCGCCTATATGTGTAACGTATTTTCAGCGATCGAGTGCGTTTGACTGGAGGTCTGTTTTGTTTCAGGTGGGATTATTTGATTTTTCGGTGTTGGTACTTGTTATTCAAGGTTTAGGTAAAATCATTTTGGAGATGTAGAGGGTATACTTTTGGAGTTCTCTCGATTTGCGTAATTTCATATGTAAATCCTGTGGTGATTTTGAAATGTTTAGTATCTAGTTTTTTTTAGAGATGTATGTCTAGTAGAAAAATATTTATTCTGAAATATTTAAAGAGGACATGTCTGCAATTGTTTAATACCAACAAAGTTAAGTTATTTTACTCGCTAACTCATGTCTTAAAAAGTAAAATGGACTTATGTAACTTTTTATCAGATGAAAATGGTTTAGGAGCATCCCCAGAGTTTATTTATTCTTGTGGCTGTTACTATTGCGTAAAGTCAAAAGAAATACTTACAATCGAATAAACCTAGTTCAGCCATTGAATTCAAGCTTACAAAAAAGTTATCCAACAGAGACCCAAATTTGCATTTTTGCGGAGAATCAGCCATTCGCGAACCGTAAAAATTCTGCGCGTCCAACCTACCATTAAAAAAAATCCACTATACCATTATCCCGCAAACCACCACCACTACCTCCGCAGTTCGCGCACACCCAATGCGACAAAAACGGTAAAGCGATTTTTCTCTCACAAAAGCGAGAAACAAAAAGAACCCAATCCTTCGAAGAATGTTTCGCCCATAAAGCACGTGCAAAACAAACCTCCGCGCGCCGCTAGAACAAAAACCGAGAAAAAAGTCTCCCATAAAAATACTCGCTCGCGCGCAATACGCATACAGACAGCAATCACTGCCGCGCACGAAACCTCGAGGTGTACACTCGCATATAGCAACACTCGCAAAAAGAAAAAAACGTTCAAACCGCCCCGCGAGAATTCCGTTACAGCTCCGTATCGCACTCTACCGCTCGACCGCATACCTACTCATACCTTGTCTCGAAACCTTTCACGATCGCCGACTCAGCTCCTAATAACCCGCGAGCGGAATAACAAATAAGCGCCTCGCACACATCCGTTTCGCAAGCGCTCGCTCGCGCGATAATAAGGACACTTTTATTGTCCGCGTGCACGAGCGCGACCTACATTCGCGGTGCAGCATCCCGCGCCCTTGGTCCATGGGTGGGCTGCGCGGGCGGCTACGCGATTGATGTGGAAAGACGATAGAACGGGGGGTGGGGGGGGAGGGCAAGGGTAGCACGCGCAAGTGCAGCGGTGCTTATAGGTAGTCTTGCTGCAGCGCTCGCGAGCGAGCGGGGCTCAATCGGGTCGAGGCTGCTGCGGAACTGCAAGTGCCGAGTGAGAGAGAGAAAGAAAGAGAGAGAGAGGTTGAGTGTAAGTGCTGCACGCGTGCTGCAGTATATAGGCATTGTTAGCGGAGGCGAGGCGACGGCGGTTATCGACGCGGCAAGCCGGTATGATGCACCGCGCTGTTTTCTTGGGTTTTACTTTGAGGCTCTGATATTGCGTGTGATGTAAATATGTTAGGGTTTGTGTAGGTTTCAGATTGTGTGTGCATTTTGGGTTATTGGGGATTGAGGTATATTTATGATGATATTGAATGTATCAGTTCAGGTTTAAATTGTGCATCATATGCAAAAGATATATTATTAGAGCTCTAGAATAGATTTGTAGCAGTATATAGATTGAAGGCTGAAGGCACTATAATGGAAGTCGATCAACGTTTTTTACTTAAATTAGTTTTGAAGTTTCGATGCTTTTTCGTTTATTTTATTGTAAGGTTTAGCATCTGACCTGCGTATTTTTACAAATTTTTAAAGTTCAGAATTATTAATTACGATAAAAATGTAGGCGGTCTATTACTAACGATTTTCGAATCGTTAATAATTAATATGATTTTTTTTCCATGAAAAATTGTATTATACTCTATAAATTAGTATTTTGTAAGAAGCTGTATAAAGTACATATAAATAAAAGTCTAAAAGCATTAAAAAGTTTATTTCGTTATTGAGATAATTACTTTGTAGTAAAAGTAGTTACTTAATCGAGTTGTCCTCGCTTAAAACATTTTCAATGGTTTATAAAATTTAAAAGTAGTTTCATAGTAAAAAACATAAAAACCTTAAAATTTATCGACACTCGATGATCACTTGATTTAATAAAAACAAGTATAATATAAGCCGAAAAAATACATAAAATGTCGTAAAATAGTCTATTTTTTAAATAAATACGTTTTTAAGTAATGTCGTATGCATAAACATTGCAAAAAAGAAAAAAACTTTTTATCGTAATTTTTTAAGAATATCTTATGCAAATTTTATCCTATTCCGTTAAAAACTTTGATGCAAGGACTCTTTTGAATAATAAAATATTATGTATTTCAAGAGAATAGTATAATTCGTGAACAAAATACTAAATTTACATTTTCAACTCATTATAATTTTATTAAGACTTCACGTACATACTTACCTTAAAATGGTTGAGTACTAGTGCAGCTTCAACCTTAGCAACACGCATACATCATCACGACTTCTTTACCACCTAAAAACACATCGAATCGCTTTCGTAATCATCCTTTCCACAATAATAATCCCATTTCCTCAATTCAACCAAATCAACAACAACAAGAGCAAAATCCCAACCTAACAGCAATTTAAATTTCGCTCTCTTTCACTCGCGATCCTAGCCTCTCTCTCTCTTTCTCTGCTCGCATAGCTCGCGAGAGAGAGAGAGAGAGAGAGAGAGAGAGAGAGAGAAGAGAGACGATCGGTGCACAAAGGGCCGGAAGTGCGCGAATGAACGACCGAGCCGAGCGAACGGCGACCGATTAATGGCGGCAGTACACTGTGGACTACAGCCCCGGGGTCGCTGACACTTTCCGCATAAAAGGTCCATCTCTTTGCGCGCCGCGTAGAATATACACCTATATACTTGTACCCGCGAGCTCTCGACTCGCGCCCCCCCCTGTAAAAAGTAACGGACCGCGCGCAAAAAGTTCGCCGCCGGCACCAGCTATAGTACCTATGTATACCGTTCTGTATATATATACCTTGGTAGCATCCTAGCTTCCGTGGATGATTTTTTCTTTTTGAGAGAGAGAGAGAGGGATGGGTGCAAATGCAGGTGTGGCAGGTGATATTGACTCGGGTCTTGCTCTCTTTGGCGGAGCTGGAAGCTGGAAGCTAAATTTAGAGCGCCGAGGAATGCGGAGAGGAGGAAGTGCAAGTTGGAAAAGGTAGTTTGCGGCGAGAGGGATGCTGCAGGAGGAGGCGATTTGTGGGATGCTAAGTGTAACGGCTGTAAATTTTGATGGGTTCTTAGTTCGAGGTAAAATTTGTACTTTATATCGGGGGTTTTCAGTCAGTTTACGCGGTTGATTTTAAATTGATGCGCGGTATTTTACGAATTTAAACTTTTTTGATACATTCATACGTACTGTTACATTTTTGTATACACGAAAAGTTGGTTTGCTTTATAAACAATTAAAAGAAATAAGTGTGCATAAATATCAGAATATATAAATATCATGTCTTCGAACAGTATTTTCTTTGAAATTCAGAATTGTTTCTCAATGTCATGTGATTTATCAATTTTTATTCATCAATATAAGTCTACATATTTTAATAGTATGATTTTCTTCAATATTCAAAATTGTCTGTTATTCGATAAAAGTAGAATATTGTAGATTGATAGTAACGATATTTTTAATATATTTTAAAAATATAGTTGTAATGGGTTCATTAGAAATGTATTCTTTTATCATGATTTCTTTAATGTTTTATAAAAAGCGACTGTACATTTTTACATTAATCAAAATATATATATTTTTTGCTTTTTTCTTACTTAGATGTGTTTTACAACAATACGTAACTAATAGATTTTAGATTACTAAACGCAAAAGGAAAAACGGTTATCAAATTATCACGCTGAATACAGTATATATTAAAAAAACCAAATTCAACAACTTTTAACTACCTTTCTCCTTAAATTCATAATTTACTACCTCAACATTTACCGCAATACACCTTTATCCAGCATACCGAGACCTGCGCCATCCCGATCCACGCTGCAGATGCACATAAGACACGAATTTTACGAGGCACCGGCAATAAAGTGCTTTCAAAACTTCCGCGGCTCTTGCTCCGATCCCCATATCTCCGCAGCACTCAGGGACCCACACGGAAGATTAGCCTAAAAGGCCAAACTCGCTCCGTTAAAAGTTCAAAAGCACTCGGACCGCGCACTCCACTTCGAGAGGGTTACAAGGTCCGACATCGAAAGCGCGCATATCGAATTTATGTACATCGCGCCACGAAGAGAAAGAAACACCATCACCCACGCGAGTAGCTCACTCGCGTTCTCCATACCAATACACTCGTACCTATACGGAAACACAACGACCCACGAGTGTTTCTTTTTTTCTTTCATTATTACCGAGTTGGTAATCTCACTGAGCGGATATGTATGTGTTGTATGTGCGCGCGAAACAATAAGCCGGCATTGTCAGCGGCACGTCACTCGGCGCGTATGCTCGCAGTTATACACTCTGTCGATACACGCGTGTATGTGTGTATAACGCGTACGCAAACAGGTTCTCTCGCGGCGCGCTGTAAGACAGAAAGAAAAAAAAGAGTCCTTCGAGCGACAACTGCCGTGGAGTAGTCGTGAAAGGGAGAGAAAAATTGCGTCAAGTTCGTGTACGGGCTCTGTACGTCAGCGCCCGTGTCGCTGTCGTTAATTAGGATTATAGCAGTTTATAAATAATATATAATGTGGGCTGACGCGTTATCCTCGCGGAAGTGCGGGCTTACGTGCGACGCGCTTCGAGGCGGAAGGGATCCGCCGCGTACTTTGGACATTAATCTCCTCCTTTTGTGTATTTCGAGTGTATACACTGCTTTTCTTCGACTCGCCGACACGTGCCAAATTCAATTACTCACGGGGAAGAAGATACTCGCTTCGTCAAAGCGAATCTCCTCGCAATTACCCTCCGCGTCGCCTCCTCGATCGAGCCCAAAATTGCCTTCGATCCATTTCGCGCAACCTCTTTCATCTCATCACTTCGCTCCGATAATTGCTCCCAAGAATGTGTACACCTCGCGACTGTTCCACCCCACCGGTCACAAACGTTTATTTCGACGAAATCGATTGCTAGCAGCGCGGCTTCGAATCGACCCACTTGCATCTCAGCTGCAAAGTATATAACACAGACAGAGATATAGAGATACGTAGAGAGCCAAGCTGGCTGCTGCTGCTGCCGTTGGGGTACGGTCTAATTTCGCGAGATCTAGGCTATCTCAACACGCTCTTTGGCACAGTGTGTAGCCGTGCAGCGGGTGCGGCCGGTTCTTTGCCGAGGGAGGAGAGAGATAAAGAGAGAGAGAGAGGTGTAGGTGAAAGAGGAGAGCGGAGAGCGACAAAGAGGCACAGGTTGACAAAGCGATTGAGAACGCGGCCGGGCGCGCTTTTTATTCTTTTGATGAAGGAGAGTTTGAGAGCGGAGAAAAGAGGAAATTTGGGGTACTTGGGGAGAGAGGAAGACTGACTGTGAGTTGGAGCGTCGAGGGGGCTTGGTTCATTGGATAATTGACGCTTGTCGATCGTTTTATTTACTTTTATTTACTTTATTTATATTTTACAGTAAATTGGGCGTATATTGCTTTTTAATTTCATTATAAATTATGCTTCGATCACTGGGTTTATTATAGACCCTGGTTTCCGAGATGACCTGTCACGATGAAAGTTTTTGCTAAACCTGGAAACATCAATAATCTGTAAATATTTTACCTATAATTGATTTTATGATATCGACCTTTCAAAAGAATGTCAAAATCTTGATTGGTTCAGAATTATAAATATATGATATAATCTGAGACCGATTGCGAATTTAGAAACAATTAACTTTTTGAGACTCGTAGCACATATAAAATTACAGCTTACAATGTCTTGTTTTGTATTCGACGAGTGGTTGAGACGGGGTTTTGAGTAGTTGATGACTTAAGACCACGGTTACAAGCATCGACGTTTGTAGGTTTAGCATGCATTTTGAACATAACGGGTCAATAATAACATTTTGAGGTCAAGAATCATTCCTTGAAGTTTGAACCAGATCCGTGACATGGAGGGTTAAAGCCTTTCCTCGTAAGTAGATGTATCAAATTGAATTTAATAAGTAGATCGGTCTTAAATCTTCTTATTTCAAAAGTTCTATTTTTAAATTAAATTTCTGGCAATTCAGAATCCCTAGAATTCTATACAAAACTCAACTTTCGCTGCAAAATTCCTGTTCTAATTTTCCCATGCACCCAACGCAACTGAAACACTGCATTAATATTGCAACGAGGTAACGAGAGCGCCAAAAAAAACGAAAGAGCCAGAAACGCCTGAAATTTAAACGAGCTCGAAACGAACGAAAAGTCGGCCGGGCACGCGCTCAAACTCGGGAAAAAAAGGCACTAAGGAACTTTGAAAAGTAGCTCCCGACGCTCCTCTTTTTCTCGCCTCCTTTCCATTATGCACTTCTCTCCGCCTCCACGTGCGCGCGACGACACCGGAATCCAAAGCGCGATGCTGCTGCTGAATCTTTTGTCGTCACCCGCTCGACGTTTTCACGAATTTTTCATGCTCGTTCGCTCTCGCGCGCGGACGCGTTGTTTATTTTTGTACTATTTTTTTAGGCCGCGGCTATGCCGTATTTGGATTAGAATGGGCTCTTTGAAAATCACTGCCTGGTTTGCGGGAGATTGATGACACCGGACGGTGCGGGTATTTGAAAGGACGTGATTAATTTCCGCTGCGTGCCGTTTTGAATTGGGCGCTTTGTTGGAGGTTTTTTTTTCGTGAAGAGGAGGATGATGGCTGTTGGGACAGGATTTTTTGCAGGATTTTGTCTGTGATGTATCAAGATTGCGAATGAATGAATATCAAAAATCTATTATAACGGGTATTGAAATTAAAGAGAAAAAAATGCGGAAGAGTTGAGTCAAGTGGATGAGTTCTAAATGAAAAGATGCGTTTCACACTATACGATAAAAATACCTAGATTTATCTTGCGTGTCACATTGTATCTCTGCGAGGTTGCTTTATAGATTCTGTTTGATGTTAAAAAATTCTTATAATCTTCAATATTTGATATCATCAAAATTATATTCTTATACAAATTATTAACGCTTAAAACTGTATGACAGTTATAATTCAGACTCTCATATAATAATTTTATGACATCAAATTTGCGTAAAATATAACCTCAAAATAATGTCTATAATCGTAACGACTAAGACATGTCTTTTTAAACCGTTACGCGCGAAATACATCGTTCCTCTCGAAACCCGTCGAATTAAATTACACAAATCAATTCCTTATATTTACTTAAAAGTCCTCCCTCTCGAACTTTCTTCCGCGTACACCCGCCGCGCGAAATCCCACGCAGTCGTACATTCGAATTACCCCAATCACCGCTCGAATAAAACTCAGCCGCAAAGCAAAACTTTGCGCGCATCCTGCAAAACACGCGTTTCGTATCTCCGAGCCACGCGCGATCGCACCTACGCAACTCAACTACGCGCTTTGCCTAGTAATGGCGAACTTTGCGCGAACTTCGCGAGACTCGTCTCGCAAGTTGTACCGTTTTCCATCGACGCGCCGCGCGAGCGTTATCGGCATACATTGTATATAACTCGTGTGTGCGGCCGCGGCGAATAAATAAATAAATAAATAAATGGCGACGACGAAGACGGGCACCCTCGTGACTTTGAAATTTTCGCGCCGCGTCATTGCGTCGCGCGAGTCTTGTGTAGTATGTACAAGAAAAGTTCGCGGCGAGCTCGTTTGTACCGTATGGTTGCTGTAGCGTGACTCGCTCGTCTGTAGTTTAGCGTTTTCTAGTATATTCAATGAGCGTAAATGGACGGAGTGTCAGGGCTTGTTTAGCGCTATTGAGCAGCCGAGCGAACGCGCGCAAACTTCTTTTATTTACCTCTTCGCGTATCGTTGTGCAGTGAATTTGCGTTATTTACGGATGTTTTACTTTCGTTTAACTACTTTTTAAAACACTCTTATTATTCCTTCGAACAGCGTATAATATTCATAAGTATATAATTCAAAAGCATTTACATACGTCACGACTAAACATCGTAAAACTTCTTCTTTTTTGTTTCAACGCTACCCGAACAAAGCGAGAATTGCGTCGAAATGTATTTCCTAGAATATGAGATATTACTTATAAAGAAAAACGCATACGCGGAAACCCGACAGCTTCGTCTCAACAGTCCTCTCATTAAGTCCTCATTTTTATTCGCATAATTTACCTATTCGCTGGACAATGCGCGTTTTGATTATTCTCCAATTCGCGCGTGTACACATCACACGCTGCATTATGCCCGTCGCTCGCGCAGAACAAACAATATTCCTATGCGCGGACACCAGCATGGACTCAACGTTACGCAACTCACTGGTGTGTACCCGAGCAATTAACATTAACATTAACGAGCGTCCTTTTAGCGCAGCTCCGCATATATTCGCGTAAACGCTGGCGCGTTGAGTCTGCAAAGCAAAGCACAGCAAAGCATAGCAAAGCATAGCGAGCTCATTGTTGGCTTTTGCTTGTGCATATGTAGGATACAAGCGTAGACCGAGAGATGAAAAGACGAGACAGCAACATTCTTAGTAAAATTCATTATGCATTTTCGTGTGTAGCGTTAGTATGGGTGTAACATTGTACCAGGCGAGCGAAGCACGTGTCAACCCCGGGGCATGTCCCGCGTGCGATGCTTAAATTCGATGCGATGTTAAAGCTGCACACGTGCACCGGGCTGGAACGTCATGTGTGCTTAACGCGTTAGATGTATTTGCGAATATTTATGGGGTGTTTGAAGCTATAAAGTGGTTATTTATGATTGAAATGAAAGCGAAGTATATGATATTAAAACGCAATCGTGAATATATCGAAAAATAATATTAGAATAATAAAAAGTAAATATAGTTAACAATAAGTAAGTAATAATAATAAATAATATAATAAATATAAATAAATAATAATAAGAATAATAATAAGCAATAATAAATAATAAACAATGTATAACCATAATATTGTAATTAAAATGTTAGTTATTAAAAGAACATTTTGACGAAAGTTTTGTTGGCGTCATGACAATTAATTATCGGTGTAACGTTTAGAAGATTGATAGTCATAATCAACACAATTAACAGGTAGTTTACACTCACGTTTCTCCAAAAGCGTGCACTTTTTGCACTCTCTGGAAACCTTCCGCCGCGTCATTATTTATTTTGATGACTCATCCAAAAAATTTCGACGGTTGCTCCGCTTGAGTAAACTCTATGTTCTACTATGTAAATGCAAAACGGGTTCCTCGCCAAGAAAAGAAAAAAAAAAGAAATCCAAAAAGTTTACCTGCTTCTACACAAATTCACGAGCTCGTTTCCTTTTTGCACACAGCAGAAGCTCTCCGCGGTTTCGGAATAATAAATCAGCGCCTTTAAAGAGGCTCGTCGTCGTCGCGCACACTAGAGAGAGAAAGAGAGAGACAGCGAAGTCTACGCAGATTCTCGAAAACGTGAGCCGCATGCGTCGTCTCGCCGTAAAAACGAGTTTCACCACGCGGTATGTAATGGTGCGCGTTAAAACGCGAGGAGTTTTGCTTGGCGCGTGCTGTTAACGGTCGTGTATGGCGGATATACGCACACTCATGGGCGTGTGTTTATTGTATGCGTTGCTCGAACTTTCCGGTGGAGGTATACGCACGCGATTTTGTGTTGTTGTAGATTTTGATGGATTGCGCGTCGAGACTTGAATATGTATTTTTGAATGTGGTAGAACATAAGTATTGTAGTGTAAAGGTCTGTTAAGTGATAACATTCTTAGCATTTAGTTGTAGAATTTAACGAAGTAGATGAATTTTGTTTTGATTCAATCAATATTTGTTACAACATTTTATAGGTTTGAAATTATACTGTCAAAAGAATAATTTAGGTGGGTTATACTCAAGTTATTAAAAAATCAATACTTTTACTCTATAACTAATCGAAATTTGAATAAATAAATGCGACAAATTGTATTTTTTTCATTTTAGAAATTAGAAAAATTTGTTTGCAATCTTCGAAATTATACTTTTATAGTTATTAAAAAATCCAGTATGCTAAATGTATTCGCAAAGAATTTAAAAGTTTCTATTTTGGCCATTCTTAAGTTAAAATGGTTTGATGGAAATTCATAGTATACTTTAATTAAACACATATATTATATTTAAATCCAAATCCGTTTGGTTCAGCCTACAGAGATCGCCCCATATTACGGTATCCAGTACAAGCAATCAAATAATTTTCAATATTCATGTAACAAAATGCAAAATTTACAGCAAAATAAATAAGAAAACCCATTCTCACTCATATTTTAGATAATTCATAGATAATTACACACGCCAACGATAACGTAAATCGTTCATAAAGCTGCGAATCAAATACAATTACATTCCATAATTGCCTCGTAAAGATTAATCAAGCCATCCATAAATTTTGCAATTAAAATTTTTATCTCATTACGGCAGAATCGCCGTGGCGTAGCCTCTCATCCAATCAAAATGAAAGCAAAAAACCTGCAGAAACGGCCCACCGCGATCGTTTACACTACCAGCGATCCTCGATAAAAACCCCGCGCGTTTTTATCCCCCGCGAAGCATGCAACCCATGCGCGCGCATTTCCATAAATCAAAAGCCGCGATGCTTAGCGTCGCAGCTCCTCTTCGCTCCGTGCCTTCGTCTTCCTCTCTTACTTTTCTCGAACGACTCGCGGATGTGAGCCGCTGACTGCAGCGTCGTTAAGCGCGATCGCGTATATAAAACGCGGAATATATGTCGGAACCACAGTGTGCGTATAAACACTGGGCGCCGCTGCCTCTGCGCGTTACGCTCGATATATCGCCGCTTTGCGAGAGATAAAATGCAGAAAAGGAAGAAGGTGTTGGGAGTTGCCGAGGCCGCGATGCGAGAAATCGAAATCTGGACTGCATAGCTGATTTCTGGAATGAATGAATGATCGAGCGAAACGCGCCCGACTATCATCCCATCGCATAGTTTATCGGAGAGATATAAGCGACAGGTATTCGAGACGAGAGGATTGGTGGTTTTATAGCGATGGAGTTTTATTGCACATCGCATGGATGTGGTTTTTTTGTCATTTGTTTTACGTACTCGCGTGTGTGTTTATTGACTTTTGTGCGATAACGAGGATTATGGTAATGAGCGGAGTGTCATTGTTATGCGTTTTTTTAGAAGAAAACGTCATTTTTTTCGTAAGCGATAAATCAAGTTTATGAATTTATGCTAATTTCAGCAAATAAGCGTGGAAACGCGTAGAATCTTAGTTATGCATAATATGATTCAAAGTTATTAGCTATCGCATCTAATGTATTTAACTTTTACGTCATAAAAAGTCGAATCGTCTATAGATGATTGCATGTATGTATACATTGTACATTGTAATAAAATTTCGAATTTATATACGGATAGTAAATACAATTTTATTCATATAATAATTATTGTTTTTACAAAGATCGTTAAAGTTTTACAACTGATTGAAAATAACAAAATAGAAAACATTCTCTCGATTTAAATGCCACTCCTGCCATTACAATCCACGATAAACTGATCGTCATGAATGAAGACTTTTTGTTTACATCCCTCCGCCACACTGACACAGTTATTCGCGCGGCGATTATGTCACGTACAACGTCGTGTGTCTGCTGCCGATAACTATGCTCGCGCGCGCACATTTCTTCTCTCATCGTCGCGCTGCTCGTTGCGCAACGCGCGCATGGGGCCAAGAAATGGCTTTTTGTCAACATTCGCCCGCGCATGTACCAATAGGCTCGTCGACGCGGTTATACACGTCGGCAGCTTGCATACCGAGACGGGAGCGCTTAGGAGACACGCGCTTGGTGTCGATCTGAATGCTTAACGATCCGATTTTGCATTTAATAACTTCGTGGATTGATGTGAATTTTCAATAATAGAATTGTTTGATTATTGGTATTATGATATGAATGATTGTATAAGGAAGCTTGAAAATGATTCTTTTTCTATACGCACCTATTTTTTACACATGATAATATGAATAAATTACTTAAAGATTTAACTAAAATCCAGTTTTTTTATTTAATATAAATTATAAACTATTGTATGATTATTATTATGAATGATAATATGAATAAATTTTCTTATTTAATATAAATTATAAACTATTGTATGATTATTATTATAATTATTTGATTTCGTTGTCTTACAAATGCTCAAACTTACAGAAAAATTATTATTCGTATGCGTAAGAAACTTTTCTTAGAATTACAATTTAATTTTGTTCTTTTTACAAAAATTTAAAACACAAAGTTAACCCTAAATGATTAAAAAACCGGACCGTGAATCCTGCTCACCGAGTAGATAACCAAAAGGCACGACTACTCGCTTCTTATTCCAAAAAACAAACACATACACTCACAAAAAAGAAATTCCGTCTCCAAAATACACACGGCATATCGCGAATACCGATTGAATAACAATCCTCGCGCGCTCGCCCGTAATGATTACGCATGCACTTTCAACCGCTCGCTCCTCATCAGCGTCTACCACGCTAAAAAAGAAGCAGCGCGCGCGCACACACACCGCACTCCGAGAAAAATTCAAACGTCCGCAAAAAAGCGCGCACCGCGCCGTCACACTGGCATTGTTTGTCTGCTTCTCCCGCGCGCGCGCAAGAAATGCGCCGATGCGTCGATTCGACGCGGAGTGCGGGACATTGCACGCGTGCGCATTATTGTCGCGAGTTGCTCGACCCACAAAGCTCTCCTCTTTCGGAGATTCGCGCGAGAACGCGACGGAAATGAATTACGCGGCGAGACGCGTGAGGAGTGTTGGGCTGCGAGCGAGATTGTGCACAGTGGTAGGTTATAATGAGTGTGCGAACGGCGATATGCGCGCGCGAGTATTGTGCATGTAATGAGGTTAGTGGTGTCGCGCGGTCGTGCGGTTGTTTTGTGTTGGGAACTTTCTTGCGCGATTGGTGGAATTTTTGCGTTTGCTTGGCGAGTGCGTGACTTTGGCGTGTTTCTTCTTTGTTTTGATTGCAGTGGTGTTGTGCATTTTTTGAATTTTTTTAAAATTATTGTTTACAACAGTTTAATTTTCAGTTTTGTATTGGTTGGACACGTTAAAATATTTAATTTGGAGTTTTTATCAGAATATCGAGTCTTTTATTTTTTTGACACAAAATTAAATAAATAATTAGTGTGAGAGTCGCGCTTGTATTAGACATCCTAATAATTTGTATTGATATCGACTTGTTGAATTTATAATTCTGCTATCGCAGAAACAAATTTTATTTATCAACAATATGATTTTTATGTATTCCAGTATTTTATTGTAAGTTTGAAAACCCGTGCTCAGAAAATTTTGCAATTACGTCTTCAAATAAATAATAAACACTTTTAAGCTTTCTTTTTGCATGTTTTGACTGTTTTGCATTCGCATACTAAACTTGCTGAAAATTTCTTTTACTAACCAACGTATTAAATTATATTGTTCTAAAATAGTAAATTCTTCACGAAAATTTTTATATCAGAAAAAATCTGATATTATTTTAACGACAAAATTAAAAAAGCACGATCGTTTTATCCCGGTTTGTAAAAATGTTTGATAATCTTTTTTTAACCATTATTTCTTCTGTGTATATCAAGATACTTCCTATACAAATCTATTTCGGTGTTCGTTCTGCCCCGATCCTCCCACAAACGAATAAAAAACAACCCAATCATGCAGAAACACTTCACACTCATAAAATTCGCATAATTGGAAAATCCCACTTCAATTCAACGTCCCGCATCCCGCCACTCGCCCCCAGGGCGACAACAGCTCGAACCTTATTACTCTAATTGAAGACCAGCCCATGATCTCCACCTCGCCGCTGCCTCACAAAAAAAAGCCATCCTCCGCGCAGTAATCCCCCTAGAGAAACCATTCTCCGAAGTCCTCTTCACCTCCCCACCATAAAAACCCGAAAAATCCCCGAGCACTCGGCAACTCCCCGCAGTATCTCGGCTGCGAATTTCTTGCCTCGCGCCGCGCGCGAATTTCCGAGTGTCATCGTCGGCTTTTCATCCTCGGCGGCAGCGGCGCCCAAAGAAGTTCGCGCGCGAAGAATCGCCGACTAAAAAGCGCGAGATTCCTTTTCACGCGAATGGCAGCAGCAGCGGTAGGATTAAAAGACGAGAGGCTCTAAGACAGCAGCAGCAGCGTATCAAAGGAGAGCGATTTTCTCGCGCGTTCTTGTGCGATCATGGTTGGTGTATATGTATACTGGAGCTGCGCTGGCTGCGTCAAAGGGATCGCGAGATGGGATGTGTGTGCGCTTGTGAGCCTGGAGTATGGGATTGTGTGAGTGAAAATGCGACCGTAAAGGTAGATAAATCACTTTCTCGGACTGATATACGAACGCTTGAGCGCGGGATGTTCCGTGGAAGTTGAGTTCGCGGGAAATTTTGTTTTACGGTGTAAATCATTTGTAAGCTGGACGTTTTTCTTTTATAAGCTTACATGTAATAATTAATCAAGGAGTAATTTGAACTTCCTACGCATAAAAAGGGATTCTTTATTTTTAAAACAAATTCTTTTTGACATAAGACGCAACAAGTTTAAGAAAAATGTTATAATAAGAACAGCTAGAAACTTTTCTAATTCAAGTAACTATTTTTCTTACTATCTATTAGCAATTTTGTCTTATTTTTCTGTGAAAACTTATGATTCTTAAAAGGTCACGCAGTTTTCTTTTATTCACATGTAACTTTTCTTAAAATAAGTAACTTCTTATTTTTTATACAGATTTTATATAATAAGGAACATTCGCGTTTTAATTATCTTTCAAGAAGTAAGTAATCCTTTTTGTTGTGTATTATAAACATGTGTACATTTGAGCATTAATTTTTGAGAAACAACATAATGAAACAGAAATGCTGCCCGAGAATGGCAAACAAAACTAACAAAACGCAACCTACAAAATCCCAAAGAGAACAAGCACTCCGCTCACCCCTCCAAGAGATAAAAACTTTCCTTATGCATATGCGGCCCAAACTTCCAAAAGGATAAGAAGGAGAAAGAGCGCAAGAAAACACAAAGCAGACACGTGTTCGCGCGATAATCAGACGCGCAAATCGTGTCGAGTACCTCGCACCGCGACTATCTACGCTCGCCGTGCCACTTTGCGCGCGCAAAACATTCGCGGGTCGCGCTCCTTCAATTTCAGCAGCGCGCGCGCGAGTAATTAAACTCTGTGACGGTAACCGCTTCGTCCCTCCCTCGCAATGCTACCAGTCCATTCCACTTTTGACAAGAGCGCGCGTTTCAAGTTCACGCGATAGCGCGAACTCGCACACAGTGCGAGGAGTGAGTTCATCAGCGCGTTTAAAGTATTCCATTAGGCTGATTACGGGCGGGGAGACGAGCTTCGCGCGAGTGCTTTATGCGTGCTTTTAAAGATTTACCGAGGTTTATCGCAATGAATGCGGGACGATAGTTTTATATGAGTTTCTTTTTTCTTTTTAAACATTTTTTATGAAGCAATTTGTACACCGATAACGATACCTTTCGAAAAATAAATATTTTACAAATAATTTGTTACGATCGTTAGTATACTAGGTTAGGAATTCAGAGACTAAGAGTAAAATGGGTTGACAGTACTATGCAGGTTAGGACTCAGCACTAACCTGTATAAGAATGAATAAAATTTCGCGTAACCTGCAATCCTTCCGCTTTTCATGCGTTTATATTAACAAAATGCGTATACACATAGACTTCATGACAATTATTTAAATACTAATACACTTTTCTTCAATGATACACGTATAACATATAAAATAAGCCAAATATTAAGGGGCAGGACTGGGTTAAACTCAAAAAAAGAATCTTTTTTATGAGTCCAGAGAGTTTTTATGTTTAAAAGCAATTATTCTGAAAAATTTTATGCTATCAATACTTAACAATATCTGAAATTTTACCATTGTAAAACCTCAAAATCTTGATCCTATGCGTCACAATAAATAACTATTTTCAATAATATATTTATTAAAGGTACTTTGTTCCTTACACGATTCTAGGTGACATGATGATCGAAAATGTATTTCTCGACGGTTATTCTATTCCTTCTGACACGTACTACAAAATGAGCGGAGCACTTTTTCGTTAAATTTTTTTTTATTATTTTTTTTTCGGAGATCCAGTTGATTTAAAAAATTTTCTTTTTAATATTTATAGAAAAATTAATTTATTTAGTCCTAACCACATTTAGTAGCAATTACTTTTTCTTTCCGTGATGCACTGAAAATGTAGAAAATAAACATAAACTTAAATATACTGTTAACAAACACACTTATTTGAATCAAACAATTTTTTGTAAATAAATATTTACTTAAAATTTTACTTTAAAAGTTTAATTGTCTTTTGACAGTATTTTATTCTTTTTACAGTATAAAATCATCCTTAGATTAATGTTTATTAATACAATAGTCACTAGTCTAGTCAATCAAAGATCAAAGATTAATGCACAATCGCATCTCCAAAACAAAAAATCTCATTCATCTCTCATCCTTTTTTCACGAGCTCTTGAAAAACAACAACAGAAATTCACGAGCGCTAAACGGCGATTATAAAATGAAAGAAAAAAAACCCTCATCATCGTATAAATTCTCACAGCTTATCTGATCTGAGCTCTCGCGCTAATACCCGCAGCTCTGCACTTGCGTAAGAACAATTACTCCTCTCTCTCGGTAACGTTGAAACGCCGCGCTCGAAATATCGTCGTCGTCAATTGTTTTCCAGAAAATGCAATAAATTCCGAATCGACGACGCTTCGGCTTAATCCCGAGCGCTCGCGATCTCGCTCTCTATAATCGTTTCGCAAGATCTCGCGTGTTTCGAAAAAAGGGTCAATCGAGCCTCGAGGATTTTTCTTCTTTTCTCTCCCCCCCTCCCGAGAGAGATTCTACGCTCGCTCGACGTATAGGCTAAGTGGAACTGTGCTGCGCCATTGTGATGCAGAAAGAAATCGGCGGCGGCCGATTTATCGATTTACCTATCGCTGAATCGGCATCTTTAGACCGCGACGAGCTGCGCCGCGGCGCCGAGTTGGGATTCGGTTTGGCTTGCGGCGCATGTCTTTGCTTTTGGATGCGATGAGCGTACAGTTGCCTATGTACGTGAAATAATGCGTTTCCTGGAGGTTTTCAACGAATGAATGATAGTGTATAGTTGCCTTTAGATCTATATTGGGAAATTAAACATAGATTCTAGAAATTAATAATCCCTTTATTATATAATATAATATAATATTATGGTATATCGCTGGGAAAAGAGTTTCTTCAGTTGAATATTTCTTAATAGTTATAGTGAATCCGATCTACTTTACCTTTAGACTCTGGGCATTTCTTAATAGCAAAGAAATTTAATTTTCAATGAAATATTCTTCTGAATAATTATAAAATACGTCAATTTATACTTAAAATACAGAAACTAATTTTCTTACTCTCTATTATATGATCATGCTAAAATGTGTTTTGACAACATTCTAATTATTCATTTCTTTTCTGTTACAGGTAAATATTCTTTTGATTCATCACTAATGACATCACCCTGATTCGTAAGTTACTTCCATAAAAGTTTAAATCACGACCACTAATAGCCACGGAGAAACACACTCCTTACGTAAACGAACAAAATTATTCCGTTGATCTTTCCGTATCACGAAATTTTGTCAAAACCGCATACATGCATCTTCCCTCGCTCAAACTCTTCCTCGTTCAACTCACCTCCCGGGCAGAGGTGCGCGCAGTTATATATCCACGAAATGTTCACCTCGAGTAATCGGATCGCTATGAGAAAGTCGAAACCTTTTTTGGATTCCGAGGAGCTCTCGCGCGATTTGTTTTCGTCGGCCGCGCGGCTGGCGGTTGCAGCTATCGCTTTTTGCGCATTGCGAAATATCTCGAGTGCGATCACCGCGCGTGTATATATGCATGTGCAATCGCGTGCGCACACTTGAACATCAAAGAATGCGCGCCTTGATTCGCTGAAGCGCCGAAGCTAAAGGCTGCGGTTGACGCGTCATAACTGAATCTCGTGTGTGTACCCGGAACGATGCGAACTTTGCCGGGATTTCGTAGGCTTTTAAATTGATAAAGTTTTTTTCTTCAAGTAAAAATAAAGTTTGGCGGCGCGTTTGCGGGAGATATACAGTGGCTTTTTGTAGGAAGTTTTGATGGATTCTTTTTACTGATTGTATATTAACAAGAAATATTACATAATGATAATGTTTTCTTTAGGGAAAATTTGTTATTTTGATAAAGCTTAAAAGTTGTTATAGCAGTGTTCAGTCTGTTCTTTGATTTTGTTTAGCCTACGATTTATCAAAATGTTGAGATTTTCTTTTAACTTTAAGCGATGTTCAATTTACAAACTATTATTTCTCTAAATTGTATCTATGTACAGGGTGTAACTAATATAATCAAAAGTCGGGTATTTAGACTATATTTTTAATATCATAGATATTTTTATTATTCTTATGTCTGAAATAATTAGTAGAACAATTAAAAGTTATTACTATATATTAAAATAGGTTTACGTATAATCGTGATGTTTGAATATAGCATTTAATTGACATAAATCAAATTATCAGTATTGAGGTCATTTACCCTACGTCATACGTTTATTTTAAGTATTTTAGAATTACTTGTTACAAAAGAAGCCTTGTACAGATCAATTATTCTTGTGTCTGACATAAGTAGTACAACAATTCGAACTTACTATACATTCAAATAGATTTACATGCAAAAGTACAGAGTATTCAATTGACATAAATCAAATTGTCAGTATCGAGGTCATTTACCCTACGTCTTACTTGATTTTAAATATTTAAAAATCACTTGTTATACAAAAGAAGCCTTGTACATCTCAATCATTAAAACAACGTTAATAAGCAGAAACACGATTAAACATCCATTATAATTTCTTATTCGCCACACTGAAGCACATCTCGAACAATAATCCTCTCTCACACGACTACAACTTCAGTTCGTGCAACGCGACACGTCGCAGTGCGGCATTGAAGCCATTACCCGATTAAAATGTTATTGAGTCAAGGGTGTGCTGCGCTAGCGTCGGCGAATTGATAAACGCATTGTTCCACATTATAACGTACTTCGATTCAATTTCCATCCAGAGCCGCCGTCGTTCGCGCACACTTTCAAGGCTCCCCACACTCCACTCCGACAATGCACCTTCTCCGCGATCGATGCCTCGCCACGCGACGGCATTTAGTTATACGCAAACGACGCGGGATGCCTTATTAAATAACCGCGGCGAAAAAAAAAGCAGCCGGTCTCGGACCACGAAGGATAATTAACTGCGAGAGTCCGCCTTCCATAAATAAGTCGTTTCGACGTAATTGAGCATTTCGTTATACGTGCGCGTGCATGCAGATGTATCTTGTGTATACACATCCCGTTTGCGCAAATAGCCCCCGCGATTGACGCGTGTATTTAAACGACAGGTGGAAAAGAAATCCGCGAAAAGCGGAGTGCGCGCGGTCGGTGATTTATGTAGTCGGTGAGCGAAGCGAAGGATACTTACGTTGGTGCAAAATCCGCGAAAACGGATGTTCGTGCGAGTGCTTTTTACGCGTCTTTTAGTGCGCCGCCTTCGTTTTGCTGGTTTTTGCGCGCGTCGATGCTGCCTTGATCATTGCGCGTACCGAGAGGAAAGACTTGTGCGTCTTTTCCTCCTCTTGTTTTTTTGCTCTGTCCCTGCTTTATGGCAAGGCTCGGAAAGGATCCACCTTGAGGTAAGAAGAATGAGAGACAGAGAGTTGTGCACCTGATTTAAGCCGATCATCGATTGCGAAAAGGAGGCAGAGAAGGAGAGAGAGAGAAACAGAGAGAAAGAGTGTTCGACCATTGAACCTGTGGGAATGAGAGATTTAAATGATTGCATCTTTTCTCTTTTTTATGCGATTTCGAATCCAGATATCGCGGTTTGCTAATTTAAAGCCCACTCGTCTTTTTTCGAAACTATTTTAGCGCTGATTGAGCTTTCTCTAGAGGTAAAATTATAGATCATTAGGAGATTGAGAATTTTTTCCTTCTTTGGCACTCGTCAAAGTAAATTTTAATTACCATAATTTACAATGGTTTTTAAAAGAAGAGTGAACACAAAGTAGTTTCGTTGACTTATTGCAGGCACACGTGTTTCTCTCGACTAATCTTTTTCAACAATATGACTCGGAAGATCGTAAAAACATTAACGTGAGCAAACATTGTTTTTCTTATCTTCCGGAAAGGCGGTAAAAATGCTTTTAAAAGTTTGCGTAATACAATAAAGCGTTGCGTTCGTTATCAGTAGTTGCAGTCGAGTCAAGTAAGGCTTGTTTAAAATTTTATTTTTTCAAGTTTCTCATAACTGAATCTTCCTCGTGCATTAAGGAGGCTCGAACAATACAGTCTGATAAAAAATAACGTGTTTATAAATAATGTAATGCACTAATGTCTCATTCTTGGTATAATTATGCTATATTTTAGTATAGGAAGTACTATAAACATATTTATAAAAATATAATATGTAATAACTTTTATATAACCGTTTACAAAAAATAGAATTTGTAAAAATTATTAAAAGACTTGACGATTTTTCATGTAATGAATCATTTTCTAAAGTCACTTTAAAATTTTGAAGCAGTTTAGGAAGATTTTCAATGAGGTGTTAGCTTACAGAAAACACATGTATTCTTACAAACCTGAAGAAAACAAAACCCAAGAAAATTTTTATGAGAAACTAACTTTCTAAATGATGTAACATTTTAGCAATGACTATAGTATATTTACTACTTTTCTTAACTATAGCATCATTTCTCCCAAGATGTACGACTCTACTTTAAACTTGGCGCACGAATCTTTTTAACAAAAAATCTCCAACCTCTCTAAAAAGAGGAAGAATCTCAATCCCTCCAGGATTTACATCCTTTATTATAAATGCAGCGCCCACTTCTAGTTCTTCTCTCCCTTCCATAAAAAAAAAGAACCCACAGCACTCGCATCGTCCCGCGTGGACACCCCCTGAAATACGAGGAGGCCACCTCGCGTTGTGCAGGATTTCGCGCTCGTATATACACCGTGTACCGTTGCGGCAGCTGTGCAGTTTCGGATATGCGCGCGCGATAAAAGTGCCCGGCGCGCTGAATTTGCATAATCGCTGAATTCGCGCTGCCGCCGCTGCAGCGGTAATGCTTCGGCTTCCGGACGCGCGTGATGCACTTCTTAAATTTGATCCTTCGGCCCGACGTTGAATCCTTACGCGCGTATAAGTAATGCGATGTAAATTGCGATGTGCCCAAGGGATCGTTGAGAATCAGTTTTTATATTAAATTATGTTGGTGCTTGTTTGTAAGCTCTGGAAGTTTAATTCCTGATTATTTATAGTGCATAGCTTGATTTTTGAGGAAAAGAGTTTGTAAATATGAGTTTTTAAATTTGAGCCTGATCTGAAAGTACCTCAGGATGATTTTATGATTTATATTGGTATAATTTCTTGTTTAAAATTTTTACGGAAATTAAATTTAATATACGAGCCTTCTTCAAGTAATAAATAAGTATACGTTTATGATTAAAATATATTAATTGCATCGTTGGTAAAAAAAGATAATTGAATTGATAAATAACTCTGTAATTCAATAGTGGATTCAACATGAATAACTGTGTAAGATAAATAAATAGGATTATACAATAATTTTCTTTATTATCATAATGATGCTAAACTGCCTAGTAAAGTTGATAACTTTAATGTCTCATTCATTGTGAAATATACATTATATATTTTATACCATTGCTTTTAATGCAAAATTATTGAAAACGTTTACGCAATAACAAACTGTCTCGTTGTAAATAACTATTTAATTGTATTATTAAACGAATAATGCATTCATTTAGGAATGATTAAGGAATTTAAAAGAAAATACACAAGTTCACAGTTAAATTAAAAAAAGTAAAAATACATTTCCGATTGAAAAAACAAAAAAGAAATCACTCTATCATTGCAAATTTTTCAACTCCAGCACCTACAAAATATACCCAAGAAATCCGCAAAGTCAATCTTATCTCTGTTTGATTAAATAAATTGATGTTTGGCTACCGTAGGAAGTGAAAAGATGCCTTTACCCGTCATTATTTGCTCTCCTTCTCCTTCTCTCTCTCTCTCTCTTTCTCTCGCTAACTTTTCCTCCGCTCGCAGAGCTCGCAGACCGCTTTCGCGAGAGATAACGGTTTGACATTCCGCGTGCAGCTACCGCTACTGCCGCCGCTGCCCCCTAACGATACTAATGATTTGCTGCCGCGGCCGACATGTGTTTCAATTAGCGAAAACGTCGGGAAATGACGAGACGAGCGAGAGAGAGAGAGAGAGAGACTTTCGAATGCGCGCCGCGGTACTGCAACGATCCCGAAGCGCGGGGATAAACTCGTCGGGGATATATATACGCGCGCATCTGCACTTTTCGTCGTCGTTGCGGACTTTATACGCGCGGTGGCCTCGGTGTAATTCAATATTCAAATTTATGCGCTGCTCACCTAATAAACTCGTCCTTTTCTGCCTGGCAATGAAGCCAAAGCGCTCGTATACATACCGTTTTACGTCCCTCGGTGTACATTCTGCACAGTAAAATAAAAGTGTATGTACGGAATCGACGCAGTTTCGCGATCGCCGGTGCGAAACACAACAACAAAAGTTACGAGCACTTTCTATTTTTCGAGTGCCCCCGGTGCAGTGCGCCGCATCGCTCGGGAATTCACATCGGTCGCGGCAATTAAAATCACTGCGCGCCGCAGCCGACCGGACGACTTTGACTTTCCGCTGAATTATCATTTTTTTCGAGGAACGAAAGTCCGTGGAATCTCGACTATAATAGGCTACGATTCTTCTTCGTATGCCTTGAACTTGGTGCAAAAGTCGCTTTCGTTGCGAGATCGAGTCTAGTCTAGTGGCATTCCGATCCACAGGCCGTGGTTCTATAGGGTAGACAACGCGACGCTGGCTAAGGTGGTCACTTTCGCGAACACGGCCACGAGCCAGTGCTCAACCTTGCCGTTTTTGGACGGGGACTGCAGCGACAGAAGCAGCTTCCAGTGGATCGGCTTCTTCGCGGTTGTTTTTACGAGGCTTTGTTTTGTCGGTCGGGGTAATTATGACGGGTTTGTATTGGGACGAGGATTTTATCGGGCGAGTTGTAAATGACACGTTAGAAGGAGGCTTTTCGAGTTTCTTTTTTGTGGATGTAGAAAAAGTCGTTGAGAGTGGTGTTTGTTTGTTTTAGTAGTCTATTAAAGAGCGGGTTTGGGATACAGAATTGAAATAAATGACTGATTAGAACGTGATAAAATGTGAAATTATCAATATTATTAGTGTGATATAATAGAACCATCTGATATGTTTCTAAATACTCAATTTCGGTACTTGACAATATTGCAATAAAAAATATAGAGAAATTTTCGGTCAAAATTGGCATGTACCATAACGTGAAACATTGTTATATTGCAGTAGATTTTACTGATATTCAACAAAATTGTAACGTACATAAATAAAGTAATAATTCCCTGTATGCTTTTGGAGGAAACACATAAAATAATGGAGTATATGAAGTTATTAAATGAAATGGATAGTTTTTGTGTAAAATTTTTCTTCCTATTATTATTGTAGTATTATTACTTTACTATTCATATAAGTTCCTTGACAAACTAAACTTAAGGTCACGCTAAGCCCTCTTGTTACCAGCAAAAACGGGAAACCACTTTTCTTGTTTAATTTTCAATTTTGACAAAATAGTTGTTGTTTTTGATTGGGGCAACAACATTCCTCGTAATAGTCGGTGTAGCGTGGGTTTAGCATCACCTTAAAATCTGTGTACAATCAACTACGATCCTTCATCAACTGTTTCCTCTCGAGGTCGCCTAGAGAATTTAACCCAAATATTACTAAAATTTAGTAACATGAATAGAAATTTTATTCGAATCAGGAAAATCTCAGCAGTTAGTACACCTACAACATTAATTATAGACATCAGTATACATATACACGGTAATTCTTACCAGGATTTTTTCCATAATTTTTTTCCATAAGTTCTCTCCGTGCACTTTCCGTACAATTTTTTCGCTTCGTTCGCTACTTTGAAAACCCAGCCACCACTACAAAACTCACCCCATCAAAAATTCACACCCCATCCCCCCCACCTCCTCTCTTCTCCAGCAACCTCCTCCACCCTATCCCCTCAGCCTAGCAACCGCTCTCCACTCTCCGCAAACTCCTCATCCGGCTCCCTCCTCCTCCTCCCCCGCCGCGTGTCGATTGTGCTCGCGGGTGTCAGACTAGAATCGGAGCGCACATTGCAGCGGACTCGGCGCGCGCGGGGGGGGGGGGGGGGAACCCGAGTATAAGGAGCGAAAGATCCTCCCCTCCCCTCCCGCCGTATATCTGCCGCGACGATCTTGACCTTGACTGGCGCGGCGAAGGTGACTGGCCCCCAAGGCCGCCGCCGTCGAAAAGCATCCGCGCTTTATAGAAGAAACCATCTCGAAAGGAGGAAGAGAACGAAGGAGCGGGAGAGAGATGCAGGGGAGAGATATAGGGAGGCAGAGTCTGGGTATGCGGAGGTGGTTGGTGTGAATAAAATGGCGGGGAATTTGTTGCGGGAAATTGGGGTGTAAAGTAGGTGCAGTTATGGGTTTGCGAGGGAAGGTGTATTGTATTGGATTGGATATTTTTAAATGTTTGTTATTTAAATTTAGAATTTTTAATGAGCTTTGAAACTCTTTGAAAGAACGGGAATTGGTGATAAAGCAATCGTTGTAAGTACGCACATTTTCCGAAATAACTGAAAATTACTTAAATTGTTAGTTATGGGTTGTATTCCAGCGAAAATGGTGCATAGATAGTGATTTGATCTTTCGCTGAGAAAAATTTTATGGCAAAAATTGCAAATTGGCGCTCGCGTGGGCTATGAACTTTCGAGTTTCTAATACACACTGAGAAACGAGTACATGAATCTACGAGTATCTAATAACAATTTCTATGGCTGTTGTTGTCATTACTGGTTGGCCTATATAATAACCGTTAAACGTATACTATTTCTCCGTGTATGCTGCTGGGATGTACTCAATTTTCTATAAAATTTATCATATTTATAGTAAAAAATTTCATATTCATCGTAAAATTGAATCCTTTCATTTTTCTTTTTCATTTTGAAGTTATAACTTCTTATAATAACAGTTTTTAAACAAATTTAAAGTTTTAATAGCTAATTTTACAGTATATAGAGGAGAGAAGTAATACCATAGTTTAAAGTTGAAAAATTAAATTTAAAATAAGTATTTTACGTGATAAAGTTACTATCCGCTAAAAAGATTATGTTGACTCAAAGGGTTAACATACTTTTCGATAATTTTTACTTTGAATATTACAATTTTTCTATAAATATAAAAATACGCTACATTTTTATTAAAAAAAAAGATCAAATACATCCCAACAATCTTCACTACAACAATTTCCCCCACTCTATTATAAAGATAACTGTCATTAACTACCTTCACTACCATAGTTACACGAGCATTACCCACTCATCCAGCCCTCTCCACTCTCAAATCCCCTCGTCCACGCGAATTAAAGCCCTCCTCGCCAACCAAGAGCGAACGAACGCGCTTCTTCCCGCGTCTTTCGCGCGGCCGCGTCTGGAGATGTTATCGTCCTCGTCCGCGGCGGTGGTGGTGCGCTCGGGGCGCGTTGTTGCGGAGGAGTACACGGGCCCTCCTCCTCCACTTCAACTCTGCAGCTGCAGGTATGCGCGCTCGCGCTTTGTGTACAAAGCGTGTATACGAGGACTCAAAAACAACGCGGCGACTGCGTTTTTCGGGCCTCCTTTCTTGCCGGCTTCGTTCTTTTTCTTTTTTCTCGAGGCGAGAGTTTGTTTGGGCTGCGGCGGCGATGCTTCTCTTTTTGCGGATGGCCTGGAATGTGGATTGCTTTTATCTGCAGCAGCGAGGAGCGTGCCCGCTTTCTTGGCCGCTCATTGTTTTGGAAGTATGCGCGGGGAGGAGTTTCTTTGGAAAGTGCTAACGTTGTTTATTGGGATGGTGCTTTCGAGGTTTTTTGGTTGCGGGCGGAATGTACTTTGAATTTAGGATTTGTTTGGGGAAAGAGTGTTTTTTAGTATTTTTTGTATAGTTTGGTTGATCTGTGTTTTCAGTGTAATTAAAATTTTAAGGTCGATCAAAATTACGATAAAGAGCCCTCGAAGACTTAGGCAGTCACTAAATGGAAAATTTTGTAAAATTAGTTATTTTTAGAATAATTTAGAATTATAAAATCAATCTTTCAAACTTCAGAAAAGAAACTTGAAATACCATTTTTATATTATTAGTAGTTCTCCTTCTAAAGATGAAATTATACTTCTAAGCAGACAGTGTTATAACTTCAAGTAGTCAAAACTTTCAAATACCTGTTAGTTAAAGGATCAATAAAATAATTTTAGTTCGTTGATTGATTTTTATTTCTAACTGTCATAGTTATTTCGATTTTTATGACAGGTCTATACATTTATTTTTTATATCTAAAATTACTACTCCTATACGTTCAATTAATTGAATGATTGTACTCGTAGATAAACTATAATACCAGCTGTGATTATTCTGAGAAAGATTTTAATTCTATGTGATTTAGAAGTCACATTGAGCTATGCAGAGTGAATAAATCAATCCATCACATCAAACAAACTTACAAAAATGGCATTACTATATAACTGTATAAATTTCAAAACATAGTTACTTTACAAAATTCCACACAATGTTTCGCAAATCACATAAAGCTCTCTGCAGTCTCCCACTTATTGCATCAAAGCACTCCATTCAGCACCGCCGTCAATCCAATTTAAAACCCACGCGTCGTCGTCGTCATCCAGGAAAAGACGCGCGCTCACCAACCACAAGAATCCCCGTGTGCAAATACTCCAACTTTCGACTTCCTTATTATTTCGTGCATTACCAACTACACGCACGCGCACACACATACACGTACACGCGTCCTCCTCTCGACTCGGCGGAACGATCCTCGCGAGGACGACTCCGAAGACTCTTCGACGACGAGCCAACGGAATATGGCGCAACGGTAAACGAGCGTGCTATCGCGGCCGGGGCGAAATGACGCGCGTGATTTACGACCTTCGCGCTCGCGAACCCCTCTCCACCGCGTAAAAAGAGCCTTTACGAAGAAAGAGAGAGAGAGAGAGAGAAGGATTCCGTAGGTATACGGTGTTAGATTGACTTATTACGGCTTTTCCCCGAGGCGCGCGAGTTTCATGTACAATGGGCGCAAAGGTTACACGGCGCGGGAGAGAGAGTTACCGATATTTATACGGTTATTGTGTGCGCGGGAGAGTATACGTGTACACGCTTTTGCGTATAAAACGGCTAATCGTCGCGCGGTGTCGCAAGGTTACGACGGGAAAAACACGATCGAGTCATTATGTGCGGTATATGCGGAGCCGGTAATAGCGGATCGTTTCATTGCCGATATATTGCCCCGAGTGTTATAAATTGCGCTGAGTTTGTAATTCTCGGTGGTTGCGTGCGAAACTGACCGAGGCGGTCAATTTTGCCTTTGCACTTTTTGCGCAAGGTGGAAAGGGAAATAGGCTCTGAGGGATTTACTCGGATGAAATGCTTTCGATGATTAATGACTTAATGGCGTTGCGGCGAACGCTGCTTTAGACTTTTATCGACGTGCTTACAGGCGTTAGATAATATCGTATAGTTAAATATTACCAAACATGTTATAGAAAATTTTCATTTTTTTAATGATTCATTAAGAAATTATAAGTATAGTGTACATCATAATTCACTACGTAATACAGATTTCTATACACATGTAGCGTAAAGTAAATGTATATGCAACTAATTTACTCTTATCCAAACATTCCAACTCATTACGCTTAAACCCACGTCTAAATCACGCTATTTTTCTGCTCCCATCGTGAGACTTTAAGTAGATCCATTCTTCCGTAATTTCTGTCAACAACTTCGGTGCGCGCGACTTTCGTTCTCCGGATAAAGAAGCGTAACGCAGACACGGGCTATTACGCTATACGCCGTATAGCTACATGCGCCAGTAAACTTTCGATCGCCGCGCGATTAACATCATTCACGCGTCCATCACACGGCGGCGGCGGCGCCGGCGACGAAGAAGACGAGAGAGTCGTTACTTTGTTTTCCCTTTCGTTTGGAGAATTCTTTTAACGGTGCTTTAAGAGTGTGCATTAAGGTAAAAGTACCGGTTATGGGACACCTTCTAAACCATGCTCCTAACATGGAACACTAAACATAGTGATTAAATAAAATGTGAATATGATATATATAAACCAATATAAAAATCACATGGATATATAATTATGTATGGTTCTCAAATTTAAAAGAATATATATTGTTACACAAGCAGTAACATTGAAAAAAAAACTTTTATCATCCGTGTCTTCAATGTCGCACAAATTCGTCGTTTTTTGAGCAATAACAGTTGATTCATACAACTTCGTTTTTTCACTGTATTTATAAATCTAAACAATTTTATAAGATGTATATTAGTTTAAATAATAGTTTTCGGTCCATAGATTCAAGTTATAACAATGTTATTTTAATATTGATACGATTTATATTAAATATTTGACTGTTTCATAATGGGTACATATAATTACGTTATGTCCATATTTATTGAACACCTTTGCACGAACATTTCTATAATAATTTAAGTTGACAAGGTATTGTTTTTTATATCATAGTGTTATAAATATTATATTTGAATGATTTATGCCTCATAAATGTGAAAAATTCAATGTATTAATGTATATTGAATTTGAAAATTCTAACCTACAACCATCAGTCAATTCAGCGGTGCATATAGGTATACTTAACCCTATATATGTTCATTGATTGCTACTAAATAACTTTTAGAAAAGAGCGTAAATTTAATGATTACTTCCTTCCTCGTGTGCATTGTATGTATTATTAATAATCTTTATATCACTTACAAGCGAAATCTAAAGAGTAAAGTCATATTATCATATAATTATTCGTTCCATAATAGGGGCTTCAATCTTGGAACACAGGGACAAGCTAGGAAAACGGTGTTTCATAATAGGTACATGCTGTTGCTTTAGTTTTTTATTTATAATAATAAGAATTCGTAACGAATTTGCATTTTGCAGGTTGTAAATGAATCTACTATACTCAGCCCTTCGAACCATACCCAATACTTTTCTATATTAACATTCTTAATAATGAAAAATTAGACGACAATCTTGGATTGACCAAAAAGCGTTCCATAACCGGTACTTTTACCTTATAAGCGATGAGAAGAATCCTATGCTTGCTTGTGAGTAGGGATGGTAACTTGGATGGAAGTTTTTTTGGTGTGGTATTTTACAGGGGCTTTTAGACATATTGGTTTTCTTTTATTAAAGAATTCTTTAGCAAACAATGTAACAAAATGCTGTTGTAAATTTTAACTATGTGCAACTTAATATTACATATTTCTTGTCGAAGTTTTGCTTACACAACAGAAGTTATTAAAAGCATTTCACAGAATGCTGAAATACTTATATGCATTAGTTGCAACTGATGATTCAAGTAATTCTGATCCACAATTCAAGTATCTAGATTTTCATGAATTTTCAATAGACTATAGTGTCACGAAGAATAAATAATTTCAAGTATTTGTACTTGAGTTTTTATGAACGTGTATAGGTATCAGTTTTCAGTTATAGAGAAGTTATTCAGTTACTAAAAATTGAAATTTCAAAATGTAATTTGTATATAGTAATTGAAAATTAAATAAATTACAAAATTTCTTCACACTGTAATTGATAACTTTTTCCAATTAATTACTTTATCGTAAAATTTCCTGTACATTTGTGCATTAAAAAAACAAATTAAAGTATTTCTTTGTACTTAAATTTTCAGTAAGATGCAAATAAATAATGCGTACATAAATTTGCATGTACAAAAAGATTGAATTTTCCAGTTACATAAATTAATTCGTAAACTGTCACTGGAAATCCAAGAAATAATTTATTTAAACATTTATAGAATATCAAAAATCAATCTAAAATCCCTTCGCATGAACTATCTTCCAGAAGTCAGACTCAAAACAATCTAGGTCAGTCGGGTGATCGAACAGTCGAACGCTCCAATCCTTCCACGCTCACCTATATATTCCGTATATCTCGGCTCTGCATCCCTGCTTTTTCGAGTTCTCTCGAGCCGCACTCCCACGACCTCTGACACTCTGGTAAGCCTTTCTTGGATCCTCGCGGCGCGAAAATATACACCTTGCGCGCCTCGTGCATATCCCAGTGGGAATTCCGTTTGCATAAGTGTCAATGAAGAAATACGCGGGTTATATTCTCACGTGCCGCTCGCGTGAGACACACGAGTTCCTTCGTGTTTGCTCGGCCTTGATGTTATACATTTTGGGTTCGAGCCTCGTTTCCGCGATTGCTCAGTATATCGCGGGTATCGTTATCAGCCGCGCCTAGAATTTCGGAAGTTGGCTTTCGCTTTTTTTCTTATCTTTCAAAGTTTAACAGTTCGCTTGTCCAGAATTGAAGAAAGAATGTCTGTTAAATATCGATATTCCGTGGAATTCATTTTTTTGCCTCTAAATGACTTATTTTGCCAGAATGGAATCATGCACATTGATTTATGAAACGTTTTAGAAAACCCTTGGTATAATAAACGACGATTTTAATTATAGATTAGAGTCGTATTACTTTCTAAGTTAATTACAGACAATGGCCACTGAAATAATACTCGCAAAATTTACGATCAGAAATAAAGGAACTAAAATCATTATAGAGTTCCGTTAACATTCGAAACGTTTATTACCTGCTATATTTTCTGCATTTAATAATCACGCAACTTTTCCGAACTGCCGAGTGCCAGAGACACGGCGCCACGGACACTCATTATCCGCGATTTATTCGCAAAAGGCACCTTTATTAAATTATATCCACGATTATACCAGGACAGACACCTTTGCACTCTCTCGCATAATACGCAAATCACGCACGCGAGGAGCATTAATTCCTCCGTATTCACGACGATTGCTCATTCATCCCAAGTATTTCTTGCACGTGCACGTACTCTCAAAACTTGGAGAAATCATCGTTAAGGTGCTGGAAAACTCTCAGCTTCTCAGACGATATATTCTTTCTGAACTCTGGCTTTGAATGAAAAATTACTCGAGACCTAGTCGAAAGTGAGATGCGTCGTTTTCAAGAAATTGTTAGATTCTCATTCAGAAAACTGTAAAACTGACATTGTGTACTTCTGAAAGCTGTATTACAATTTCAGTTATTTGAAACTAAATATTTCAGTTTCATGCTTGTAAAATTGTTAATGTATTTCATACGAACATAAACTTAAATCAGAAGTCCAGCACTGCAGAAATGATTCATTTACATTAAAACTTTAAACTATAATGAACTTTTTGTTGCTATCGGAGATGACAAGTCACATAGAAGATGACATTTTGAATGTTTGTACTTGAATAATTTACAGTAACTAGAAAATTCCCTGTATTTAACTCATCGAATTTTTAAAAAAAGAATGTTACGAATCTAAGTATGATATGTTACAGTTCATTGGCTTGATGGTCCATAAAAGTAAGGACATAGAATGTTGCAGTTTCGTGCGAACCATCCAAGTGCTCAACTATCATTCAAAACTAAAGGCTGAATAGATAAAACATAACCTCACTTTTTGTAAGAACTCTTTCGTTTCCACCAAAGCATCACTCGAATCCAGTACGAAATCCCTCTTATCAAGATAAATTTCCATTCGCACCTACGTCCGACTCTCTTTTCCCAAAGCGACGAGCAATCTTTCACCCGAAGGCAAATTAGAGAGAACGCCATTAGAAAATCGAAGTACCACGTAGGTACCACTCGCGAGTCGTGCGAGCTGAAAACACACGGCGATGCATTTGCGACGGATGCAGGATGCACGAAGGTGTCACTGCACAACACAGCAGCAGCCTCCCGGGGGCTCGCACCGCAGGCTATGAACTCTGACCCCGATGGATTCTCCTAATGCGATCTTAACGAGCGCCTGTACTGGTAGCAGCTCTGTGTGTGTGCAGAAATCGAGGTCGTGGAAATCGAGGACTGCGGGCGCTCTTTTTTTTTGTGCTTTCGCGCGTTCGAACGAAAGCGATGCACGTCGGGAATGATATTTATACATATGTGTGTGTGTGTGTTTGTGTATATTTACGGGCGCGGGAGAGTGATTGAATCTGATTTAATTGTGGGTTAATACGGTTTGCCGTGTGTTTGCACGAGACGAGCGCGAGGAGAAATTGGACTTTGAAATCTGCGCACGTTGAGATGTGCACGATCCCGGGCTTGTACGAGCGTTTCATTGATGACTCGCGAGAGAGTAATTCGATTTTCATGGATGGATGTTTATCTTTAAGAGTGGGGCTTTTTGCTTTAGTCTTGTAGTGCAGGTGAGGCTTGGATGGTGCCTTTCTATGCGAATCGTAAAGTGGCTTTGGAGGAGATTTCGATTTTTTCATCGCCGAGCGATTGGTAGCGAGCAATGAAAATCAAGGTGGGGTTTGTTATTACGCTCGCGCGGATTATGCTTAGCTGAATTTTTGTGCGTTACAAGATCCAATAACGTTAATGTCGACCAGGGCAATTTATTGCTCATATGCATATAGCGAAATAATAAGAGGTTGTCAGTAGCCGTAGCGGCGTGTTAGTAAACGTCGGAAAGCGTCAGAAAGTGAATTAGTATCAATAACTAAAATTCTTATACGCAATTTGCATACACAAAGTTATTAAAATGCAATCCGTTATTATTTGTTTGTCTTAAAAATACTTTTAGCGTTGAGTGATTTAATGACTGAAGGGATTGTGCTAATTCATTTTGTTTTTACTTAATCGTGTCTGATAAATATATCTATCGGTATAGCACAATAAAACCATGAAAGATACATCTCTCTAAAAAAATAACAAATCCAATTACATTTTTGAGCCTAGTTATAATTTACATCAAGTAGCAAGGAATACGCATTATACCACCTGCGCTATTCGTATATGCAGGAACAACTTCGCGCACTGACCAGTTCCAGGAAAAAACCTGAAATGAGTTAGAAATACCACTATCGTTATCTATTACAAGCCATGGAGATTCCTTTAACATAGAACTATGCAAAACTCTCTCTACTCTTCTAACACTCAAAACTATAAAACCAGCAAATAAAGCTTCCCTTCTTTTCGAAAGCGCGAAATCGTGAAATTCATTTAACCGCTCACTCATTCGGCCGCAACTATAAAAAAGATTACTTATTTTGTTGCATCTTAAAATGTTGTTATTCTCAAAACAATAAAACAGTTTACAAACAGCTTAAAACGCAATAAATAAGCACTAAAAATAAGAAATAAGCTACTTATAGTTTAAAAAACATTTTTACTTAAAACAAGAATCAAACAATACAAAATTCTTAATAAAATAAGACAATAAATGCTTATTAATGAAAAAAACACTTATTTTATAGAACCGCGTGATCTATTGTGATTAAATTCAAACAGACAAACAAAAAATCTTTCAAATAAACCCTCTTTGCTGCATCCCACATTCTCACAAATCGGCGTGAAATTCGCTAAATCCTCGCATCCTCATCTCAACTCCCCCCCACAAAATAAAAAGCACAAAACCACATACACACAGAGCGAGAGACGCTGTAACAATGGCGTGGCAGTATCGCGCGACGACGGCGGCGTTTTACGAGGGGGGGCACGAGGCGCAGCAGCCGCGCTCTTTAAAGGCTCTTGCGGACGTGGGCTCGGCTAATTAGCCGCCTAATAGGGTTAAGTGCGCGATTGCGATTGCGCGCTCTTGCTCGCGCTCGCCGCGGCCGGAAGTGCAACGTCCTGCGGCTGCTGTTGTATCTGTGCGTGCGTGTGGTCGTGGTCGTGGTGGTAGTTTTTCCGAAGTGAGGAAGAAAAAAAAAGGAGGGAGGCTCGAGTAGTCTAGACGGGTAAGGAGGGAGAGAGAGAGAGAGAGATAAGTTTGACGATCGGACGATCGTATAATAGGAGCGCGGGAGATCGTAAAATCTTTGTATTCCTCGTTAAGTGACTTTCGCGGCGGTGAATCATCGAGTTGTGCGTGCATCGGCGTTAGGGTTTTCTTTTTACGTGGGGAGATAGGATGGAGTTATATTGTGATTTTTAATGGGGACTTGAATCGAATAAATGAGAAGTCAAATTATCGAAGCTAAAATAAAAAAATTGAAATAGATATCCGAGAATGATTTAATTCCGCGATTTACGAATTTATTGCGATTGGTTTTATATGTATTCGAATATGTTTATTAGCCAATCAAATGGTTTAGCAATCAATATTGAAGTGAAGAATAATTAGGTTTATACTGTTTTAAATTAAAAATTTTGTTATACATATTGAATCGATTTATCTAATACTAAGTACTAAATATGATAATACTTTTTTAATACTAAAAGTGCATCGAACTGTTTATTATCGTAAAACTGAAAACAAGATTAATATCCTTTCATAATTTTCATAAGTTCCACTTTACTTGGCATTCCTCAAACCCTTATTATACGCTTTATCTTGATCTGCGCGTATTTTAGAAAATCGCCAGTCGGCACGCGTAATATCCGCTTTTCCGTGCTCCTCGAGACGTCATTATACGCCTCGATCGCTATCGTAATGAAATATATCTCGGGCTTCTTTCTGGTGCGGCTTAATTCACGCGCGCGCTCGCACGCTTTTCTGCGTGCCGCCCGCCTATCGATTAATCTGCGTGAAAAAATGTTATACTCGCGCTATTTTCGCGAGAGTGGAGCTGAGCGTAAAATCGCGCGCGAGTTTCGTGTCGATTATCGAGGAAAAATAATCGCGGCTGCCGCTGCCACGCCGGAATTATTAATTTCGCAAGCATATAAGTTCATTCGTTTTTAATTCAATGATTAAACTTCTACGCTCCCCTGGAATTTTGCACTTTATAAAGTTCATTGGTTTTTATTTGTGCAGCTGTTTTTTCTTGTTAATTCGTTGCTTTAAAAAGTAATTTCAATAAACGAAATATACTCCTGATTTATCAAAATTTTAATGTTATTATTTTATATTACTTCTATTTAGATTCTACATGAATAACTCATTAAAATGCATTACTTAATTACGTTGCTTCATGAAGTTTATCCTTTTTCGCTCTTAAAACAAGTAACGAAAATTCAAACCTTACTCGTATAAGATATCTGTGATAAAAATAAAATGTCCCTGTGAGGAACTTGATTTTTTATTTCATTCATGATTCTGCTGCTTCATTTTGCATGATTTATGAAGCTCTAAACCAATTTTAATTTTACAAGGCTTACTCTATTCGTAAGTATGACTTTCTTTATAATTTTTTTTTATGAAACCAATGCTATTATTTGTAAGGATATCAATTTACAAACATTATCTCATAAATACCTGCCATTTGTGATATAATTTATGGGAATTAAAAAAATTCTTATCGGATTGAAAAACATTTATTTGATATATAAGAAACACATCGAAAAATGATGAATTTTTAATTGAATATAAATGAAAAATATTTTCAGTTATTCTTATTATAAAAAAATATTTCTTTAATTTGTTACATCTTATTTGATTAAAATTTGTTTTTAAAATAAGAATTATTTATCTTTCGTGAAGTCTTTTTAAACATTATAACTTGATATAACTGAGCTGAAAGAATAAGACATATCAAATCCATTTTTTTCAAATAAATGACGCGTACTGTTTACATTCGATAAAGTTCACCTAAAGTTCAGTCGCAAGGTTGTCTCTCTCGACGTCCATAGACAATCTCGACCCGGCAGTCTCTCGCGGAGCATGGCACAGACAGCCACGAAGGAGACTAGACACACCCAATGAACGGTTTATTATCAGGCGGGAGCAGCCAATAATTTATCGTGACATTCATTGTTACACTTATGCATGTTCTTGCGATATTCAACTGCACGCCCGGACCACTACTCCTTATAATTCACAACGGTGGCGATTGTATCGGGCGAACAAGAGGCAGTTCGCATTAACTCTAGAGCGAGAGAGAGAAAGAGAGAGAATATTCGAAAGACTCATAAATTAACGGCAATGATTGCTTATTACAAATACGGTTATCACAGTCGGTGCGTTTTTTCGCCGTTGTATAATAACGCGCGACGCGAATTTTTCCCGCTTTGGCTTTAATTAATGACGGCTGTATCTTTATGGTGGATCGATATGGACGCGGCTCGTTACGGGAGAGCGAGAGAGATCACATTTGCAGTTTTTATAATTTTAAATTACCTCGAGATTTTGCGCGCAATCGCTGTGTTTTTGCACACGATCGCGCGGTGGCTTTTCGCTCGCGAGAGATAATGAAAACAAAGATTATTAATCTTTTAATGATTGTGATGGTGAAATATTTACATTTTTAAGGTAGTGCCTTATAGTTGATAAAGTTACGGTTTTTGTACAATTTTTTATTGTCTAATTAAATTATATTTTAGAAAGATTTCATACATTTTATTATTGAAAACTTTTCGTCGCAACCCCAAGTTTTGGTCAATTAAGAGTAACTATAAAAAAGAATTGAAAATCAAATACACATAAAAATTATTTTTTCTACAAATAATTTAATACCATTTATTATAAAATTAAACGTAATTTTCGGTTATAGTATTTTAACCATAACAATCGATAAACATTTTTATAAAAACATCCAGAATATTTTATAAGTACATAAAAATAATTTTCAACTAAATTTAATTACAGTAACTTTCATATAATTATTTATTTCATAACTAACCAAAAACTGAAATCTTAACGAGACAGACAAGCCGTTCGCTGTCAAAAATATCCTTCAACCTTAAATCAAACCTGCTCGACTTAAATTTCTAAAAAAAAATCTCAACACCTTCAACAAAAAATAACCCATCCACACCTCTCCATTAAAAAAAAAACAAAAAAACATCCATCCAATAACCCCCTTTTTGCACCTCGCAAGTAGGCTATATAATATATCTCTCTCGCGCATCATGTGCGGTGCGCGCAGCAGCAGCTGGGCCTCGGCTTTATATCCTCGCGTCGTCCCGCGGACCGGTCCACTACTGGTCTCTTCGAGAAAGAGACCACAGCACAACCAGTCTCCCCCCACCCTCCAAACGCCGCCTCTTCCGGTTCGGTTTCTTTCGACGCCGCGCGTGCACTTTCTCGATGACGACGTCGCGTCGTCGGGCCCCGCGAGAGGAGGATATATGGTGTATGTTATATGTGGAATCGCACTTTGTTCCTTGGCGTGTAGGTAGATGTATAATAGGCTTGATGATATCTCGGTGGCAGAGAGCGCGAGCGTAATGTCGCTCGGGGATTTGCGTGCTTGCGTGCACGCGGCCGCGCAGAGTGGTCGTGTAATTTCGTGTACGATGAGGTGTGAGTGTCGGGATTTGTCGTTGTTCCTTTGGTGGGGTTTGATTTGGACGTGGGGGATTTTTTATGGTGTAGGGGTGCGAATAGTGAGTTTTGTTGATTTTGGTGTAAGGGAAATGCGGAAGATTACGAATTTGGATTGACAAAGTAAAATTGAAACATTGTGGATCAATAACAATGAATATGGAGCTTACCGAAGATTAATGGGATAAATGCATTTTAAAAATTTAGTAAATTCTGAGCAGAATGTTGAATTCTTTTATTACAAATGACATCTTTATTGATTTTATTTTAATTGTGCAATATGGACGAATAACATATTCGTGTATTCATTGCAGTGATATAATTAATCAAATTTACTAATGTAGAAACATTTGCGACAGTTTCAAAAATTTCCGAAATGGATGTGTTCTGTTATGGATTCTGTTATAATAAATACTTCATGAGTCAGAATCTTCGGGTAATCGTACTAAAATAAATAATAATGCTGGATCATTCTGCGAAAACACATTACATATTTACAGTACAGTAAAAATATTATTTAGGTATTATTTATTATTCGATAAGTCAAATCTGTAATAAAGTTAGTTTTTATAAAAACAGATACGTATTATATTTCTGGGAAAACGTGAACACTGGTATAAACAACATAAATATAACGATAACTCCGATATCGCTCTCGATTAAAAAAGCAAGTTTCATAAACACGTAATAACATCCAATTAAATATCGATCATGCACACCTCGTAACGTTGAGATAAGCTCACCCGAAAAAACAATTACTTTCTTCATTTCTTCATTCCCACCGAAAAAATAAAGTCCCGCCTTACACAAGCAGTTACTTAATTATCAATCTCGCCGACTCCAAACTACCGGTTCTCAACATCCAACGCGCGAAACCCGCGAAATCGCACTCTCCAAGAACAAATCACAAAAAGAAACCCCAGAAAATTCGTTTCGCAAGCCAAAAACTCGCCTTAATCCGCCGCGCCGTCGAATCACCGTAATCCCACTGGCCCGAACTCGCGCATTAAAACTCCTTGCACATTTATACCTCTTCCACGCTTGCGCGCACTCGAATTACGTCCGCGCAACCGCGACGACTACGATGACGTCGACATTTTTCCCACACATGCGTCGTGGATCTCGCAACTCGGCTTCGCGGCTCGGCGCATTAATCGAAGCTGTAAAAACTGCCGGAAGGTCCAACCTCTCTCTCTCTCTCTCTCTCTCTCCCTTGATTTACGCTCATAACCCGAGACAACCGGGAGAAAAATCGCGCGTAATGCGTATGTATATAATGCACTTCGCACACAGGCGCGCTGCGGAAAACGCGCGATCTTGTCGAATATTCCGCCTCGCGCCGAGATCGAGCACTTCCTCGGCGGGGACCGCCGCGAGATATATCATTTCGCTCCTCTATCGGTGCGCGTCTATATAGCTGTGTATAGACTCGTTGCGGAGCGCGAGGCGACTGTGTGTAAAACCGGTCAATGCACTTGATAGCTATGATCGTAGCGCGAGCTCGTGGCTAATTACTGACGCGGTCTGGCTGCGCGAGAATCGTTGTGGAGAGATAGAGTGGTGGTGTGTGTGTGTGCGCATGGTTTTATCGATTGTTTTGGTTCTTTGAGTGGTTATCTCGTAAGAAGTTTATGAATGTGTGTATAGAGGTTTAGTTATGGTGCTTTTGGATTGTATGTAAATGTGTGTATTTTTATTTGGTTGTAGGAAGTTGATTTAATTTAGTTCCCGATAGAAAAGTAGTCATTTAGACTAGTGTATGCATGAGCAGCTATTTCTTACTTATTTCTATAAGAGATGACTTGTTTATAGTCTCAACAGCGTTGTATTATTGGTCTGATTTATGTTAGGGGTTGTAAAACAATAAAAAAGAAAGTTAAAATAGTCGACGTGGAAATCTATATTATTTATATCCTTAAAACAGTGTTAAAAAACTGTGCTTTTTTGGAGAACATTCTAGAAAAACTTGTCTAACGTTGATTCTATCATGATGTGAAATATGTAAGAATACACGAGTCTTATCATACTTGACTGTTTCTACTTATTACGCAGGTACGGTCTAGTCTCAGTCATTTTCTTAACTTGCTCGACGAGTTTCCTACCAGTCAGAAACAAACAGATGTTTTGGACGACAGTATGTGCCTGTCTCGGTATTACGAAAACATTTACAGCTGACAATCAGCTGACGCCTAACTGTAATAAAAAGCACTCGTGTATGTCTTTTTAACGTAACGGAATAAGCCACTGATAAACTCTGAAACAAAATATAAAATATATCTGTCAACAACGACTTTTATATAAATTGTAAGTAAGCATTGTAAAACTTTCTTATCTAAACATATATCCTGGTGGTATCTGCATATACTTAACCCATATAAGAGCAAGTTTTAATTAAGTTTTTGATTAAAATTCACTTACCTCGCTGTTTTCGAAGCAATTTCAATTGATTTAGCTTGGAACTTGCAGGATAACTTCAGATCAGGTTTCATTTCATACTGCTGACAATGAGGGGAATAAGATTGATGTAATGAATGAGAAGCAATAATTTAGTGCTACAATTTATCATAAAATATATTGATAATTATTTGAAAAGATGAACTGAGTATACGGAATTAAATATTTTAATTTTCTTAGAGACACATTATGAATGTATTTTGAGTTTTAAATCAATCCGATAAAAATTGTTTCAAAATCACGTTCGCACTTCATAAATATTCCGTCAGCCTGTATTTCGAGGTAAATAAGTTTAGCCGGCATCAAATAATCTCAATCCTATTTCTTTTAAGCAAGAAAAGTTTCACAACGCCTACTTACAATGAAAATCATTTGTCAACAGTCACACTTTCATTTCTCTCAATCGTTTTCAGTACGTTGAATCTCTAAACAAACTCCGAAAATTCAGTTCCAAAAACACTTCCTCCTTTCAAAAACAACAAAAACAGTAAACATTTACAAAAAAGCCCCGCAAACAATCCCGTCCCCCCATCACTCCACGAAAGGAAAACCCCCACATACACAAACATTCCACCCCGCGAATTAAGAGACTCGACCCGACACCGTCTACCACTCGCTTCCTCGCCAGCCCATAAACGCAAACATTTATCATCGGCGCGCGGCATCCGTAATAAGCCTCCGCTCGCTCGCTGCACACAAGGAAGTGCACACACACACACACACACATACACACACACACACACACGCGCGCGCACACACACACACACTGCAGCTGCAGCGCGGGCGCATCCACACGATAATACGATTCGCGCTGCTCCTCCGCGCGCGTGCATAAATCCAGGAGATCAGCCCGTACGCTCACCTCTCTCTCCCTCTCGCGAAAAGCATACATACCCGCGAACGCCGGTAGCTACGGCCCAGGAAGTGCAGCAGCAGCAAGAACCGCGGTAGCCTTTGAGAGCGACAGAGACGCTTCGAGTATCGGAGCCAACGTCCTCTCCTCGACGATTTGAATCTTGATTTACCGAGTGATCGCCGCCGCCGTTTCGCCTTTGACTGATTTATGACGATTGCGCGCCGTTTTAAAGTCGAGGAGGAGGTGGACGGATGACGGAGGGGAAAAAATGGGAGAGAGAGGGGACGCACGACGCGACGCGGACCCTTAAGGAAAATTTAGTCCCGCTGCGAGCGGGGGCTCTGTTCGTTCGTCCGTTTGTTTGTTTGTTTGTTTGTTTGGTGCACTGGATCCTAACGACGTCGTTAGCGTTCGTGGATTGCGGCGTTATACGCTTGCAGCGGTGATGATAACGTTTAATGCGGGGCCTGGGATCGTTCTTTGATAGCGAAATGCTGCGCTGCGGATTTAGCGTTTAATTAAGGAGTGTTTTGGTGTTCTTTAAAGGTATGAGGACGTTGAGGAGGACGTTCGCATTCTTGGGTAGTTTTGAATTGCAAAAGTTCCATTGTTTAGGATCGAGCTGAAACTGATACTGAGAAGGTACACGTTTGATTTTAATGTTTCAATCTGCTCCGAGGCTCGGGAGCTCTGACAGTTAGTATTGGTTGTATAGATAATGGTAACTGTTAAGTCTTACAGGTACATTGATCGGAATAAAACAATCAGAATCAGCTAATGGTATCCAAGTGTTGTTTATTGAAGTTATATTTGTTTACAAATTATTTTACCCTGCTTGTTTAAATAAATTACAAGTAAATATTTTCCTTGTCCTATTTCGGAGCAATAACGAAGCTGATCTATCCATTTTATCTGTTAACTGTTAACATTAACAAAAGCTATTAAAAATTAATAAAGAAGCTTGAGAAACACAAAGCACAGCAAATACCGATACCCGTCAATATTGTTGACTTTAAGCTATATACACATAAAGATTATCCATAAAAGTCCAAGAGTCCAACTAACTGTAGAAACTCGTATCGGAACACACCCTTTATCAATAACTGTAGCAGGGATTAATTATCCCTATCACACAAATGACAGATTGAAATCCATTTGTTTTTACATTCATACTTAAAGTACAGTTGCAACCGGTAATCTCATCCCCACCACCCTAATCTACTCAAATTACAAATATCACGAAAAATAAGCCTACTCTTAATCGTGAAAAACAAACGAACACGACTCTAACCCCAACTCTTTTTCTGTTTTTTCCAGGCTGTGAAGCTGGAGTCGGTCCATCCGGGCCGCACGCGCTACCTCGTGGTGGTCTCGTGCACGGGCCGCCAGGACGCCGAGGAGAGCTGCCTGCTCGGCATCGACTGCAACGACCGGGCCACCGTGGGACTCGTTCTCCGGGTCCTCGCCGACACCGCCATCACTCTCGACGGCGACGGGTGAGTACTTTTCTTTCTGCTTTTTGTTTTCTGACGCGCGCGCGCGCGAGAGAGAGGAAGCACTTGGGCTGCAGGAAGTCGTTCGCAGCGAGATTACATAAATTTGAATAAATCTGCGGAGATGTGCACGGAGGCGATTAATTGCTCGATTGAGTCTGGTCTGCGCGTGGAGGGGAGGTTGATCGAGGTGTTTCTTTTTTTCTTTTGGGGCAGATTTCTTGGAGTAACGGGGAGGTGATTAGAGTGGAATGACGAGTCTTTGGATTTTTTATGTTTTTATTAGTTTTCTTGGTTGGGAAATTGTCGGTGTAATGCTAATTCAAGCATGAACGGCGTGGAAGAGGAAATTATGTTTGCCCGAACGTGTTTTGTTTTTGAAAAGTACGTTGAAAATGTATTTATTTTTTTAAATTAAATATTTACATTTTAAACACGTAGCGATCCACGGAATGATGTTGTCGATTATTAATTTTGCGCCGACGCGACAAATTTGGATTATCAATTTACGATCTTTGCGATTGCAAATAATGTAATTATCAAATTTAATGTATCGTCGACTCGTGATAATATTAATAGCGCATTTTTATTATTAAAACTTGCCAATCTAGATATTGCTAATTCATATATACTAAATAATGTAAGAAATATCTCGCTAATTAGAATGTCCACGAATGTCATTAAGTTTTCATGACATTCGCCTTTTAAAGTTAAAGTAATCCCATATCGAATTTATCGGTTCCTTCAATTCGAATCATCAATAGTCAACATCAATTGTACGAAATTTAATCATTCCACAAACCCCGTACAAATTTACACTCAAACTAAGCAATCATAGTTACAGATAAACCGAAACCAATAAACCATTCGACACCGCGATAAAAGGAAAATTATGTTTTTCGTTGGCAGTAAAATCGGAAGTGACACCGAGCGTGCGTACGTGCAGCAGCAGCGCGTGGGCTCCTTTAATTGCCGCTGCGCTCGACTTGCACATATACATGTCACAGGTTCGCGCGGCTCGCGTGACGTTGACGAGCGTCGAGCAATTACTCGGGGCACCGATAGCGTCGAAATTTTCAGCGACGATACCTGCGCCAAACTGCTCTTTTTTTCTATACTTAACACGGTAGCGAGAGTTTCGTGGTTGGTGCAGTGGTTACGATCAGGACTGATTTTAGGAACGATAATTCGCGCGTTTATGACCAAAGTTGAGGATTGTAAATGTAGGGCTGTGATTCTTATTTTTTTAATTTTTAGAATTTTTTATGATTTTAATGTTAAAAAGTGCAGAATTGATTTATGCATTTTTAAATTGCTTGGAGTTTATCTATATTTCTGTGTCAATAATAAATATTCACTTAAATCGTACAGTGAAAAAAATATAAAGCATTTGGAATTGTTAAGAATTGAAAATGTAGGAAAACATTCAGAAAAGTTATTAAAACATTTCAGATTTAAAATTATTAAGTTGCTATATAACTATAAACAAATTTATTTTTCTTAACAATTAAATAGTAAAATGTACTAAAAAGATCTGGTAACATAAAATCAATTGTATTTGACTTGCATGTTTAGTAAACTATCACCAAGTGTTTTTTCTAAAGTATTTTTCTCTTCGTTTTACTATAAAGTGACGTGAATTATTAGAGTACATACAAAATCCCTTTTATAAACAATATATAATCATCAATACATGACAAATAATATTATTTCTTAAAACCACGCATAAAATATTCCAAAAAAGTATCAATCCCACCATCCACCACTACAACTTAAAAGTCCCATAAAATTTATCTCATCCGTTATCTGAACTGAGTCAGACACTTAAACTTGACCTTCGATCAGCCAAAGAAAAAGAAATCCCCGCAAAAGCATAATCCACCTCTCGTTTATGTATCCTGCCTGGCGAAGCCATAAACCGTCTCTCCTCGTCGCTCTTGCACTGCTCGCCCCGATCGAACGGAAATCCATAAAACCCCCGGCTGCTGCCACAAATCGTGGAAAACGAAAGGAAGAAGTAGCTTATGCGCGTCTCTCCCGCTGCATCGGGGAATATCGACGCGCGGATCGTCGGCACGTTCGATCTTTTCGGTATATGCACGCGAGCCGCGCAGAGCGCACACGTCACTTTCTCTCCGCGGGCGATGGGCCCCCTCCGTTTTTGCGGAATACATACGGGATAGACGGATTTTTTCCGTATTCGTATGGACGAATGCGCGCTCGTTAATTATTTGAGGCGGTGCGCGCCTTTTGATGTGCTAGAAAGTTTGTTTGTATATGCCTGGAAGTGCCGAGTTTGGTTATGGAGAGAAAGAGAGAGAGAGAGAGAGAGAGGCGTTTTAATGGGTATTATCGATTATAAATAGATCGAATGAGATAGATCTGGAGTTTTGGTGTTACAGTTTTTTGGTCGGGTTTTTGTTTGCGTGTGGAGTAAGTGTTAGTTGGCGATCGGGAGTTGACTTAATGGTAGGATTTAATAAGATAATGATTGGATCGATTATACTTGTTTTTTAAGAGGAAAAGTTTTCCAGTGGTTAATATAGATGCTTAATTAAGTAGGAAATTGCTGAGTTTGAATTTTTGATTGGTTATAAGTAATGATTAAAGTTAATGTAATGGAAATTTGGTATTCATTAAATAATTTCATGAAATTAATAAGTTTTCTAAATACATAATTTCACATTATATACATGCACTTGAACTTACAAGAAATTCACAACGAAAAATGTTAAACTATATGCCGTACAATATTATACAGCAAAAAAATGCTTTTTCTATTAAAATTACTATATTTATTGTAAAAATTATTATATTTTCACAGTAAAATTAAACTTTTTCGTTTGACAAATTTTCCTATTATCACAACCATTTTCCCCCCAATTATCGGTTACTTTTTATAGAAAATCGAGTATATATCCCAAGCACACAAACAACAATACACTAATTATTGCTATCATAATCCCTCTTAGAGTCCACATTCGCTTAACTAATCTCTGCTTGCCACTCATTCGCCAACAAGAAAAGACGCCAAAGCCCATCTCGTCGACAAAACAGGCACAATAACGCCACCGTCAGCCTAGTTTAAACCACTTGAGCGTGCACGCGCGCGCGCAACAAAATCTCAATTCGCTTCCGCAAGCCAAGCCCGCAATCTCTCGCGAGCACCGAGCTTGCGCAAGTGCAGCTTGATTAGAAAATTGAAAATCATCTCGTCTTTCTCTCCACCCCCCGGTACACACTGCGCAATTACAACTTTTATCCACCATAGTCTTTCAGACGCGCGCGCGCGCGAGTTACGTCGAACGTGATTCACCGAGGAGTATCGCCGCGTCCTCTTTCCCTCCTCTCTCGCGCTTTTCGCGAGACTGGCAGGATGCAAGTCATTAAAGCGTCGGAAAGTAAAAGAGTTCCTCTTCTTCGTGTAAGTATATGTAGGTATAAGCTGCACGAGAGAAAAAGAGAGTATATGTTGCATAACGCAGCGGGTTCGGGTTCAAACGCGTCACGACGAGTCGCATACCGTTACGATTGTCGCAATAGTTGCATTGTGTGCCTTGGCCGGGCCGCGCGTCTTACGGTCCGAGTGGCAGATTGCGGGTTTGGGCTACTGCGCGAGCCGCGAGCTCGCGTCGTGTCGTGTGAGTAATTGCAGGAGAGGCGAACAGTAGTGGTCGATGCCGAAGATGTTTAATATGATGTTGTGGCTCGGTGTATAGGTGAAGAGTGACGGGCATGATTGGTTTCGGCGTTTTTGTGGGATATTTGGGGATTGGGCGGTGGGTAATGGTGTTCTCGAATGATTTTGGAGTTAGGTGTAGGTTAGAATGCGCTGTAAAAATTATCATTTATTAAGCTATGCGGGTTATGCTTTGGCTTTCAGGCTTTATTTACTGATTTTTGCAATGAATTTTATAGTACTACATCGTAAAATTTGTCTAATTGCGAAAATAATTCTATTTATGTTTCTGAATTGTAGTGACATTTAGTTGAAATATGAAGGACCCGATGCAATAAGGGGACTAGCACTCTTTTGATGATTTTTATTTGAAATAATAATGCTCAGATATATAGAAACAAAAGATGCAATGTTAAACCAACTCTATTATTCAAAACTATATGTTTTGTTTCTTTATCTGACCATTATTACTTAGCATAAAAATTATCAAAAAGAGTGCTAGTCCTCTTATTGTATCTCGCCCTTCATATACAAGCAGTAACGATATTCCAATAACAATCGATGAATTTTACCGTTATTGTGTCTATAATATTTATTAGATAGTTTTCTCTGTACACTTTAATGAGGGTTAATAAGTAAATGTGATTTTTACGCATAAAGCTTAATTTGTGTGCAGTATAATGTAATCGTTTACAAGAATTAAGCATGTGCATTTTTAGTCGAGAATATTACCAAAATTGGGTCCTTGGATCAAATTTTTTTAAGACTTCATTTAATAGATCATATACTACTTCCGCTATGAACACTTCTAATTTATACAATTTACCCATTATGAGTGAAGTTATAGTGCTTCAAACGTACTGATAACGTCACATTCTTATAGCGGCATCGTTTGATGTTGTATGACTGTGACGTCACTCAAAGATACTTATTTTGGCTATAACTTCTTTCAATTTAATTTTTTTCTTTTTGAAACTTCGAAGTGTTCTTTGAATTTCTTTATCCAAATCATGCATACCGACGAGAAAAAAAATGTTCATGGAAGTACTCAATTCAACCTTTTAAGATTATCAAAACAACAATCTTTCTGAGTATTATCATAAAAATTATTTTATAGTTCCATTAAATCTGTCTGAAAGCCTCGATTAATATATTTTAAGCTTTAACATCATTCAATTTATGAACTGTGTATTTAAATATAATAATTCAGACCTTATTTTCTTATAGCAATTTAATACGCCCTAACGTTCATTACACGCAGTGCATTTAAGTACTCGGAAAAAAACTTTAAAACCATTTAAAATACATACAATGTACATACACTTTACTTATCAAAAGCAATTTCATTATCCCCCCCTCTCTCTCTCTTTAGTTTCGTAATATAAGTACGCCCCTCAAAAAAAGCCCCGACAACCTCAAACACACGTCCATTTAAGTATAATTATTTATCTTGATATTCAAAACGAGGCGCTCAAAAAGTCCGCGGTCCGTTGTTCTGCAGCGCTCTTTTTTTCCCCGATACATAATAAAAGTAATGCTCATTCCATACTTTACAGTTATACTGCCGCAGCGAGTGCATAACAGTAACGCATATAATTGAGGCCTTTGAGACGATTCTCTCTTTCTCTCTCGTCTCCCTTTAGTCATTTTTTTTCTCTCTCTCTTTCCACGACTCGAAACCACCGTACACGAGGCGCAGCGCGGCAACGCCTAAAGAGCGAGCAAGCGTCGATTGCGTATAGGCACCGCTACTCGACCCGCGGTGCTGTCGAGCGACAGGAAAGGGCTCGCGAAAAGTCGCTTGTGTCGTAAAGTAAGAAGAAAAAAAACGCGCGCGCGCGACAATGGAATTACAGTGAGAAAGCGAAACGAAACGAAATATATCGTAAAAATACGAGGGAGTCGGGTGAGAGTACGTTCTTGGTAAAAATTCGAAACTGTACTGTGGTTCTTTTGGTGAGGGCTTTTTTGTGAGGGGAATCTTTCTTTTATCTTGCATTGTCAGAAAGTGGTTATTGCTATAATTAACTTTAATAATCACGTTTAAAAGGTTAATAAAATATATAGTATTAACCTTTTCGTGGAATCTTTTTGGAACCTTTACGAATGTTTCGTAAACTACACTTTTTTTACATTCAAGCGAAAAAGAATTGTTGAATTTAGTTAACGCTTTATATTTATTGCAAACATTTTTCTGCCAAAAATACACCTAGAAGTTAATTTGGGTGCTAAAATAGATGCAATCTTATACGTATTTGTTTATATAATTGACGCATCCATATCTACTTACTAGAAATAATTTAAGAATCAAAGAGATCACCAAGATCTAAAAACCCTCAAAACCGCTTTAAATAAAGTCTATATCACGTTACATCTCACATTTTATAATAAAATTCTTCATTCTTACGAGGCTGCCGCGCGAACAATTAAACTAGACCGCTCTAATTTTCTCCAGCCTCCTGCCGCGCCACTGGCGCACGAACACTCTCTCTCTCTCTCGCGCCTGGCATCTCCGCGCGCGCAAAAGTGGCCCCGCAACACTTTAAATCTCTCAAACGCTCTCGTACGTACTACGAGCTGCACTCGGACAAAAGGTCGCCTCTTACGCGACTGCGAGACTCGCTGCTACTGCACGAAGGCGCGAAAAACGGAAGCAGGCAAATGGAACGAGCCGCGCGCGCCCTGGCGCAATAAATATCGCGAGACTTGCGCTTCGTCTGGATGCAGACGATGTAATAAGATAGTCCGAGCTTTTGTAATAGAGTCGTGGATGGTATATAATGAGAAATCTGAGAGATTTCGAAGTGGCTTTGGGTTTCTGATTTAAGTGAGGAGCTTCCTTGTGAGTTGGTTTGGTTGTTGACTCGTTCTGTTGGAGTTAGTAATGAGAGCGGCAGAGATGGAAAGTAAAAGTAATAGTTATTAGCAAAATGTCCATGCACCGTAAAATAAAGGTTATTAAATAATTGCTGTGAAGTTTATTACTCGATCACTCAAGAACCAGTGCTCTGGTGTCAGTTAACTTTGAACTTTTTTCATCATTCTGATCTTCAAGAAAATATACACAAAAGAGAAATTATAGAGATTTGATTTTCTCGAAAAAATAAAAGATCTAAGAAAAAAAATTTTTTTTGTTTAATTTTATGTTATTTATTATTTTATTATTCAATTACTTAAAAACTATTAATTGGATATTAGCCTAACGTCAATATTGCCTTATATACCTATATAAATTTAACGATTTACTATGAATATTCACGTGAACAAAGTCCCGTGTTACATCTAGTTAAATATAAATTAAAATATTCCTCGGTGCATTGAATGCTGCAAGTTATGCAAAAATCAAATAATTATAACAATACACACTCTTCAGTACGCTGCACCTCAAAAAGAAAACCCCTCAAACCGGCACGTAATCACTCAGCTCTCGAACTTTTCAAAAATCTCCCGAGCCCCATTCAACTCGTATCACAGCAAAAAAGAAGCCAACACAATCCGACGTCTCGCTCATATCCATACATTAAGGATTAGACGACCCAATTTGGTCTGTCGCGGCGCGCGGCAATACAAGTCGGCTCCCCCAAAAAGAAAGCCGAACACAATGGACTTTCACTCGCGTTGTGTCGGCCCAGCGCGGCTCCCTCCTATTCATAATAGAAAGAAGAAGAAAAAACGTCATATAGAAAGTATAGGTTCGATACGTGCACGCGACATAACCTGGCCAGTCCCTGTCAAACTATTATACGTCTCTCGCGAAGAATGCATATAAGTCGGGCTGTCGTGTATATCGCGAGCCTCTACTCGGAGCTTGTAGTAACGACACCTCGTGTGTGCGAATGTATAATATAGGAGAGCGAGCGTCGAGTGCGTAATTTGACGGCGTCGAGACAGCTGATCGCGATCGGGCTATTGCTTAAAGTAGAGAACGACGGTGGAGCGAGGAAAGTCGAAGATTGCGAGAGGCTGAGAAGGTGGAGGAATGTTGTAAATCTGATGTAGAATGAATCGAGATGGGAGATGGGATTTTGGATTATTGAAAAATTTAAACAATGCGATGTAGTTTACGTAATGCGCGTTTTGAATGTGGACAGTTTAAAAAGCGAAGGATAACTGATGGCTGATCGAATCGTAGAGCATTATTGTATAGGTTTTAGTTGAGAGAGTGCCTACAGGACTTCAGATTTCTGACTGGATCGGCAAACCTACGTAACTTACACCATTGTTCGAACGATAAAAACGAGAATTTGGGAAAAAAATTTGACCTCCATAGCCTCGGAGAAAGTAGAGAAAAATGCGGTTACAATTGATTGAATAACGCCAATAGCCTATTTAATATGCCGTCAGTAGAATGAGCCAGACACGGTAAGGCGTCGGTGAAAGATTTTGTTTCTCTCTAAGCGTTCATCAGCCTTTTTTTATCTGACAAATTAAAATCATATTGGACCTACCTGAGGTCGCTTGTAATTGTATATTAATATTCAAAATGATGAATTAGTAATACTTTCATATGTAAAAAATAATTTTTTTTAAAAAATATAAATTAATTTAGAAGATAGGTAATAGAAAATTAAAAGTATTTACATAAAATATTAAACTATCTAATATCTCTGAACAAACAATTTTTCAAAAACCTGATTTGAAACAAAACGACAGACATTCCAAGTTAATATTTTAATTTAAAAACCTTCTGTTTCTTAATAAAAACTTTTTGTAAAAAAAATCCCAAAAAAATCACTTTCTTCCGGCTTATCAATAAAGCGCGACTCCTCAACTTACAAAAATCAAAATGCACGAATGAATTACAATCATAACAGAACCCCAACATCCACGAGCGCTGCAGCCTCGGCCAAGCCGCAACTCGAACAACGCAGCGACGCGCCCTGCAAGCATCGCTCGAGCCCCACGAGCGATAGACAAAGGTGCGCAGGAGAGCCATCACGCCGCGCCGCGGGTCAGAGGATAGAAAACGAGCAAGTGCCGCTCCGCGCGCGCTGGGCTCTGCAGTTTGCGTTCCTGCCGTGTCAATGACCCGCTCAATGTCTCTCACTCTCTCTCTCTCTCTCTCGCGTATTGTATACACCGCGCCTCGTCTCGCGGCCGGCTCGACCGTTTTAGAGGGCCCGAACCTCATACTCTCGAGGGGCCCCGGTCATCTGCGCACGTGCGGAGGAGGAGTGTGTTACACCCGCGCTGGCGCAGGTGCGGACAGAACGAGCCGAGTGGTTTTTGGGTGGAGGTGAATGGAGGTGCTGGCGTTTGTTGCTTTGGGGAATTGTGCGCGAGAGACGAGAATTTCGGTGTATATAATTGTTTTGAGTTTAATTGCTTGGGTGATTTGTATTTGCATTTAAGTAGGTTTCGATGCAAGTTAATGTGGTTTTGATCTCGCGTCATTGAGGAAATTAAGTCTTGCGTGGGATCAGTGGTAAGAATGAATCTCATTCGTGGACGGTAATAGATGTAAAAGGCTAGTAATAAGAGTAATATTAACCATGAATGAGATTGATTTCCATCCACCCGTCGATAAAGAGTACGCAAAATTTAAATTTTATTGAACACGACAGAAGAAAAGTAAATGACACAACCCTGATAGAAAACTGCTCATTTTAGGGCTAGACAAAGCTATTTTTTTACTATAGTGTCTAATCGTTTCTTATTTTCCTAAATAAATTTTAAATAATTTAACAAAATGACACCACTGATTCTAGAAAATGTATTTAAAATCTTTTGTCTATGAGCTTTAAAGAAAACAGTTCACAGTTAAGTGATAATATTAAATGTTCATTGTGTAACATGTACGTTTCTTAGTATATAGTAAATACGCTAAACCCCAACGAAATCAAGATTGAATTCGACTTCGATAGACACATCGCACAAACATTACTAAATTCGCTCTAAAGAAAAAAGCTCAAACATCGTAAGCGCAATTTGTACAGAAAGATAAGCTCATACATCGGCATTCTCCTCTTTCCTCGCATTAAATTTCATTAAAACCAAACTATACACACTCCCTCCGGCTTCGCCACACCGAGATTTCGCCTCGCGTGCCGGCGATCCTATCGATTGCCAGCTCCGAGCTCTCCGCGGGGTTGAATTAGTATAATTATCAGCGTCGTTTTCGTGTACGCGCGTGTGCGCCGTTAGCACGCCGCAAATCACCGCGCGCGTGTGTCTGCAGCCGAACAAATAAACGTCCGCTGCTGCCGCCGTCGATACACTTTCTAGATGGCTGTCTCGATCCGATGTTTTTCGTGTGGCACGGAGGGGCGACCCTTTTGTGATGCAGTCCAAATTGAGCCGTTCACTCCCGTATCGATATGAGAAATCGAAAATTTTGAGATGTAGGATACGTGTGTGGGGCTTATGTAATGCTGGGCTTGGATTAGTTGTGTATGGTGTTTTACGGGTGTAATGACTTTTTATGTTCTGTCGTGTAGTGTAGTGTGGCAATAGAGATGTAGATATGTCATTATTTTGAAATTGATGTTTCTTTTTGTATTATTAATTGTTTATTAAATATTATGTACTGGATGATGAAGAAAAAAGGCGTTATTATAGTGTGTAATTAGGAACACACTTTTTCTTCTTTCTGACAAAGGAGTGTAATTATAAATTAGTTTCTACTTAATAATCGTTAAGTTAAATTAGTATTATGGCAAAGAAGTTAACGACAATATCTATCAATTATTATTAGGTTAATTAACTGCCTAAAAATACATTTTTTCTGTTAATCGTTCATATAGACCAGGGAAATTGCTATTGAATAAAAAAAACACAAGTTTTAATAGAAAGCCAATACAAAAATCAATTCATATCTTATTCATAAGCAACTTTCTTTAAGCCTTGTAAACAAACAATACGATTTATACTTATGAATAATTCAACTGCAGCTATATGTCTTTCTTAAAGGCTCGAATCGATATCTTCATGTAACTTAAAACGGATGTAAGACTTTCGAAACGCAACTAAATAGCTACTAAAATATAATAATTTAAAAAGTTTATTTACATTTTATTTTATTTACATTAATCAAACAATAAATCTACAAAGATTAAAATTTATTGACGTTTTAAAAAAGATGTTTACTTCTTTTTTGAAAACCAAAACAATCTCTGTCAATACAAACAATCAAACGCACAGCTGATTCTCCTCAATTCGCAGTCCTGCATCAAATTTATCTGTAGCGAGATCTTCCTCTTTCCCTTTTCGCATCGCCCAGTTCAAATAAGAAACTAGAAATAGCCCAGATTCCAAAATACAGAGACCGATCGAAGCGAGATCGACGATCGCCAGCTGCAACACACGCACACGTACTAACTTCCGCTTTTCTTGTCTGTTACAGGGGCTTCAGCGTCAGCGTCTGCGGCTGTCAGCACATCTTTAAGCCGGTTTCCGTCCAGGCTATGTGGTAAGTCCTCGTCATACGCACGATATAATGTTATATCTTTTCGCCCCGTGATATTGCCGCGTTGTATCGCGTTTCGCAGGCAGTTGCGAAGGTGTGGATTCGCGTGCATTACGTGCGGTGAACGCTGTACGACAGGAGGGATTTATATATAGGAGATCGATTTACAGCGTGCATTGAAGTGCTTTGTTTTTTTTTTTCGAAATGACTGGGGTGATGGGTTTTCAAATGTAGATATTGAGAACACGAAAGTAGCACGTTTCAATCTTGAACAAAACTGACTGTTTTTAATGAGATAAAGAAAGGAAAAGAAGTTTTTAAAAATTGCATAAATAAAATAGATGAAAAGATATAATTTTAAGCTTAATAATTTTCTGTGACTATAGAACCATAGAAATGCTATTTCTCGTAAAAATCGAGTTTTGATTTTATCATGACTTTTAACTCGAGATAAACGATGATCCATTATCAAACAATCCTATTTTTAAAATCTTCATATAATTTATATTCAATTATTGTTTGATAATTAAAATAAAGTCTTTTAAACTATCATTATTTTCGTGAATCAGTTTATTTAAAAAAAAAACAAAAAAACAATAAGAATCCTACAATTCTCTTTCAATCATCACTCGCGCATGAGTTTCTCACATAAATCTGAAAAAAATCATTCACTACTCTTATCGCGCAAGCAGTACGGAAAATGCAGCGCTTTGACAGCGAAAATGAGTAATCAGTCTCGCTCGTTTTATCAGCGCGAAAAATGCTAATTTTCTCTCTCTCTCTCTCTCTTTCGAGATCGCGCGCGTCACACTTTCGTTGTATACGAGTCGCGCTCGGCGATTTAATTGAATGCATCGATTGTGCTCGCACGCGCTCGCGCTGGCCATTATCGTCGACTCTCTTTAAAGACCAAGAACGATTACGGGATGATTTAACGCGGAAAACACGTGTTCGTCGTGAAAAGAGAAAGTCCCGGTACATTGGCGTATAAGTGCGAGCCTCGAGACGTACGAAGAGATGTAGAGAGAAAGAACGAGACGTGTTTGGTGACGACTGGAAAGAAAAAGACGATGATATACGGACCGATTACGGGTTAATGTACGATTACCTTATTTTTCGTGACTCGTAAATTTAGCGGACTTTGAATGCGAAGTAAAGAAAATTTTTTTGTTAATTGAGTACGATTTTATGTGTGATTTGTAGGCGTGACTAAATAATACTGTAATAACGAAGAGAAACGGAAGAGTAAATTGAGCATTCTCTTACAATATCATTTAAAACTCTAAAAAAAGCTTTAGAATTTATTGAAAGCTTTTGTAACCTGTACGTATAAAAATGCCGAAACAATCTCTTATTTGATATAAAACCAACGATTAATTAACTCTCCTCCACATTGCTCGGAGTATATTCATTCAAACCCTAATACTCTCAAATTAAAGCTGAATAATACTGCTTTAATTTAAGTTACACTTCGTTACACATTCATACTCGGCTAAATTGAAATATCTGACAATGACTAGTTAAGCAATTTATTCATCTTCGTTCACATTTCTCCCAAATCCAACGATAACACTGCAGCACTCGTTAAAAAAACTATTCCATCGCTCAAGTTCATTTTCATCTCATAATCCCCGCAAAATCACATTTACCCCGCTTTCGCATCCATTGTCCATCAACCTTAAAGCGATGCAGCTCGTCGCTATAATATGCTCTCGGGTCATTGTATCTATCGACTCTCCTCTCTCTCTCTAGCACATAATAGACATAATACGCACTCGCTCACGCGCGCGCGCAATTATAACGGACGGCGGCGGGCGCTGCCCACGCCTCGTGACATTAATCGCACGACGCATGTAGAGAGTACGTATACCTACACGTATGCGCGTAGGTGCGTCGCGCGCCGCGGCTGATTGATGCCCCGCGAGAGGTGCGCTCGAGAGCGCAAGATATTAACCCGGCTTTGACGGGACGCGGAGGGGACGCGCACGCGGGCGCTAATAAAAACGTAATCGTCTTCCGCTTCAAAGCGGTATCGATTAGTCTTAACGCGGTGTATATTCGTTTGTCGGTTTGCAAGGAGTACTGTACAGGAGAGTGAGCCGATGGAATTGTTATTTTAATTTTATCGAGGTATTTTTATTAGAGGTGGCGTGCGGAATGGGCGATTGTAAATGCATACGGCGATGGCTGGGGGGAGTAGGTGCAGATGTATTGTTAGGTTTACGATGGGTAGTGACAGCTGTTCGATGCTGTGTAATATGTTGATTTTGAGTATTGATTTGTAGGAGGATAATGGTTTTTAATTTTTATTGGGTAGTGATTTTAAATATTGATTAATTTAATGTTAATTGCAGTCTTTAATTTTGTAGCATATTTATTCATTTGAAGTAAGGCGAACTGAATGTTTCTTTATAGTTAAAATGTCTGAAACCTTACTTTTTGATAGTTCAACGCATATTTCGTAATAGTTAAATTATCTGATTTCTGATTTTTCATAATATTTTCAATCCATCTCTCAGTGTATATTTTTAATTACAATGTAAAAATGAAATTTCAGTTTATGTAACTAAAGAATTCAATTATATAGTAAATTAAAGTGCATTATTAATTTATATGCACTTGGAAATTAAATTATTAATATTTAAATTTACTTCTCGATACACAAATGTACATATTATATGAAAATTCATGAAAATGGACCTGAATTTTCAATAATTAATTGAAATTTCTCTTACCATATGCGTGACGTTGTTGGAAAAAACTTTAGTTGCGGATCAAAAAATTCAACAAGAAATTTTTAGCAAAATATTATTTTAAAAGTAAAGTTTCTTACTCAAACCCATAACTGTTAAGAATTAAAATTAAACAACTCTATAAGAGATACGCTTCATTCCGCAGCTTTAAAATGGTTCATAAACTGTCGTTAACCTTAAAAAAACACAAACATCATACAAATCATTATTCCTTCATCACGATTCACATGCCAAATCCTATGAAAACACCCATCGAATTCTCCACTCAACCTCATCGAAGCACAAACCACACCACTCCATTTACCCTACATCCCCACGAAAAAGAAACAGAAAAAAAACCCCAAGCAGCATCCAAGAACCAGTCGGACAATTCCTACTTAACCTGGTTTTCTCGATGCCGCGGCCGCAGCAGCGAGCTTTTGTCCCTTACATTATACACCGCGCGCGAATACGAGCCGCGTCGGGTGAAAACACGCGCTCCTATACCTCCGAACTTTTATAGACGTCGTAAAGCAAACGATGAGAGAAGTTTCAAGCAGGGGGGGTTAAAAATTCGGACGGTCTTTATAATACACATTCGTCGATGTACACGCGGCATTGTTCTCCGTCGCGCGGGATAAACGACGAGGCGCTGCTGCCGACGCCGGCGCGCTTCGATTTTATCGGCACACACCGGTGGAAAGGGGCAAAAATGACGGGTTGTTTATTGCCCGCCGTTGATGTTGCCGCGCTCGCATGCGTGATTCGACGCTCGGATGGCCGTGGTGTAAGCGTTGTATCGTTGCTTGATGCGGGAGCGCGAGAGATTCGCGTGGACGACGAGAATCTCTATCGGTGTGCGCGGGGTTTCGATTTCTGCAGTCGAGGAGGAGGAGGATGGCTTTTCTTTTATTTTTGCGGCGATAGAGGGAAAGTAGGTCGTGTACGGTAGTCGTTTCCGAAGAATCGAATGATTGGGGCATAAATTTATTTTTTATATGTAGAATGGTTTCGTTGCAGGAAGAGAATCACTAAATTGCCGAGACAAAAGATACTAAAAAATTCACTTTGTAAAGGCATCGCGTGTTGTATTGTTATTACCTCAACAAAATGACCTTATGGATTACCGTCGGAAATCTAATTGTGAATCAGAACCCAAAAATAGATCATATTGTTATTTAAACCATTAGTATGAAAATATTACATTTCTTTTTATTTTCAAAGTATAGTAAATATTCGTCTTCAGAAGTGCACTCGGGACCTGAAACAACATCGTAATTATTACCAAGCATGACCTATAATTGGCATTATAATTATAAATAGAATATCAAACATAACATACTATTACTCGAACTAATAAACACTCGAAACCACAGCTCTGCAAAAATACGGATCCTTTCCAGCCAAGCAAAGGCGATAAGCATCGGGTAATCCGCGAGAAGCAACGGGACACACTGCACGCGACTCGCGCGTGAGCCGCGAGAGCCTTAATTGCATTGTCTCGGCGGATCAGGAACACTTTCGTCGCAGCTCGTCTCTTCCGGACTAAAGAGCCCGCGCCTCCTTTTTTTTTCTTTTATCATTTCTCTCTTTATCAGCCCACGCGCTATATCCCACTGACCCTCTCTCGAGAGCTCTTGCATTCGCGTTCAATTACGCTCCCGATGCAGCCGGACACGCATTTCTAATCTCGGCTGCTTTATGAAATCTTCGCGTGCGGCGTCTGGTCCGTGTACACATTCGCGCGCGCACACACACACGCCTTTGATATAACGGTACACGCGTCCTTTTCGCCGAGGGTGGATGCAGCGAAATGGGCTTGACCTCGTTGGGAGGATTTCCTCCGTATGGTACACGCTGCGATCGATCCGCGATCGCCTCTCGTGGGACTCGAGCGGCGTGTAATATAACCTGTTGTTATGTTCCTTTTGACTCGTTTCCGGAGTGGCTCGATTGTGTTTTCGCTTTTGCTTTGTTTTGCTGGCTGTGTGTGAGCAAGGTTGGGAGGTCAGTGGGTAATGTTCGTCATTGTGATCCGCGCGTAGGTGTTGATTGGATACTAATAACGATCATTGTCGGGACTCGCGATTTGTGCATTCGTTCGGTGCTTCAGCGTGACGTTGATAGGTGTACGCGTTAGAATTCTTCGAAAAGTAAGGTGCTTATTATTTTGATGACCGTGTCGATGTGTATGCGTTTTGAACTTTTAAAATAGTATATTATTTTCTAAAAATAATCCTTTTAACAATATTAAGTTTGATTGATACGAGTAAGAGAAGAACACTGAAAAAAGAGTATCTTAAAAGAATATTTTCGAAAAGCTAGTAAATCATGACTATAGAAGTATCTAACCCAAGCTCATTTATTAACAGATATAGGTAAATATATTTAATAAGTTAAAGAATTTAATATAGAATGAAATGCGAAACTTTATCAAGTTCATAAATTTATACTAAGAAAATTTTTCCTTCGGTAATTGTAGTTCCATGAATCAATTTTTCCGACGTAAACATTCTTTTTTAAAACCTCAACTCATCTTAAAAAGCAACAAACAGTACAAAAACAACTCTTACAACGCAACAAAGAAGTTTCTCCGAGTGCAAAAAAAGCACATCGCATCGACAGCGTACTCCTCCGCCGCTTATACTTTCAAATCCGATTGTTAATTTTACGATCGAGGCGCGCGCTGAATCCTCCTCCGTTCGCTAATCCGTCAAACTCTACGGGCGCTCGGCTGTATACCTTCGCAATTGTTACGCTCGAGAGCGCACCTGCGACTCGCGTCTTAGCATGTATATATACTCGCGGGCAAGGTTCATTAAGCCCCCTTCGCCGCGGGCGATTCGTGCGGGATGCTCTCTAAGCTCGGGTTTACCTACTCTAATTCGATGAGAAAGGGGTTGATTGGTTTCTTCTTGCGGTGGGAGGTAAGTGGATTGCTCTGAGAAAAATATTTTGAAGATTGCTCTGGATTTGATTTTTTTCTCTTTTTCTATTAAAGTGATGATGATTGGAAGAAAAGAAACATCTTAAAACTCGATATGATTGATTGCTTTATAAAGGCGCAATGAAGTAAATATTTATATTTATAACTTTCATAAATTAGTTGTTAAATTGATCATGAAGTATATAGTATTAATATCGAGTTTAATAATTTAAAAATAAAAATAAGTTTTTCGTCTAACAAAATCAAGGAATATATAAAAAATGAATAAAAGATGCGCCCGATGATAATCATTAGTTGACTTTATGCATAAAATCTAATTATAGAACATCACTCGATATAAATATCACACAAAATACACCCATAAATTATCTTAACAGCCTCTTTAATTTTTATCAAATGCACATTACACCTTCCGCATAATCTGTACCTTCGGCGCGGCTTCGATATTCGTGCGTCGCGCGCGAATCAGCCGCGCAGAAGCGCGCGACCGCGACTTTCCGCGCACGCAACGCCAATTTATCAGGTTTAAAGCGGCAGATTGCGCCCCCTGCGGTTTGGACGCGCGACTGGGCGCGGTTTCGCATGCGGAGACGGGAAAAGTTAGCCTCCGCGCGACTGCAATTATTGTCGAACGCTGCAGAATAGTCGCGTGGTTTCCTCGTCGGATCGATGCGTCGAAGTTGCAATTTAGCGAAGTTATTTTTAATCCTTGAAGATAGTTGCGAATCGGCCTTTTATGCGTGTTGGTAGGTTGAGGTGGTAAATTTTGGGGACGACGTTTATTCGCTGCTCGATTTCTCTGAAAAACCACGATTCTTAATGTTATGTTGCGTTTATTTTCGGTAAAGTGCCTTGGATATAGCGCCTGACTCTTCGCAGCTTAATTTTTACGAGCATTATTTATATCAAATTCAGTTAACGGGTTTTCCGAACTAAAAATGTGTGGTCTTAGTTTTTATACGTGTAATAAAATCTTTTACGATTCGAGATCAAGCGTTTTATTCAATAAATTCAAGACAAATTTAATGAAAATGTTTTAAAGTAACATTTTGAATCAGTCTTCCGGAAAGTCTTAGCACAGATCTATAATCCAACGTCGTAAAAGTACACTTTTTCAAATGTCGATCGAGCAAAAATCCTGTGTACACTTTCTCGTAAATTATCAACATTACAGAAACCATAAGAACTCTTAAACCTCATTTAATACTCGAATCCACAAAACGCACCGTCAAATACAAAGTACAAAAGACAAACAGCATCGAAAACTGCTGAAAGCAAAGCCCCGGCCGACCAGACACGGCTAAACACCTACATTTTTGCGTCGCTTTCTAAATATTTGAAAGCGAAAATCCTCGCGAACGAGGATGAGTTTACCTCCGCGCCGCAATCAGGAAGTACGGATTTTCAAGCGCAAACACGGCGAGCGACACGCGCGACGATCCGCGGAATGTCACTCAACTCCGATCGCGGTACCCGCATACAGACGCACACGTGAAAGTGTATCGGGAAATTCGCGCTAATAATCGTCGTTGCCGTACGAAATTGTTCTGCTCGATCGCTTATCGAGCGGCGGTTTAATAAACGAGGAGAGGACTGTGCAGTAACCTCTCCCGAATGATTTCAGCGACGACGACTTTCACGTGAGAGGGAGCGAACGAGCCCGGTTACGTGCGGTGTGTGTATGGCTGTTGTCGGTGCATTGCGCGTGTATAATACGCTCTTTTCTTTATCGTATTTATTTTGTTTACGTAATGCTGAGACGGCGGCCGACCTGAAATTTATGGATACGCTGCTGCAGCGCGAATGCGAGAAAAAACGTTTCTTTGCGGATTTAAGTAAGTTATGATTTTATGAATGTTATGTGTGCGTGGATAGTTTCAATCGTAACTCATCGTGCACGTTCGTATTATGCGGTTGAACTTAAATACCCATATTTCCTTTTGGTATTTAGATATTATTCGTAAAATCTAATAATATTTAATGTTTGTTTAAAATAAAAATCAATTGCATTTCTTTGAAAAATTAAGAGATCGCATTTTAAATTCTTTATCGCAAATATAAGTATTCTTATTAAATATTATAATATTCTCATGGTGCTCAGGAATATATTAATTTTATACAAAATATTAAATAATTGGCGACTCACGTTAATGTAAACAAAATCAAATTTTATTGTAAAAGTGGCTTGTTTGAAAAACAAATATTATTAAATAACTCTAAGTAATCTAGAAGTAGAACAATATTAGAATTTTAACAAGATTTTATTAAACTTCTTTATTATATAATAGTTATTAAATATAAATTTTTGAATGTTAATTCATTCAAAATTATTGCATTCTACGTAGTGTATCAAATTTATCTAATGATTCTACAAAATTCTTCTAAATTGCTACAATTAATGCAAGATCCTAGAATAACAAATTAGTCATCTTCTTAATTTGCAAACAACATTGATTTAATGTTCTCAGAGTAATATATAAATATAGATTGTCGTGACTATTTTAATAAAAAATAACTATTCCCATGAATAATACCACTAAATTATAAAAGTATAATAGAAATAATAAAAACATACAAAAAAAATAAACTACATAACAGTAAAATAAAAGAAAACAAAATAAACAAATACCACAAAACAAAAGCTATATCATATTTCCCATCAAACCTATATCCCTCTACAAGAAATCACCAAATCCCCAACCACCTGATAATCCTCCTTTCACCCAATCGATCCCGCAATATCCACCCATCTCTGCCCAAAAATCACCACCGCGGGCAGCAGCAGCAGCAGCAGCAACCTGTGCAGGCGTCCCGACGCCTCGCGCGCTCGGCGCTCTATACTCGTGGTAGTCCTATTTTCGTCAACCGAACGCGCACGCACGCGGCCGCCACGAGGCTCGCAATAAGTGGGGCGACCGACGCCCGCGCCATTTATGGCCTCCTCGAGCGCGCGCGCGGCAGCAGCAGCGGCGGGGCCTTCGGTTTTTGCCAAATTTCGCGGACTTCGAACCGAGCGAATTATTGTATTATACGAGAGGCGCGTTGTTCGTCGTGAGGGTATTTTTGGGTTATTGGGATTGTAATGTGTTTTTTTTTGGAGCGAGCGAGGTGGTTTGCCATTGCTGTGTGGAAAATTCGAGAGTAATGGGATGAGTTTGTTGGTTGAAAATTGGGTGTTTATGTAGTTAGGATAGATATAGGTTGGGTTTGTTTACTTGTGCGAAGGTAGTGATTGAGATTTTTGTTTACGAGCGGAGACTTGTTAGTGTGAGATTGAAAATGTGAGATTTGTCTTTGCTCCAGATTTTTGACAACGCGCCATTTATGGATGCGCTCGCGGTGCAATTTCAGTTCTTCTTCAATAATTTTCAGTTTTGGTTCTGAGTCATCTATTGCAGACACTAATATAGATCTTAGTTATATTTCTCTCCATTTTTCACTGTGTATCAAGTGATTGCAACTATACCAATTGGTTAATTTTAATAGATCGCGTCTGAACAAGTCTGCCTGTTTCTACTTCAGGCATTATATAAGCCATTTTTGTTTTGACAAACCTACATCTACCTTTCTATCTATCACTTTTATTCTGCAGTACCTAATTCATTCATAATTATACGCATTTCAACCTCACTTTTTTATCCTAAAAACTGTAAAATCATATTATCTTCTGTTTTCCGTAATTCGAAATCTCGTTCTATTCCAGTCTCCAACAAAAAAATAATCATTCTTGTAATACCCTTCTAACTGTCATTCAGCGACTGCACCTCTCAAAGAAGAAAAAGAAACCACTAAAAAAAAGCCACTCTGCACAGCTCACCCTAGACCCGATCGATTCTCCTAGGATTCCTCACGAAAGCCGCTGTGTTACTCGGTATAAATTAGACACGATCTGCACCAGCTTCAACTGATACATACCTCCCTCTCTCAATCTCCTACCTCAATACTCCCTCGAGAGAAAAGAACCGCAAAATCCCGTACAGATCGACTCTCTCTCTCTCTCTCTCGACAGAGAAGTACAACCCGCGCGCGATCGACCTCGATTCCCGAGCGCGCGCGACAACAATTTCGATCCGCCGCGGAAGCCAGAAGCCTTCTCGCCTCTTCTCCCTGCTTTTTTTTTGTTCTGCTCGCGCTCGCGGGTCGCGGGGCGCTAATTAGTTTTCGCCGAGAGGCGAACGGCTCATTAAGAGCGAGTCGCGCTCGCGCTCCCAATTAACGAACTCGCGCGCCGGTGAGCCAGCCTTGCACCGTCGCTCACCAGACACCGCGGTGTGTCGAATGCACGCGAGGAGTTCAAGTCGGTTGTCGTTCGTTGCTCCAGGTCCGCGCGTTGGTGGGTGACGGGGATTTGCATGCGCGATGTTTTACCGTTTGCGGGAAATTCAAGTACGTGTGAGTTTGGGAAATTGGGATTGCGGTGTGGTGAGGTATTGTGGGGGGATGGTTTTTTGCGTGACGAACGGTTGCGTGAATGATGTAATTGTTTGGTAGCGATAGCGATGATGTGATTATTCATGATGGAAATGTATGCAATTTTTTGGACTGGTAAATAACGTGTCCAAAACTGAAATGCTCGAAGAAGGGCCCAGATTGCCGATTGTGATAAAATGCTTTGTTCACGTTACTCGAGCTTGAGCATTATTGAAGTAGTTACATCAAGTTTTTAATCTCAACCAATTGAATAGGTATGTTTAGGCTTATAAAATAGTTAAACTTACACAAAAGGCTTCTTGGATTTTTCAAGTTATAATCAATTTTTTAAGATTTTCAGCGTGTTTGTTTACTTCATTATTAAATGTTCAAAAAATAGGATACAAAGCATTTCGGCGCTAACTAAGAAACTAGCTATTTATTATAACCATTAAATAGTCTCCAGATCATTTTTCATAGACGTATTTCTAATTTCTACCAGGATATTATTTATATAATGTAGAATTTTTAATTTTATTGTTCATTCGTCTAATTAATTTTTAAAGCAATAAAAGGATATAATTGATTGCAATATAAACAGAAAACTGAAGGATCATAAATATTCAGTTGCATATTTGGTGTATAAATCGTATTTGAATAATTTAAAAATGAAAAATTTGTTTTTACAAAGAATTTACGTTGGATAGTTAATATTAAATAATATTAAGAATTTGCAGATGATATTCGTCGTTATTACATATGAATCATAACTGTACTCTCGATGATATAGAACGTTAGGTTTGAGAAAAGTAACGGTGAAGTACATCGTACTGTACTTATGCAGTACCACGTACCATATATGCATCAAGTGACGTATCCAGTCGAGTTGAAAATTTGATTCCGTGTAAACAAGCTGTACTTTTTCCAGCCTGCGCCGACTAAAATACTCGGAAAACTATCATGTTGTCAATAAGAACTTATCATTTTGTACAAGGTATCATTACTAAATACTGTATATTATAGACTTATCTTCCTATATTATTTCGCAATAACGCACCTACTGAGTTTCTTCAAATTACAGTTTGTGTCATACTGCATAATTATTTTCACTGTCAAAGGTAATTTTCTCTAATAATAATTCATTATAAAAATAATGATATACTACAAAAATAAAGATAAAGCTCACTTCTACCTAAAATATTTTATACCAAAATATACACGTCATAAAATGTGCTTTTCTATAAATCATAATTAATCATTCCAATTGCACTCCACATCGTAAAGCAGCTACCAACGCACATGCAAATCTCTTTTTTCCCAATACTTCCTCTACGTCATTCAATTATCCCTTAAAAGTCAAAATGTCCGCGCGCGCAAAAACTAATTTGATCTTCGTCGCGCAGAAAAAAAAAATCAAAAAATCTCCCCTCGAGAGACATAAAAATACCGTCTCATTAAAGCGCACGGCATTCTCAGCTCCATATACGTCGAGGCTTCTTTAAACACGCGCAGCGCACGGTAAGGCACAAAGACACACGCAGCGCACGGTAAGGCACAAAGACACGCGAACCCGCGGGAGTCGACGAAGAGCAAAGAAAAGAAAAAAAGAGGAAGGACCGCAAAGTCTTTTTTTTTCCTTTAGTTTGATTTATGGCTCGCGATTCACGTCGCGGCGAGCTCCATTTTTCTCGCGGGCCGCGCGGTGCAACCGTGGCTCCGGTCTCGGTTCCGGTGCAAATTAGTGATATTGTACGTTGTGTGGACACGAGCGAGAAAGGATGAATGAGTATTTTGTCAGTCATTTAATCTTCTAAAACAAGAGCCGCTTTCGGTGGAAGTCTGCGCGGTTTACGGCTGGCGCAGCTGCGTGAAAGGATTCTCGTGTCCTATACGAACGAGAGATATAGAGATGCATCGAGAAAGATTGTGTGTATACGATTGGATTGGATATTTTTGTTTTTGTTTGAAAGGGAGCTACTGGAAGCTTTGCCTATTCTTGTAGAGAGTTAATGGAAAAGCGTAGTGCAACATGGAATAAGCACCTTTATTTTTATGTTTTTTTTTAATTCAGCTAAATAATTTCGCGAGTTTCATTTATTTACGTCATTGACAAAAAAGAAAAATCTCAGATTGCTTCTGTTATAAAAATATTATGTAAATTTGTAGTAAGAGGTATTTATTGATCCTAGGTTTATATGTATACTTTCTGCGGTTAATCGAGAAATTTCGCTAAACCGGAAACGCGCGCGTGAGTTTATAGGAAAGTACCGCAAGTACGCCGCAGAAATGATGAAGGCCGGCGAAATGTTTGTAGTATAAATTTTACGGTCTTGGCAGAATCTTCTATTGAATGAATATCTGTGAAACTTTTACAACGTCACATAGATAGAATCTCATTGAATAGTCCTTTCATTGATGTCTTGTCTTTTATATAATTTTTATTTTAATTGTGAAATTTCTTATTGTTTTCAATAATTTTATTTCTCTGTAAAGTAGAAAGTTTATATAAGTTGCAATCAATCAATCTTTAGATAAATAAATGCTTAGTGTATTTTTAAAGACATAAAAAAATGTTATAAACTTTCTCTTTTAAATTAAAGACATTCAGGCAAAGTATTGTCAGAATCAAAGTTTTATTTATTGAAAAAAATGGGAATAGTAAAAAATCATTATAGAAGAGTAAAAAAAGAGCCTATATAGCGAGAGCGTAAATGAGTCCGCAAAAAAAAATTGCGCCTTTGATACGTTCCGCCTTTGTGGCGAAAACGAGAAAAAACCACAGAGCGTATAACCTATCTAAAGGGTATTATCGTTATACGGTATCTTGTGGCCAGGGGGATATATATATCTTCAGATACGGTGCGAAGATAAATTAATGAGTGGGTCGGGGACAAAAAATATCCAGTGCGGCGCGTTCTTTTGGGTAACCGTGTGTGAGCGGTTTATATTGAATTCGAATTGATTTTTATCGACAAATTCCACGCCGGTTTTTTCGTCGTTTCGCAAAAAGTGCACCGAAATAAATCTGCAAAAAGTACAGCGATATTACACAACTTGGAAGGTATTATTTATTTAGTATCGTGATAAATGGCGATCTCGTTTCGCAAAATCGTACTTTACAGTTGCATTCACCGAAAATCCTTTGAATTCACATTAAAAGTCGCGGTATTCAAATGTCACTGTAATCTTCATAAACGATCTTTGGAAGTCGGCACGAATGAAAGGGATATCGATGAAGTTAATTTTGATACTTCAACCATATAATTCTTAATACGAGTTTCATACATTTCACTGAAATACATTAAGGAAACTTCAACCCATTACAAGAATATTTGCATAACATAATCCTAACCGACCACTCATCGCACACTCCTCCACGCCAAAACAGCCAACACCCATCGCAAAAAACGCGCAGAATCCATCCGTTCTCCATCCACAACCAATCCAGAAAACAAACAGCCGCACCATCCCACAAACGCTCATAAATCTCTCGTGCACCAGGCGTCGATCATAACGATCGGCATAGCTACGCGCCATCGCTGATTGCAAAATAATTTTTTTCCACATCTCGCTCGTCACCGCGTCATCAACGTCATCGCATCCACGCCGCGCATAACATTTCAAGCACGCAAATATGTTGCGCATATAGGAAGAACAACCCATATGCACCCGGATCGGCCCTCGGTGATTTACGAGATCGTTAAGATCGCCGCCCGAGTAACCCTGAACGCCGCCGCCGCGCCGTCGCCGTATATCCGACGTAAGTAGCCTGCGTCGTGAATCTCTTATTGGCGATGGCGAACGATCGCCGAGCGCATGGAGTTTTTTTGCACCGGGATCGATCGATCGGAGATCGAGGCGAAATCGAGGAGGTAAGGGCAGAGGAGAGATAGTCGTATGTATCGTGCTTGGCTCTAATCAAGGCCACGAGGCTGCGTCGTGACGCTCCACGCGGATAGTGTGTCCTGTGCGCGTCAGCGGTTCTCAAGGAATGCGTGGGTTTATGTGCGTGTCCTTTTTAGAGATCGGAGGATGGTTGAAGATGCGTGCATTAGAGTAGTAACTGGCCTTTTTACAACGGTTGTACTTTAAAATGATTAACCCATATTCCGTTACTGAATAAAACGGTTTTTAAAATAACGCATCAATAATGTAAATTGGACACCATTGTGCAAACGTAACCTCTATAAGAAACAGTGAAATAAAATGCTTGATTTCTACAATATTTTTCGTAAAAAGAAATGGTTTAAGCTGTGGTCTTATTTGGATTTATTGGGCATTTATTGGTTTCTTAGTATTACTTAATTTATAAAAAATACGTATATGTTGACCATTTTTAGTAAAATACTTCAATCAGACAATTTTTTTTTGTCGTTAGGAGGGTACTTTTATCAAAGTTCTTATGCATAATCAGAGACATTTTTAAATACAAATATTTAAACGAAACGTAAATCATTTCAAATTTAAAGAAAAATCGTTGTTGCATAATCGTTACAAAAATAATACTTTTACATCATCGGGGTGATAGCGTATGCAGTCATTGAGAAAATAAGGAGTAAAATCAAGTTTTACATAAGGATATACCTTAAAAGCACATGTAGATTGGAAAAAAGTTTTACCAAGAAGACTAGACCTTGGCGCAGCTTGTACGGGTTTTTATAACAGACGTGTTAAGAATCGTGCTAATGGAGAAAACTAGACTTTCCGTAACCTTTAGAAAATTAAAATCCAAGTACGGCATGTAAACGAAATTCCAAATGCAAAAATGTTAATGGTATTGAAGTCTCGGCGATTTTACAGTGAAAGCTTTTTCGACGCAGATGCTCTACTTAATTGCGTGCTTCAGGGCTTGAATAATAGGTTCAGATTTAGACAATTGAGCATACAGAAAATATACAAAGAAACAGTTAGCTCTGCGGCTATAAGTTAAACTGACACTTGAATAAGCTGTGTGCAGCGCGCGGTGTAAGCTTTCTTTATACGCAGGTAAAAATTCCCTTTTGACTTAACAGTAAACATTTCAAAGTTTTCACTTTATAAAATAATTCCCCTTAAATTTATATGATTTTCTATAAAATTATACAGTATACAAAACAATTGTTTACGTCTCTACATTATACGTCGTAGTTTCTCAAGATCTAACATATAAGATACATCCACAATCAATTCGATGACAATACTTCGAAAAATTGAATTACATTTTAAACCATACTTTATATGGTTTTCTACAAAATTATACAGTACACATAATAATTGTACGTTTCAAGATAACAAACGATCTTACTCCTCAAAATTCAACACCTAACATACTTTAATATACATAACAAACTTGACAACCAATCTTCCAAAAATCGCTTAACATTTCAACTCATCACGATCCACAAATCATCAGCACACATCGACCCACACAACTCAACGCAATCCTCCACCTCATCAAAAGGACCCACACGCTATCTCCATCGCATCGTTACACATATCCCCCTCCTCGCAGTCCCATTTCGCTCGCTTGCACCGTATATACACTCGGCTCTCGTTCAAACGTGCGTTACAGTTTCTGCCTCTCTTCTCGTGGCTCCTGCGCTCCAACGGCGGCGGCTCGCGATCCGGTTCTCGCTTCTGTCTTTGGTAAACGATGTCACGCGGCGCGCGGGTCGTTTCCAGGTCAGCGTCTCGCGCATGTGTGTATAATCTCTCTCATTCTCTCTCCTGAAAGAGAGAGAACGTGCATACGTGTTTTTTTGAGCTGCCGCAGGCGGTCGAGCCGCGTTGCCGCGGGGAAGGAAGGGTGGACCCGGAACTGTTGTGTATACGCTGGCAAGGCGCTTAGATGATTTCGCGGATTTTATATAGGTGGCTTTGCTGCGGGGAGTTGGGAAGGTTTAGAGGAGGATTTGTGGTTTGGGATTTGATGAGGATATTTTTTGTTTTGACGTGTAGAGGATTGTGGTCATTGATTGGATTAGTGGGACTTTTGGTTTGTTTTGGCGTGTAAGGAGATGGATGGCTAAAAGAAAGTAATGAAAGTGTATTTATATATTTGTATATTTGTATCACTTTTGTCATAGTTGACAGTTCGTTAAGGTTGCATTATAGGCTATTATATGCAATCTGTATCAAAAGCGGTTGACTTGAAATCGATATTACAGTGGTCTCTCGCTATATTGCCAACAATGTTACAAGAAAACACTGTGGTAATCAATGAACAATATTTTTCTTTAAGTAACTTTTAATCGAGTTATTATAATCTAGTACAAGATCAGATATCTGTCAAGGATATCAATCGATAAATGAAGATCAAGAGGTTAATGTAATTTATTGTTTTTTCTATTTTCACTAAGCTAAAATGTAGATAATCATTAAATTACATCTATTACCATTATTGAATTGTACGTGAAACATTAATTATTGATACACCTTTACAATCTTAATAAGCAATTAAATCCATACAGTAAGCTAAAACGTACTGACTTCCATAAAACATACTTCATGACTTTCAAAGCTCGACCATCGAACTCGCATTACCAGCCAAATCCACTTCGTTCTGCCAAGCACCGCAGCAAAAAAAACCACTCTAAATCAAAATAACTTCTCAATACAACCCCGGCATATAAAAGCATCAATCATCCGCTTATATCCCTCGCGCGCAGGCTATCATTTCCCCGCGTTACGAAGCACAAAATGAGAGAAGCCTATGCTGCCGCTCTCCTAGTACCCTCAAATTTTCCTGTACCATAAATTTCAGCGAAAAACACTTACTCCGTCTCTGCCAAGTTTCCGCTCTTATATACACACACATACATTGTGGCGGTATCGCGCGAATCGACAGTAGCCGCGAGGAGGTTGAGATCGGCGGAGACCGCGTCGTCAATTATACACGCGACTGAGAGAGAGGGAGATAATCCATCGGGGACAAGGCGTGCGGAAAAAGGAGAGTCGCGTCGCCGCGCGGCCACTGACGTTTTAACGCCTACTCGATATGGTCACGCGAGGAAGGAAGACGACGACGTAGACGATGCAAAGATGCAGAGATGTAGACAGATGCCCTATATGCGAGAGGCGAGAGTCGTTATTTATCCTCCGGCGTTGGGTTATTGGGTGTATTTTATAATAGCGAAGGTGTTAAAGTGGCTTTTTTGTCGTGTTTATCGAATGATTAGTGAGATGAAGGTGCTTTTTATTACAATACTTGTGTATTAACTCTTTGAAGCGTGCATTTTTTTCACTTCTTTTGCTCAAAATTGATACTTGGAGAATTTAAGGATACCAATTACAAATATGCGATCAGAATTAAAGTTAGTTTAAAATCTAGGATATGAGGCCTGAAATGAATTGTTTCTTCTTTTAAGCATTTTCAGCAATTTTAGTCAATTCTGACCTTAAATTGATAGTTGCCGCCTAGCGAAATCCAAGATTCGTAATTTCCTTTTAACTATATAATGTTCTTTTATTTACAATTTAAGTTAATTCTGACATTCTGATTTCAAACAAGAGTTGTATTAAATATGCTATACGTTGCCCTTCAAAAAGTTAAAATACCAATTAAAAATTTGATTAAAATGACTCACACATCGCATGATCAATCATATCCACATTCACCGTTCACAAAAGTCTTAATACTCCATTCCCCCCATTCGCACATACACCAATCCCTTCGATCTCCACCTTATTTTCCCCGCACCGCCACCCGTACCGCTACAACTCGCTGATGACGCACGAGCGAACTCTTTTTTCCTCTCTCTCTCTCTCTCTTCGCATGGAGTTTATTAGCCAGAGATGCGAGCACGGCGTTTTTCGCGCGCGTTATCTCGCGTCCCGCACGCGCGCGGTATTTCAACTTTCTGCAGGCCGCGCGCGTTCGCCGGACCTTTAAACCGCGCCGCGCTCACGCGCGACGTGTCCCATAATAAAAGACGCGTACGAGGAGCGCGGGTTTTATGAACACGCGCGCGCATGTCGGGCCTTGTGTCGTTCGAGTTCTCTTTCTCTCGGGCACGATCGTAAAACGGCTTCGAGAGCGGATCTTCGTCGCATTACAAGGTTGTAATTTACAATTTTCGAGTAAAGACCGCGGCACGGCGTTGGTGGAGGTGAAAAAAGTGCGCTTTATTAAATGTAAGGCACCGGGCGGTATTCGCGTTATGGTTCAATCGTGAAATTGGACGAAATTGCGAGTGTGTTTTTGTTTGTGTGTATGTTATTATGAGGGTAATTTAGTTTTATGAAGTTGCTTTGGAAGTAAAATAGTATACTTTTTTATTTATGCAATTTGGGCCTCTAAAAAGAGACTTTTTTGCTAAAGTATATGTACTTGTCATTTTAGGATTGAGAAAATGAGTTGAATAATTTTATTATCAATTTTTTGGAGTACGTTAATAAAACTAATTAATTTTAATGACTGTAATTATGTAGCCTACTCGATACATGCAATAATTTTACTGTCATTTTACACATTGGCACAAAAATATTATGATATATGATTTTAAGTACTGTTGATCATAATTTAAAATTCACATTTAATATATACAATCAAATTGGAAGATAATCTTTTTCATTAAGATACTCCATTGTACCTGTCGCCCTTCTTTCCCGAAACGATAATACGGCAACTCATTAAACAGCCGTAAATTTTACGACCCCGCTCCGAATTAAGCAATAACTCACACTTGTCGGTAATACAGCGCAAATTGAGAAGGACCGTAATTTTAATTCGAGAAAGAGAGTTATAATTGCGCGAGAACCGGAATACGCGCGGCGGCAGCGGCGCGTTAGTGTCAAAACACCGCGGGAGGCGTTTCTGGGATAACGGGTGAATTGCAGCAGCAGCGGTGCGTCAGAAATTCGTTATCGCGGCGGTTTTTCTCGATGCCATAGGGGGAGTAGAGGAGCAAAATAAAACGCTGCCGTGGCCGATAAGTACACAGCGAATTAATACGGACAGCTCGATTAATCTCTCGCTAGAAATCCCTCCGACGTATCGATTCGTTCTACTTAGCGAGTGAGTAAATTTTTTTATGGTGCCGGTTGCTAATTTGTGACTTCGGAGATCAATGTCACATAGCTGGCGGAGGTGGTTTGGAGAAAAAATGATAGCGAGTCTAAGTAAGCTGTTAACTAGTTTTGAACACTTTATTCGACCTGTTATTTATGCTCACTGTTTTACATTTGAAAATATAAATTGAGACTTATTTAATAAATTTGAGTATTTGAAAAATAAGCTAGTTATTTTAATGTTTCAATTTCAAAATAAACTCATTTTTTTCAAATTTTTTTTCTTTCTAGTATTCTATCAGTGTGTAAATGTGTATAGTTTTGAATATAATATGAAAACTGAAAATTTCTAAAAGTCATTTCTTTTAATCTTTGAAAATCACAAATAGATTATTGACAAATTTAACTACTAAGACGTAATTAATGCCCAATAAATTTTCCTACTACTTCTTATAACGATTATTGTGGTTGCTACTTAATCAAAGTGTCATAGCTATATAAACCGACAAATAAATTAGTTTGATCCAATCTAATTTATGATTATATTTACTTACAATTACACAACCATAGAAAAACATATCCACTCACTGCAACTCTCATTAAAGTAGCTAGGTATAGATCAATAGTAACCTTGCAAAATTTCAAATTGAATGACTCATCTTACTTTGTATAAATAATTAACTTCGAAAATCTAAATTTTCGATATATTTATTGACAATTGTTATTCTATTTAGGTAATTTGATTAATAAATACATAGGTCTACTCAAGGAAATTAAGAAAAAACACTTCGCGATCAGAAAGTCGATACAACATCATGGAACCTATTAAAGCATCTGCACAATACTTTATTCCCACCTACAAGAACCTTACCTTAAGGGGACGCCGGATATCTCTGTCCTTGTCTAATTGAGTTTTCATTCATAATTTTAAGAGAAATCATATTTTTCTTTAAATAATAGTTGTCCCCGCTTCGTTTTATAGTAATCTACATATATGTCCAAGCTGGGTTCATATGATTGTTTTGTTTTCGAGAAAACTTTGACACGCTAAAAGGGCCAACTACATGGAGATTAACCTTTACATACTAAGTTTGTCAAAGTTTTCTCGAAAACAAAATAATCATATGAAACCAGCTTGGACATATAAGTAGGTTACTGTAAAACAAATTGGGGACAGCTATTATTTTGTCATTAAACAATTAACTTTGTAAATAAATAACGAAATACGTGTGTAGGATAGTAGGAATCTACTGTCGGTATCCGATGTCTCCTTAAGGAAACAAATTGGGGACAGCTATTATTTTGTCATTAAACAATTAACTTTGTAAATAAATAACGAAATACGTGTGTAGGATAGTAGGAGACGTCGGATACCGACAGTAGATTCCTACTATCCTACACACGTATTTCGTTATTTATTTACAAAGTTAATTGTTTAATGACAAAATAATAGCTGTCCCCAATTTGTTTTACAGTAACCTAATTATATGTCCAAGCTGGTTTCATATGATTGTTTTGTTTTCGAGAAAACTTTGACAAACTTAGTATGTAAAGGTTAATCTCCACGTAGTTGGCCCTTTTAGTGTGTCAAAGTTTTCTCGAAAACAAAACAATCATATGAACCCAGCTTGGGCATATATGTAGATTACTATAAAACGAAGCGGGGACAACTATTATTTAAAGAAAAATATGATTTCTCTTAAAATTATGAATGAAAACTCAATTAGACAAGGACAGAGATATCCGGCGTCCCCTTAAACCTGAAAATCCTACATCGCAAATCACCAATACTCTCCACAAGCGCTTTACAATCAAGACTCTAAACCACCCAAAAACAACAAGCAAAAACACAAACCCGAGACTCATCTCCTCTCCTCACCGAATCATTTTAGGCCTTTTCCCCCCATCCACAATCTCTCTCCAGGATCTCTCATCTCGGCATCGGTCTCGTCACCTACTTTCCACCTCGTCCTCCTCCTCCTCGCTGTAATATAACAGTAGCCGGTATATATACAGCCCTGCCAATCTCGACGGGCCGATCTTGCGTAACGGCCGCGCGTGCGGAGGCTCGACAAAGGCGCGCGCCGCGCGCCGTGTAGTAAACACACACTCACACACACACGCACGTATACGTCTGCGCGACGGCGGCAACGACGACGACGACGACGAACCGTTAGCTTCGCAGACGCGAGGCACGGGGTTAAGGGGCCACAGGACTTGGAACGAATCCTCGCGCCGCTGGTGTGCCGATTCTTTTTCTCCTTTGTTCGCCGCGGAGGAGGATGGGTTGGCGGCGGAGGTGCTTCAGTTTTTTTTACGCGCGGTGGTGAATCAGTGGTTTGGTTTGAGTTTGGGTTGGGTTGGTAGCTGATTGAAGATCGGTTTATGGATGATGCTGGCTTTTTGTCTGTTTCGTTGGTTGGGATTTTGAATTTTATGGTAGTTTTTCTGTATGTATTACATGGGAAAAATGTTATGTATTCGTTGAAGTGTTTTAGATAAGTTAGCTACATTTATTGGATGGATTGACAAATTTATTCGTTGAACTAGCGAAATTTTCTTGTTAAAACTACGATTTTTTGGATATAAAGGCGATATTCGGTGCAACTCTGACTGTAACACCAGTTCAGTCATATTTTTTTCTATTCTAGCTAAGTAGTTTTCTCCATGATAGACTTTCAAGTGTATTAAAGTCTAGAATAAAACATCGATAACGCAGCAAAGTGTTGTTTACTAAAGTGTTTTACGTAAATTAGTTACATTTTTCTACTGGATTTGTAAATTTATTCCCCGGTCCAGCGAAATTTTTGGCTAAAGCAGCGATTCTTTGCGCTGTCCTGATTCTATCATGCGGATAACACTTCTTCAGACATTTTTATGTGCTCTAAGCAAGTAGTTTTCTCAAATAATTATTTTATACTCGTTTTTGAGAAATTTTAATGCCGTTTTGTTTAGAATTTAATTATCCATCATTAACGCAACAGTAATTAATTTGAATCTGCTATTAATAAATACAAAATATTTATGTGTTTAAATGAAATTCTGAACTCATCAATGCAAATTATTGATGTTTCAAAAGTGTGTATTAACTTGTCACTTGAGACAGGTTCAATTATTTATTCTGCCTTACTCATAAAAACAAATAATCCTCGTATTTTCCGTACAAACTGAATGACTCCAAATTTTTCAACAAACCGAAGGTCACGGATAATTACAAAGTAAAACACTATAAACATTTAAGAAAAACATTAACACTCTTAATCCATCATTAATTAAACGTTTCAAAAAAGATGATAAACAATAACGGCCGCCTCACCTAATTAAAATTCATACATATTTCCATACTCGTAAATACCCGCGCTGCGAGCGTCGGCAAAAATGCGACTCACTTTTTCGCGCCGTGCTGACTCACTTATCCGGCTCCGCGCGGCAGTTTAGCGCGTAGTTTTCTCGTCCGTTAAGACAGCCCCGCGACTCGTATACACGCATGCGTTATACGCGCATTGAAAGTCTCTGGCGCGTAAAGACTGGGCGGCGCGTCTGACGGAGTGTATCCTTTCGGCGATCCGATGTGCGGGCCGCGCGGCAGCAGCGCGCATACGTACGCGTGATTTCGAACAAAGACGGGGAGGAGGTGGTTGCTCTCTGACAGACGGCCAAACTGAATTTCTTCATTCTGACGGGCACGCGCGTCTTGCTTGTCGGCTTCTCTTGTCGTTCGCAGCTCGGTTGGCTGTGCGTATACGTAAAATTGCGTGCGAAATCAAAATCGTTTTTTCGAAGGGAATTAATTATTTCAATGCGTTTTTTTGATTGCACAGCAGAAAGGATTACTTATTTTTCTTGCGTCTTGGAAATTTGTTAGTGTTATGATGAGTAAGAGACACGAATTTGACTTATCATGTGAAATCTCTGCTAAAATAAATAGTAAATTACTTAGTTTCATTTTTATAACATAAGAATTATATGATGAAATAAGAACAAAAATTTCTTATTATTTTAACAACGAGCATTGATTATTTTGTTGAATCACGAGAACGTTTGAGTTTACCTTTTGAAATAAAAAACTTTTCGGAGGTACTCAATATAAAAGCATAGACGTTATGAAATTTGTTGCATCTTACTTTAAGGAAAATTTATTCTTAAACAATTCCTTTTGACTGTGCACAATTTAAAGAAAAATAAATTAGTTAGCTACTACACACATAAAAATAATTTTATGACTCATTCCAGTTATTAACATGCATTTTTCTTTTTTGTTACAGGTAAGCAACAGTTCTTTTGTCTCATTGTCTCTGCAGCAGTGCGTGAGTATAGCAGACAAGATGCCAATGCACGTTTGGCGACTGTTCGTAAAGCTTAATCGTTTTCTTTTTCAAATTAATAGCGATCCCACTGTGTATTAAACTATTACCATCACCTTCAAAGCAGGAGTTATGAGAAGTATATAGCCGCACGCTGATTTTTGAACGCCATTAAATATCATCTTCGATTTAAACGATAACATCGAACACGTTCAAAAGTCAAGCAATAACGAAAGTAGAATAAGTTATCCAAGATTTTATCATCCATTATACATTTTTTCCTTTTCAGAAAGTAAAAAAAAATATTGCAATCTCGAATCGAAAGTGCCCCTAAGTCCCTTTCTAAGCCTCACCTTGAAGAGCATCTCCGCTTCATCAATCACACATCGTGTACGTGCATTCTTGCGGAGGCATCGAGCTAGCAGCACCAGCGCCGATCTCGTTATAAAATCAAACGAATCACTCTAGTATCTCGAAGGAGTCGAGTAAGAGAGAAAAAGAGAGATAGAGAGATAGAGAGAAAGAAAGAGAGAGAGAGAGAGAGAGAGAGACACCAGCACAACAACTCGTGTGCGCCTTCTAATGTCATTCGCCGTGGAGCCGCTACAGCTATAATCCTTGCGCGCGTGCGAATGACGTCACAAATCGTTTTCATTCCTTTCACCGCGATACTCGAAGCAACTGCAACAGCAGCAGCAACAACAGCAGGTTGTAGCCCCTTCGCATATAACCTGCCCGATCACCTTCCATATCTCTCTGTCTCTCTCTCGCTCTTGCGGGAGCATGCACGTACTTAGCCGCTGCATATAACGGACAAACGAAGGAGCAGCAGCATAAATGGCTGCATCGTCACGTTCGCGGCTACGGGCGAGGAGTCGTGACTCGAAAATGATCGCGCGCCGCGCCGAGTATCGCCCACCGAGATCGAGTTTTGCTGCTGTACGCCGGACGGAGTGACAGTGCGCCGATGTCGCGCTGTTCTGCTTGTGCTTTGTGACTGGATTATTGCGAGAGGCGGTCTAGGGGGGAGATGCAGGCCGAGGAGGAGTAGTAGTCTGAGACGTTTCAATCTGCTCGAATTACGAACTGAAGCGACTTTCGTTCTGCGTAGGAGCTGAGCTACTTGTGTAGCTTTCGCAAGGAGTGTTGTTTTATTGTTGACAGGGAGAAATTATTAATGATCCGGCTTCGTTAGCAAATTACTTTCTGTAAACAAATATATCGTATGAAATTTAGATAGCTATGTAAAAATACGTTACAGATGTAAATAGTAAGTTTAATGAGCTCCTTACCTAATTGAGCCATGAAAATATGTTTGTAATGAATGTATATTAGCTATCTCTTAAAACAATGTTTAGTAGGAATACAATTTAAAAATTGAATCTAATATTTTATAATTTTATGGTGTTACAATTATCAAAGTAAAAGTAAAATGAAAATGAACTTTTCGTATAAAAGCTGATTTTTAGTAAGTTTCCATGATAACATAAATTAAATAAACGCGCTGTTAAAGCGCAGTTATTGACATTACACGAGGTCTGAATATTTTATAAGTATTAAGCAGGTCTAATAGATATTGCAGTGCACGTCATGTCTATTTGGCCAAAAGTTTTTTAAAATCCACAGTTTAACTGTAATCTACATATTCTTAATTATTTTATCATTACATATAGCTTAAAAATAAACTAATAAATTTTCTTTTTTGTAACAGATGAAATATATCATCTCTGCGGTTATATGGCTAACCATTACAACACAGTGCGTTGATTCAAAAGACGTACTTCTTGCACTCTCGCAAAGTAGTTCTGTGAATCCGCTTGGACTTAATACTCATCAGCCACCAAATATAATTACCACAACACAAAACATACTTTCAAGTTCCCAGCATGTACATCAAAAGCGTCAACTTAGTAACGAAGCAAATTTTGGTTTAAATTTGGGTATTCAAAATCCATTTCTCACGGTAAATTCAGCGCAGCAGCAAGCCCTTTCCATAGGCCAACACTCTGCGATTCCTAATGTTGCAGCTAGTACACCAATAGAAAGACGTGTTCATTTAGATAGCTTGCATGCAGGTTCGTACCACCATGATCATCATCATCACCATGGTCATCATCATGGGCATAAGCACGGTCATCATCATGGGCATAAGCATGGTCATGATCATCATTCTAAGCATGAACATGACCATGGACATAAACACGATCATGGACATAAACATCATCATGGGCACGATCACAAACATGGTCACCATCATCACGAGGATCATAAGCACGGCCATGATCATAAGCACGAACATGGTCATCATCATAAACACGGTCATCATCATCATCAGGATCATAAGCATGGTCATCATCACCATCATGGTCACAAGCATGGACATGACCATAAACATGATCACAAACACGAAAATAAACACGAACATAAGCACGATCACCATGAAGATCATCATCATAAGCATGGTCATCACCATCATTCTGAGCACAAACATCATGAAGAACATAAACATGAAGGTGAACATCATCACCATCATAAACATGCTCATCATAATGAACATCACCATCATCATGACCATCACCATAATAACAAACACCATCACCATCATGCACATAAAGAAACTGAGGAACATCATCATCATCACGGACACGAGCATAAAAATGACCATAAACACGAACATAAACATGACCAGCATCATCACCATGGGCATGATCATCATCACAAGCATGGACATGAGCATCATCATGGACATCACCAGGATCATCATCATAAACATGGCCACGATCATAAGCATGGCCACCATCATGATCACAAACATGGTCATCATCAAGAGCATAAACACGGTCATCATCACGATCACAAACATGGCCATCATCATGATCATAAACATGGTCATCATCAAGACCACCATCATGGCCACCACCACGGTCACCATCACAAACATGGACATGAGCATAAGCATGAACATAAGGAAGACCATCATCATGGACACCATGAAGATCATCATCACCACCATCATCAAGATCATAAGCATGATCATCATGAAGATCATAAGCATAAGCATGATCATCATGAAGGGCATAAGCACGATCATGGTCACAAACATCATCACGATCATGATGAACATCATAAGCACCATGAACATCATAAGCACCATGAGGATCATGGACACAAGCATCATCATGATCACGATGAACATCATAAGCACCATGAGGACCACCATGCCCATCACGGTCATGATCATCATCATAAACATCATGAAGATCACCATCATGCAGAGTTTGAAGATCATTCTCACAAACATTTCAAGAGTCATATTCATGATTTTGGTGCTTCGCACACTCATGAAGAGTACGCGTTTCCTGAAGGCGGATTGGCAGTGTCGGAATCTGCAAAGATTGATAAAGCAGTTGCAGTAACCACGACACCATCTAAACCGTTAATTATTCAATTAGTGTAATAGAATTATATTTTTTATTTGTGTAATGTTCATGAAATGTAAACAAATTTCAACACTTTTTTTTAAATAAATGTAACGACTTTTAGTAACAAAGCAATTTTTTTCTACTATACCATATTTTTAATAAAGTTGACCATGATATTTTATTGTGGCAATATATTGGCAAGATTCGACTTACGAATACTGGTTTTTAGTTTTAATTTACTTACTTACAGATTTGTGATACTTAATCACGTGTAATAGTTCAGAAATATAAGACCGAAAGCTATTTAAATACATTATATTAAAGTACGTTATGAACATTGTCGAATGTATCAATACATATAAAATAAAATAAATTATTATAATTTTACAACCAAATAAACTGCATTATTTTACAATTCTACAAACTTTCGCAAAATTTTCTGAAATTACTAAATATTTAAAAATAGTATCATTAAAGAAATACGAAACATTGTGGTATACTTTGTTGTCGTTGTAGCTTTTACAAAAGTAATTGTTTAATCAAATATATTTATAGTTGAAATGGTATGCAATAAATTTTTTTTTACTGTCATCATTTAAGCATCTGACTAGAACCATTTACATATTTTGTAAATGGTTCAACAAACTTTTATTGTTATGCTTTTAGATTAATGATAGTGGGTGGGCGAATAGATTTCTTAAATCTAAAGAAGAAATTTACATAAACTATAAATTAACTTTTAATATACAAGCTAACATTTAGTAAGTTTCTACGATACAATAATAAAAGAATATAGCCTATGTTTCTATTATTCATACCATATATTACAGGTTACTATTAATTATTATTGTTTTCTTTTTCTAACAGATGAAGTGCCTCATTTCTGCGTGTTTATGGATGTACATTTCAGTACAAGTTGTCGAATCAACTAATGTACTTCAAGTTCTCAAACAAAATAGTTCTATAAATTCAAATGGACTTAATAAAACTACACCGTTAAATGTTATAAGTACAGCAGACGAAGTACTAAATTCTGAACATAATCTACAGAAGCGCCAACTCGATAGTAGAAAAACATTTGGATTTAATGTTGATGTAACTAATACAAAGCAGTACAATAAATCATCTACTGCACCATTTGCTGCTTTTTCTAAATCTACCTCACCAATTGGTCTCCGTGCCCCGCTGGATAATTTACATTCAGCTTCAATTCATCGTAGTTACGGACATCATGGTCATCACGGTCATCATGGACATCACGAGCAACATGAACATAAACATGATCATCATCATGGTCACAAACACAAACATGGTCATCACCATGGTCATCATCATCATGCAGATCATGGTCATGATCACAAACATCATGAACATCATAAACATAAACATGATCATGGACATCATCATCATCATGGGCACGAACATAAGAATGAACATGGTCATCATCAAGAACATAAACACGGGCATCATCATAAACACGGCCACGATCATCATCATAAACACGGTCATCATCATCATCAAGATCATGGGCATAAACATGGTCACGATCATCATCATGGACATGAACATAAACATGAACACAAGCATGGACACGAACATAAGCATCATGCCGGGCATCATCATGGTCATCATCACCATCATACTTCTAAACATGAACATCACGAAGAGCATAAGCATCACGGAAAGCATCAGCACCACCATAAACACGATCACCTAAACGAGCATCATCACCATCACAACCACCATCATAAGAACGAACACCACCATCACCATGAGCACAAAGAAAAAGAAGAACATCATCATCATCATGGTCACGATCACAAAAATGATCATCATCACGGACATCACCAGGATCATCATCATAAGCATGGACACGATCATAAGCATGGCCATCATCATGGACACAAGCATGGCCATGATCATGATCATAAACATGGACATCATCACGACCATAAACATGGCCATCATCATGATCATAAGCATGGTCATCACCAAGATCATCATCACCATCACGGTCACGAACACAAGCACGCACATCATCAAGAACACCATCATAAACACGAGAATCACCATAAGCATGGTCATCACCATCAACAAGAGCACGGTCATCACCATGATCATAAGCATGAACATAAAGAAGGTCATAAACACGAACATCACCAAGAGCATCATCATAAGCATCATGAGGATCACAAGCACGATCACCATGAAGATCATAAACATAAAGAAGAGCATAAGGAAGATCATAAGCATCATCACGATCATAAACATGATCATGATCACAAAGAACACCATAAACATCATGAAGACCACCATCACCACGATCATCATGGTCACCATCATGGGCATAAGCATCATGAAGAACATGAACATCATGAAAGTCATCACAAGGATCATGGACATCACCATCTCAAATTTCATGAAGATACTCATTTAGGTTTTGGGGATCAAGGACATAAAGAGTTTACCTATTTCGGTGCAACACAAAATCACGAAGAGTATGCATTTCCTAAAGATGGATTGCCAGCATCAGAAACTGTAGTAAAGATTCAGCAAGAGCCTTTGGTGACTACACTCCCACCACAACCGTACGCGGAATAAATAGTACTGATATTATAGTTTTTTCCATTAACAGTGTACAATAATTGTAAAAAAATTAATTTGTTAATCAAGATTAATTTTTTTTTGTTTTGTTGCCTCTTGAATTAACGTTATTCTCAAGCCTCAGTTCTTTACGCTTTTTTTAAGCATTTACTTTGTCAGAGGCCTAAACATACTTTTATTGTTATTAATAAAGATAATATTTTTTTTTCAATAACGAAGTTACTTTTTATTTATTCCCATATTATTTATCCCCTTACTAGACTCTTAAGTTTATGATATTTATTTTCTTTTCTTCTTCTTAAAAGAATATAGATACAATATTAATTCAAATGTAGAAGAATCTATTATTGCAAGTTTAACTGTAAATATAGAAAAATATATAAGTTTTAGGAAGGTTCTCTTATTTTACAAACCTGATTTGTAACTTTGTTTCAGGTGAGAAGTAGATTTCAAATATGCTTTAGTGCAACTAAAATATATTGAAATGTATAAATATATTTAACTGCATAAGGTTTTTTATACTTTACTGCAAATATTTATTTAGAAATAATATGTAAACAATGAGGGTGAGGAGAGACCAGACTACTCCATTTTGAACTCATCTGTCCGGGAAATGATAGTCCTAATTTATCAATATTATCTTTGACATCTTTTCCCTGCCATTCTACCTTCGCCTTACTTGTCTCGTAAACGTTAACGCGCCTCCACTCCACTACTCTACCTTCGGATTACCTGAATAGTTAAAATAAATTTCGTCTGTCTCCAACAATTTTTTATTAAGTTAGTGTACAGGTGAGGATGCTTCTGATTGGTCAACTGCTTCGAGAAAATTTAATCAGGTAAATCGAAGGTAGAGTGGTAGGAGAGAGCGACCGGAAAGAGTCAATGTTAACCAATCAGAAGCATTTAGTTATTCTCATCTGCACACTGACTGACAGAGCCAAACGTCGAGTGGTAAGGTCGTAAAACTCTTATTGTTTACGTATTAAAATAAAAATTTTTAGAATTTTAATGCGAAATTTAGACAAGATACATTGTCGTTACGAAGAAATGTAATTGAAAAATTAAATTTTTGGTATACAAGCTAATATTTAGTAAGTTTCTACGGTAATTTATAAATAATATTTCAAAGCTATAGCATATATTTTTTACATATTAATATTAGTTTTAAATCTGACTACATACAATATTTTTATTTTATAACAGATAAAGTGCCTCGTATCTGGATTTTTGTGGCTATTCATAACGGCACAGTTTGTCGAATCTGCCAACATCCGCCAAGGTCTCGAACAAAATCGACCATTAAATGTAATCAGCACAACACAAAATATACTTTTAAATCAACCACACCTTCAACAAAAGCGCCAACTCGACAGAAACAAGAATTTTGGTTTAAACTTAAATATTGCAAATCCATTTCTATCAGCAACACCGCCTAGAATTCATGAACAAAAGCATTCAAAACGCCAGAATGAAACATCCACGACTGCGTTTTCATCGATTGCAACAGCAGGTCTACCGCTAAATAGACGTGCACAGTTGGACAATTTACAAGACTCCACAACATACGTTCAATACCTTGGAGGAGCGCAACCAGCTTATCATCATAGTCATCTCGGTCAACATCACGGTCATGATCATCACCATGGCCATCATCATGGCCACGATCATCATTCACATCATGATCATCACGAAAAACATAAACATGATCATGGCCATAAACATCATCATGGTCATGATCATAAACATAAGCATGGCCACCATGAGGATCACAAGCATGACCATAAGCATGATCATAAACATGGCCATCATCATAAGCATGGCCATCACCATGATCAGGATCATAAACATCATCATGAACAGAAGCACCATCATGATCATGAGCACAAACATAAACATGAACACAAACACGACAACAAGCATCATCACGAACACAAGCATAATTCTGATCATCACCATAAACATGGACACGAGCATGGTCATCATCATAAACATGGGCACGACCATAAACATAAAGGAGACCATCATCATCATCATAAGCACGCTCATCATAATGAACATCATCATCACCATGACCATCATCATCACAATGAGCATCATCACCATCATTCTCATAAAGAAACCGAGTCCCATCATCATCATCATGGACACGAACATAAAAATGATCACAAGCACGCACATAAACATGATCAACATCATCATCATGGACATGATCATCATCACAAACATGGTCATGAACACAAACATGGACATCACCAGGATCATAAACATGATCATGGTCATGAACATAAGCATGGACATCATCACGACCACAAACATGGTCATCACCAGGAGCATAAGCATGGTCATCATCACGATCATAAGCATGGCCACCATCATGATCATAAGCATGGGCATCATCAAGAGCACAAGCATGGGCATCATCATGGTCATGATCATAAGCATGGCCATGAGCATAAGCACGAACACAAGCATGGACATAAACACGGACACCACGAAGACCACCATCACCATCATCATCAAGAACATAAGCATGATCATCACCAAGATCACAAACATAAGCATGAACACCATGAAGAACACAAGCATGGTCATCATCACGACCACAAGAATGATCATCATGAGCATCATAAACATCATGAACATCATAAGCATCACGAGGATCATAAGCATAAGCATGAACATAAACATGACGAACACCATAAGCACAAAGAGGAACATGGACATCATCATGGACATGGCCATCACCACAAACATCATGAAGATCATCATCATAAAATTGATGAAGATCACCATCATAAACACTTCCAGAGTCATCTTCATCATTTCGATGCTACGAAAATTCATGAAGAGTACGCATTCCCTGAGGACGGAGTCAAAGTGTCCGAATCTATTAAAGTTACTCAAGAAACTCCAGCAGAGACTAGTTCACCAAAAGGGTTGACGATTCAAGTGTAGTAGTTGTAGTTATAAATATTTGTTACTCATACAATGTAAAAGAGCTGTTAAATATGTAAAAAAGAAAATGTTTGAAATAAATTTATTGACTTTTATTAGTAATACTAATTTTTGTCTACAATGTGTTATAAAATTACCACTGTATATTGGTTATACAACACCTAAAAGTAACTAAAATCTTTTCTTGTGATTCGCGAATACTACTAGTTTTTTTCTATCAGTGTCTTTATCCTAAATTATTATTATACCTATGACTACTAAAAAAAATATTTTATCAATAATATAAATAAAATTGGAGATGTATTAGCTAAAACTATATCAAAAACAATAAATCCTTTTATATTTAATGAAAAAAATTTTGATTCGCGTCCCTTCAATTCTTCGATTCCCATCCGTACCAAAGCACGATCCAAACGCACCGTAACATTCCGCACCGTAGTATCAGCACTCTATACAGAGAATCCAATTCTTTTGCTTTTCGCTGCATGGAGGTCATCGAGGCTTCGGCCTACGTACGCTCAACCGAAAACGCTCCAGGCGACACATACTAGAAGTTCTTCCCGGCAGCAGTAACAACAACCCACCAAGCAGGCGAACTTATGCGTATGTGTTCGTGCGTGCATGTGTGTGTGTATGTGTGTGTGCGTGTGTGTACCGACTGCTGCACGAGCTCGCGCTGCTGCTCGCGAGTGCGATGGTAAATTTCGTTTAATGGTCAATAACTTCTTGGTACGTCGGACAGATAACACACAAGTGAGCGCTGGCTGGCTGGCGTACGTTTACACATACGTTGTTAGTGGACCGAAGCAGCAGCCGCAGCAGCAGCAGCAACAGCAGCAGCAGGAGCAAAGAACTTTGCACTGACTGGCTGGCACACGTATAATGCAGCAGCGGCAGCGGCAGCGACGAGACCAAACGATAAATTGTCGTAGATGTGAGTGAATAGCGAAACTTCGCCAGAGCCGTGAGCGCGAAGCGCAGATATCTGCATGCTAGCTACCGGTATTCTCGCGAGCGACGCGCACTTGTTCACTGTGCGTATAAGGCGATAGAAGTATGCTTTCGGAGTAATGTAATCTTGGAGCGCGGGGCCAGTTTATGTAGAGGAGCCTATGGCGCGGAAGAAATGGGGAAGAATATTATTTTTGCGACGAGATAATCAGGCGAATGGGATTTTTCGAGAAGGAGTGGGTTATGAATTGCAGTAGATAATGTCTGGGAATGGTAAGACGGGCGGAAATTTAGGAGCTACTGCTTTAGCTGTCTGCTGACAAACAACAACTTAATCTTAAAGTGATTTAGGGTTCTCTTAGTGCTTTTGATGGCTGTAATAGAAGCAAATGTTGTATTTTTAAATATATTATTATGACATGGTTTTATTACAATATTAAAAGCTACAGTATTAAAGGACCAGTGCTTAAAGTGGCTTCTAGTTACATATTACAATCCTTAATACCCCATCTATTGGCATGCACTTTAATAGGGACATCCACCTTAACATTTATTATTAAATAATATTGATCCTATTTACCCTGGTGGAAAATAATCGGGAACTATGTAGATCTATGTAGTTTGCCATGGAAAATAATCAAGACCTACAAGACTGGATAATTTCCTACCAGGATATTTATATAAATAAATATTTTGCGGTATGTTACCATAGAGAAAAATAATCTGTATCTATTTGACTTCAAAAGTTTATAAAATTACGAAATTATACAATTTATCGCTGAATCAACAATATATTACTTTAACAAAAACGAAAAATTTTTTTGTCTTAAATATTTTTTAAGTATAACAAATTCTTCTTTGAATTTGCAAAATACGCATTTGATCAAACATAATACTTCATCATCTGACTACAAAGATGCCTTCTTAGAGTCTTATCCTTTGAAAAACAAAACACAAAAACTGAATTTCTCATATCAAAAACCTCCAGCTGCACCGTTACATTCAATAAGCCAAATACAGTTACACCGCTCCTCTCCCTCATGAAAGACCCAAGATTCCTCCCGGAACCCTTGAACCCGGCTCCTATACCTTCGTAATCCCATTATCCCGCGGCTCACCTCTCTCGCGGGGCACTTTGCGTAACGGCGGCGACGTTTTCCCAGGCCGCGACAATGCTTGAAAATTTCATCACGCTCACACACATACACACACACACACACACATCCCTCTCACAGTACAGAATCTTCCACCTTCTACACGCAGTCTTACGTATACATACCCGGCGCTTTTTCGATTAGCAGCGCGGCTGCAAATTGCACGTATACAGCGTCTCTCAGCTATCCCCCGGAGATGTCATTACGCGCTCCGTCCTTCATCCCCGGCTGCTCCGAGCACCAGCTCCGCGCGTATAATTATACGCACGAGGAGGGAGAGCATATCGACGCGACCGCGAAGGTTTCTCGATTAGGAGTTTCGCGCGCGCGCGCGCGGCAGCGCATCCGGCACCTCGCCGCGCGACGTCCTTGGATGCCTTTGGCGAATGTTTAATGGAGACGCGCACGGGGAAAAAAGAAGGAGGCGAGGGACTCGGCTCGCGACGCGGTAATTATCGTAACGCGGGCAGTAGCAGCACACACACACACACACACACACGCGACAGAAATGTTATTTTGAGTCTTCTTTTTTTTGTTGAGGGGACGGCGTGTGTTATTAGCTGTGTGTGTTACGGTTTTTTAATGTTATACTGTTGTGCGGTGTGGACGATGTGGTATATACTGCTGGAAATAACAATTTTGATGATGAAGAGAAATTGGTTTAATATCGAGGAGGCCTTTTATTTTGAAATGTCAAAGGGAGATTTTCTCATTAATAGTTGTGGATTAATAAATATATTTACGGGATGAGAGCACTCGTGCAAAAGCTATTAATTTCGCGGATGCATTTGTAGTTGATAGTTGAATGTCCGTCAAAGTAACAGACAAGCTTAAATAGGTTTTTTAATTAGAAAGATTGTTTATTAAACTTTTTTGTATACTAAAACCATATATTTTCTTCTCCATTAACATTTTAGGTAGCACTTATAAATGTTGTTGTCTTCATATCGTTTTGCAAGAATATTTTGATGCTCATTACGAAATATTAATAAAATGATTTAAATTTTGAAAGATAGTTTTGAAACTCAATATAAAAACCAAATATTCAGGCGATTTAAACACATTCTTGTATTAATAAACAGCAAATGTAATCGTTTTTGAATCGTTAAAAACTTGCCATCGCGGCGCTACCGAGCCCGAGCTAAACGAGCATTTCATTCTAAGGGGCATCGATTAATCAAATTAATAAGAACTTGAATAACTCGTTATAATAACGATAAATTTGACTTTGTTTTAGTTAACATTTTAAATATTCTTATATAATTAATATAACAATGAAATATAGAAACAATAAAATACTTGTAAGCGTTACCACAACAAACAAAAAAAATGTACTTCTACTTTTAATTTAATAATTTAATGGTGAAAAAAATAATTTTTCATCACGTTACAACACATTCTCTCCCTCAACCTTAAAAAATCACTCACTCAATCCTAAGACACACCTCCTCCCCCCACATATCTCTCCAGTTACATCACACACCCATGACACTCATTTCCAAAAATAGCCCTTCCACCCCGTCCCCCTTTCTACAAAAAGCCCACGTGAACCCAGCATCACCTCTCTCCGCGCTCGTCGCAAAATTCCACTCTCCTCGCTTACCTCTATCTTCAAAACAATAGCCTTCCCTCCCCGCGCGGAAAGCCAACCTGTCGCCGCACACGAGCAGCGGGCACCTGCTCCTGCTCCTTCGTCGAGCATGAATTATTTAGAAGTCCGTCGAGAGAGAGAGAGAGAGAGAGAGAGAGAGAGAGAGAGAGAGAGCGGCGCGACGTCGGCATTTTGCCCGGCGCATCCCCGAGACCTTTGGCTCGTTTGGCGCGGCCTTGAGGCAACCGCCGCCGCCGCCGTCCAGACGCGGACGAACAAAAAGGAAGAGCGCGCGGTCGTGCACTGCTGCAGCGGCACCAGCGGCAGCTTGACCGTATAAGCGGCGGGAGACGCCGTTGTTGGAGCGAGACTTTTGCGCGCGTGCTCTATACGGCTCTTTAATTGAAGGGGGATGTGAGAGAGGAGTAGAGGCGTTGTGCCTTGGCTGATATGCGGTGGAGATGGATTTTTTAAGGGAATGTCGCGAGGATTCTGAGGATTGTTCTTGGTTTTTAGGATGGAGTGGATGGTACTTTTTTAGCGATTTGGATCTAGAAAATTAACTAGATAACTCGATTTTTTCAATTTTTAGCTGATGTGAAAATGAAAGCCTTATACACGTGAAAAATTTGTTAAAAAAGATTGAGAAACTTTAATACAATAATAAAAAATATGTAAAAAAATATTACGTTAAGTAACTGTTTGATTGTACAAAAATGTAAAATTTTGTGCTATCATAGTCTCGTTAGGAATTATAGTCATTTTATATCGAAATGGTTTACGGAAAAAAATATTCCAACTGTCAATTTCTGAACGAGAAGTATTTTTATAAATAGTCTGATTTCTACCAGCTGTACGGAAAAAAATATTCCAACTGTGAGAGCTACAAGATTGCTTATCGGCATTTTGTTACGAAACGTTCTACAATTACAGTTGATGCAGCTACAAATGTCTAGTGTAACAGTAACAATTGTATTTGTGGCAGTTGCACGTTGTAGTATGTCTCAATTGCGGCTATACTGCAGCTATAATTATTGTTTGGCCATCTGCAAATTTATTTCCATGTGTAAAATCTAACTACAGTAGAAATTCGATAATTCGAAATGCCATGAAGCAGTGGAAAAAGTTGCATTATCGTCAATTCGAGTTATGTAATAGTGCAAAAGTGAGAAGAAGAGTTAAGTTACAGAAAAACTTACATGTAACGCAACTACAATAAAATATACATATAAGCATAATGTAAATAGATACATGCAAAATATAAAACATTCGTTTATATTGGTAACAAAAATACTTATAATTTTTTATTATTAAATGGTTGATTTTTTGTATTTTATAAAAGTTTAGTCCGTTCGGAATAATAATACTTCTAAATAAAAAAGAAAACAATACGAGTTTTGGCAGATACCAAAAAATCGAATGATCAAAAATTCGAATTATAAGGCTGCCACTGTATATAAATGTTGATTGTAATTGTAATGTACATAGACAATGATTGCTAGAACAAACGATAAGAGTTTGAAAGTGTAAACTTAAACTATATGTACATTAAAATATTTTACACTTCTTTGTTACTGCTGTATCTAATCTTAATACGTAGTTTATCAAAATGACGTCACTGAACGTCGAGCGCCAACTAATGAATAATTTTAAAAATGAAAGCAGTCATGCAAGAAGGCATAACAAATGATAGACACAGCTAAAAATAAAAGATAGCAACAAAAGAGAACGAACAAGAGAAATAGACATGGGCATAACGCAAAAAGAAGAGAACAAATGATGAAAATCAGCTCAGAATACAGGTATAGAGTACGTGCGAAGTGAGTGAGGCAAAATTAAGAGGCAAAAAACGAAGAACGATACCGAGAAGTATGGACAGATGGCAACAGGCAGAGAAAACGTATATCCATTTATACATCGGTCGAAAAGAAGAAAGAGAAAAAAAGAAAAGCAGCCGGAACGCTTTACCTTTAACCCAAGCGCATTATGCTCGCGCGGTGCCGGTGCGCTCTGCGAGCTGCGGGCACGAAATTTATCGGAGATGTAAAAGTGTCAGTAGTTATACGGATATATTTTAGCCTCCATACTCGGTGCGCCTCATCAAGATCGTAAATTTTGACGAGTTTAATGCCTCTCGAGGCTGAGCGAAAAAACTTAACGACGCCGGCCTATGCAACTTTTGTTATTTCAGTTTGCAATGGGTAATCGCGGATTGATATAATTCAAATGCTTTATACCCGATGATGAAGTTCGATGGAAAAACTGTACGAGCTCTTTCTTCGCGCGCACGGAATTCCGAGGTTATTTTCAATTTTATAATCACAATAATGCGCGAGACACTCTCGACGTCGACAGATTCCCGAAGTAATTTATGGCTGGAAAATACCTTAGATCCAACAAAAAAAGAGTAAATACAATTACTTATAAGTTTCTCGAACCTCATTCATTATCAGTCGCGCTGACAGCAGCTGCCGTTCGATAATTACAAAAGCGGCGACATTAATTAGTTTCGTTTTCCTCTACCCGTACACGCCGTAAAAAGAATAGAAGGAAAAATAGGCTCGCGCGCGCGCGCGCACGACCGTTTGTCCCGTCAATTATTCTCTCTCGCATTATTCGCCCCGCATTACTTTCGCGCTGCTGTCCCCTTCTCGAATAAGATGCAGTAGACCGAGTGCATTATCGTCGCGACTGCGCACACGAACACATACACGAACACATACACACATATGCACACACAAACATACGTACATATACACACATACGTACATATACACACATACGTACATATACACACATACGTACATATACACACATACGTACATATACACACATACGTACATATACACACATACGTACATATACACACATACGTACATATACACATATACGTACATATACACACATACGTACATATACACACATACGTACATATACACACATACGTACATATACACACATACGCATGTGTACCATACATAAGTACCCAGGCATACGCACACATTCACACACACGTACATATACACATACATACATGTAAACATGTACACTTACATCAATACCCACACATATATACGCATACATACGCATACATACACATACACACGCACACAATCAAAAACACACACACACAAATATACACATACATAGACACTAAATATACATATATATGAAGCTCCCGAGTTCTGCGATCGATTTCACGAAGCCGGAGTCGAAAGTGTTTTCCACTGCGCGACGGCCGACATTTTTCTCCTCCTGAATTTAGTTAGCGCCGGATGATTGCGGTACTCGGGCCACAATGGAATATGCATGCGCGCGACTCGCTCGTGAATAATTCCGCTGCGCGCGGGGGTCAGTTTTACACGCGGAAACTGGGCTGCCGCTGCATACGATTTGCGAAAGTTTATATAAAAGGGAGAAAGCACTTGGTGCACCCGAGGAGCTAGGATGTACGCGCGGATGTCTTGGCATTGACTGTTTGGCAGTGAAACGCGCATTTGTTTTGCTGTTGTGGCGATTTTTTTATTCCCTGCGAGACGTAGGTTTTCGTTTATTTTTATTTGATTTATTCGGTGAAACGCGCTGCGGCACACGACTTTTATGGCTGCTGCAGCCTTAGGCTTGTTTCTTTTTGGAGCAGTCTGCGATTTTTATATAGCGTTCGAAGAAAATAGAAGCTGGCTTTAGAAAATAATAATCGGAAGATGAATGTATGTATCTTGAAACATGTTTGTTTCAATAATGAACGAGAGATGTGATTTCTTTGAAAAAAAAATTAGGTTTCCTTCTCAATAATTGGATTATAATATATTCCAATCTGATAAAACTCACTTTCATTAGATCGAATATCAGGATCGTTCGAAATAACGCCGTCATGCGTACGAAAGCGCTTAAGCTCCTACGATTTCAATCGAACGCCGCGACGATCATGCATTTTTCACTATAAATATATCCGATAAAATCTGTTGAAAGGGCCGCGCGCGTAATTTTCTAATTAATTATAAATGTACACCTCGTTAAAAGATTAAAAGTGAAATAGAATGGCGCGATGGCAAAGTGAAAAGGCACATAAAACTACTCGAAGCGTTCGTAATGGAACTCGACAGTGCGATCGTCTTTATCAGTTACCGATCAATATACCTTCCCGATCGGTTCTGATCGATCGATCCGCCGATCAATCGGCTTTTGCTCGAGGTGAATTTCGATTTCCAAGTCCTTCGTGGACTCGCCTTTTGACGATCGGTCTCGCGAGTGAAAGCATTATAAAATCCTCGCGCATTATAAATGCGCGCTCGCTTCGCAATATCGGCGAAAAATCTTCAGCGTCATCGCGCGCGAACATGTATTCATCGAGATACGAAAGAAAGAGAATTTTCGCGAGCAGATGAGGCTCGGTCTTTCGTTATTTTTTGCCCGTTCATTTATTAATCGAAGAAGACAAAGTGGTTTGCTCGCAGACCCGGAACACGGCGAGTTTGTTCCTTAGAGAATATAGCCGATGACGTACGTACAGGCCGCGCATCCTTTTAACAGTTTCACTTTGACTTTCAGTTTATTTCTGGGAATTATCGAACGCGAATAAGTAAGGCAGTGCGTTAATGTATCTCCTTTGTTTCGAAAACACTTTAATAAAAGTGAAATAACCATTATTAAACGGAATATAGCCTTATGCTCGGCCTTATGTGTATATATATGAGTGGTCTTACGATGCTCGTCTATTTCTACTGATAAGGGCCCTTTGGTGTTTTTCGACTTAATGATTTTTCTTATTAATTTTATTTTTATTAATTGTATTCACTATTTTATTTCTTTACATAGAACATAATAATACGATTCGTTTTATTCTATATCACTATTTTAAATAAAATAATAAGATTTTATGCAAAAAGTGTTTTTGTTAGTCATGAGTACTCTTGAATGTTTCATTAAGGTGAATTGTTTTATCAAAGTCTACTGTATGTTAATATAAAATATTCCTTCATAACACATTAAGGAATTTGAATGGAACTCTGACGATTTCCCTTTTAAGGTATTTCAATCAAACTGCCGCTTTTATTCTTATTAAATTAATTTTTTTAAATTAAGAAATATATAAGATTTGCTAATAAAAATACGGTATGTCTATTAATTTTTAAATATATATTTTTTGCTAACTTATAAATTGTAAAGTGTTATAAAAAGCGACTTTGTCATTTTCTTAGCTTTGAAAATGTGTTGGAATTTATACTAAAAGAAAACACGTTAATTTGAATAATTTTAAATACACAAAAATTAAAAGTAAATAATAATATCTAAAATTTCACCAAGGAGCCATTTCATTCAAGAAACTATCGGTTCAAAAACATTTCCATTTCCTCAGTTTCACCTAAATACAATAAATACAAACATAACCCACAAAGCTGACCAACTGATCTCCATATATACCCACGAACCTCGCGCATATATTTTCAAACCATCGCTCCTTCGCATCTTTCAATACCCCACGATAATACCCCCACCACCGAGTCGCGACTCGCGGATCGTCCCGTCCACGTCTCAGACAACGAGCCGCCAATACTAAATATGGCCACCCTTCGTCATCTGTCAGCCGCTACTGCTGCTGCTGCCCCCTACTACTGCTTATACTTGGCTGCTGCTGCTGCCACCGATGCGTTGGCTTTCGTCTTCGACTCGCGTTGTGTGTGTACCCACGCGCGTTGCTATTCCGATCGCGCGGTTCGTTCAGTCGGCCAAATCAAGCCCGCGAGCTCGTTTGCTTTGCTTTGAGAGTTCGAAGCTCCGCGGATCGTCGTGGTATTTCGTTTGCGAGCGCACGCACGCGAGCGAAATCGCGAGGCACGCGAGTGATCTTCGTTGGGATAGTTGAGCGTCGTTTTGAGAAAAGTATTTTTTACGTGATACGTGTACCTGTGACTGAGTATAATAGTTTATACGTAAAAGGTATACCTATGACTTTGAGTATAATAATTTATACGTACAGTGTAGTCCTGTGACTTTGAGTATAAGAGTTTATACGTAAAAAGTGTACCTACGACTTTGAGTACAATATTTTATACGAAGAAACTTTACCTGTGACTTTAAGTATAATATTTCATGCATAAGAAGCATACCCACCTCGTCATCTCGAAAAGTGTGCATCATCAAAAGCTCCGAATTCGATGAAGTCCTGCATAAATTTCTCCAAAGAAAGACAGATCGCATTGCGCAAAAATCGGAGAATGTTTTAAAAATCCCACGGGCAGACATGCTTACAAAGTTTCTTGCGGAATCGCGTCAGAAGATAGAGGAGAGGCGCGAGGCGCTGCCGGCGGTGAATCACGCTCCTCTTTTTTTACCGGTGAATTTTTGGTAAAACGGAGTGAGAGACAGACAGAGAGTGAGAAGATTCGAGAAAGAGCGCGCATAGAGCGAGAGAAAGGATACGGCGCGATGCTGTCGCTCGGAACGTTTTACGCGCTGGCGTTGTTGCTCCTGCCGGTCCTCGTCTGGCTGGCCAAAGTCGTGAGGAGGAAGCCCTACGTCGACGTCTTCTTCGGCATTGCCCAAGTCGCGAGGTACGAGTGCGTCAAACTTGATTTGTTTTTTAACGGAGGGTTTCTTGCGGTTGCTCGAACAGTGTTTACTCTTTTTGTATTGTGATCAGTTTATGTCGTGTAATGAATTTCATGTAACATACAAAATATAAATTTGTTGGTAACTGCATTACAATTTACATTTTTTTTTGCTTATTTTACCGTCATTAGAATTAATGTCTTTCTGACAAAAAATTATCTAAATTCCTGATAATCTAAAAAAAAGTTTATATTATAATTAAAATTAAAAATCTAGGAAATCAGTAAAAATGTAAGTTAAAATAATGGAATAATAATATTCAATAGGTACCATTGTTTTAGCTCATGAAAAAAGTTTTTCTTAGCTTTTCAAAAATATATTGAATTTTGATTTATCATAATCTTGTTCTTGGTATTATGAATTATATACGATAAAGGACCGAGAGGCTAGACTAAACTAGTTTTCTACCAGAGCTCTTTTCTCATTCGTTATTAAAATAGGACATAAACAATGATTAGTTATTAAAACATTTGAAATAACATGTAATCTTAACTTTTTCAAATGTTCATATTTTTTTCATTCCCAAATACTTTTAACTGACAGTGAATCCCATCAAAATAATCTTTTTTCTTAAACTTAACTTTTACATAATTCTAAACTACACAAAAACAACCAATTAAAACTCGCACTCAAGCCCTCATGTCTAGCCAAACAGCATTCGGACTAATTACCGACAACGCGCCTGCATCTGCACTCGACCCGTTCTAAAATTAAGCCGATACAGCTCAACGATCGAAGATGAAAGACGGCTTCATTACGCAGCTACATCGTATCAAAAGGGGCCATTCAAAATTCGTGCACTGCAAATGCCGTCAATTTTTCACTGTATAATTAAAATTCATGTCTCGCGATCCTCCACCAGTGGCTTTCGCTCGCGTACGCGGCATCAAGGACGCGGGAGCACGCGCCCGGGGTCGCGTTGCAAGACCTCGACGAGAATAGCCGGTCGAAGGGGGTGGAAGCGCGGGAAAATACTCGTATACGTGGAAATACGTCGAATGGCGTTTGCGCTTTTATTTTTAATCGCGAAGTCTGATTTCGAGAAAGGAGAGCGCTTTAAAGAGTTTCCGGGCTAAAAAGAACTGAAGTTAAGTGTGTTTTTTTATTAACACTGAAGTTGAGTGCGTAATTTTAAACACTTAAGTTGATTGACCTTAGTGGTCTTTTTTAGTACAGGTTAATTTTAAAAAGTTTTGGTTCGTTTGTTGACATTTTATTGATAATCGTTGTTCGATAAATAATTGTTTATTGATATAGTGAAAAGGCTTATACAACGGGTTTGATGCATTTGTGAATTATGTAAGATATAATTACTTGCCAAATATGTCTGTATATAAAAGAAATCGCCGAGTATTAATAGTAATGTTAAACAAAAAACATTCTTATTTTGCCAATTTTAAATCGAGCAAAATGCGGAAGAGGAAGTAATTTCAACTTATAGTGCGCCAATGAAGTCTCAATTAACCGTTTATTAAACAAAGTTTATTATAGAAATTTATTATCTACAGAAACGCATGCTTGCTTCAGAAACCATTTATAATCCGTGTAATGTCTGACGAACTAAATAATCGCAATGTTCATCCTAATCACAATTTCCTGTATCCGAAATCTGACAAAGCTAAATTTTCCTCCCCGTTAACCTACTAGAATAGTAGCAGTTCTAAATAGAGTAAAGAGATAGCAATTGTCGAGAAACTTGATTAGCACTGCAGATATAATGAAAGATAAGCAAAATGAAAAAATTTCTTGGAGTGCGTCCTACTGCATGTATCACAGTAATCAATTATCCTTAATTGAAAAAAAATACACTTATTATGAAACGTTTCACTTATCGTACATAATGTACATGTATTACTGGAAAAAAATGTCTTTGTATTTGAAAAATTGTGATAATATTTATGTGTACCTACATTTGTTAATATAAAATCATGTAAAAAGTCCAAGAATTTGAGATCACGTGAAATTGTATTCATTCTTTGGCATCATGAGTATTGAGTCCTAACCTGCGATATAGGACAACTATTTTTACCATTGTAGTAATGATAGTATTGCTATAACTAACTTTTCTTTCTCTGCGTTTGGTTAGATGAAACGATTTTCGGATTAACCAGTTTCAAAGCAGCCAATTTTCGTAAAAATAACTCCTTCCTAATCTAATAAACCTTTCACAAAGAATCAAACTTCTTGCACCAAAGCACCAACCCGACTCCTCCTCGCAACAACGAACGACCTCGAAAAAGTCTCCCTCGCATCCTCCCAACTACGCAGGTCGCTCTCGTAGCTATGCACCGGCCTACGCCACACGTGCTCTTTGTTTCCACGAGATTCCTCGCTCCGCGAATCGCTCCGCTTTTGGCAAACCTCCGAACAATGCGGCCACGACGCGACGTAGTTTAAAAGCGCGCATTCCTCTCTCTTATCGTGGACGATGATGCGCGCGCGCGACGCGCTTTATTACGTACACGCGTAATATATACGCAAGCGAGCGAGTGGATAATCGAATTCTCGCCGCGTCTTCCTCGCGATACCGTGCGTGTATGCGCGCGGATATGTCAGGCGTTGGGAAATCAGAGGTAATTGTCGTGTACGCGATGGAGGTGCAGCGTGTAGCGTGAATGAAATTATCGGCGGGATGAGGATTTAGGGGGGAGAGGACGTGTGTTTGTTTGGGAAGGTTGATTGGGTTAGGAGAAAGTGCATAAGTCAATTTTGAGGCAGGTATGTTTTGAGTTAAAAATTGCGTAGGCATTGATTATGGTTTGTTTCATACTCGGAGAAATGGTTTTTTGAATTAGGAGGAAAAGTTTTGTATTATAATTTGATAAGATAAACGTAGTTTTGAATTAAAACTTTCTTATTGACTCGAAAGATTTTTTTTTATTCAATAAGAATATCTTCATCTTTTGATACCCAAGAAATTTTCAATCGAAGAGAATTCTACTCAAATCAGTATAGAAATTCCTTTGAAATCATGAATAGCAAAAGTTTTGGTTCGCATTACGACTAAAGATGCAACCAATGACGGCCGCAAAAAAATCAAAAATCCTTAATTTTGGGATTATCAATTTTTTCTGCATATTAAATATTTACATAAAAAGAATTCTATAAAATAAGGGTTGGAAAGTGGTTTGAAGTGAAGAAAACCCGTAAATCCCTGCAATATTTCATTATACCAGGATTTTTATAAGTATACAGGTGATACTATTTTTCTATTAGTAAATTACTCAGGATTATTCGTCTTGGTTCAAAAACCACTGATCTTATAAAAGTATTGAACACAGCGAACAACACATTTTCACAATTAAATGTACACATTAAAATACCTTAATGACGCCATAATTCCCGAACTCTCGCAATCGCATCTCCAAGAACTTGTATTCCCCGAAATCCTTCCTTCTCCTCGAAACTCGAATAAAATATATACAAAGGAAGTACACACATAAACCAATTAGCATACAACGAAATCCTTACATAAGCCCTCCTCGGCACACCGCCACATTTCACCTCGCTCGCCATTTTTCCACATCGCTGCAAACGCGGCGCCTCACAAAGAAAAAACCAACCAAGTCAGCCACAGCAGCAAAAAGAAGAGCGAGAGAGCGAAAGAGAGAGACCCTCGTGCATCATCTGTATGCAGCGCCCGCGCTATCATCGGTACAGTTCCGATGCATCTCCGCTTGGCGAAAGAAAGGAAGCCGCGAGCGCGATCATCCTCTTGCTTTGCGATTCAACCGAGAGAAAGTATAGTATATACCGAAGAAGAAACGGCGAAGGTCAGGCCCGTCTCGACTTTTCGACTCGCGGGACTTTTATATACCGCCAGGAGTCGGGAAAACGAAATCGAGGAAGAGCGCGAGTGTGTGTGTGTAGGGTATATGTATGATCGTCGATGTTTCTTTCTCACGAGAGAGGCCGAGCAGGATAAAAAGGTTACGAGCGCAGAAGCGAACGGTCGAAAGTTGCTCGGCTGCAGTGCTTTCTTGAGACGCGGGGGATTTTTTTTGCCGGGGCGCACACGGCTTTCCAGTTTTTTGAGATCGACGATTTCAGAAAAGTAATTAATGCTCACAACTGCGGAGAGAGAGAGAGAAATGGATATTTTTAGCTATAAGTGCGCTTTGCTTTCCAGTTTTTTTGAGATCGATGATCTCGGAAGAATAATGAATGCTTACACGCGGAGAGAAAAATATTGTGTTTGTGTACATAGCGAGCGTCCTGTATTATTACTTATGCAATACTAACATCTCTCAAAAGTATAAAAGACACCGACACAAAGAAACATTTGCTACAGAAAAAATTCAGTTTCTACAGAATTTCTTTCCAACTAACCTGCATCTACAAAATCATGAAATCTCTTCTATAAGAATAAACGTAAATTTGAACAACAGAAATATATATAAGTCATCTCCCGAAATCCACTTCAAAACATCTGCAACAAATCATCTCCCTCCTCCGTAAACAAAAAACGATCACGCCCGAGAACTCGCGATCCCGGTACACTCTCTCACGACGAAAACAAAGGAAAATCCAGCGAGATCCTTGCCCCGAAAGAAAAAAAAAGAGAGAAAAGCCAAACTCCCCCCCCCGCGGAACGATTCCTGCACTGCAGCCACGGCGCGGCTCGTCCATTCGGCAAACGCAAGAAAAAAAAAGAGCAGCAGCAGCAGCGTCGAGGCTTTCGGAATCACGCCGAGCGCGCGCGCGCGCGCGCACACTTTTCACATTCCTCATTATTCTCGGGACCAAGGACGCCCACTATATAGCAGTCGGGAATCGAAGAGCGCACCACGGCGCCCGTCGACGATTTATCAACGCGAAACATTTATCCCGCCGCGCGCGATTACCCCCGGCGCACGATCGCTCCTTTTTTCTCGTCTCTCCTTCTTCATCTCTCGCCTTTGTCTTTTCTTATTTTCCAAGGGGGAGAGGGGAGGAGAGGAGACGCCGAATATGGCGAGATGTTCGTTGTCGTTGTTTTTTTCTCTACGGTTTGGTTGCCGAGTCCGCAGGTCCCGTAACGAGGAGGGTACTGTTTTTTTTCTCGGTTGGAGTGCAGCAACGCCGCGCCGCTGGTTGAAATTTATCACGGATTTTAGTGTATTTATGAGTTCGATATGCGAGATTGGTCGATTATTCTTGTTTTGGACTGCTTTTTTTGAAGGGGCTTTTGAGTTGTGGGCGAGGGTGCTGGGCGGGGTCGCGAGGGCACCGATGACGTCCATGGAAAAAATATGATCACGGAGAAGATAGAAATGTTACGAGAGTATCAAAAATGGTACTGCTAGGTCAAGGTGTATTTTATATAGTGGACAAAGTTCTTATAATATTTAATATTACAAAATTATGTTGATTAAATTGCTTTCCGCATAAGTATGTTACATAGCAATACAGCGAACTTTTCTTTACATAAAATCTTCAAACCGAATACAAACTCTATCTAAGAATTTGCAAGAAAATTAAAAATAAATTAAAGGTTATATATACCTAAGTTTAGATAAAAATAAATATCTAAATTCTTAATTTTCTTGCAAATTCTTTAGTAACTATTAAGGTTTAACAATTTATTTTTAACTGTATACGATTTTAGTCATTTTATTACTACAAATTCTCCTCTTTATTCAACATTTTTTCGAATCATATCCTTTCCCAGCATTCATTCCACTCAAAAAGCTCACCACTTGTTTTTCACATAGATAAAACCCAATCCCGCATACTTTCCTCGTTCCTTATATACCCTCTCTTGCACTTTGCATTTGCCCCCCCCCCCCTATTTCTTACCCTGCACCGCCATACCTCATATCTCCTGCAAAATGCACATGCTGCACGCACGTCGCAGGAGCATCTCAAGGCTATCGTATTTTCATACGACGCGCACCACGACGATTTATATCGCGCCGGTCGCCGCGGCTCGATATATCGAAAAAATGCCCGTTTCACGAGATTTTATAGCCGTACCCTCGCGCACGGGTCTATTTTAACTCGCGTGCGCGCGCGCACCGGCGGACCGACGCGACGCTGTATATTACACGTACACGCGATGAATTTATGGATGCGGTTAATCGGAGACGATCCTAATTATTCCCCCGGGTGACGCGCCGTTCTTCTTTTGCGCGCTGCTCGGCTTTGACAATGCGCTCCTCGTCTGTATATTTTCATTGAAAGCGTACTTTGCATGCGAGAGGAGTGCTCTTAAAATGATATTGCGCTTGGAAGATTCACGATGGGGAGATAAGTTTTAGCGCGGTTTTGATATCGATGCTGCGGCTGCGGAGATATTTTGAAGAGTATGTTACTTTAAATTACGGTGCCATTATGCGGCGCGGGCGTGTTTTCTTTATTTTGATGACGTAAATTAAGTCGTTGAAATGGAGAGTGCACTGCCGGCTTTTATTATGCTCTCTCTTGGGTATGCAGATGGGAGTGAAATATGTTGTTTTCCGCGCATTGATATGGGAAAATTTATTTTACGACGGGAATGGTTGTATTATTCGCGTATTTGAAATTTATCACTCGATTGTAAATTTGAATAATAACGACCGTCAATACACTAAACCCATTGTTATATCATCATATTCATACTGCAATTGATTAAAAATCTATCTTTCTAAATAAAACCTTTAAATTCAAATAACCGTTTAGAAACTCTATTCCCCGCGCACACTCGAAAATGAAAAATTTAATTTCTCTTCGCAAGCTAATTAAACGTTACGCGTGTACACGAAACGCAACCATTTGCAACAAATCACCACCTAATTCGCGCACGCGATTCCCAATTCACCTCCAATCAAGCACTACCGCAAAGCACCTCTTACGTCACGCCCGCAAAACGCTCTCTCTCTCTCTCCACTCAATCCGCCTGCATCTCTCCACAAGCTAAAATCCTCGCCACGTATACAAAATACATTTCATACACGACTCGATAATTGGAGCCTGCCGCTGCACTCGCACAATGAGGATTAATCTCTCGCGCGTACGGGAGCTTTTTCTCGCGAATCTCCCTCTTTGCCCCTCCCCCCCCCCCCCCCCCCATTATTACGACTTCTCGGTGGATCCTTATCCGCGGCGGACTCCCGATTTATGCGCGCGAGAAATAGAAAGTGGCGCGGTGCCGTACGCTCGCGATTACGCATCTCGCGAGGAAGCGAGGAAAATTTTCTTCCTGCGTTGGCCGCGGATGTGGATATAAGAGCGTGCGGTTACTTGCCCCGGGAGACTCGGGAAATCGGTTAGTCTCTCACGATGTGCCGCCTCGAGGTGGATATATTTTAGGATTAGAATGGGTTTGCGTGGTTATAATGAAGCTGTTGTCGAGACATGCAAATTGAAATGTATTTATATATCGGGACAAATGATTCCACTGGTTGGATGACTGTGCGTTATTTGTTTTTAACTTTTGAAGAGTGTATATTTAGCATTCGAAGAAATCTATAAATGTGCGATTTTTTAAGCGGAAAAGTTTGGGGTAAAAGGAAATTCTACTGTAAGTTTCGTGCTGTAATATAAGTGGCAGATGATACATTGTTGTATAAGTAGATTGATACCGAGTCTAGTAAGACGCGCATTTAGCTGTATATATTTCACTCGAATAATATTTTAGCCTAAATTAATAAATTAATTAAAATTAAAAAAATTAAACTGTATATGACTTGTTTATTTTAATCTGCAAAATAAGTAAACAATTTTTTCAATACTATGCAACAAAACCGAATTTACATAAAATAGATGGTTCTTTTTAATTAATAATTTTAATGTTTCTGAATAAATATTTTTCACATTTAGTAAAAATTAAGTAAATTTTCAAAGCGCTAAATTTATAAGCAAAGTATTTGAAATTGTCGTTCTTGTCCTCTCTTACAAACCCATCTTTCTAATTTCCAACGCTATTATCCCACGAAATCCAAATCGTTCGCGAAGATCCTCGCCGATTCATGCTTTCTATCATTCTTCCTCTCTTCTCGCATTTTTCCTCTCGCGAAGCCTATTACGGCTCGAGCGCGCGCGCAAATAGAGCTAAAAATAAAGCGCGCGCGCGCGCTTGCGAACAACGACGCCGCGCGTCGAGCCTGGGCTCGTCTATAACATCCGATTAGGAGCGATCGAGGAGCAGCTCCGTTCTGCGGCGGCGCCGACGTGTAATAATGGAAAGGAAGAGATTCGCTTTCCGTAATGACGGAAGGGCGAGGCTTCGGAGTAATACACAGGATGAGTGCGATACGATCGCCGAGCGTTTTATGCTTTATCGCGGGGTTCAATTTTAGCTCGGACGATGGTGGTGCGTCCTTTTTTTTTGTCGGTGGGTGGAACGCTGAGATTCAAGGTTAGATCTAGTGTAAAAGGTTTAAGCGGATTGTTGGACGTTTTGTTGTTGTTTCTAGTGGACAATTTTTATGTAAGGTTTGTGTGTAAGTAAGGATTTGTGAATAACGGTGGAGTACCCTGTGCCTTTTTAATAATATAGAGTTAGTTTTATGATGATTTACAACGCTAAGAAACTGTTTTTTATGTAGCTAACAAATTGTTTCGTATCTCAATTAATTCAATTATTCATAATTAAGCAAAAACTACCTTATTGCGCTAAAAAAATTAAAATAATTATATTACACGTATACTTTAAGTAGGTAATTTCATATCGTCCGCAACGACGTCTTTTCCCATGTTTTCTCAATGCGGCATCCTATTACGCGCGTAAAGCGAGCAAAAAAAAGCCATCATAAACATATTTTTCGCGCTACCTTTTCAAGGTAAAACATTGTAACGAGCGATACTTCTGCCCGTCGTCGAACGCGTCGTTGAATCATTTTGTGGTTTGCCGACGAGACGCGCGGCGCGTCAACCGCACGCGCGTAGATCAGACGTATAATTTTTTGTCCGCCCGAGCAGCTCAGAAAATTTCGTCAATTCAGGTGTTTCCCCACGATCAGGATCGATTTTCAGCTCGCCTCGGCAATATCGATTTCGCGTATTGGGTGTCTCTTCGTGAAATATCTGTCCTTTGGCGAAATTTATTATCCGTATAATATGATGTTCGTCGTCAAAAACAGTTTTAATAATTTTAATAATTATTATATTTAAGTTCTTTTAAAGCTAATGTGTGAGGAGACAATAATTATTTTTAAATTAACTTTATTTCACACGAAATGCAGCAGTGAACTGATCACTGTTCAATCTATCTTTCGCATGCATATCGATTATTTATCATCTTCTAAACCATTTCCCTTCTTTCATTGTTTTTGATATACATAATTAAAAAATCAAACACGCATTTTTTTCTACTCCAGTTTGCGAAAATTGTACATAGAAATTAATACACAAATTTTATTTTGACAGATAATAAGCAATTATATTTTATTCGTTCTGAAAATCAATTTTATTACATTTCAACTTTTTTTTCGGAACAAAAAACAAACTACATAAACGAACACGCATAATATTTTCTACAAATATGAATAACCAAATTTATATACTCAGGACTTATACATTATATTCCAAAGAGTATAAATTCAGCGAATAAAATCTCATTTTCTGAATTTATTACGCCCTTTTATAGTTCAATCTGACTTTATATAACTTCCCATGAATAAAATCTGCAAGCATACGAGCACAGATTTAATCGTTACATCCGCAGCTCGTATCTTATGATTGCGCAGCATCTCTCGACCCGCGGTTGCGCAAACGAAACGATCGCGACAATTTCCGCGTCATAAATATAACAAATTGCGCCTTGTTTTCTCTCTCTCTCTTTGTCTGTCATTTCTCATATAACATCATAGACGCACATTACTCGGCGCCGCCGTTGAATCTAGAGAAAGAGAGAGACAGAGAAAGATACATAATGATTCGCCAAGGCGCGTAAAGCACTTATCGGCTCCTGATGCAGTTTGTCCGAGGAAGCCATAAATGATACGCGCAACCGCCGCGCTTATTTTCTCTGCGTGTGTGTGTGTGTGTGAGAGAGAGCCGCCGCGTTCGCACCGGAAATGGCGCGACCGCAAGTGTGCAGGAGCTGATATTAGTTAGACAGGCGCAAGCGCGAGTTTCCTCGACACACGTGTAGTCTTAATTAGTTTAGTTTGAGGATGTAGTCTGGATGAGGGATTAGATTTAATGGGGGATGTATACGTGCTGCAGACATGGTGTATATGGCTTAAAGGTATAATTTTGTATGTTTAAAAATGAAGAGTACCGTTAGTTTTATGGAGAGGTTGATGAAATGTAGATGATTTTTGTTTACGTGGGAAAGTGCTTTTGGACGCGTTGAAGTAGAAAATAGCCGGATCCGGTCAGACGGATTAGTGATATGTATACATCTCACGTACATTAAACATGTGAATACTTCACCTCTAAATGAATTCTTTCTAGTTTCTTCTTAACTTCTAAAATACTCGAATTAAACACTGGTAGAAAATAATAATTTTGAGATTAGCAACTTATAGTTATATTTTTTATCGATTTTTGTAAAAAGGACTTCTTTATAATCTATAATGAGTATTAATTATCATTATTATAGAGAAATAAACTTTTTATTTCTATAATAAAATAAGTATAATAAAGCAAATACTACCTAGAACGAGATTTTTATTGCTAGTAGTCTTTTTCCTGTAATTAAATCGAATCAATGAAAACAATGAATCAATTACTATCTCCGCATGCAAACGAACGCTTAATGGCTCTTTAAATAGCAATGACTATAGAAACCGTCACGATCGCAGCAAATGATCATTAGAAGTCACTTTCCATTGAAACGACTGCAAACGATAAATTTCCCGCATTTAAACCCCTAGTAAAATCATTCTATACGTCCACGTCTATAACCATTCACTCTCTCTATCTCTTTCTTGGGTAATACAAATTATTTTTGCCCTAAACCGCGCTAGCTCGATATATCTCCTCTCTGCAGTACAAATCTCTAGGCGCCTCGCGGTATATAACCCTACAACGCAACTTGGAGAGTTGGGAAATTGTACCCCTCTATGATCGTCGTAACTCGACGATTGCGCAATAACACATAGGCGCACTCGCGGAGATAATCGATTTAGCAAGCCAATTCAAACGAAAATTCGTGAATTTTTCCAGCTAATTATAGTTTACTCTTGATAATTCGAAACCTAGAAGATTGATGTCTGACTTCGAACTATCGAGAGTTTTAAATTGTCGAACTTCGAATTAAGTATATATCTAAAAATTATCATAAATATGAAACATTTCAAATTATAAATTGTTTTCTTTAAGCTTATAAGAAATAAAATGTTTCAAGAATATAATATTAAAATATATGTCAGAAGTATATAATTCCTAAGAGTGTAATACCAAAATACAGAGTAATTTTCTTGGCTCTGAAATAGTATTATACATTTCCGAACACAGACAAGCACTTCTAATGCTGAAGGGATATATTTCAGTAACTATATTTCTCATTTAACGACTCATATTACGCCTCCTGTTCTTACTCAAAATCTAATAAATAATTTTATTATCGCAGTTTTATTTCCAAAAATTGTGAAAAAAATGATATCGAATTACCGAAACAGTATAACATTTTATAAAGTTTTGAATTAACGTGTGATCTTCACATTTGTTCATCATACACAAAGTGCAAGATTCTGAGCTCTATGTCTAAATTCTCTAAAATTTAAAATTATAATAAGTTTCGAATGAGCAAGATCGAGTCAGCTGCATAAAGTACCGCACACGCCGGGAGCAAAAATCGCGGATCCCTCGCCATTTACGCAGTGCACATCCGCGATTACGCGACGTTACGTGCGTCGTGGGAAGAGTACAGCGGCGGCAGCTCCGCGGGCTAATTCAATGAGTTGAACTCCCGCGGAGCTCAAACGAGAGTGAGAAAGTTGAGTGAGCTCTCGCCGAGTGCAAGAGGTAATCGCGATTGACGGAGAGCGATGACTAGGCGTTATTCCCCCGTGCCCCGTAGCACGCGGCGAAACCGGCGATAATTCGCGGTGCGATGGCTTTGGACGGATTTCGCAATGGGACGCGGCGAGTTATTAAGGGTGGTAATCGATTGTTCCAGTCGAATCGTTGATTCAACGACTTTCGTCGGATGTACGGAGTGGTTTTTGTAAGTTTGAAATTACTCGAAAGCGGTTATAATTGATTCCTTGTTTATTGGAATGATAGTTTTTTTGTTGTTGCTTTTTATTGTTGGGTATAGTTTGATAATAGAAAGTTTTGTTAGGTAACACTCCATTGACGATCGTTATCTCTGTTTTCATTAACTTTTCACAGAAATATAATAAATAAGCCGGAAACTTAGTGAGATATCGCGTAATTTTAATTTAATTACATACAATATAAATTTAAACTTTGGAGGTTTGAAAGCTTTGTTGATACTTTTTCTCCGGCGCGACGTTAAACTTCTTAATTTTGCCGCAATTACCTGATAAAATAAACTTACATAATTCCCCTTTATAATGCGCGAATTCATCAAAGCAAAATGTAACAGGGCAATCGCCGTAAAACCCCAATAAAAACCACTCAAAATCGCACTTTTACTTCCTCGTGCTGTCGTCATGGCCACAAAAATAAAGTCATCACGTAATAACCACCAAGAGACTTCCAACACCATTTATTTTCCTCCATCCAAGAAACTCTACCAACACCTCTCATCATTGACTCCCATCTCGGCTCGCGCAAAAAAAGTGAAAATTACCGGTAGCCATCGTCGTTCCAACTTTTTTTGCTGCTTGCGCTTCGTCCTCTCTCTCTCTCTCTCTCGTTTTTTTTCCACACTCAGAAAAATACGCCTCTACCGAAGCTCACCCCCCCTCCCACCGACGATTTGCGAGATTTACGGGTCTGCACGGGGAATACGGCGCGCGCGTGTGTGTACGGCAAAATTAACATCCGCCCGCGGCCGCGAGCATGCATGTATATGTACCCATGGGGAGATTTCATAAATCACGAGAGTCGCGCGCGCGGAGCGCATGAATTTTAGAGGCTTCGAAAAGGGCTCGATAAAAAAACAGCGCTGTACTCGTTGTTGTTGCTGTTTATTTCGCCGTGTTTCATATATATGCGAAGTGATGTCCTGTTATTAGTTTCGTTTTTTAGGGGGGGGGGGGGAGATTCGCGATAAGATAGCTGCGCAGCTGCGGTTTATTGGGAATAAGACCTGGGGAGTTGGGTATTGGTTGGTGCTCGTGTGCCATATGGTAATTTATGGTTGGAATGATATTGATAATTAGCATTGAATATATCATAGAATCAATTTGTTAGTACGTAAGATATATTGTACTTGTTAGGGAAATATGAAGAAATCTACACCTTTCTACAAGATTAATTTCTAAATATGATTTAAGAAGCTGCTGCAAATAGTCTCAAATTAATCTTTGTGTACTGATAAGTTTCTGCTTTTATTTTGAAACTTACAAATGTGCTTTATTATGAGTTTGTACTCAACCTTTTGTGTACCAATGTTGTACAAAATTTAATAAATTGATATCTTTATAGTAGATCCATACAAGTCCTGTTATGGTCCTATATTATAATATAGGAAACATCCCTGAAAAATTTCGAATGAAATCGTCGATCAGCTGGTAGAGCACTTTTGCATTCTCAAAGAGAATCATAACGACGAAAATAATCCACCTCAATATTGCGACGGACCACAAAGCGTCAAAACTGCCTGCAAGGGCAATACAAACATTCCGATGAAATTTTGTACGTATAATATCATATTCACCCGTTTGTAATTCATAATATAATTAGAATTTGGAGGTGATTGGCTAGTTTTCCCTATGTACTTATTAAAATTGTTGCACGCACAATAAATATCAATAAATACACAGTAAACGATTTTTGCAAAGTTACTAAGAAACCCAAATTTACATTTCTTTTTCTTATAACAGCATCACATTTTTAAGATATGAAAAGAAAATCGTTAACTGTGCACACCGAAAAATATCACGACTAGTTGGCTATACATACGAAACTGCAACGATATCATAATCCAAATAGCACAATATTCCACGAAGAGATAATAGAGCGCAATTGAACTGATGTTTCTTCTATGTTTCGATTGTTACAGGTCGGCCCTGCAGACGCTGCACAAGGTATCGAGCAAGGCGCGCGAGCAGAACTACTTTCTCGGCGGATTATCGCACGATTGGGTCAGCTACTATGAGCAGAGAATCGAGAGCGATCGCTCGTGCCTCAACGAGTGGCACGCGATGGACAATCTCGAGTCCCGCAGGCCGCCATCGCCCGACAGCGTGCGAAATAAGTGAGTATTTATATATTCGGGGAAAAGTGTGATATTTGTGTAAAAGGGGGGTGATTGCTTTTCTTGGAATTTTATTGAATGATCTGGTTTGAATATAGTTATATAGTTTATATTGTGTATTTTAGAGACTTAAGAAGGCCCTACTGCTTTCTTATGATTTACATTTCTATCAAAAATATTCAATTTTTTAAACATTGTAACCAAATTAGGTTGTCGAAATAGAATTTGGACATAAAATGATCCTTGCTCAAAGTAATTTAAGAAATCTAGATGAAACTTTGAGAATATATTCTTCAAGACATTTCAAACAAAAAGAATCGCTTTTATTTTTTAAACAAATCTTATTTTTAGCAAAATATATTTATACTTTTGGTTGTTTGTAGATTTAACAATATGTTAGCATATTTCTTAGAACCGTATGTCAATGTAGTATATATAATGACTATTTCACGTGTAGCTTAATCTTTTTCATTAAAAAATAATACATTATCTTAGATAGATTTTAATATCTCTGGTAGAAAATTATCTAATTTTATCTAGATTTCCTGCTTATAATCGAGGCTCCTAACCTAATAAGCCGAGAACCTCGATAATACTGGATAATTTTCTATTAGGGATGCTGGATAAACATGTTTGAAAATTATTCTGATGACAAATATTCCGTGCAAGTCGCAGTTTACTAAAATTAGGTATAAGTATATAGAAATTTCATCAGGAAGCCACTTTAAGTATTTATTGAAGTCGATGCTTTTCTTGAGTGCTTCTTATTTGTGTAAGATTATTTTCACGACAATGAGGAAATTTGTTAGAAAATACTTTTTTCGATTGCTTGTTTTGAAAGTAAACTAGTCAAAAATATCTCAGTGTTTAGATTCAGAATTAACAATATTTGAAATAACAGCTCTTAATACAATAATTCACCTTTCAAGAAATAATTCATAAAATAATCCACTCCAATTAATAACCCGCTCTTATAATTAACTTCGCGGTCTCTTTGTCCTTATGCAAAACACTTCATTCATCATTTACTCTCCAAGCAAAAATAGCAATCACGTGATAAAAGACACAAGCTCTCAAATGTCCAACTCCTCCCTAGACAACCAAATCTCATCCACCTGTTCCGCACGTTCTAATCGGTTAAACCCGAAAACTTCTCGCATCAGAGCCACACTCACGCTCTCTCGTTAAATCCGAAGGTATAGCGCTCCGTAAAAGGTTTCTCACCTTTGCCAGACGTCGCACGCGTCTTCGAAACTACCTCTCTCTCTCTCTCTCTCTCTTTCTTGAAACTCACGACTCTCGAGGGGCGACCGCCGCATCTCTCGGATTTAGCTTGGCCAGGCGCCAGGGCTCGTGTCGGTGGTTTGTTGACGCTTCTGGCTCGCCCGCGAACGTGTGCGTGCGCCTTTACGGCCGTCCTTGCAATTATTTCCAGGTTTCTGCGCGTGTCTCTCTCTCTCTCTCTCCTCTTCTTCTTCTAAACTCTCTTCCGTAGTTCGAGAAAAGAGCTTTTCGCGCGGGAGAGACTCTTTGAGCGGACGCGCGCTCCGTTCCGCCTTGCTTGGCCAACATTTTATTTTGTTTCGTGGTATATATAAAGCTGTGTGTGTGCGTGTTGGTTATGCTTTTTTGAACTAGGTAGAGAGAGAGAAAGAGAGAGATAGATAGATAGATATAGATACATATGTATTTACTTGTTTATAGAAACAAAACAATGTACAGTCATTTCCATAAAAGTATATCACATAGTTCCATATCTTCAAAATATGTTCGTCAGGTACAAATTATCACAGATTAAAGTACATAATTGCGTCGTATAAAATACATAATTGCGTTGTATAAAATACATATCGCGTCATTTCAGTTAAAACATCATTTTATCATCATTATTCACATGAGCGCTCGTGTACTGTCTCTCACACAGGCCTATACATAATAAAATAAAATAAAAAACTTAAAAAACTTATAAAAAAACTTACACTTGTAGAATATTGAAAAAATCACGTAATTTCAAGAGAAACTTGCTCGTCAGGTACTTAGTATCACAGTAATAGAATATTCATTATGTCAGTTTTTTAAAAGTTTGAACACTCACATGTACATTGTCACGCACACACACTAATTAATGAATAAATAAAAATAAGTTAATGATTAAATAAAATAAAAATAAATTAATGAATAAATAAAAATAAGTTAATGATTAAATAAAATAAAAATAAATTAATGAATAAATAAAAATAAGTTAATGAATAAATAAAAATAAGTTAATGAATAAATAAAAATAAATAAATAAATAAATAAATAAATAAATAAATAAATAAATAAATAAATAAATAAATAAATAAATAAATAAATAAATAAATAAATAAATAACGAGAGAGAGAGAGAGAGGCGAGTCACGCTAAAAGTGAGCTTTACTCGCGCGAGACGAAAAATCATTCAGAAATGAGTTCGTTGGTACGGCGGCCCGTTGGCGCGCGCGCGGGGTGCATGGGTCTATATTTAAAGCCGCTACTGTGCGCGCCGAATTTCGCTTCTGCGAGTTTTCCTTTTTTGGATTCGGCGCGACGTGGCTTTCTTTTTATAAACACGTTGCGATGTTTGATGACATTTGTTAGGCGATTTGTACGAAGCGTTGTGATTATTTATAGGGGAGTTTGGGGGGAGTTAATGAATAGGATGCATTGTTGATTGATGCATGGATGTGTTTGGTATGAATTTTAGCTTGAAAACAGATGATTAATTGCCTAGATTTTTCTAGAATATTTATTTCTCCACTGAAAAAAAATTGTTAAATCTAAGTAAACGTTTCCTTGAATTGTACTAAGAAAAGACTTATTTGATAATACTAAATATTTAATTATGTTTAGACTGGCATTCATCAATTCAATAAATATTTACTAAATTTAAGAAATATTTACTTTATTTAAGTAAATCTTTTCTTAGTACGATTCAAGGAAACGTTTACTTAGATTTAATACATTTTTTTATCACTGTCTTCATCTCAATTTTCACATCATTGTCGTCGCTGACTCAGTTTTTGATCAGCTAAGAGTAGTTCATTTATCAAACATTTATGTTAATAAAAATAGATCTTCGACTAACTTTCCAAAGTTTACACATAAATTTTCCAGTAGCAATTTACTGTTTCTTTAAATTAATCAGATTCTTTCGTATTGATCAACTAGTGACAATGAGTCATATTAAACCTTAAATAATCCCCGGGCGGGTCCAACGAACGGACTTCACGTATTTGACGTTCTTTCAAATTAAATGTCAACTTTAAGCATAGTTTGACAATACTTTATTAATTTGTCTGTTGTCACCTACGTGATTTTTTTGACGTGTGTCATTTAAGGGTTAAATTAAAAAAATATCAAAAACTACTCGCACTCTAAAACAATTCGAAAATAATAATCATTATACGTATTATACGTAGAAAATCATTAAAAAATAGATTGAAGCTCAATAACATAATAATAAAATTAATGTGCAAATATTTTAGCTCGCAAATAAAGTATGTTTCTTACTCAGTATTCCAAAAAACCCAGAATTTTGAGTTGTCATAATCTTATTCCGGGGCTGCAAATTAGTATTTCATGAATAAAAATTTGTGTACTTCTAATTGAAACATGGGTACTTCGAGTGAAATCAATGAAATAATCAATTATTCGCAGTATTTGTCACAATTACGTTCACTAAAGCAACACTTGAATTTTGCAGGCCAAGGGAAAGGGAGGAGACCGAGCGGACGATACGCTCGACGCTGAAGGAGATCATGATGTCCGTGGATCTCGACGAGGTCACGTCCAAGTACATCAGAGGACGACTCGAGGAGTACCTCGACATGGATCTGGTCGAGTTCAAGCCGTTCATCGACCAGGAGATGCTCACCATTCTCGGCCAGATGGACGCGCCGACCGAGATATTCGATCACGTCTATCTTGGCAGCGAGTGGAATGCCAGCAATTTGGAGGAACTGCAGAAGAACGGGTAAGGCCGATTGATCTATATATCTGCGAGGCTTTTATTTGCTCTTTAGAGCTTAAAACGAAGTTGTAGAATTGCATTATGATCGATAAGAATATCCGCAATGAGAGAATTATTCGAGTAAACTGTTAAAAAAGTATACTTATAGTTAATTTATAGTCGTTTTTTGTTTATAAAACGAATGTAAATATTCGTCCTTAAATCTTACCAACTGAATGGTAAATGATTAATTTTAATTATCGTCCTTTTTATTTAATAACGCATAAATTATGTATAAAATTTGATATAATATATGGTAGATTAATAATAAGAAATGGCAATGTTGTTCTAGTTTTGCATAATTCAGACTATATATATTTAATTACAACCAATTTAATTATTCATTTCTCGGTCGGTTTAATTAAGGCGGTAAATTTGAATTTTAAATTGAGTCTATGAGAACCCCTTAAAAACAATTTCTACGGGAATGCATTGTTTTTGACGTTAATCTTTATAAAATTATATTAATATGCAGAATATTAAATAATAAAACAAAACACATTGTACATAAAAGCTAAAGTAGAAAAGGATCCAACTCAATCAAACACGAATATAATAATACCAAATGAAGGATTGCTTCTAAAACGTTCGTCCTCGAATTTTCAGAGTGAGGCACATACTGAACGTGACCCGCGAGATCGACAACTTCTTCCCGGGCATGTTCAACTACCTGAACGTGCGAGTCTACGACGACGAGAAGACGGACCTGCTCAAGCACTGGGACGACACGTTCAAGTACATAACCAAAGCTAAGAAGGAGGGCTCGAAGGTGCTGGTACACTGCAAGATGGGCGTCTCCAGGTCCGCCTCGGTCGTCATAGCCTACGCCATGAAGGCCTACAACTGGGACTTCTCGCAGGCCCTCAAGCACGTCAAGGACAAGCGCAACTGCATCAAGCCGAACACGAGCTTCCTCTCGCAGCTCGAGACCTACCAGGGCATCCTCGACGCCATGAAGAACAAGGAGAAGCTCCAGAGGTCCAAGTCCGACACGAATCTCAAGTCGCCGTCGATGGCGGCCAAGGAGCGCGCCAAGAAGGAGGAGAAGACGGACGCGGACGACGGCCTCGAGAGCGACGGCTTGATCGACGAGCAGTCGGGACAGGAGCTCAAGAAGAGTGGACAGAGGCCCAAGAGCTGGTCGCCGAACGTCGAGCTCACCGAGGACGTCCTGCCGACGGGTGAGGAGGACACTTTTTTTGATTATTGCTTTGTTATTCGGTCGATAATGTGGAATGTATTGATGCTTCTTACTGAGACTAGCTCACGACAGATCTTACGAAAACTGGCATTTTCTTGGAGATTCTGAAAACGTAGTGGTCTTTATCAGGAAATGTAAAAAGTAAAAGAGGCCTTTAAAAGAAACTAGTATTTTTCAAGAAATCTGGTATGTACTTGTCTGGCATGTGCTGTCTTCGTTAGGAGTGTCAAAATTGAAATGAGAATATTAATTGGCGAAATCATCTGTTCAAGGATGTCGCGCTACTCTTCGATAAGTTATTTACAAAAAGTTTGTTTAGATTTTCCTTATGACTGATAACATTTAAGAAACAAGTTAAGAAGGTTTATTATTACTGTGTAAATGTCATATTATTAAGCGATTTCAACATTGTCTTTAACAACTTTATTGAAAGAATAAAAGTCTTCGAAGCAAAAGTACGTATTCTAATTGAGCAATCACTTTTCTTAAATACTACTTTTATTGATTTAATGGATGAATGGCTATTAATAAAATTAAAATGATTCACAGAGAAAAATAATTTGCTAGTACCATGAATTCGGGGCTTAAGCACATCAAGATCTACATATGATCATACTGATAAAATGTTAACTTACTGAATGTTTGTCGTCAGCCAAGTTTTGCTAATGAATAGCGAATCACTCAATGGCGCTAATTAGTGTCTACCCCAAAGATTGATGATACTAGCAAACCTTTTTTCTTTGTGAAGTTTCTTAGAAAAGTAGTCGCCCGTTTTGAAACCATTTCTATAAATCTGCGATCTTACATACGAAAATAAAGAGCTAGACTTGATAAAGATAATTGTCTTTATCTAATTTTCAAAATATCACTAAAAAACACGACATCAACACAGTTAGTAATACTACCCCAATTAATCTAAACTTAATAAAATTTCTTACAAACCCATTCCCGCAACTTTATAGTAAACAATAAAATTAGAAGAAAAAAAAGCAACGTACAGCCAATAATTCTACAATTCTCCTTCCAGCCCCGCTGTCGCAATCTCTGGAGAGCATCGACAAGACGGCGAACCCCGAGGTGACGCGCGAGGACCTCCTGCGCGGCTCGAATCCCAAGACCAGCGGCAAGGGCGGCAGCGGCGGCACCGGCAACTGTCCGATCGAGCAGCAGCAGCAAGAGTCCCGCAACGTCCTGATGCCCTGCGACAACGGCCAGTCCTACAGCGTCTCGCAGAATCAGATCGTCCATCTGCCCGGGCCCGACAGCACGCCGACGACGGGACCCCAGACGCAGGAGCAGCAGGAGCAGCAGCAGCACACGAGCGGCTGCAAGCACGCGCGCACCGGCAGATTGGAGAATCAGGGACAGAAGCGCAAGGGTCTCGTGCTGAATCTGACGAATCAGTTCGAGGCGGCGAGCAGCAAGCCCTCCTCGCCTAGTTCCGATGGCGAGGGTGGCAAGTTGGCGCAGCAGCAGCAGGGGACGACGAGTCCCATCGTGGAGAACGGATGCTGCGGACACGAGGATAACGTGGCTGAGATGAGCGAGGCACAGCAGCAGGGTGACACTGGTGAGGATTTAGTTCTAATGTCGGGGGATGGGTAATGATGGTGAAATGGCATTTTTATTAAGGGAATGAAAGGTAGAGAGAGCAAATACTGGTGAGGCATTTTTTCATAGAATAATTATATTTTGTCAAAGGTAACAAATAGAAATACATGCCTGTAGCAGAGAACTGAACATTTTTGAAATTATGTAGCTGCTTTATGTTTGTACGCTGTGTCACGTTCGTAGCTAGCTTTCTATTGAGAAACTGTGATATTCTTTTAAATTCAAAACAACATTATACAGTTAACGTTACTCCTACGTTAAAATCATTATTTCAATGCTTACAGTAAACTCTCTATACATAGCTTTAAAGGCAAGAAGTACGGTAAATTGTTATAGTTAACACTTGAATAAAATTTTACACTTATTAAAAAGATTTGTATTAAATATCTCAAAATGTCTCTAATTCGCAAATTCCCAGATTCTTTAACTGTAACAATTTACCGTACTTGTATTATTAAGTATTATAATAGCTAAAATAATTATGTTTTATTCCCTTTAATCTTTTTAAATACTTTCTTATTATAAGTCAATGCATATTTTGTTTAATTACAGTTATGTGAATGATATACTTTAAATTAAAATATTCTAGCGGGTTTGCAAATGCAAAATAACCTGAATAATCACGAAAAGAGATTTGTAATAATAAATCATCTCTTCATTTTTTTAAATTGTAGATAGTGTACTAGCCGCAATATTGTTATATTTAGTAACTTCTGTATTATTTTATAATTAAACATCAATACTATTACTTTGTCACTGATGCTTAAACAGTTTGCGGCTCGTTTGATCCGTATTGAAATTAATATGTGTACATTCAAGTAATTATAGAAAACATAATTATATATTCAAATCAGAGAAGTTTTTTAAAAAGACTAGGATTTTTCTTCGATTAATTGAGAATTTCGAGTTACAGAGAGTCTATAATTAATCCGACATTGAATGACACCTATAATATATACTTTCAATAACTCCTCTAATAAAAAACACCCTCATCCCCAGGTAACAACGGTGAATGTCTAGTCTGGACGGCGTCCACGGAGGTCAAGTGCATCCACGCGAACGGCAGCAGTCGCGGCAGCCTCGACCTCAGCGCCGAGACGGAGTCGACCGAGTCGACCACGTCGTCGACGACGACGACGACAGCGACCCTGGCGCCGTCGAGTCAATCCGGCCGAAAACCAAAGAGGGACGGCGACCCATTCAGCGCGCAGCTCGACAGGGTCTTCGATCGCGAGGAGAGGCGGGGCGAGCCACTGCCCCAGCAACAGCAGCAGCAGCAGCAGACGACGAGCGTGAGGGAGTCGCCGAGCAGGCAGAGCTCGTGGAGCAGCTACGACAGCGCCGTCGTCATGGACAATAACTCGGTGCACAGCTCGTGGGCGACCCTGCCCTCGCGCAACAGCTCCTGGGGCTCGTACGACATGAGGCCCGCCGCGGGCGATTCGCTCGGCTCGAGCGGCCTGTTCCCTTACGACAGGGAGGAGATACCCTGGCATCCGGGCACGGTCAAGCGCACCAAACAGAAGCTGGAGGAGAGCTCGACGAACGGTACGAAGAACTTATACTTACGAGGAGAGCGGCAGAAATCGCGGCAAGCGGATTCGTCTAAAACTTTTAGAATTGTTTTGTAGTACCTGAAAATATAGCCCAATACCCGTAGTTTAATCTCATAGGTCTTAGATCCTGAGATAGAACTAAAAACATTAACATTGCCCATATTAACAAAGCTAAAAGAATTGTATATATAGATATACTTACAATGTTAATGTTTTTTAGAGTCTATGAGATTAAACTGATGGTACAAGGCTTCAGTTTTAGGCATTGGAAAACGAATCCTAAAATTTTAGACGAATCCATTTCCCGAATTTCTGGCACTCTCCTTGTTAGAGCATTCGCTGCTACGCGTATCGAAATTGGTAGTGAAATTCTTTTCCTATGATGTGTAGGATGAAAATCGAATTTGACACTTTTCGGTAAATTTTGTCTTCTATATTATACATCACTTGAAAGTATTCGTCAGGAAGTGGTTCTAACCTTTTTAATAATTTTATAGCACACAGAAAAAAAGCATAATATAAGTTTTTTTCTTTATTGAAATTCCCATAATACGCATATTGTTCATATAGCTTATAAAGTTGTTAATTATATTTAATATTCCTAAAATACATATTGGCAATGATTGATTTTTTACGCGATACTATAGTGGGTTATATGATACCGAAGGAAAACAATTTCTTTTATTATTAATAATAGAGGGAGATATAAGGGAAGTCTACCTATAGATATAGTTTTCGATAGGTGGTCAGCACTGGTACCTAAGTGTTGAAATTTCATTAATAAGGAAGCACAAACATATAATTTCGGTATCTTTAACAACTACTACAAACGATAGTATTTCATTCAAATTTACAATTCAGTTTGGGGATGGCTTGTACTGGACACCTAAGTCTTTGTGTACATAAACATTTTGTTTATAAGTAAAATCTGGTATATAAGGGAACATAACCATTTTTTAAAGAAAATCTTGACTAGTATCTGATAGCATACAAAAGTCTCAATTCAATTAAACAATTATAGAAAATACAATTAATAGAAAACATGTGCCCAACATTAAGCACACACTTTTACAATTATCAAAATGTTACAATTCTATCTATATTTCATTCTATTTACTGCAGTTATTCAATTATCCTTTAAGCTGTTAAATTGAATACTTGCTAAACAAATTTATACGTTCATTAACATATAAAATTTATATGTCCAGTAAAGCTTAGATGTGTAGCACAGGCACGTTTTCATGATGTGATACTTTTAATTAATTAGAAACTTTTTTTAAAAATGTATAAAAGTGATATATTATTTTTAACACGAAATTGATTATTTTAAAAAATTATAAGATTTGGTGTTTAGATTGCCAAAAGATTATACGTTAACAGCATTGAAAGTTTTAATACATTGATTTTATTCATATTTGTTAAATAATAATACAATGATATTCTTACGAACAGCAAATTAAAATAACTAATGTATATGCAAACATATTTATTTTATACACTCTTATTCAATTATTTATTTATTCATTCAACTCTACATTATATACACAAATGTATAAATTAAGTTTTTATTATGCTTTTAATAAATTATCAATACATTTGAAAAGTTGGTTTAACATATTAATCATAGATACGCAATAATATACCAAATAATCAACGCAATTCTCTAATTTCAGGCACGTCGAAGCGAGTCTGCACACAGACGTCCGAGCCGTCGTCGGACGACAAGCTCTCGGACCGGCTGTCCGGGGTGTCCGCCCTCGACACCGAGGTCGACAATCCCACGGAAGCCTACAACCCGGTCCTGCTGCACTACACCTCCTCCCCGACACCTCGGCGAAGGGACGCCTCGCCCGTCGGCCCCGATCACCGTTCGTCAACCCTCGACTCGCAGCACGCGGCCGCAGCGCCCATCGACATATCGCCCCTCTCCGCGCGCCAGTCGACCTCGAGCAGCCGACTCTCGACTAGCGCACCCGCGCCCTCCTCCCTCTCCACGGACACCGAGCTGGTCGCGCCCCTCGTCGCGCTGCGCACCTGCAAGTCCGAGAGCGAGACGTCCAGTCCCTGCGTCGTCAACACACCCCAGTGCCCCTCGGTCAAGCACCACAAGATGGTCCTGGAGAACCTCTGCAACAAGCCCATGTTCAAGAAGCGCGGCCTGCCGGCGCTCGGCCCGGCGGCCCCCGCGCCGGCGCCCCTCGACGACTGCTCGCCCGAGTCCGAGTGTCCGCCCCGGGGCACCTCCGGCATCGTCAAGAATCTCAAGAAGGAGTTCGAGGCCAAGTCCTCGAGCAAGCTCGAGAAGAGCCCGGACGGCCCGGAGGCCAGCCAGGAGAACTGCTCCGGCGCGAGCCCGAGCACGAGCAATCCGCGCCAGAAGAGGGACGGCAAGATCCGCAGCCTGCCTTCCTCGCCCGTCATACCGCACAACGACTCCAAGATCCAGGCGTCCTCGAGCATGTCCGAGAGCAGCAGCAGCAGCAGCAGCAGCAGCAGCAGCAGCAGCAGCGGCAGCGCGCGAGAATCGAGGACCTCGTCGTTCGCCAAGCGCAGCAGCGAGCCACCGCCCTCGACGATCTCGCCGGATCAGCGGAGCGTGGCCAGCGGCAGCCTGGAGGACCTGTCGGTCAAGGTGCTGGTGGGCAAGTACGAGGTGGCCAAGCCCGAGCCCAAGCGTAACTCCAGCTCCGGCGAGGTCCAACTGCGCGTCTCCTCCTCCTCTCAGAATCAGCATCCCCATCACAATCACCACCACCACCATCACCACCATCATCATCACAATCACAGGGACAGGGAGCACTTGGTCGAGCATCCACCGGCCAAGTCGAGGATCGCCCCGGACCTGGCGCGACGCTCCGCCCCCGTGATCATCAACCATCACGCGGCCTCGCTGCTCTTCGAGTCGCAGGCGACGAGCGAGGCCCCGGGCCGACCGCCCTCCGTGCCCTCGCCCAGCCAGGTCGTGGCCAGTGTCGTCGCCAAGGCCGCCAGCAAGAAGCAGCAGCAGCAGCACGGGCGCACCCATCCACTGGCCAGGCTGCAGGTCAGGCCCAGGCACAGCAGTCCCGTTTACAATACCATGTGAACCGCAGGCCGACGAGCCGGACGCTGGCGGACGCGAGACCGCGAGAAAACGACGCGGCGCAGGCTTCAAGTAGTGATATATTATGTATATGTATGTGTAACGAGGGTCTAAGAGATTTTTAAGGAGGGGCCGAGAGACGATGTTGCGGGAGGGAAGAGATGAGAGAAAAAAAAGAATACCTGTGTGATCTCCTCGAAACAATGGACATAAGACTAAGTTATTTTGATGATCGTAAATGCGTTTAGATTATTGTAAGGAGGCTCTGATGATGTTTCTTCTTCTTTTTTTTTTGTTGGCTGGTGGGTGTTTACGTTGCTTTAGAAGTGGACGCTTTTTTCGTTTATGTGGTACGCTGTGTATGTTTTGTTTGTCTAGTTGATGATGTTTCTTTTAGCCCTGGAAAAGTACTGCAAAATGTGCAATAACTTGATATTTAATTTTCGTAGCAAGATTTATCTGCTAAATTATGAGGAAAATAATTGAATACAAAAGTAACAAATGATATGCTGAACAAATATGTTGGTGTATTATACTTTAAAAACAATTGATAATTGATGATTTTAATGAAGAAAAATTGTAACATGAAAACAAAAAAGTGTCTATTTCAAATCAATGAAAAACGTCTACGCCTGTTGTGAATCGTTCTTTATTTTTTAATAGAATGTGGTCGTTGAGTATCGACTGGACATGTAGATTTTTTGTTTAGAACAATCGATATTGCCAATTAAGTTTAACGACAAGAATTAATATCGCGTTCACATAAATTTTTACTGTCATTTTTTGAAAGGCTGGATAAAATAATTGAGCATATTAAGACTAAAATAAAATTTAAATACCGTTACTTCCTTAGTGAGTCTTATTTTATTGTATTGTCAAATAAATTAAGTATCGCGATAACAATTTTGTACGTATCAAATTTTAAATCAAGTTGTCAAATTTATCTATGCCTTTCACCAATAGGATACAAATAATTTCTGGATAACTATTTTCAAGCCAAAATACGTTACACTGCCATTTTACTGATTTTTATCATGGCAGTCTAATTACATAATCAAATCTATCATCGATGAAAGCTAAATGTGTCAACGAGATTCGAATGATTTGTAAAAGCATTAATGCTAAAAATCGCTAATGTATTGTGTATAATTTATTATAAATAATTTTTCGGTCTGCCCAGGAGGCCAAAAAGAGAAAAAAAACGCGAAAAGCGCAAAAAACATTTGCTAACAGCGAAAAAAGTGTATGTGTGCATCGAGTGAATTCAAGCAGTTTATTCCTACGTAATACTGTCATTTGCTGTCGAGAGCGGAAAAGCGAACAAGTGAGAGGAAGCGAGCGGAGAAACGTGGCGAACGAATTTCGATCGATCAAAGAGAGAAAGAGAGAGCGAGTGCTCAGTCAGGCTGTGAATGTAAATGTCTGGGCCTCGCGTCAGTTCTGGTCTGTTTTTTTTTTCGTTAAAAAAAGATGATGAAAAGAGTCACATTCAATGTTAAATAAAAAAAATGCGTCCGCGATGTCTACTACGCATCATCGACACGTTCAACTACACTATTAGCAATGTATAGTGAGTAATGTGATTAGAGTGAAAGGAGCACCGAAAAACGGTGCGTGTAATGTATGTATGAACGTGCGCGCGACGTAACGCGAGCACGTTCTCTAGTGTGCACGTGATTGCAAGGCAAATGTGTATCGAGACTAAGAGCTTTGAAAATCGTTCGAGTTTTTTTTTTTATAATTGTACTTTGTTTTACTTGTATTTTTTTCGTCGATATATGCGTGTATTTTGAAAATAAAATTTTAATTGTGCATTTTTAAATTTATTGACTGTTATGTTATTTTAAAGTAACTAACTATTAGTCGTTCCTAATTTTTACCTTATTTTCAAAACAAAACGTTAATGTAGAAAGCAATTTTACTGTGAATGTGTTTTATTGGTAAAAAGATTTTATAAACAGTTGATTAATGTTTTGAAGTAAAAACTCGAGCAATTTTTGACAAACATTACCCAGTCTCTCTATCTGTAATTAATCCGTTAAAATATCATACTAATTTTTGTAACGTCATCATTATCGTAACTGTATTATAATTATTATCGTATGGCCGATCGATCTTGTAAGGATGAATGTTCGATTCGTTAGGATTGCTTTTAGAGCTGGCGATGCGTTTTCTCGCTTAGCATCGACTTAAGGCGTATCGCATCGACGGTCGAATTCCTATCGTGATTCTCGAAAGCCAAAAGTACAAGTCTTTATCATAAAAAAAAATCGGAGGGTGCTTAGCTCATTGAGAAAATATAAAAAGAATGAAAAAACTTTTTCTACTTTGTACCGCCGAAGATATTTTTTCAAGACATATCATCATAATTATCGTTGCATCGTCGTTGTCGTCGTCATCATCATCATTCGAAATAACATATTCTTTGGTTGTAAATTTGTACGCGAGAAAAAGAGAGCGAACGCGCGTTATCGCAACAATTTTAGTTAGTGTAAGCCACTGCGGGTCGATGAACAAACGAGAAAGAAATAAATAAAATCCGCGAGAAACAAAGTAAGAGTATACAAAGAAACGAGAACGGCTTGATGTTATCGAAAATGATCGTAAGGTCGCATGCGCTGACCGATGACCAATTTTTTACAGCGGCTTGGACAAGCGTGATTCTCGCCACGAGTGCGAAGTTGTACTCGGTGAGTACATTTTTTCTCGAGCACATAATGACAATGACTATATTTTATTACTGCGTGACGTTTCAAAAAAAAAAGAGTAAATAAAGAGAATAATTAGATATCGAAGAGATGAGTGAATATAAAATCCAATTAGGATCTTGATCGTTTAGATGTAGAACTTGTGAATAAGACCGATATCTTGTTTTTTTTAATCTGTAGCTTCGAGAATAGCCGATCGTCGCTGTTTAGAGATTAAATATGTACCTACTTACTCGTTTATAAGACTGGACGCGATCTGGAAAGAGCGCCACTTGCTTTAAAGTGTTTTTCTCCTTCACCGACAGTGAGACTTCGACTTTTTCTTTCGTCGAGTAATACTAACAAAGTACATACACGATTGGAAAGAAAGATCGAAAAGCCAGGTCTCATTGTCTTTTCATTAAACAACGGAGTCTGTTAAATGATGTTTTCATTGGAGATGCGTATGAATGCCCTCTTTCCTTCACCGAGTCGATTATCAACTGATTAGTTGCTAGTACATCAAGTAAGTTCGTATTATTGCAAATCGATGTGCTCATTTTTAGTGATTCTCTACCTTCCTCTCCGTGTCCTTTCTGCTTAAATGTGTGCGCGTCTTAAACGTGATGAGAAGCTGCTGTCATGAGCAAGAATACAACGTCATAACGAAACGAAAGAAATCGTTGTTTCTGTATAAATTTTGTACCATAGTTTGTATTAAATAAAATTGTTTATTGCTTGACAGAGTTTTGGTCTTTTAATTCCTGTTTGTTCGAAATACCTTTCCACACTTATATGTTCCTTTATTATTTCAAAAATATTTTAATTTTATTAATGTGAAGATTTTATTCCTTATACAGAAGTTTATAAATATATGAATAATAATCTGATTAAATAGTAAAATATCTTTATACATAATTTATAAATTAAAGGTTTACAATATATTTATCATTTATAAGTTAATATCATGTACGCATAAGAATTCTTGTGCTTTAGTTCAGGGATGGATTCTGTAAACATTGAATACATAAGATTATTAGAATATTATTTCTTAAAAAAAAATCAATCTAAAGTATTAAAGTACGCACCGATACTCGTCGAGTCTACAGAGAGAACTGCATGATTTTTATCATTAAAAATACTTATCAATGTAATTATTGGAAAAATATTTTTAAAAATATCTATTTTTGATCTGTCTACATTATCTTCAGTTGACGGTAATATTAAAAAAGCCATAGAAGAGGATTGCAAGCGTACATGTTTCTTAAAATTTCGCAACTTTTCTTCAATTTCAATATCCGACAAACTATAATTTAATACGATGGACCACGACTTCATAGAGGCACCCGATATACTCATAGCGCAAAAGCTTGTAGAATGATAAGGTAGTCTCTCGTCTATAGCTATTGTAAAAATGTCATTAATAGCTCCACCCCATAGAGAATATGTACCAGGATGATATCTTTACCAAAGAAAAAAGAAACGATTAAAATTAACAATTAATCATTCAACAAGTGCATTGAATATTTAAAGATTCAACCAAAATTAAATCTCCAACAAATCACCTGGTTTTGAGGGCATCTAAAATTATATCTAAAAAGTTGCTATGATAATTCTCATACGTAGGCTCATCCTTCCATTGATACATAAATACAAAAAAGCACGTATGATCTGCCTCTGCAGCGAACAATTTGTCAGTGATATCCGCGAGCAGAGGACCACTTTCTCTAAAGTACTGTTCGATACAGTGCGAGTTAGTTTCGGTGATTGCATAATTGACCGCTGACAGTGCAGGCAAAAATACAGTAGCCGTGATATTTCTTTCGCCGCCGATTGCACGGTCGTCTACGCTGACTCCCAAAGCTTCGATGGCCACGTAAAAGCAATCGACTGGTCGAGTCCAACGATGAGCTTTACAAACTAAAATTTGTAATTTTATAGAACTGACGATGTATAGAGAAATTTTATTATAATAATTCATGTGATATGCAATTTGCATTACTTTCGTACGGAACATTATCGCAGTCCGCCGAAGCTGGATATTTGCCATCAGTGAAGAAGAGACCTGCACTCGGTTTTATTCTTAGAGAAAGCTTGAAGTCGTCGACGAGCTCGTTCTCCCCTATAGGACTGATATTGGAAAATTTCGTAGCGACAAAGTCTTCTAGTGCTTGCAAAGTCATGACTTGTGGTCCGCGTCTTAGTTTTTCTGTTTTCGCAGCATAATACCAAGATCTTAGAGTTTCACAAAATTATTAAAATAAGAAAGATGTAAATAGAAATGATAATCTATATATCGCTTTGCCTTTTTATGGAATGAAAAATTAAATATTTTTTGTATAAATAATCAAGCTTACTTGCACACTTTAGCTGCCTGATTTAAATCGTAAACACTTAAATAACTAAAGATATTATCTAGCACGTCATATAAAATAATTTCAGCACACATTTCATCGTTTTGTTCATTATTCTTAGACTGCATTGCTTCTATAATTTATCTAAGAAAACCCTGAGTTTAATAAACAAATTCAATCTTAATGTAATAAAAAATAATATGTTTTTATAATCAGAATTTTTATAATTTTGTTACTGAAAATATTATCTCTAAAACGTAGCAGGTAGATATACTGTGTGTAATTAGTTAACTACTTTCTTTAAATATATTAAATACGTTCTGTTTTAAATGTGAGCATCTAAGTAATTAGAAATATATTTATACGTAAATCTATGATATAAAAATTATTTTGAAACTGAATATTTTTTGAAAATGTAATAAAGCACATCTTGTAAATGAACTTCAATAAACTTGAAAATCAGACTAAAGGTCTTTGTTGATTTCGTTGCCAGCTGATATCGATTTCGTTGTTAAGGGCAGAATGATGCTTAATATAAATATGTAACATACTTACAGTGATATCAATGTTTGCATATTATCAGTATACTATTAAAAGGAAACAGTTTTGTAATTCAAGAAATCATAAATTTTTACTATATTATGTGGTGAAATGGATTTGTAAATTTAAAACTTCCAATGACTATATTAAATATAATATTTTATTATATAATTTTACATTAAAATTTATTATGTATATATTTAATCTTTTTTACAATTATATACACGAAGGCTGTTTCGCTCTTTTTATAATTAAAATTTCTAGTAAAAGGCATTACATGTTAAAAATTAATTGTTCTAAACATAGAACATTAATAAATTCATTATTGTAAGTTAATAAAAACTTTTCTTCTTATTTACATGATCAACAAAGTTAATTCATAATTTTAACTTACTAAAATATGCATGAATGCCTTTGACTTCAATTGAATTATGTTATTATAACAAATTGAAGATTCACTTTGAGACGGTACAATATTTGTATGGTAGACATATTGATATTAATAAATATTCTCAAAACTTACCATTATATATAATATAGTTTCATACGACTATACATATAATAAAAGTTTAAGCAATAAAGTAATATCATAAATTTTGACTAAACGCATTAACAATGATGCATGAGATCCTACTTTCATAGGAAAAATTGAACTATATAGTTAACATGTGTATAAATTAGAATGAGATAAATTAATATCAAGTAAAAATTATATATATAAATTACTATCATTGTAAATTACTAAGAAATCATGAATATAAGCTTCAGAATCTGCCTTTGACACATTTTCATACAAAAATATAACATCTAGTATTAACAAGAATACATCTCTTAAAATTTGTGGCAAGATTCTTAAAAAGACAAGAATTAAAAACTTCAAAATGTTTCAGTGTCCTCACAGGCTGAAGTATCGTGTCCAAACACTGCAAAGAAAAATCGTATCAATCAAAATAAAAATTTCTCAACTACGTGTTAAAAATACATACTTTCACAATTTTCACAGTACGGCCTTGGCACAGGCTTCTTTTTATCAGTTTGAATTGTAATTGGCTTTGGAGGTTCAGCATCTTGAGCCTGTAGAGGACAATCTTCAGTTTCGTGTATATCAAATTGATCGCAGATATCACAGAACATTCTTGGAGGTTGCATCTTCTTCTCGATAAGATTCCTGTAAAACAAATTTTTAAATGTTAACACATTTACTGATTGTGTATTAAAATGTAGTAAAAAAAAAAGAAAAATCAATCGAATATTTACAGATTGTAGTCGTCAGCTTCTTGAGTAGGAATACCCATTTCTAAAACTTGTACTTTACACGACAATGCCTCATTTTTCCGTTGCATGTCAATTATGACAGAATTCAAAAACTCAATTTGACCTTTAACTAAGTCATTTTCCTCTTTTAATTTTTCCATCTCGGACCCCGAGCCACTAATAATAGGTTTTGTATTTTCTTCAGTCTTTTGGTTAGCAACTTTATGGTTAGACATATCGTTCTGAAAATTATTAATAAAATATTAATAAAATCTCAATCGTCGAAAAATCTATATTAAAGATTTCTTTTTTTAAGAATATGACAATTACATTTGTGCTATTTTTAAGATTCTCATTTGCAATATTTAACTTTGCAAACGTTTCATTATAATTAGCTAGCAGTTGCTTATTTTCGTTTTCCCTGAAAAATTGAAAAAATACATAAGTATTTACATAATACGAAGTGTACTTAATATAATATTTTATCGTCTACCACACGTACAAGCGTCTTTGAGATTCTTCTAACTGTGAAGACTTTTCATTAGCGAAATTAATTTGTTCCATGAAGTTTTGTATTCTTACTTCCATTTCTTTTTTGGTATCCTGAAGCTCAACAATAATTTTGTCTTTTAATTTAATACCGTCTTCATGTTTTACCCCTAAGTCGTCTAACATTTTTTGCTTTTCTTCGTAATTTTGCATAACTTTCTTTGTTGTTTCATCAGCATTTTGTAAATCGCTAATAGTTTTATCTTTGGAATTTAAGTCTTGCTCAAGTTTTTTAATTAGCTCTTCGGTACCCTTTTGTTTGTCTTTAATTTCTTGTACCATCTTGTCTTTATTATCACCAACATTTTTAAGTTCAGAAATGATGGCTTCTTTAGATATTAGTTCTTGTTCATGTATCTTTATCAATTCATCTATTTCCTTTTGTTTTTCTTTAACATCGGTACTAGCTTTGTCTTCATTTGACTTTTTAATTTCCACTAATCTTATTTCTAATTCAGTTATTTGTTTAGTTTTACTTTCTAAATCGCTATGTAAACTACCAATATTTGATTCCAGATTTTTTATACTTTCATTGAGAAATGATATGTGATTGGCATTGGAAACAGTTTCATTATCTTTAGCTGCTAAACTTTCTTGTAAAGCTTGAAGCTGTTGTTTTGCGCTTGCACTATATTCTCTCTCAGAATTCAAATGTTCACTAACTACTTGTAATTCTTTATCTTTCGTTGATAGTATAGCTTCCATTTCGATGCAGGTTTGACTGTATTTTGCTACATTTTCTGAACTTATAGCTAGTTCTTTAGCTAATTCGTCAATATCTTTTTTAGACTCTTTTAACGCTGTGTCTAAAGTATTTTTTTCATCCTTTAACTGTTGTTTCAAATTAGCTACTTCTAAAGTCATTTGAGACTCTAAATTAGTATTGGCAGACTTTAGTAAAGTTAGTTCTGTAAGAGTATCGTTATACTTTGCATTAATTTCCGATAAATTTTTCTTTATCTCTTCTTTTTCTATCTTTAATTTTTCGAAATTGCCTATAGCTTCCTTCATTTGTAAATCTTTATTATTAATTAAAGCTTCTAGCTCTGTTACATGGTGACTTTTAGCATTTAAAGATTCTTTAAGTTCATTCACAGAAACATCAATTGCTTTCTGGTCACTTAATAATTGAGTATTTAATTTTTCTAATGTTTGAATATTTTCTCTTAGAGCAACTTGACCACTACCACCTTCACTTATTTGTTTTTCAAGTTGTAATTTTTTATTATTGTATTGCTCTACAGCCTCAGCAAGCTGTTTTTCTAGCTTAGAATTTTTTTCTTGGGCGTCTTTAAGAGAATTCGTTAAATCTGATAATTCCGAACAATTCTTTTTCAAATCTTCCTCGAGAGTTTGAGTTTTGCTTATTAACTCTTGTTCCGCTGCCTTACTGATTGCAATTTTCTCCATTGCACTTTGCGTTTCTTGATTTTCTAATACTATCAGGGATTTAACTTCTTCATTTTCTAATCGGAGTTGATCCACTAACAAATTAGCCTTCTTTAGGTCATGTTCTATTGCATTTAGTTTAGCTTCTGTAGCTGTCATTGATTTTTGTAGCTCAAATTCTCTATCTCTCGCTGCATCGAGCTCTTTCTCTTTATGCCTTAACTCTTCGTTATACTTTACAAGCTTATCAGACGAATCAGATGATGTACTTACAACATTGGTAATTTCAACTTCCTATAAAAGATGATATAAATTATTTATCATAATAAAAAATCTACAATATATAATAAAGTTTAATATCTAACCAGTTTTTCTTTTTGGCTTGTTAGCTGAGTAACTTTTTCCTCCGCTCTACTAAACTTCTCATTTAATTCTGCTACATTCGTTTCATATGTACGCAATTCATTCTCTAAATTAGTTTTAGTCTGTTCAGATAGAGTCAGAGCATCTTGTAATTCTAAAAAAAAAAATATTATATAAACATATAATAAACAATGAAAATGTATTACAGATATAATATTTTATATATATGATTGTTATTTACCGGAAGTTTTTACGCAAAGATTCTTGATTTCTTCATCTTTACTTGCTATAATTGATTTTAAATCAACCAATTCCTTTTCAAGGATATTCAGTCTTGAGGATTTTTGAGAAGCATCAGCAGTTATATCTTCAATGCTTTTATTTTTATCTTCCATTTGTTCTTGGAATTGTTTTTTTAAACCTTCCATCTCTTCTATTTTAGAATTCTGAATTTTAGATATTTCTAAGTCTTTCATTTTGACACATTCATCCAATTTATTTAATTGCTCTTTCAAGCTATTTACTTCAGTCGTCAATAAAGCCACATCATTTTCCTAAAATCAATACATTTTAATAATTTGAACTTGTAAACATATTTGTTAGAAATACGACAAAAATACCAGTTTTGATTTTTGCTCGGTGATAGCTTTAATTTCTTCTTCATGTTTAGATTTTAATTCACTGACTTCCTTATTAAGAGAAACATTTTGATCATTGGAAGCTTTTAATTTTGCATTTAATTCTGAAACAAAAGAAAGAAATAAGTTTTATAATATAATTTTAAGATAATGTAAAAAGGTCTAGGTCCGTGTAATAAATAAATAAATGCATAATTTTTAATATAGAAGAAAGAGAATATTTCTTCACCTTCTAAATCAGATGAGAGTTTTTTCATTTCATTTTCCCTTGCAGTACAAATATTTTTTAATTCACCTAATTCGGCTGTTAATTTATTAGCATCTTGTACTTTTTCTTCCAACTGATTGGAAATTTGCTCTATTTGAGTATCCCTAGAACTCAACTGAGACTTGAAAGATTCTGACAGTTCCTGAATTTGTTTAGCGTTTTCTGTCTTTAACTGTTCTAAAACACCTTCTTGGGTCGCAAATATTTTTTGAGATTCTTGCTTTAACTCAGAGGTTCTAGATTTAATAATTTCTTCTTTTTCCTTTAATATCTTCTCATGTTCTTCAACAAGTTTCGTTCTTTCCGCTGCATTCTGTTCCGTAATGATTTGAATAGTTTCCTTGAGTTGTTCAATTTCTTTTTGTAAGTTTTCTGTTTGAGCCTTGAAGTTATTCTGCAGTTCATCGATGAATGCACATTTCTCTTGCAATTGCTTAGTAGTTTCTTCCAATTGTTTCCGTAAATTTGATTTGTATTCCTCTTGAGAAACATTTTCATTTTCTTTTTCTTTCAGTTTCTGGTTAACTTCGCTTATTTCTGTAACGTACTGTTCTACCGTTTTGTTTTTTTCTTCAAGAAGCTTTTCAAGTTCCACTCTTGCTTTCTCTAAATCTTCATTACGTTTTTGTAAATCTGTCAAAATAAATCGAGATATAATTTCATTTTTTTATTTATTGTACAATTTAAAATAAAAATATAACTAATGAGATTATCTTGCAAAACAATAAATCTTACCTGAAAATTCGTTTTTCTGGCCTGTAGCTGCGTTTTGTAATTCAATACGAAGTTTTGTTAATTCTTCCTCTGTTTCAAATAATTTCGTACTATCTCTCTCAAGTTGTATAACGCGTTCTCTTTCCTCCGAAAGTTGTTTTTCGAGATCCTTGATTTTGTTTTCGTATATTGCATTTGCCACCTATTTGTTAAAAAATGCGCTTTGATAACGTGTGGTGCATTAAATAACTATTTTAATTAAAAGAATACGGAAAAGTTCAAAATACGAATCACTCATAAAAGAATGCAGATTGTAGAATATAAATTATAATATTTAATTAACAATTTAAATAACAATGAATTACTTCAGAGAAGTAACTGTGTAACAGTAAATTAAATGATAAAAAAAAGAATATAACAAAAAGAAATAAGAAACAATGATAACAAAAATAACAATATAAAGTAAATTATACATATAAGTAATAAATAGAAATTAAAATATTTTGTACGAATAACACAACGTAACTACCTAATAAAAGCTTTAAAAATAATACTGAGTGTGAATAATAGTTCAAGATAGATTAGCAAGAATACGAATTATTGACATTTTAATGACACTCATTTTTACTAAACACAAATGTATAAAAATATGTTTGAGACATTAAATTGTAATCTTTAAATATTAACAACTTAATTTCCATCATAGATTGAACTTAAAATTTTCAAGCTTGTACAAGTCAAATTGAAATTTTCTTTTAAATTCGTATTCTTCTGCTACATTTACATAATAAGTGTCGACGCTTGAAAGCTGCTACAGAATAATATATAATCAACTACCAGAAAAAAGCTATGATCGCATTGATAAGCAGAGAGAGAAAGTATAATTTGGCAAGGGCGTGTGAAAAGACAAAGAAGATTTCTAATGCGACGATGAAGCAAGCTGTGCAGAAAAGAGTCCTCAGCGTATCCTCAGACCCAAAGGGCTTCCAGCGTATACTCACACTTTGCTCGGAGCTCTCAGTCTGAAAATAAAATGAGAAAATGTTTGCCTAATTAGTTCACTAATGAGTTCGTTGCTCGGGTCGGTCAGACCTGGATTAAAATTATTAAGTATGGAATGTGTTTTAAATTTATTTTTAGCTTTTCAAAAACGCGTTGTAAATAGTACTGAAACTAAATGAACTGAGCAATATTAATATTTTACACCAAAATCAAGTATACCTACTCTCTAAAACTGGAAGAGTGATTTTTCACTCGAAGCGAGAGATTTCTCACTCTATGGCAAAGTGATAAGTGAACCAGTCGGCTTCGAGTGATTCACCACTATTCAAAAAGAGTGATATTTTCACTTTTTGCTAAGAGTGATTTATCACTTGTATTGGAGTGAAAGATAATATCTTAATAAAGCATAAAATGTGTAAGTAATTGTAATTTTTTAATACTATCTCTTTCTAAACACTTTAAAAACATTAAATAAGTTTAATAAAAATGAAATAAAAAGAAGAAAAAAAAAAGATTCAGCTATGGTGGGAATTGATCTAGATTCCTCAGGCTACTGTACCTGCTTTTAATTCACTAGACCAATCAGACCTTGGAGTATAAAAACAAAGTTTTCTAAATAAGTTGAGACAATTAAGGATATTACTTTAAACTGAATGAATTAATATAGTTTATTAACTTTTTAATACTTGAAAAAAAGCAGATGAATTAATTAGTGGGATACTGCACATTCCTAAACTCAAAACCTCCTACAACAACTTTCACTCTTTAAAGAGTGATTTCAGTAGCAGCTACTAGATCTCTCGAGATAAACGAGTGATTAGCAAAACTCGTTTTGTTCGAGTGAAAAGTATCACTCCGTTCGAGTGAAGTATACAGAAAAGTCACTCGAAACTGAGTGATTTAGCTTGTCACTCTTAAAAAGAGTGAAAAAATCACTCTTCCAGATTTAGAGAGTATGTGTATTAGTTTTATATTACTTTCTTTGAGGGAGTTCTATCGGTACATAGCTAGCTAGCTACACTCACAAGCAATCAATTAATATTTGTAAACACACAAATTATTCTTCATGCATTTTATTTATACCCCAAAAAGTTCCATCTAAAAGTTAATAATATGTAGTTACTGTAAAATTATTAATTGAAACTTGTAACATCATGATTTTCCATAAGACTCCGTGTTAAAGGTAAAAAAATACTGATAACTATTCTCACATGTACCCTTGCATCATAAAAATTTAATTGAGTCACCTTTGAACCAAAATCTGTCAGTACACTCAATTTTATCAACATCTGAACGCTAATGAAAGAACTAACCTCTAGAACTCCCTTAATAATTAGTCAATTAATAGTATTTACGCATAATTAAATGAATATGCGTAATTAATGGCCACATTAACTTTCTTATTTGAATGTTTCTTAAATGTCTTGCTGACCTCTGGTTTGTCGATGACTAATTATGTTAAATTATTAAATATATTATATATGCGCTTAATAAGCGAATGGCAAATCATATAATACTTTGCTTTTGAAGCAGCCACCATCACCTTTATATACAAACTGTATGATAATTATTTAAAATTGTGTAAGTTTTTGAAAATGTGAAACACTACACTTGCACTAATTCTCCTGATACCTTAAGATTTCATTTGCTTTTGAGACAAATTTTTTTACCTGAATGTCGTCCTTGTTTATAGATTCTTCCTCGAACCGAAACAGCAAGTCTTCACATTTTCTTCGCTCCTCATCTAACTGCGTGTACAAAAGATTTTTCTCTTCCAAAAGCTGCGCTACAGTAGTCTGAGTATCTTGTGTAACCTTCTCCGTTTCTTCGCGAAACTGCAATACAATTTTATTAGTAAAGATTTGGGTTTTATTATTTTATTAATTAATAGGTTCATTGAGGCTAATGTATAATGTCAATTTTTGCAATATTTGGCTAATATAATTCATTTCAAACATTTAATAAAAATGCAACGTTTTGACCTATTTAAGATTAAAAATAGTAAAAAAAATCGGTTTCTCAATAGTTTTATTAATTTTTACTTTTACAGTAGTACAAAACGTAAAAACAGACAATTTATGACACATAATAAGGCTGACGATGCACTAAACCAATTAAAACTAGAAGTAATAAAGACCCTTCTCAACAATTATCATTACCTTCTCGTACTCTTTCTTTAAAGTCGCAATAACTTTTTCCGCTTCGTCGGCCTGACTAGCAGCTTTTGTGACTCGCTCGCGTTCTAAATCTCTTTCTTTCCGAAGGGTTTCGATCTCCTTCTGCCTGTCTTTTAATACATCCTAAAATACAATTATTATTTATGTATATTTTGATTTATTTTATTTTATACATTTTTACGAAATAAGTATTTACGTATAGATGCATTCAATTTAGATTTACGTTATGTACTCAAAAATAATACAGCAGCAAGCTCAATGATTTTTTGTTTAAATTAATCTAACTAGCTACATGTAAAGTAAAGTTTTCAACAACGTTTAGTGTCAATATTTTTTAAGCCTCCCGCGCATTGAGTCGTCTACACATGAGCCGGTCTCATATGCAACATGACAAGTATAGTCGTCGTAACATTTTTTATTACCTACAGTGTTTGACCGAATTGACTTTAAGACATCTACGACCCCGCAAATTAAAGCTTAAATTATTCACTGTACTATAGCCTAAGTTTGAAATTCAAGTTCAAAAACCTTTTATAACAAAACCGTTTAAATGTTTACAAAAATTATGAAATTTTGAATTTAATGTTTACTACTCATCCTACCGTAAGTGACTAAAAATTGATCAGACTAGCTTGAAAATGATTAGAAAATTCAACATGGCAGTTGCATGCTCAATATTTTACAAAATTGCAATTACCATATTGGATTTACCGTTAAATGTTTTGAAATTCTGTTTGCAGATTCATAATCGGCGACTTTAAAAGCTTTATTAGCGACTTCGGAGATAAACTCTTGCGCAGGAGGGTTAACAAATAAAACTCACTGTTAACTTTAGAATCAATAATTACATTTCTCATATTTAAGGATGAATAGAGGAAATCTTGTACCGTCTTATTAGACTTAGTTTCTCATATACAAGCTAAACTACAAAACTATGTAATTAAAGATATTTCATACATAATTTATTAGATAATGTTTAAATTTCGATTGAGCATAAAAATCCGATGTATTATATTGTAAGAAGACGTATTTTGAAGATATATAGGTCACTAAAACGTCCATTCTTTATCAGATCAATAAGGTTCAACTAGGTATATTCGTTCACAGGGCATAATAACAAGGATAAAGGAAAGATTATATAAATAACCTTTATTAGTTAAAATATTATTACATATTTTTTGGCACGTATTAATTTCACTACATTACTGGATATTATGAGTTAAAATACTAATACATTTTTGTATGTATTATACCGTAACAGTCTATAGATACCTGATAAAAATTAGATACATACAAATCAACAAGCTATGACTTACGACTATGCTTAAATATATAGTTCTCATTGAGGTTGTGCTGCCATCTACATTATTTCCATCTAATAGTGGATTTTGTTTAAAATTACTTTTTTGTTAAATCTAATTACGTTGTAATCCAATTATCTACAATATACATGCATTACAAAAGGTTTGATTCATGCTGTCAAATAAGCTGAATCTATGACGAACTTGAATATAATACGTTATATATAGTAAGTAGTTATAAATATTGCTTACTTTTTTAGAAAATTGAAAAAGGGAAATCATTCTTCAGTAAAAAAATGATGTTATATCGTTAATTATTTAGGATAACGTAAATAAATCTATGTATACTTTTTGAATCTTTTACACTTTATTTGTGATTAAGAGTTCGTCAGTTGCGCTAATTATGGCACTGCAGTAATACTGAATTAATAATGACCGTTTTATTTTTCAAAATAGTTTATTTAGCATAAGTGTCATCTTTTTCTTTTAAAATAAACAACAATGACATGAACCTTCAATTACTGTTTTGTTACTTGGCTCAAAAATAAGAAATACATATACCTACCTTCTATTTATAGAAGATGCTTTTGGTGTTTTTATACGGAAAGAATAGGGGTTTTTTGTTCATTTTATTTACATGACAAATAAACATATCAAAGCCAAAAGTATCGCATAAACATTGCGGATACAGCAAACAAGCGATGAATACATAACGTATCTATTACATAGTTTCTTTCAGAGATTCAGCTTATTCCTACTCTACAACAGCTTAGGTATATTACTTGCACAATGCATTCGTACATGTACACATATAATGTACTTTACAGAATACGAATTCAGCTTGAGCGCATTACGCATGCAGCGCTGCAGCATTATTTTCAAACTACATACACCATTGTAAATTATTGTAAAAATCAAAACGAAAAACCATGATCTCACCTGCGTTGTCTTTCGTACAGGCGTCGAAGTGCGCAACAAACCAGCCTTCTGTAACTGTAAGACGATACAAAGACTAAAAACTAAACAAAAAAAATGGCAACTGTACGTCATGCGATCGTGTTTAATATTTATATGCCACGCATGCAAAATATATATATTGTCTGTCGTAACATCGATAAAAGAAATCGCAAAATTGAACAAAAAAATAAACATCTTCGTCTGAGATCTTCGTGAGAACAGGCTCCGCTGCTTCTTCGCAGTTGTTTGTACATGATTATGGATTATAACTTTATTTGCAACATACATTGTAATTGTTTGTGCATTTTTTTGGCTTGAAAATTGAACTATCTCGCGAAAGTTGATTGTGAAGTATCGACGATGCTTTCTTTACCGTTCTTACAAATTATATTAATATCTATTAATTCATGTATCCTTTTTGTGCGTAGTACATCAGATAACAGTTTATAACGTAAGCATAACTATAAGTTTATATATATTATAACAAAGATTTAATTAAATATAGTTATTACTCTATCTCACTAACGATTAGGTAGATGTTGTTGAATCTATAACCATAGCACATTGTTTCTTAAAGTAATTAATTTATTATGAAGCATACACAAATATTATTGTTTATTCAGAATAAAAGTTCATGTGAACTTTGCAGAGGTAATCTAAGTTGCACATACACATAAGACCTGGTTCCCTGTGATTTCTTTTTGCATTTCATATCTTGATAAATTATACGTAAACTGAAGTATTTTTCTTATTTTTTTCATATAAAAAGACGTTATTGTTCACCAATGAAAACTTGTGGGTGGAACTCCACGATCAAATGTATAAATATAAATAAAATCAATAATTTATGGACAATGTTTCGAAAGTATCATGATTTCTCTTTTTAAAACTAAAATACAATACAATTTGTAAGATGTTACTCTCAAAAACTAATTAAAACGATCTAATTTTTCTTACGTCTTTCTACCTCATCCCTTAAAAATGAAATGTATTATTTGTACGCAACATCCTAATTCACTCGGTAAACAAGCACCGCCATACCTCCTCAATCACCTCCCAAATAAAATCTCTTCCTTCAATAATTAACAAATAAAAAAAAAAGAACAAAAAGAAAAAACTACCAAACAATCCTATAAGACGTACACAATGTTAGTCGAACAAAAAAAGTAATCTAAAAACTGCCCAGAACATGTAATATAAATCTGCTTTGCTAGAGCGCTGACAGCGAGAACGAGGAACACCAGCCGACTCCACGCAGTGAGAGCACGTCACTCGGGCATGGCGAATCTTACCCTGGCGGCGGTGGAGCCCGTGGCTATGCGGCTGCTCGCGACGCTGGTCGCTTGGCTGGCTTGGCTGGTGACCGAGGCGAGGGACTCGCGCGAGCCCGCCTTCCGCAGGGACATGCTCAGCGAGGCGCCGCTCGGCCTGTGCACGCCGCACATCGAGCGCCGACCGTTGTTGTTGTTGTTGTTGTTGTTGGACGGCGAGCGGCTGACCTTGAGCAAGGGCGCGAACAAGCCGTGCTTCGGACGGCACTCGAAGTACCTAGAGGGGTTGTTGAGGGCGGGGGGAGGAGAGAGGGTTGAAGGAGAGATCCGATTAGTTGGTTAGACGCATGGTTGAGTGGCTGATGATGGTGAATGACGAGCGGTGATTTTTCAAGTATTTTTGGGATGGTGATGTGACAGCTTTGAGGTCGCTTGAGACGGATTTTAGACTAGTGACTGTATTGGACACTTTTGGTCGGTTTTTGTAGACATGGATTGTTTATTGTCTAAAAAGCGTTTTATTTATTGTCGCTTCTTACGAATACTAGTATAGAAAAATACTGTGTAATTCACCTCAGGAGATTCATACAAGAACTGGTATTCTTCAAGTTTACCGACGAAAACTATCACTTTATTGAAGATTCTTGAATCTTGCGTTAGTCTTTATTAGAGGATCTAAAGAGAGTTAGTTTTTATGAGGTTTTTGAAAAGAATTAGAATAGAGTATTCTTTGAGAATTTGAAGTACTTCGTAAGGAGCGTCAAAATAGTCAGATTTCTACTAGAGGAGTGTTAAGTTATTTTAGAGTGTAGAATATTTTCTAAAACAACATTAAACACAGTAAGAATGTACTAGTAGAATGAGACATCAACATGAAAGATGAATTTTTAAAAATGATGATAAAGGTTCCCATACAAAAATTGTTAGTTTTTGACTTTTTATAAGACTTTGAAAAATAAGTCAGTACTGTGTAGATAGATACTGATAGACCATACAAAATACAAGTACAGTATTGGAAGTAATTTGATTAAATAGTTAATGATGTTATAAGTATTGTTAATATTATTATGAATAATTTCGGTATAGATTTTAAACATTTAAATTTTCATTGTAATAATGAAGACCTATTATTCAAGTATTACAATAAAATTAAAATATTGGGTTTATAGGTTCAAACATAGCAATGTCGCATTTTAAATTTTTGTATGGGTAACCACAACTTGATGTCTTTTTAATAGGACGAACACATTGATTTTGTTATTCTTAATCTAACATTTAGTCAAGGGTGATGAGCTCCAAAGATTGAAAAACATTCATCATATTTAATTCCATGCAAATAATAACATGGAATATATTTATTATTAAAACTTTTTAAAATATGTCATTTACAAAAATATATAAGCTTATAAAATATGAAACCATTTTTCATATATTATGCGCGATGACGTTTTTACAAGTCGAAATCAATGTTTTCGTTTTATTCAATCAAGACAATCAAGTAATGGCACGATGTACTACAAACTATCTCACTATCCTTCCTTGAACTTTGGTATCAATGCTCACGTACCATCACAAAAATCTTCGTATGTACGTTAAAGCATATTTTAGAAACAAATATTATAAAATTCGCCTATATGGGTAATTTTCCACTAAAAATGCATTATAAATTTTTTAAACTTCACGCAATAGTAAAAGTTTAAAAGAAACCCATTCCTAATTTAGTCTCAAATTGTAAAGTCCATGGATGTCCTCAAATAATGTTCATCTTATAAAGTGTTAAGTTCTTTTACCTTTTTTCAATTATCGAAGTAAAATTATAACATAATTCTACTAGTATCAAACGATTTCAGACGTCACTTTCCCAAAAAAAGACATTTGAAAACCTCATTTTCTTTAATAAAGTTAGTCTTTCTTCTTTTTAGTAAAGTTCGTAGCAGTATATATTTATCCATTACAGATAGTATATCTCGAAAGCCAATTAGTAAGCCAATTTAAAAGTCTATTTGTATCCTAAAACAATTCATATAGTCCCCGTGAAAACAACATTATCCAAGCAAAACTCTTAGATACCCCACATTCCAAAACTGCCACAGAAATTCACATAAAACGTACTCTCTCGCAAAATCACCCAGACCTAGAAATTTCCCTACGCGACTCCCAATACAAGTACCGTTACGGACCCAGTTCCTGATCAGGACCCAATTCCTGATCATTTTCTTACATAAAATATTACTTTAAACTTGCTCCTGCAAAAACTTTTTTGAAGATTGCAGATATAACTATCTACTATTTAGATTTTCTTGTTCAAAGTCTAAAAAGTTTAATTGTAATTGGCTTTTATGGAAATCAGAGTTGATCAGGAATTGCTCCTAGGTGATCAGGAACTGGGTCCGTGATGGTAACTCCCAGCTCATCGTTCCGCGATCGTTCGCAGCTGTCTCGCGAAACACCTCGGCAAATTTTCCCGATGGTACAGGTGCACCAGGCCAAAGTCCAAGGAAGGCCCGCGCCCTTGCTTCTCGCTCTCGGAGAAACCAATCCGCAAGAGCCAGGTGGGCAGTAGCGTTAGCGCGGGGTTGGCCGCTGATGAGCACCTCTTATCGGCGACGGAGCCGTCGTTCTTGCCGACGGGCTCGTCCAGCTCGACGCCGCACCACTCGCCGGCGGCGAAATCGGCCGCGCCCATGTACCTCAGGACTCCGGTCTTGCTGCCCTGGCTCGACGACACGATCACCCTCTCGCCGAGCTGGAGCTCCTTGGCACTGGTCGACGCCAGGCTCGTCGTCGAATTGTCTAAGATGCGCCGCGCGCGCGTTCATTGTGTAAACAAGGTTTATTATCGTGTACATATTGAGAGAGAGAAAGAGAGAGAGAGAGAGAAAGAGAGGATTGGACAAACGAAACATTAAAAGGTGGTAACAGAACTCATGCGCGTATGGGGTATTGCGTATACAGCTTCATTGTTCTTTTTATTGTGCAATAATAGTGATGATAGGGGTAATAATAATAATAGTAATACGTGCAATGCCGCTGCAACTAGTTGACTGTGACAACAATCTATAAAAGCTAATTCTACGAGTGTGTGTATGTGTGTGTATGAGTGTGTTTGTGCATGTGTGTGTGTGTGGAAGCATAGCGTGTTTGGGTGTATGTGTGTGTATTAATAAGATTCGTTCTCGATGACACTTATGTGATGCTTGTTGGGCCTACGTCGATTAGTAAGAAGCTCCATTAAAGTCTCCTCATCCTTGACGCGCGCGTAACGCAGTCCCACCGAAGCTATTTTAAACATTTGTCATGTGTGCGTGCTCGTGTATGTATAAAGCGTGACGCGTGTACACAAAAACACCGTGAGCCCAATTTTTGCGTATTCACTAATATGCGAAATTTTTTTCTCTTTTTCTGATTATATAAACGAAGTGGGCTTCGGTCGCTAAATTCGAGTGCCTTGCTCAAACAACTCAGAAAGAAGAAAGAGAGAATATAAAAAATTTAGCTTAGACAACGTATGAGTATGTAGATGTTAACTTTATTTGTATTTTGTTTCTAAATCAGTAACTTATTTGTCTGAACTAAATTCTACTTACAAGGAGAGACAATGCCCTTCGATTGCCCACTTCGACAACAATGCTAATAACTCATATATTGCTTCCAAAATAAAATTATAGTTTAGTATGATTTATTAGAATGATTCAGCATTCGATACAAAATTTCCACTAAGGAAATACGACCTTCCAGCAATTAATACAGCAAGAATTTTCTTTCAATATCTCCTCTAAAACGACAACCCAAAAGGTTTTGCCTCTCCTGGCAAGTAAGTCTCCGCGCGTAAACATAAAAGCAAACGAAAAAGAACACATCGTAAACATATAAAGTGCATAACATGGCAATGCGTGTGCTGCAAGAGTATACATATAATAACACGTGATACAGAAATTAAAAAAAAAGGATAGAAAGAGACACATACAGTAAAACACAAAGGAAAACGTGTACGCGTGCAGAGTGTAGCATATAATAGCGAACGCAGAGAGAACGTAAGATCCCAGAGTACGACAATGCGCGTGGAGACGGAGAGCGAGGGGTGGCAAGGGTTCTCTTAGCGTTGCGAGCCGTACTTAGGTCGGGGCTTACTTAGTGAGGGCGACATGGACTTGTTGAGGGTGCCCTTGACGCTCTCGCTCGGCGAGATCGGCGAGAGGCCGGAGATCGGCTGCCGCGTTATCCTCGTCAGCCGGGAGAAGATGCCGCGCTTCGGCTCGCACTGGAAGTAACGACAGCCCGCCACCGATCCGTCGTTCTTCCCTAAAAAAACAGCGAGGGTACGTGATGCTGTGTTCTTCCGTGTGGGTGGTTGATGTTGCGATGGGAGGATAAAAGCTAATTCGAATTTGATACTTTGAGAATTGTAATTTGCCGTCTTTAATTTTACTAACTCTGTGATTGATGAATTATCGATTGTGATTAAGAATAAAATAACGGTAGGTAGGTGTAGAGCGGCGTGACTTTGAACCACTTTGAAATTTTCACACTACATACTCAGGTGTGCTTCGTGGCAATAATAAAGTTCTAAACAAATGCTAAAAGTTTAGCCTTGAGCTATAGTATATTTATGTTCTAGGTGTAACATATCACATATGTATTTTTGTAGCTTTCAGAAAAGTATGAATAATACGATGATTAAAATCACCCTCTTGAACGATCGACTTTAAGCCACTATTTTAATCTCTATGCATTAGTAAATAATAAGTAAAACTGCTAAATAATCAGTCAAAAATTAATACTTAAAAAATAAAAAATGGCGTAATAAAAGCCTCTTTTGCGCGCTAACAGAAGAAAGTTTTCAAAGTTAAAGTTTTTGTCAAACTTTTAATTTGTTTTACATTACATTACGGAATACAAAAAAAAACTTTAGATGTAATTAATGTTTTTATTCTTGGTTGATTTTGAGTCTTCAACTCAAATCGCCTTTCGTCGCGTTAATATGCATACTATTATTCGTTCTTTTTTGTTTGGCCTAAAATCATTTTCCCTCGGTATTTGAATAATTTATGGTTTACAGACTGATCAAATTATGTTTAAATTATATATAATTGTATGTAAATAGATACAAGGCAAGTTTAGTAATAAATTTAAATCCACTTTTCTCAACAAAATTCACTTATGCTTAGTACTGGAATAATATACCCTTCAACAAAGTTTCAAGTTATTATAAGTATAAGTAATTATTATTTCAGTACGAAGAATAAGTGAACTTGAGTTTTTCGCGTAAATGTAAGTATTCTTTAAAGAAAAATGTTCATAATATAAGTATAAATTTACATTTTTGGGTGAATGTAAGAAGCCCATACTATCATTTAGATTACAAAAACATTGAATTAAACCAAATTAACCCTCATATTATAAAAGAAAATTGAAAAAAAATTAATTAAAATGTATGCCCTACTAAACTCGACCTACATCTACTTCCATGTATACACAGTATCGAGAAAAATTCAATCAGCCTTTCATTAAACTTTCCCTTCCAGTGCAGTAGGGGTACTTTTTTTCTTAATTGAATGTTTTTATGTTCCAAATGATGCTATTATTTGTATTCGTCTAATTAAAAACTTAAAATATTTTTATTACGTGCATCTCTCTTAAAGTCGATTATTTATTATTCGGTCAATAAGTGAGCGTGGTAGATAGAGCTAGGACTCGCGCACCCTCTTAGCAAAAAAAAAATTTAGTATTATATTCTCCAATACTCAATTTCTATAATATGAAACTCAAAAATACAATAATACATTTGTCTTGCACACCTCGAACCTTATCTACCGACACAAGCTAGCTGACACACGAGCAAAGTATCGAATTCGAACTAGTCTTTGCCTCTCATTGTTCATGGGCGATTGGCAGCTTACCGATGGGCTCGTCGAGGACGATGCCCGCCCAGTCTCCCGGTGCGAATTGCGTCTCGCCGATGTAGGCGATCTGGCCGGGCTTGGTGCCGCCGACCCACACATGGTCCCCGATGATAAAGCTGTCGGTGTCCTCGGTCAGCACCACGCTATTATCTGTTCCAAAGATTTAAGTAAGGTGTCAGCATTGTTTTGGGGGGGTCAAAGTTTGATAACTGGTTCTTGAATGTTTTAACTTTCGTATATAATTGTTTTTATCGTCGGTATGAATTCTCTTATACTGCGGAATTTTATAGAATGTGGAAATGCGGTAGATGTAAATTTTCTGTTTTTGGTAATCATTTATATGATCTGTTTGAGTATTTAATTTTCGATTATAAGGGTAATCTATTATTTTCTTAAAAATATATCTTTAAATTTCATAACAGAAGAAAGCTATATTTTTAACAATTTGGATTGTTTCATATTTCCTTTATAACTACTGAACTACTCTTTTGTAAATATAAGCTATTTTCTTTACATTGAATACTTTGTGCAACACAATATATACGTGCCTTTGCATTAAAAACATGTACACGTACAAAAAATTTCATGGTAAAAAGTGCAAAATTTTAATTAAAAACTTTACTTTCATTTCAACCATACAAATTTTCTTCGTGCGTATAAATACAACGCGTACTACGACTAGCAAAAACCACATGCAAATACTTCAAGCTACAAAGTACACAAATACAATACAACAAAATTCAAAAGCTACGATGTACGTACCCCAAATGGGGGTTCACCGTCACTTACGATTTCTATTCTTTTCTTTATCTCTGGAAACCGAAAGCGAATCGGTCTCAAGCGCCAAGACCTACCTGATCCTCTGCGCACTCCAGCCTCGCTCAATCGGCGGCCTTGCGTCTCCCAAAGTGGCTCCATCGTATCTGGCGAATCATGCAACACAACAACGAAATTCGTACTGGAAGCCACACAACGACAAGCGAATACATAGAATACATACAGATACAGAAGCGAGACCCAGCACCGTTTGAAGAAAATAGACTGATAATTACGTTATAATAGACAGTACTGGTAGAGGAAAATGCTCACGAGTTTGTTGGTCGAAATTTCTAATAATGCAAGCTTTATATAGTTGCTTAGATAGAGCACAGAATAATATTAATTAAAACAAATTTGACCGTCTTAACTGAAGGGTCAGTTGTAAAAATTGCTCTGGAAGATAATAGTTTTCAGTATTTTTTACTAAAATTTCACATAATCAGTACAACATTTTCATATTTAAGGGCACTTTCACTACTTTTCTTTCGGTTTAGGAACACATTCTTCATTTTAAATTCACGTCTCTTTTGTTATCTAAACAACTATATAGGTAAGAATGGTTGTGTCTTTATAAGTTTGATTAGATTGTTATCGTTTATCTTTCAATATTTATTTATTGATTCTGTTCATGTTTTTGTTTACAATGAAAAATTATGTTAACATAAATGCGACTTATAATCATTAAATCTTTGAAAGAAAATAAAGTTATTTGAAATATATTTTCACACAAAAACTAAACTTTGTCAACATAATAGGCACTACAGTATTTTAACACTCTATTCAAACATTTAATGACTTTAAACGTTGAACCAGTAATGTCTATATTTGTACACGAGCATTCTATAGGCTACTTTATCGATGAATGAAACAGAGGTTGACTATAGTTTTAATTTTAATGAGCTTGCCGCGTAAAAGTCGTTTTAAATTTCGTAATGAAGTCTTTGCAAAGTTAACGAGATCTTTTTTATACGCTATTATCCATTATTTATATGATCTTTTATTAAGTAACTAAAACACATTGATAAAGTAAAATATGCTAGTATACTATTTCTGCTATATATAAATCTTTAGAACATAAAATAAAGATTACAAAAACCAGATAACAATGATTTAAGGATAATAAACTTTTTTTAATTAACTCTATAGATTACTAGAGTGTGACAAGTTATTATGTTGAGATATGGCCATTAAAATTCAGAAAGATTTATGCACATAACGGTAACGGAAATTACTTTTTAGAATGTATTCCAGTTAAATATATTAAATTCTCAAATAAAATAAAGAAAAATTACAAAAATCTATGTTTTGACCGAAGTTTCGGTATATCAAACAAACCAATCTCTGCTCATTTCCTGATAAATGCAAAGCAACAAGATAAGCAAGCAAGCAATAGCTACTCATGCAATAAAATAACAATGCCACGTGCAAGAAGCCCATTTGTAAGACTGAGAATGTGTAAACGTAAAATAATTCTTTTTAATGCGTGTATGACAGTTTAAAAGTTTAGTCGTAATTGTTAATAAAATAACTACTTATCATCATTACAGTCTATATTAAAATATACCCTAACAATTTCACAAATATATCTAAAAAACCTATTCTTCCAGAGGTACTACAAGACAGCGTTATAGAAATCGCAACCACCTTCGCAAAATATAGCCTCGATCGCCTCGCAGCCCAAAGATTTGCATCGTTTTTCCCAAGAACGTTTATAAATTCCTGCTCCCGACGGCTCGAGTCTCTCTCGCGCAGATGCACACGCGGCCAGCATACCGAGTGCATTATTGCCGCAGCCCGCAGCGGCGATTACGCAACGGCGCGAGAGGCGTTCCGATCGAAAAGGCAAAACTACCTCTCCGTCCATATAACAATATCGCGGCGGCGGCGGCGCTTATACTTGACCCGTGCGCGCGTCAACGGTAAAAATAAAAGCGTCATACCGCGCGCGCGCGCGTTCGGAACAATCATCCTCCGCCTATAACAATGTTCGCGCCGATTCCGTCGTAACGATAATACCGCCTATTATTGAATGCAAACAAACAAACAAAAAAAACGAAGGTATCACGAGCAGGAAGTATCCAGCACAGGCCTCGTTGTTATTATTACCGTAAAGTACTGCGCGGCGCGCGTTTCTTCATGCGCGAAGAAAGAGACGAAGCAGAGGAGAATATAAAAGATATTATCCCCGAGTGAGAAGTGGTTATATACGTCCGGGTGTATCGTCATTCGCCGATGCAATTAAGTATTTATGAAGGACGTGGGTGCGCGATAGTAGTAGGTCGCGAGCTCGGCGGCGATCGTGGGCGGAGAGGAGCAGCTGGCCGAGCGCGAGGCTCCAAGCGCGATGGATTAGCGATACCGAGAGATTCCTGTGAGACGTGTGTGTATGTTTTATCCAGCGCGAGTTTTCTTTTCGTTGGGTGACGCTGCGTGACGTGGGAAATGGTAATCGGATTCTTTGTTTGTATACAAATGGTTTTTCTTTCTTTTTTTATTGAGGTATGCTAATTTGAGGCGAAATTTATAATTGGTAATTGAGTTTGTTGAGGTAATGATTTATGTGTTTGGATTGTAAAATATGTTTTTTCAATTTTTTGTTTTGACAGGAAAATTAGATTTTTTAATCTTCTGTTTTGACAATTATGACGGATGTAAATTGCTGTGCAATTAGTGATAAAATTTTATAATTTCTTCATTAACTCGACTTTATGTTACCTAATATTAGCAGTTACTGGATTGTAAGCTTCAAAAGTATAATAAGCATAAAATTTTAATTTCGGCCCTAAAGTCGGCAACACGAAATAGAGGTTGAGATAAACACGCTTCGCCAAAACTAAAAGACTTTGTTATCTTTCTAAATGTTCGGTAATATTTCGTGCTCTTGAAAGCTGGAAAACTGCGTTTGACCTGGAAATCGTCTACCACTGAGCTATTATGCTAAATATTTAGCTTACTATTATAATTAGTTTTTTTTTACTGTTTTGATTTTAATTATTCATTTTTATCTTATGCAACGCATATTTAGAATTTTGTCATTTTTGGAAGGCGCTTAAAGTTTTGTGAGCGCGCAATATTTGACAATTTTTACGTCATCATATCAGACCATCATAAAACAAGATTATAATGATGATTTAGGATTTTTAGCTTAAAAGATACTATAGCTCAAATTGTTTCTTTACTGCAAACTTAAGTGCTTCTGCTATTTTTGTAAAATGCGCTTTGATTTGTATTGAATCTATATTCGGAGATTACGTTTCTTAACGTAAGGATAGCAATTATACTTCTCTTATTTGAGATCGACTGCGAATAAATTGCGCATAATAAAAAAAAGACTTCTTCGTTTTTCCTTCGACACGATGACTAACAAACTTACAAATTCGCGCCTTCCATAATAAAATTCACGAGCACCAAACCTTAAACAATAGACACCTCAACCTTCCATTATATACTTTTTTTCCCCATTTCCGCGATTTCCATTTTCAACGCATCCACGACGAATCAATAATAATCCTCGGCATTATAACGTCATATAGCCGCGTTTTGTTACACGAAATAACGAAACAGCGCGAGCGCGCGCATACTAATTCGCGCTGCAATCAAGGCCGGATTATTCGAATTTACGCGCCTATATAGGTGCGCCTCTCTGACCATTGATGAAAAACTCGAGATCTGCGCGCGCCGCGAGAGAGAGAACCGGTCTCAGGAAAAGCCTTGACGGGCGCGGGGGGGCTTTCATTAATATTTACCGCCGAAACTGACATGAATGCGCGCGCTCAAGGTGTCGCGCGAGCGTCGATTCTACCTCGTTAGAAGAAGAAGAAGAAGAAGACGGAGAGAAAAAAAAGAGAAGCTGGAAGCTGCTACTGCCATATCGGTGTAGTAGGCGATGATGTTATGAAACACGTCATGCTCGGTAATCACAATATTTGCGTCGGGAGCGCGATAAATGTGTGCGGTGTGCGAGAATGGGATGAGTGATAAAAAAAGTGCGTGGACAGGTGGGAGAAAAAGGTTTCGCGAATTTAAGGAGTCTTCTTTTTTGGTGGTGGGGTGTTGTAAGAGAAGAGCGCTGTAAAGTTTGGATTCGAATGGGAATTTTTGCGGAAACACTTGCGCGTGGACGCTAAAATGGTAACTTGTTGTTTCTGATGGAATTTGAGAGACCCGCTGAATATTTAAATGGTTTTTTATCAGCGAAACATTGGCAGGACGGTCATAAGGAAACGATTCTGGTTTTGGAGGTTGATAGCTTCTAAGCAAAGGCAGTGGAATGAATGTCGTGAGATATTACTTAACTGTTAATTACGGTTATACGTTAATTATCGTTTTATTTATGAAAAGTTGAAATTTGTCATTTTTGATAATGCTGGTTACAAAAATAACATTACTTGACTTACATATGACTTTACTATTTTATGGATATTGAAATAAATTAAAATAAGTCTATTTTGAGTCTATATTTTGAGCTTAAAGCTTAGGTTTTTAGTTCACGTTCTTCCTGAATCCGTTAAAATCGGCCTTATCAAACAGTTGGATATAAAATAATATTCCAAAAATGTACAAAGAAAATAGGCCACGGTACATTTAAATGTTTTTCGTTGAGATTACATTTTAAGTAAATTTCTTATTTTTGGACAAATTCTGGCGAAGTAGTTTGGTCTCAATAAATTGATTTATTGGACAAGACCGATAAAGTTTGTACATGTCACGTAAAAAAGAAATTCTTTTTAAAGCCAAAACATAAATTTGAATAAACCTTTAAGAAAATCTTAATAAACATATGAAATATATATAATGACCATAATAATTTGCATTTAAATCTCGTACTCATACAAAATTATCATAACAATTGAGGAAGTACTTTTTTATGATTTTAACGGAAACTCTAATAGAAATGTAATCAGGGTTGGCATGCTTAAAAACATTACAATCTCTTCATCTAAACGAACTTTGAACCTAGCATTATTCAGTCTACCAAAAGTTTGCCTATAATATTACCAACTACTACATTCCAAACTTCAAAACTCAAATAACCACGAAATTTTCGTTACGACTCTCACATGCCCCAGCAACCCGAAAAATATAGGTTGAGCCAATAAACCGAATCTAACACGATCCATCAATCTAAACAGCCGATCGCCTCCGAGTGCATAAAACAAGCAACATAGTAAGCACAATCCACGAGTAACAATTAACCCCCTTTCGCCGTAACGGTCTAACTAGGCGAACTAAAACTTTTGGGCGCCTCTATATAAATCGCAAAATCGACCGTGACACGGACGCACGCGTGTATACAACTCCCGTGGAAACAATATAAAAAATGCGTTGTATAATGCCCGCAGCTTGAATGCGTCACTGCAGGAGCCGGCCATGTGCGAGATGACCGAGCAGCGAGACAGAGACAGAAAGAATGCAGAACGCGTGCGGCAGCGGCAGCAGTACCAATAAGGTGAGATTCGTGCCCTCGATTACACGACTGTACTTATGTGGCGGCGGCGGTGGCGACAAGAGAAAATACACGTAGAGATCGTTCGGATATGCCAGTGTGTGATATAAATTCGCGAGAGCCTTGCGCGTGTCTTTCGATGTGTTTTCTTTTTTGTAAGGATGAGGTAAGGTTGGATGTAAGGTTGTCTCGGTATGGGCAAGGTTGTACCTTGCGAGCGGAATATTCGAGAGAGAAGTCGTGCGCGCGAGATGCGTTATCGGCTGCGGAGAACGCGGACGGAATACGAAATTGCGAGGACTCGCGAGATTGAGGATGAGCGACACGGTGGCATTAGAATTGTAGCCGAAATAGTTGAATGGAGAGGTTGATGTAATGAGGTGCTGTCGGATGTGATTAACGTGTCTTGCGGAGAGTTTAATGAGCTGTGTTGTCGAGATAATTTACCGTGACAAATTTGATTAAACACGCTGGTGTATACGGTGTGAGCATATTTTTTGAGAAGTGATGGTGTTGTTGAACTTGACTAGATATCAAGTAAATTTTTCTATGATTAAATAAATTTTTATTCTAAATAAAAGATAACTAAACGTATTTTTAAAATTATTGAAGACAGTTTTTATAAAGTTATTTTGATGTATGTAGTGGCGTGATTAAAAAAAATATATCTATGAAGTAATTATTAATAGTTCATGTCGCTATGCTACAATAAATCTTTTATAACTATTAATTAATTTTAGTAATAATTATTAGTTTGTAATCTTTATAGATAATAAGGCGTGTTTCTCATTTCCGCGTAAAAACGTGAAAAACTTTTGAAGTTCATGTATATCAAGCATGTTATAATTAGCATTAATAATTCAAAACAAATATTTTATAATTACTATATAGTGCGCGAGAAACTCATGTGAATTTTTCAATAACATTTATTTTTACTATTAAAAAGAAAAAGTTAATAATATTTCTCAATGAATGAATACGCGAATAATTTATTCAATTTCAACAATGTTTTTAAATTCCAATCGAGAAAACGGACTCAGTAAACTAGGCTAATCTTTCTCTAATGAATTCGAACGTTTAAACAATAAAATTATTAAAAATTAGCATTAGTTAGCATTAGCCTTTCACAACTACATCTCGATTAAATCGTTTCAAAACCATAAAAAATAATTATCTATGCTCACCGATAATAACTATAAAACTATATCACCATAAAAATCAACGAGTTAGAAAACAACCATTAGTATAAAACAGAACGACCCAGCAAAAATTGTTACAACAATCATCCAAATCAGCATTATAAAAGAAAAAAGCAACAGCAATATCCCAATAAATCTTACGGCTTTTGTTTCCCCTCGGACGCACTGAAATCCCGCGCACGACTCTGATACACCCTGCACGACACTCGGATGCAAAATGCGACGCTTAGCGATCGCTCGTGGGATACGTCTTGTGATGCGGCAGGATCGAGACTCGCGGACCTGTTGGGCCGCTCCTCGGGACGACGATGCCGAACCTCGGCCGCGAGAGAGTGGGCGTCTCGTAGGGGGGGGGGGGGTCGAACGTAAACATCGCGCGCGGCGGGAAAGAAGAAACGGACCCGCGGATTTTCGTCGCAGTAGGGTGGGAGGAGATGCGAAGAGCGAGAGAAGACCCGATGCGACGCCAGCGGAGAGGCAGCAGCAGTAGCAGTAGCGTCTTTGAGGCTTGGCGCCGGCTTCGCGACTGCACGACGCCAGGAGTATATATGTGTGTGTATGCGCTGGTTGGTGAGATTTTCGAGTGGCACTTTTCGTAATGAGGGATTTTTCCGAGTGTTTGTTTTGAATTGGGTTAAGGGCAGTTTTTTGGGAGATGGTAGGTGAGGGTGGTTGAGAGGGGGGGAAGGGCTAGGGTTTTTTTTGGAGATGGGTTGGGGGTTACGTAAGAGTGCGGATGTCGGAATATACTGAATTGATGTCGGATGCATGTGTCGATAAAGTATAGATATAGTAGTGCTTTTAGAGAAATTATAGGCAAATTTAAATACTTAGGGTTGGGTTAGTGGGTCAGGTACTGTGTCATGCACCAATTAGCGTGACCTTAGATATTTTTATAACGAAATTATAAAATCACGTAGTTACTTGGTAAAATTAATACATACAACGAATAATTATGTCCCCCTATTTTGAATGTTGTAATTTGGATTGCAGACTCGCAATCAGCGACCCCAAAAATTCCTGTAGCTACTGCATCTTTACCAGAGATCAAAATAAAAATGTTGGATTTATTACATTTTTTCGTGTTGGGGTGATCGATTACCTTACTTGGTAAACGAAGTGATCAAATCGAGCATGGTAAAGCAAGGGTTAATATAAAGTACTATTCCACTTAGTTATTATATTATTTTATAATTTTCTATATATAAATATCAAAGGGCGTAGTAATTGGTGCAGGGTACAGTAATAAGCTCACTTGCCCTATACAGTAGTTATTCACGAAAAATGCCATATTAAAGTTAGAATTGGATTGAAATTTGTTTTTTCTGCTGGTATTAATGAATTCATTGATAGGAATTGTAAGACGATTTATAATTGATTTTGAATTTTTTCTAAAGCATTCTAATGTTCCTTCATGACGTCTTGATTATAATGATTTCAAAGCTGGTGCCGTATTATTATAATGTCAGGAAAAACGTTGGAGCATCATATCTCTTTCAATTTTCAAGATATTGGTAAAATTCCAAAAGTTTACAAAGAAAGTATGCCACGAGCTGTTCAAATGTGTTGGTAGATAAAAATGCTTTTTAACACAATTTATTTTTAAAAAATATTAAATTTTACTTTGTATACAGTAATTTCTAGTATAGAAGTTCTCCAGTATAGAACAGGAGGGTTCAGTATTGACACTCACAAGCTTCAGATTTCCACCGATAGATGTCAAACTTTTATATGCTAAATCACGTTGTTTCTTCATTATTTTTAATTCAGTGTTCAGAAAATTCTCAAAGGGGGTTCGCAAAGTTCTCAAAGTTCAGAAAGGGGGTAGTCATACTACAATCATAGTCAAAAGTTAATTTTAATCTAAATCACCATACATATATTAGGGTTATAAGTGCTTGAAACTATAAATTATACTTTATTGTACTATATTATAGCATAAAATGTATGATATTATATTATAGCATAAAATATACATAAATAATGTGAAAATCTTATAAAAACGCTGAATTTGAAGCATAGTATAAACTTTTGAATGGAATGGTATCACTATATAGATATAGTGATTACATTGGGTGCACACTTGCGATTGCTATATATTTTCTCTTTTATATAATAAGTATATTTATTCTATGTAACATACTAGATTTTTAAACAAATTTTACGAAAATACTAAAAATTATGTATGCATCACTTCCTATAGTCCTTACATGTTAAATAGCAAAACTGAGGTTAAATATCTCGCTTACCATGACGCTAGGTTATCTGAAATGTTGACCACTGATATATAATATAATCATTAACATATGAGCAAAGTTTTAAAAATATTGTATTGCCATTTAAGCATAGATATATATATATATATATATATATATATATATATATATATATATACACTATAGATATAGTAAATGGGAAGAAAGGTTAGCCCATTTGAGTTCTTGGATTTTACAAACGAAACAATATTTCGCACTATAAAATTTATAGCTTGACATCTTTTTGTAAGTACTTACCACGGAAGCGAGCTGGACGCATTGTCTATTCGCGATACTTATAAAATAATCGTTGAAATACTGTAATTAGTATCAGCTGTCAAATTGAGAAAATGAAAGTTTTTTGTTTACTATACATATAGCTATCAAGCATTTTACGTACCGAATTTCAATGATTATTTTTTAAGGATCACGAAAATATTATGCGTTGAGATTGCTTCCGCAGTAACTACTTACAAATAGAGATCAATCTATATTTTTTTAGTGTAAAATATTATTTCGTGTATGAAATCCAAGGGCGCAAAGGTGCTAACCTATTTCCCCATTTACTATATTTATAGTCAACATATATCTATGTTTTTGTGGCGCCTCAAGAATAACCGAAAAGCTAATATACTCTACGTCAAAAGTTATTTTCCAAACAAAATACTAAATAGTTTTATTTCTTTATGATACGAGTTAGATAAAAATAATTACTAAAAACTGTCGTACACATATACTGAGAGATACTTTTTGTAAAACGTAAAATCTATTCAAGCAAAATGAATTTATTACTTTGAAAAGCACTGATCATACTATAGATTTATTTATTAAATTTTAATTTTCATCCATACAATCAAAAGTTGCAGTCAGAATAGTTAGCTATAGGTATTCATTCTGGGGGACCCTAAATCTACACCTTAAATATGGTAATTTTTATAGACTATATACAAACAGAAATAGTAAATTTTGCTATACAATTTGTAATTTTTGCTACATAATTTTTCTTAGTGTAGGTATTATATTATTATATATAACAAAAGTAACATGTATTAAAATTTTAAAGACTTACTGGTATGAATTATTTATAGGCTCATTCAAAATTGCTTAATAGTAATCGAATAACGTGTAATGAAAAGTAATGGGAGATATCATACGTGAATAGAAAGATACTTGTAAGCATATGCATATATAAGTAGTAGCAGATAAAACTAGTCAGACACATTATCGTCAATATTCATAAGTATACTTGTTTATAGGGAAAACCGGGAAACGTAGAAAGTCGTCTGTATTAAAAATAGATTCCCAATCATATATAATAGTATAAAAATAAAACAAATCGTGCAAAAGCGAAACGTCACCAAGAGCTAAGCTAATCTCTACTCTACCAAAATAAAGCACAAATTCATTCTTATATTAAATTAAGTATTCGTGTAAGAAAATATCTTTATTATAACTTTGTTTTGTATTATTATCTTTATAATAAAAAATATGGTGATTTCCATAAAAATATTTCGTATTTTTAATCGTGTTACATACTGAAAGAAACTTTGGCTTAAAATAATACACTATTATTATTATTTATTTATTTATTTGGTTCAGATCAGAACAATTACATTATGTATAATTGTTTAGTTAAATTTTTGGTTACTGTTATTATTTATCAATACAAACATAGTTAATTTTGAATTAATTGTTATATTTCTTGTATACCCATAGCTATAAATTTTATTATGATGAAATTTTGTTTAGGCTTATAAAATATATTTTATGTATTATATTTGCTAGAATTAATGATTATTTATTATTCACTATATAAAATTATAAACATGAAGGTAATATAATCATTTTAAATACTTACCGTATCTTGTTAAAAAAATAAGTCCTTATATGGACTAGATGTGAATGATTTTTATTATTATAAATTATACTCAAGCCTAAACTAAAAAAAATTGTAACCAAATTTGTTCAAAATTTTAAAGAGTTCAAGCAAGCATGCTTGAAGTGGATGTTAGGTACTTTATATAAGCCTAATTAATTTATATCTTATTTAAGTAAGCAAAAAAAATATAATACATACAAAATTTCTATATTTCTACATAAAGTGAATGTTTTTTAAAATAAATAATATATCTACATGACAAATAAAGAGTTGAACGCAAACTCCAAATCACACTTTATTAATTATTAATTTAATTAATATATAAGAACTTATCATGGACAACATGTAAATAGCATTACAAACATTTTTATTTTTCAAATCAATACAGTTATTATCAACATACTTTTTCAAATCATTCAATATCAAATATACGCATTTTACATATTATATATCTTGAAATCTTTTTGACTTATTCAATTATATTTTCAAAGATTGATTTTGATTTTTCAATAAGATTTTTATCAAGGAACTTACTTATTGATCTTGGTGGCGATGGTGGTATCGCTGGTTTTGGAGTTACTGTGCATGTTGGCCGACCAATTTTTGACGGCGGTCGCGGTATTCCCGATGGTTTTGATTCAGACATTTTTAAGCACTATATTATACACTCACTATTAAATATTACTGGAATAACAAAGATGCACTTTTTTTATTTCACTTTTAAGGTCTTTTTTTGAAATAGCAATGCACATTTTAAGCTAACACTTGTTTTGTAAAAAAAAACTACTCAAATAAATAAATTTTGTGAAAAACTTTGAATTTTTATTTGTACCTAATATACTTGATTGAATAAGACGCACTGAACCTGCAGCAATTGATCTAGACAATGTTTCGAGAACAACTGAGTCCTAGATGTAGTGATAATTCTTCTTATAACATTGATTTTTTAAGTTAATTATACATTGAATGTAATATGTGGGTGTAAATTACATATGTGTCACAAGACACTTCAATGATCATCCATCCCACTGTACAATCAAAATCCTATACACTAAGTAAAATAATAAGAGTATCAGATGTACAGTAGCAACTGTCCTGGAGAACAAGCAAAAATAAATACGCAGTTGTAATTCAGATCTACAATATCAAAAGCTACAGTGTCCAAGAGAATATAAACAATCGTCAATAGAACAAACACTATAATAATTAGCACCGATTAATACAAATCTTAATCTATTTATAGCAGGTATATATTGCTTTGCAAATCAAATCACACTAATTAAACTCAGATAATGCGTACACCGCCGACACAAGCAGCATCAACAATTACAAAATAAACTCTCAAAGTGGAACGTTAAATTCACTACGTGAGAGAACTTTTAAATAAAAAAAATGTGCATTGCAGATAGGTTAGGTCAGTGATATAGTGTTGTAACACCACAGCATCATATGCGGAAGAAAAAAAAAACATACATACTATATATTAATGCGTCACTAACGCGGATTCTTAATTTTTCTCCTCCAAAATTATCACAGCACAACGCGCGACACCGTTGCAAAAAACAGCGACTATCCGGGCATCTCCGCTGCTTTTGTTTGCGCCTTGTACTTCGCGAGTCCGAGAGATAGCGAAAGGCCTTTTTCTTACGGGTTCTCTCTCGCGGCGCTTAGCGCGAGTTCGGATTTCATCCGTGACGTTTACCTACACCGCGATGTGGTTCGCATTGACTGCGCCTCGCTGCCTCTCGCTCTTATTTCCTGCCCACTGCACAGCAGCAGCGGCGGCAGCGGCGGAGCCTGCGGAGCACGGGATGACCGTTGACGCGCGAGCTCGCGAGAATCGCCGCCAGGTGCCGCGGCGGAGTCGCGCTCTCGCGATTGGCCGGTTTGAAAATGCGAGGGCATTTAAAAATGAACGCCGAGGCGTTAACAGACGGCTCGCAGGGGAGGACCGCGCGCGCGTGTAACGCGCTATATACGCCTGTCGTCGGCGAGAGTTTGCACTCGCGTGCGTGAGAAAATTTTCGTGGGTTTCTTTCTTTTTTTTTTTTTTTTGGAATTTCGGGTGGCTCTGGAGGGGCGATAGAAGTCGACTAAATTTCCCTTATTGGAAGATTTGTCCTTTGTCTTAATGGTGTCTTGAGTCTGATGATTTTTGTGAAGCACGCGTTGTTTTGTGGTGTGCTTTCTTTGTGTGTGTGAAAATCGTGACCGGAGATTTTTTTTTGTTTTGATCGAGGCTTTTGTAGATTCTGCGTACTATTAAGTACCTTGCGAGTGATGTTTTCATTCAGCTGATCTGTTAATTAATTGTGTTAAAATCACATGTTCAGATATGGAGAAGTTTCAGCATATACGAGCATTTATTTCGGCTGCCACAGAGTATGCGAAACATCCTAGCGAAACGACAGCTTCTGTGATACAAAGGAATCTTGGGGTATGTTTATCGTCAACAATAATGATGTAAAACAGTGGATTGTACAAGACAGTCTTAAAATAATTTCGATGTTTTATTTTGTATTAAAAATTATATGATGAATTTCATACAAATTTGCCTTTTTACAGGCAATAAGTGCATCTCTAGATCCTAGTATATTTGATCCTGGCACAAGTATATCAGCAGTATTTTATGTTAGTCTTCATGAGTTAATGAATGCCTTGGGATCGAGATCGAGTCTGATTTGGAGTGCTGTAGATGTTCTACAAACAGCGTGTAAAAATAGGTCTGCTCGACATGCCCTCATACATACATACAAATTTGCACCAATTTTGACAAGGCTATTGGAGGTAGAGATCATATTGCAGAATTAATAGCTATTAAACTTTTATTCAATTTATGCGATATAATAAAAATTATCTTTTCATATAGGCAAATTTAACATCAGAAAAACGAATAAGATCATTGAAGTTACTGCAAGAGTTGACGTACGGAATTAAAATTTCATGGCAGGAGGCACATTTGCCATATTTGATAAAAACTTTATCGCAATGGGTAACTCAATCCAGCGAAGAAGAAGTCATTACACTTTCCTTAGGTGTACTGGTCAATCTGTGTTATAAAAATTTGCCTGCAGTATACGCGTTAATGCGTAGTGTCAATACAAAAATATTCCTACAGAGTGTAGTAAGAACTCGAGGGCAGAATGTCAATATAAGAGTACAGTGTTGCAAGCTGCTAATTATCCTAGAACATACCAATAGTGATATCTTGGACTCATATATTTTAGATGTTGCTGCAGTTACTTTTACGAATATCATTCCAACTTTGAAAGATGAAGATGTACTTTTATTACGACATATTGTTGATTTCTTTGATGATATTAGGCAAAACGAACGTTTCAGAACAGTTCTCTTAACTTATCCAAAGTAAGTTTGATTTTGAGAAATGCAAAATAAAATTTCTAAAATATAATATATGTGCTTGTATCTAGATATTACAATATGTATATTTAGAATAAATTTAATAATTTAAAACATGTTTTCTTTAATTTTCAGTTATTTAAAAGATGTAGAAAATATTTTGGAAACTTTAAAAGATATTTCCAATCGAGAATGCGCAAGTCTTATTATGGAATTTTTATCTTCATTGATGAAATTAAAAGTAACAGATTTAGTAAAATTATATCCATTAATTGTTAAAGCAGCTATAGCATGGGTTCCCATTGAATATGTAAGATTTTATTTTATTTTTTGCAACATTTTTTAAAACAAGTATATAACAGTATTATTTATTATACAGGTTGCTTCGAAAGCATTAGCTCTAATAAGAACTATTGTAGTAGACTCTCGACGAACAAAAAATAATGTAGCAGTATTAGAAGAATTAGATCTATCAGTATTGATACTCTTGGTCAAGGAAGATGATGATATGGAAGGAAGTTTTGAGAAAAATACTATTGAAACAGAGAAAAATTTGACAGAACTCATGCAACTTTTTCAAGAATTAGTCAAGACACCAGCTATCAGGACAAAGGTTTTTGAAGTATTTTCAGTACCAAAAATGCGTGTTTTAATGAAAACAATACTGGAGTGCAATAATGATTCAGGACTGCTAGAAAAACCGAGAAATCTCTTTCATGTATGTATTAATATTTATGTATTTTATATATTTTATTTTCTTTTATTTTATTAAATATACACGGGGGACCTATGGTGGCTCAGTTGGTAGAGTATCGGATTACCACACTGGTAACCCAGGTTCGATTCCTAGTCTCTGCCGATTGATACAAGCACCTCTGTAAAAATTGCATGTGCTTTGTTTACAAATACACCCCCGTTGTCGATTAGCACAATATGGAAGCACAAATATGGGGATGTTAAAAAAAAAAGAAAATGTACCCGGGAGTTACCCTTTTATAAAACAATAAGATTTTTACATATGTTAAGGTGTTGCATGTACTACATTGTATATGTATAAAATATTTCAAACTTTATATTGAAAAATGAAAATGTTTTGCAGGATACATCAACAGATTTTTATGTTCATGCATTAGCTCTTATAGCAGATTTGGCAACAAACAACACGAACTGGTTGACATTGTATACAGAACTGTTACAAAGAAAACAGATGCAAATGATAATGGCAATAGCTTTATTTACTGGAGATAGTGATGTCAAACAAAAAGTTCTTCAACTTACTTCTACAGTAGGATTTCCTCAAGAATGGTAAATTGAAATTGTATTTATTCAATACTATTACATAAAAATCATCATAAAAAAATTCTAATACTAATTTTATTGTTAAAGTATTTCTGCAGTTGCACGTAGCATGGCTGAATTAGAACCCTTGGTGTTAGTTCAAGAAAAATCAAATATTACAAAGGTTTCAGAAAATGTAGTAAGTAGTCATCCATATGATTCTCTACCACTATTTTCAATGGCTCAAGAAGGAAGACTTGACACATTTATTTCAAAACTTGAGAATGCTTTTGAAAAAAACTTGTTATCCGATATAACTACTTCAGCAGTTATGGAACTTTATGAGTATAAGGTATAATATTTATTATTTTTGTTTCTATTTCTGAGGATAGATCAAATTTGGAATGGTTTCTTAAATGATTTGAAAAATAAATTTTTACTTTTAAGTGATTTAAATGAAACTATAATTAAATATAACAATTTTAATTATTGATATACAATTTGCAAAATATAATATTTGATATGGTTGAAAAGATGGCAGCAATGAGGCATTGTGAAAGATCTATGCAAGCTAGTCTAGAAGCAGCTACTAATCATGCTACTAGTCTTCAACACAGACTAGCACAACTTGTTGCACAGTCAAGTCAGCTGCATCAAGTTTTGTTCAATACACAGCAGTGCTTAGAGGGTACGCAGACTGAAAAAATTGCATTAATGAAAAAACTTCAGGAAACAGAAGAAAAAACTAAGAAAACACATACTACACAAATGCTGGTAGCTAAAAATGAATTTGTGGTTTTTATGAAATCATAATATTGATATTTCAATAATCAATATATTTTTTCATTATACAGGAAATCGGAGGATTGAAAAAAATTGTAATAGAAAAAGAAAGTCAAATAAATCTGTATAGTGCTCGCATAAAAGAATTAGAAATTCAAAATGAAGAAATTCCAATATTATTAAACAAAATTAAAGATTTTGAAGCTGAGATTGATCATTTACATGATAAAGTAAAACAGATGACAAATAAAAATCAAGAAATTAGTAAATTACTTCAAAAGATGCAAGAGAGTAACAATAGAAAAGAACAGGTGCAATGCTAATTATGTGTTTATTCCTAAAACATACATTATTTTTATAGTTTTGTTATACAAAATTTGTCCCATATTGTTTCAGATTATTGAAGAAAAGAATAGAGAAATCTCGTCGAATCAAAAAGATATAGTTGCTCTCAATCAAGAAATCAAACAGCAGGCCCAACAGTGTCACAGTTACCAAATGACTATTGCTGAAAAAGAAGAAACTGTACAAAAATTGAATAATGAACTAAATAACTTGGCCCGCATGCGTGATATGATTTTCGAGTTGACAGCAAAGAAAAAAGACGATCTGTAACATTCGTACTGTATATCGTGACTTTTTTTAAAAATGTAACGTACATCTTTTTTATCTTTTTTATATACATCTAAAGACGTGAAATTATAGAACATTAAGATAATGTAAATATAGCTTTCTTTTAATTCTAATTATTTTGTTTTCTAAGTTATTTACAAAACCCCTAACTAAAGTTGAATACAGTACTAAATAATTTTTGCTTATACATACAAGAGCAATTACACTGTACTTTCTCTTATTTTTTACGACAAATCATTCACATCTATAAGGCAGTCACTTTTTGTCAATCCTTTCCTCATATATTTGCTAAATAATTTTTAAAGAAATAATCCATAAAAAAAGTTAACAGATTATTTTTCAGTCTCTTTTGATATAGTTTTAATCGTAACATTACATTGTTCAATGACAAAACTTTACACTTCTTTATATCATTTCTCTAAGCACTCAGGGATATATTGTACTGTATTTATTGTATATATTATACCATCATTATTTTGAAGATAATATTAAAATATTTAATATAATAAATTATATAACCAATTACTTAGTTAAAAATCCATATTTGTTCAAAGAAAATTCGTTTTTAGTAGTTAGTTGATAATTATTTAAAATCTGTTCCTTTAACTGATTATCATATATTGTTTAGTTTTGATAAAAAAAAATCATAGTAACAGTAATCCTTTATTTTTTCCTGAGTGTACATATGTGTTATATGTAAAATTAAAATCTATTATATAATTACTGTATAAATTTGGTTTACACGACACTGAATATAATAGTGCCTTCTAAAATCCTGTTAAATCACCAATATTATGTATAAACAGTAATGTTTGAAATATAATTTAGACATAGCCTATAGTCGTAAGAATTTTTCAATTAACAAAATAATTGAATGTCATTTAACATTCATCAAATCTTGTTCCAGCAAGATTTTTTTTGTATTTTATATTAAAATTCATCTTTCTAATACTGCTTTGTTACCTTTAATTACAAACTCTACTTCAACACTATTGATAATATAGATCTTTTATAATTTTATTATTCAACATTTTATTCATAAAGCTTTCTTAAAAAATTACTCCATTTATATATTATAATCGTAAAATTTTCTACATAAAAGAAATTTCGATTTCTTAGTTCAATATTATTATAATTGACGCAAATTAAGTATTAATGAATGATTTACAAACATATCAAAGCTTTTTCTTGTAACTAGCTTTGTTACAAATTTGGTACTCGAATTTTCGATATTATAATTACATAATGCAAAAAATATAACTTTAGAAAAGTTAAATATTTTATATAGAAATACATTGTGCTACTATTTCGCATAGACAAATACAATTTAACATAAAGAAGTATACAGTTTCAGGAAGTCTTATTTAGTACTTATATATTCTTCGGTACATAAGAAATAAAATTTCTTTCTTTGCATAATATGTAACAGTATAAATTCTTTGTACTAACCGTCAACCGTATAGATATCACAAACGTAAAAAAATAGTCGAAAATAGGAAGAAGGCCATGATTTTAATAAAAAAATTAAGGCAGGAATATAGCCAGAAAAACGACGTAGACAAAAATAACAAAGATATACGGTAGAAATATAAGACGTATCAAGATCCTTACAGAGAAAGCAGAGAGAGAGCGCCAACGCGGTAGTTATTTTATACTGATATTGTCAGCACTTGTGTCAATTTTCCTTAAATCTAAATATCCTGTTTAAGTCATCACTGTTCGATCAATCGGCCGATCAAACAAAAAAAATACTTTTTTTCAATAATAGTTAAATAAAAATACTATTTGCACCAATTTTACACTAAAATAAAAGAATATTAGCTTAGGTTCATCTGGTATGAAAATAAACTACGACGTAATATTGCTTTAGAAAAAAAATTAGACTATGAAGCGAAGTTTCTCGTTAACTAGAATGTGCTGAGAGCGAGACGATTTAACGGCATGTCGCTCATTACGTTTAATGTCTCTTTTCGTCTTGATGAATTTTGTCATCAACTGCGACCATTGCTCCATGGCTGCTCAGTGGCTGATGCAAACAGCAGATAGAAGCAATTCGCACTCATGTTGATTACTGCTGCTAACAGAAACACTACATGCCAACGTGCTAATGTTTCCTATTACAAAGAAAAATAATTAAAATAGTTTGTTTGCTTTTATACTTAAAATCAGTCATAACAGTAATATGTTTAACAGTACTCACATGTCCATTGACTATTTGACCAATGACATAGGGTGCAAGGAATCCACACGCATTGGCAGCAGCATTTGTCATTCCGTATAATGTTCCTGCATATCGGGGTGCCAGCGCAATGTGATTCATCTGATTTCCAGCGTACACAGCGCCGTAAAGTGAGCCCAAGACAGACAGCATCATCATCACAGCAAGTCGATCACACCCAGCCCAAATAGCTCCTAAAAAGCTCAGACTGGGTCCCAGAGAGGCCACCGTATTCCACATTTTGAATGATGTTAGCGGAGAAACGATATTTCGTGCTAATAAAGCATCCGCGAAACTGGATATTATCAAACCAAGTATCCATGCGGTTAGGTATGGTAATGCTGATAGGAATGCATCTTGTTGCACATCGAAGTGCAAAATTCTATCCATATATGTAGGTAATTCAGTCAAAAGGGTGTAAAAAGCCCAAGATTGACCACATTGAGTAATAGCTATCGCCCACATTGGAAGAGATTTAAAAATTGATAGCCAAGGTACACCAGCATCGTTATTCTGAAAATGGAGAAAAATTATATTTGTTGTAGTACAAAACTTTTTATGTTTAAGTTAAAATATGAATAAGTAATTGATTATTCACTAAAGAATACAAATTTTAAAGTATAAAATATAAATCTTTTATTGTTGTTATAAAAAGTAATGTAAGAAAATTTGCAAATAAAAATCATTTATTAAAAGGACCAATGATGTATAGTATTTTACTTACATCATCCTTAGTTTCTACAAGAGATTCTATGTAAGCTCTCTCTTGAGGATCAATCCGTGGATGTTTTGCAGGTGTATCAAAAACAAATATCAACCAAAACACGTACCATATCATTCCAAGGCCACCGAATAAATAAAATGAGAGTGGCCAGCCACCCCATAAAGTTAGAGAGCAGAGCCAGCCACTTAATGGTAAAGAAATAACAGTACCAAAGTTTGCACCTGTAAAGAATACGTTAAACGTTTACACCAATATTTTAATGTATACAGTAGCTTCTTCTTATCATAAATTGATTTTGATATTCACCTGCATAAACTAAAGCTGCAAATTTACTTCTTTCTAAAGGTGGTACCCAGTGTGCCAACATACTATGCATTGCTGGGAAAGTGACACCCTATAAAAATAAAAATTTGTATTATATTATATTATATTATAGTTATAAGATGTATTCATCAGAAAAGTATTAAAATTAGAAGTTATAGTTACCTCTGTAAAACCTTCTGCAACACGAATAATTAAAAATGGATATAAACCCCAATAAGCAGCAAAGGGGCTTATGACAGTCAGGACAGCAGTTAAAAATACTCCCAATCCATAAACTAACTTTCCACCAACTTTTTCTGCTACTCTTCCTCCTGGTACATTGGTCATGACATATCCCAGAAAAAATGCACCAAGGATAATACCTTGTGTTTTTTCATCCCAGTCAAATTCACCTGGGCTCTAACATGTGAATATTGTACATGGTTATTGTAGAAATGAATTTAAATGCCTTATTAGGAAAGTTATAGTCTATACTTACTGGAACAAAAGTTTGATTGACAGGTGATGTATTAGGACATCCAACGATATCACTGTCATTATCAGTATCTGGAATAGCTGATGCATTAACCATTGACACAATAGCAACGGATAAATTTACTCTCATTGCATAAACTAAGGCAAATCCAAGGAAACCCATGAATCCAAAAAGTTGCCTTGATTTTATACATGATCGACTATCTGATAATGGACCTCCTGGTGGGTGAACTGTAACAAATCAGAACTTTAGAGTCTGACACTCAATAAAATAGTAATAAATAGTAATAAATAAATAAAAAAGTGGTGAGAAAATGAATGAACTGATGTTGGTTTAGTTTTTTATTTAGAACTGAAAAATTGCAATATGAGTATTAAAAAAATATATTTTAACAAAGCATTTACTGCAAACTAAGCTCAAACTGCATTCTTTTTGTGTAATTGTACCTCTGTGACTTGTAAAGAGATTGTGAGTCAACATATCTGAACATACTCTGTCAACTATAACTCGGGTTCTGTTTCCGCAAAGAGCTGATTGTAATATTACACATGGCATACTTGTTTATCTCATTAGCTTTGGCTTTTTAGATAGAAATGTGAAAAATCAAGTTTATTACAAAAAGAAAAATATATATTTTGTAAACTTTAGTTTGACCAGAAACATTCATAACTTCATAACTTTTGAGAAGCTTTTGAAGAAAACAATATCAGTTTAAAAATAAGACCATACTACTCATATTTTTATCTTATAAAATGATTTGGCTTGTTTGATATACATGAATAAAAATACGTGTTCTTTTCAATAACAGCATATAATTACAATTTCTTTCTATTTTATGGTATAAGAAATTATATTATATAGATTATTAAATTAGAAATAAGTATATATATATATATATATATATACTGATTAAATTAATTACGATAATCATATATTTTTAACAGGTTCAGTGGGGCTAATGTATAAGCCCACTTTTGCAATCATTTATAAAATGAATTGAAATTTCAAACATTTAATAAAAATTTTATGTTTTTAACTTTATTATATGTTCATTTTATGTTTATTTTATGTTTAAAACTTATAAATAGTAATTGATTGAATTATTATAAAGAGTAATTCAGGTTTACTGATTATTAATTTTACAGTTACACAAGATGCAAACAAAGTTGAGACAATTAATGACTCATACCCTTAATATACTTTACAAATATTTATGATTTATAGAAACTGAAACCCTAAGGTCCTATATGTGACTCATACTCATTACTTATCAATGTTCTGATCAATGTATGCAGTTTAATATAAATATATTAACTTTAAATATCAAAAATACCACATTTTAAAATGCTCATAATTTACATACAAGAATAAAATTGAATCATGTGTTATTACATGTTTAATAGCTTGCAGATATAAATTACTATTTGCTAATATTCTTTGGAACCTGATAGATGTTTGATATTATGCATTTTTCTTGACATTTCCTAGAAAATGTGTATAAATTATAAATAGATGTGAGTTTTCACCAGACAGTGTCTCTTTATCCTATACTATCAGATCTTTTAGCTGCAATTAAGATAATTCACTTCAAGGTTAATTATTTTCTGACAAAATTCACATAATTTATTTTTAATTTCTTAATGATAATTTTAAACGTTTCATTTATGTAGTATTTTGAAATAATATATTTCGAATTTCTTAACAATAATTTTAAACCCATGTATATCAAAGTGAATGTATTATAAACTAAAAGTTTTTATTGCAACAACAATGACAATGTATGTATTCTTTACGTAGTTTTTCCTAGAAGCAATTACAATTGTAATTATGAGCCAACATCCCAATAACTATTAAAAGTGCTATAGACATAAAGATTGCTTAATCAACAAAATACATTTTCCCTTCTTCATGATTTCACAACCATGCATGCTTTTTTTTTTATTGTTCCCAGTAACAGCCATTCAAAATCCAGTTAATCCTGTCAAAAAAATTCATACAAATTCAGTACAATATCCTAGCTAGCCCACATGCCTTATACCATTATGATTATACCATTGTGTCACTCCGTTAGTCAGACACTCGCACACACACTCACAAGCTCATACACATGCCAGCACAACCCAGCATCCATGTATCTGTATAGCATAGCCTGTCACCGAATCTGCCTCACACTTTTAAGGCCACACAGCCAGAAAATCCTCCAACTCTCAATCGCGATAATCAACAGTTAGACGCGCAATACCTATAGCTGTAACACAATTCAACGTTACCTACATGCGCGCGTGTAATAGGTATCTGCACGTCAAAATCGCGTGTAAATTCGCACAAACGTAAACAGAGCAGAAGAAGAAATGAGAAGCCCATACCTTTCTGCAGCGAGTCGTTCAGACAGAGCGGCTGATCGTCCCTGGAGACGCTCGGGTCCAGCACCTCCATGGCTGTCGCTGCTTCCTCGACGGCGGCGGCGACGACGACGACGGCGACGGCGGCGAGGTAGCGAGTCGACGGGCGTCTTGCTGGATTGACGGCGCGCTGTCAGGCGCGGGCTCGCACTGTGGTGTCTATTTTGTTTCTCGAAGCCTTCGACGTTTTTCGATCTCTCTTGCGAAGAAAGGAAAGGGAAAAAAGGGAAAAAAGGCGACTGCAGCAGCGGCGACGCAGCCGAGGAACAACGGCGGCGCTGTGCGTTATTTCGTCGTCGTCGTCGTCGTTCGATCAACGGCTACGACTGACTTTCACATCCACATCGACATCCGCTGCTGGCCGAGTCGAGGAGAAGGCATAATATCGCGAGTGTGTGTGTGTGTGTGTGTGTGTGTGTCTGTCTCGCTCGCGCACTCGCTTATGACGCATTTACCACGCCGCCTCGCGTGGCCGTATGTACGCCTACCTCTTAAGCCTGGCTGCGGGATTTTACGTCTCTCTCTCGCGCTGCTATCGCTGTTGGCTGATTATTTTTTTATTCTCTTTAGCGCGCGGTTGTATCGCCATGTCTTCGTTCCTACTGCGCGCTTTGCTCGGTTTTCTCGCTCTCGCGCCGCACGAGCGTCGTCTCGACGTCCCACTACCTAATACTAACTTCTTTTCTCTTTCTGCGCGAGTTTGTGTGTGTACTGTGTATGCGTGCGTGTGTGTGTGTGTGTGTGTGTGTGTGTGTGTAAGCGCATGCGCAGTAGGGAGACAAGAGGTTCCCTCGTATTCTGCTTGTTGTGTTTTCATTCGCACAGCTGCTGCATGTGGTTGGAGCAGACTGCGCGGTGCTTGGGCTTTCATTCATCGTTTCGTGGGGGGTGGAGGGGTGGGAAGGTGGTTTTATTTTCTGATGCCCTTTGTTCGCGAGGTCACGGCGACGACAGCTTGCCAAATTGGTATTGGAGTTTTTGGGTGGTTTGATGTTTTGATGAGTGCGAAGGTTCGTGCCGTTGGTGATTTATTGCATTTGGGAAAGGATGAAAAGTTTGGGATTGCGAGGAGGAAAATGGTTGCGTGGATGATTTAGTTGACGATGTAGAAAACTGCTTTATCCGTTGAAAAAGAAAGATAAAAATAATTACAGGAAATGGAGTTTTGTTGTGTAATAAATTATTAAAACGAGATTAAAGTATACCTATAATGACAGCTTTATTGTGTGATTGATGACTAGTTATATAGATTAATTTTATTTTATTATGGATATGTCTATTTGATAACTCTCTTAGTTACAAAGAAAAGTGTGTAGGTACGAATTTTAATAAACAAAGCCTGAAACCGTCACTTTGTTGCCTATGGTATGGGTCGCAGATCGCATGCAGGTCGCAACTCGTGGTTGTTTTACCTACTGGAATCAGCGTTGGTGCTGTAAACATTGAAAATTACACTTTTTTGTATACTTTTACCATGTATATTATTATATAAGTGAGAATATAAGAGATATAAAGAAGAAACATTTGTGAATAAAGTGACAGTAAAGAAATAGCACGTGAAAATAGGAGATTGAAGAAGCAAAAGCCGTAAAATCCGTTATGCTTCGAGTTATGCTCTATGGCGGTTAGAAAAGCCGTCAGAAAAGTCATTAAAATTAGTCGATAACAGGAACTATACTGATGAATCTGAAAGTGAAAGTAAGTAATGTCTATTCCGCATTTATTGCTTTTTGTTCTGTGAAATTTATTGCTGTCATGAAAATGATCGACGTTTAAAATCAATTTTTGGTTATAATCGATACTATATAAGTATCATTTAATTACGAATAGACTAACACATTGTTTAGTGTTGATTGTATATTGTTTACTTTTTATCCGAGGTCGAAAAAGCAGTTATTAAAAAGCATTTAATTGTTGCGTCCATAAACATGAATTAATCAAATAAACAATTTATTCAAAACAATAAAATTTTGTTAGTGAGGGATAGACGGGGGAGGGGGGGGGGGGAGGTTATCGGACATTGAATACCCGACCGTGCAATGCATTTCCTGGAATTTGTATCGAACAACAAATTTCTGTAACAATTTATTTTCTTATCTGCTGCAAGTCAGGTATGTATTGATTTTTTTAAGCTAATGGCTACTATTAAAAACGTTTATTATTTTGTATAATTACGTATAATAACGAGCATAGATAGAAACAAAAATATAAAAAAACTTTCTCCTTTGTAATTTCAGGTCTGAATTTTCGCAACCTGTCCGTGATGATTAACCCACAGCTGACACGCAGCAATGATTTCACTCCTGCACTTTCACTGTTTGCATTGCATATTATACTTACTTCAGTCTCTGATTATAATTCGCTCATTTTTTTAGTGGATTCGGAGGGATCTCTGAAGTAGGTATAGTAAAGCACGCTTAAAAGATGCAGGATGTGAATACGTCATCCTTGTGGGAGTTAGCATGGAAATTTGCGAAAAGTAAGTGATTTTACATGAATATAAATTATAAAAGCATGTTAATACAACCCTCTTTTTTTTCTAAAAAAATCTATGTGCTGTTTATTGTTGCTGTTTAGTTAGTACATGCGTTCTTGTTCTTTCAGCAATCTGTCATCTTATTTAATTATATTATATTAATTAATAATTATTAAATAATTATTAATAATTATTAACAATTATTAAACGTTTGAATTTGTAGAGTCCGGCCTCAACTTAAGTTCATTTTACGTGTATTTGAGAAGTTGAGGTTTTAATGTTTGTACTAGTGTGTTAGATCGAAAGATTAGCGATGGCAAATAAATTTATATTTGTAGATATCAAATATACTAATTTTTAAAGTATTAAACTTATAAATTACTTGCTTTTTATTCGAGTAAATATAAGCAAATGCGCAGAATAATATGGACTTAAGATGTTAGTTCGGGAACTTATTATTTACTCATCATAGATAGACCTATTAGGTTGATTTGGTATTATAATTAGCATAGAAAAAATACTAATTAAGAAAAAAAGCAATAAATGTACTTTTATCATATGTGAGATTCGATCTAAAATTATCACTAGCTTTCTGAGTGTAGGTTGCACCCGAAAATGGGCTTCAGTTATTTGGCCGGAATAACTACAATTTTGTTTTGAATATTTTGAATACAATTTCTGCGCTACGAATGGAAAAAAAGCAAAATTTTATCATTTATTTCTTCGCAGTGAGTATATAAATAAAAATGAATCGTTTCACTAAATTTTGCACGTACTTTAGTATATCACGAACTGTTGTAAAAAAAGCCTGGAACCGCAGGCCAAAAATGTTGTTAAAATATCAAAATAAAATAAAAGGTGAGTCACTAAGTCTTTATGAATTACACTGTATTCAATCATACAGTTATGTTTTGAAATATGCTTATTTAAACATAGAATATTTGATATAAACTAAGTTTTCAAAAAATAGACTCAATTAGTCATTTCAGAAATATTTTATGCATAAACATCAGTTTCTAATATGCATATTAAAATTAAAATGTTATATAATACAGTTCTGTGGGTTTCCGGAAAACGACTTAAGTCCACTTTTCACGTTTTTGAGATATTCAGGTTTAAAGTATTTAATTTCCATTTAAACTAATATTAAAAAAATTCATAAATAGTTGATTGGATCATTTATTTTTACACTTTCCTGATTTTTTGCAGTTTTATATGAAAATATACTATGTAAGGATACTAAAATCGCTCAAAACTCAATTTTCAAAAAAGTGGACTTAAGTCGTTTTTCTGGTTCGCCACAGAGTTCTTGTTACGCATTGCAAACAAAATATGAAACTTACCTTTCATAAATATCTTTTACGCAGTAAATAAATTTTATTTACTAAGGTTAGAGATATATTTTTTAGAATGTTTTTTAATAACTTAAATGGGTTTTTCCTTTTCATTTAAATCTGTTTAATGTTTCATCTTATGATGTTCTGTGATAATTATCGCAAACTGGACTTTCTTAGTTATATTTGATATGAATAATTGGTAATCCCAATTGACCATTCATATACTTTTAATGTTTACATTGATAGGCTAGATAATACAATTCTGTACCCAATATAAAGCTTGATAGTCTGTGCATCTAGCTGGCCATCAAATACAAACATAATCATACATTTGAATACAAGAATTTATTTTTCGTTTCTTTTCAAGAAAGCATAACAATGCAATTAAGTTGTTGTGCCTCGAACGCTTGCCATCACAAACACAAGCAATTATGCTATATAATAAAATTAAGTTATTTGATGGTGTTAACAAACTATTTAAAAACAAAATAAATTTTGATTTTCAATATAAAAGTAAAAAGGTATCAGGCTAAAGTTGTTATGTTTAGTGTAATTTCAATATTGTCACTTAAGTCATTATGCCGTAAACAAAACACAAAAAAGTGGACTTAAGTCTTTATGCATTAAACAAATCGCAAAAAAATGTACTTCAGTTGTTATGTCGTGAATAAAATGTAAAAAAAAGGACTTAAGTTGTTATGCCGCGATTAAAACGTAAAAAAGCGAACTTAAGTCATTATGCATACAGCTACTATTGGTAATTGAGTATGTTTCACTACTTCCTGCAAGTTTTATTCGAAAGAGGATCAAATCAAACTTACGAATTTCATAAGAATCTCAATTTTCGTAAAAATGGACATAATATGCCTTGGAGACACATTGCACAGCATTGATCTTCTTTCATATAAAATTTACAGCAGGTCGTAAAACACCCTTAGTAGCCCATTAGTCATGTACGTAATGAGTTAAATCCACTGTTTGAAGTTGTAAACGGCATAACAACTTAAGTTCACTTTTTTTTCAATTTGTTTGAGGCATAACGACTTAAGTTCACTGTTTTTGCGATTTTCTCGCGGCATAACAACGTACGTCCACATTGTCCACAATATTGATATTCACTGAGAATAACAACTTTAGCTCCTTTTATATGTTGGAAACCAAAATGTATGTTGTTCTTAAATAGTTTATTATTACATTATATATAAACTATAAAAAAGCTCTAAAGAGTACATATGCGGCTAATGTGGCGCACTTGAAATTATTTATATTTTTAGTGGTAACAGAAGTAAATTTTCAATTAATTTAACGTACAAAACTTGAAATCTATTAGTTCTATTACATTATTCATTTAAAAGTTTTATAAACCACTTGTATGTTGGCTTTTTAGTAAATACGATTAATTAATTTCTTTTTAATTATCTTAACCTTTTAAGTCCCAAGGTCCTTTTTCGATTGAAAAAGAAATATGGGAAGCGATTTATTAGCTCAGATTGGTTTTTAAAAGAAATGAATGCTCTTAGTACGATGTATCGAGGTAAATATAAAACACTACTATGTTGTTTATACTCTTATATTAATTAAATTTTAACAACTATCATGGTGATTGGTGAGTTTCAGTATTACTATACAAGCGTCTACCAAAAGGATTAAAAAGAAATTTTTTTCTTTGAGTTTTTAAGAAAAATTCTATTACGCCATACGCAGTGCTTTCTGCCACACACATTGCTTTTTTGTTATGACATCCTATTTGGGTCATCATTTTAAACAAATGCCCTCTTTTAGACTTTAAAACCCACTGAAAGCTTCTTGTTGATCCCCTAGAAGTGATTATGTGGCCCCAGATATTTTTGTAATCAGATAACAACATTTAATGCTGGTCACCTGCAAACACACTTAGGACCTAAAGGGTTAATAATATTTTCAATAGTAATGAAGAAATGAGTTGACAGAAGGCAGAAACAATCTTTAAGCATAATTAAAACAACGTAGGGGAGACCAGGGTAAAGTGAACATAGTAACTGTAAAAGTCGAAAATAATGTATTTTTCAGACTTAAAACATTACTTCGTAAGTTGCACAAGAAACTTCTTACATTAATAAACATACTAGCAACTTAAAAGAAAGTCATTTATTAAGTTGAATATTATTTAGCTATTTTTTAAAAATACCGGTTCACTTTACCAGGGCCTTTCAGTGCGGGGAAAAGTGAACTAGAGGATAGAATTACATATTTTGAAAATATTTTACTACTTTTTGTACATGAATAGATAATATCGTTAATTTAGATAATAATAAAACTTAAATGACATCTTAAAACCTTTCAAATACTGTAAAATGTGAAAAGTTAAATATGTAGGTGATGTTGGCCCATTTTGGCATAAATATGAAATGCGTTGCAACAAAGGCTTTGTATACTATAATAACACTCACCTTGATAAATATTTTGTTAAATTTTCCATCTGGCCGCGTATACATTAGTGTAATCGCATTTCTTTCCGAACAAGTTTACCCCAATTCACTTTATCCCGAGTCGTCGATTCTTAAAAATGCTTGTTTAAAAATAGAAAAACATCATTTAGAGCTCTGCATTCTTGGCAATAGTAAGTAAAACGTATTTGAAGTAATTAGAAAAAAATCTAGCAATAAAACTGATTATAAACATCTGTAATCGTTATAATGAATTCGACAAACCAACTTTCTTTAAGATCGAAAAATACAATTATTTTTCATTCGTAGAATATTAATTGTTATGTAGTGAATCTTTTTTATTATCATCCTTGCATAATTATCTTTTACTAAAATTAAAATTAGGCATAAATAATAATTTATTGAAGAAATAATAAGCATGATTCACTTTACCCGTGTGTTCACTTTACCCCAGTTTCCCCTACCATGCAGCTTGACAGAGTGGATTATGTGGCCACCGAATAGTTTTTTATAAGGTTGGTGCAGGTAATGTGACCATGCAGGTAATTGTGGCTACCTACACGAGATCTCGCTGTATGCGTTATTTTGGGGCACCGTAACTCGTACAGTATATGTATTGTGACAATAGAGGTTGAGAGGCGCGATGATCCCGCTGCTAGCGCCCTCCAATTATAAGGTAGTGTCATGTTTATGCGCGGAAGCATCAAAACTCTAGTTTATTATCAGTGCATGCATGTAAAGAAACCACTTTTGTTAGCGTGATATGAGCGAAAAAATCATACGTTTTTACGTAATTTAAAATGCATGTACCAGTTTTTGCTGTAGAATTTATTTTCGATGCGAAAATTGCAACTTTTGTTGATGTTTATCGGTTGGTAAAGTGGCCATATGAATGCATTGCAAGACAAAAGGCAATTGACACCGATAAAATCGGCGGTTGCTTCTTCAAAATTCCTAGGCCTACTAATCCCAAAATATCGACAACAAGGCGTACGCTAGGAAGTCTCTGCTAGGCTAGTCTTGACTTTCTGAAGCACTTAAACCAACACTGCTGGTAAAGAAGCCAATTTTCAAATATTTAGAACTTCTTTAATTAAAATTCAGAGTAAATTTTTTTGCAAAAAAACTCATGAGGTATTAGAGTTAAAGGTTCAAATAACATGTTTCAATAATTTCCGAAGCCCCAAAACCCGATATATATCCACTGGGAATTGAAAGTTCCTTAAGGTTACATTACCTGCACCCCGTTATATTAAATCAATTCTCAAAGAAAATATATGTATCAGAAGGGGTTAAAAATAATGAAATGATACAGATAAATGTTAGAAGTAATATATTACATTAAAATAAATAATCAAATTTTTAGGCATTCTGGACAGATACGATCATCTTTGTCGGTCATAATAAAATCTAAGCGTATTTTCGAGGATATAAATAACGTATACAACGCACAAATTATTTAAACACATATAATTTATATTTTTTCCTCAAATTAATCAATAGTCTAAATATCTATTATAACAAATATATAGCACACTAAACATTTATTGAATATAACATTCTTTTATATTCAAATTTACCTGGACTATCAAATTACACGCTATGCTCAGAAACATCTTCCACTCGCATTTATAATCAACGCATTCACCAACAAAACAAAAAAAGAATCCTTACACCCAACGACAAAGAATCAGCTTCCTTCCAGTTTACGCTCCTGCATAGCTCGCCGCTCTCGCTCTCCTCCCAACCTTATGCACGTGGCGGCCGGCGCGGCTCGTCGCGCCACGGCCAAACTTTTTGATGGAACTTCGCGCGGAGGGGCTGCGCGCCGTGGGAGGGTGCGGAGAGAGAGAGAGAGAGAAAAGAAAGTTTTCGCGAAGGAGGAAGCTGCGCGAGGACCCCCTCGCGGAGGAGTCGCAGCGGCAGCGTCTCGGCGCAAAACTTTCGTCATATAGACGGCCGCGTGGGGTAGGAGAAAGAGAGAGAGAGAGAGAGAGAGAAATGAGGCGCCGCGCGATAAAGCCAGTCGAGCGGGAGAGCTGAGCGTAACAAAAGCGCGCGCGCGCGTGCCAGAGGTAGTGGGAGGGGGTGGGATTGCAGCAAAAATAATGCGGAGGGGTTAAGAGAGAGAGGGAGGAAAGGTAATTGAAAAGATTGATTGGTATCGATTGATTAATTTATTATGCTATTAGTGGTAGTGATGCTTTATTGAAGGTGAGCAGGTTACGAGGAGATGGTCTTATTTATATGGGAGGTGTTCATGGATGTAGCTGGATGTATCAAAATGGGAAGTAAATGTATGTTTTGTGGAACTAATTATATTAGAGTACGAAAAAGTAAATGCGTCATAAATGAAGGTTCAATAGACCTGTATTATTTCTAAAGAAGGTATGTTTAAATATTTATTTTGATATAAACCCTTCTAAAACAGATAAGGTGGAAAGTAAGGTTATTTATCAGCTAATTGACAGGATTTCTATGACTCAAAAATAATCAAGAAAGTATAATATGTCGTTTTAATACTGTTTATTCCTACTTAATTTAATTTTTATATTTTTAATTAAATAAATGTACAGAAAGTGGGTATGGATAATTTTATAAATCTTGAAAGAATCAATTGTACAATAGAACAGTAAGTTTTTTTATTGAGAATATTTTAATAATTCATGAGTTTCAATCATAGAGTTTTCTTACTTTAATTGATAATAAAGATAGGGTTATCACATACAAGTTCATCCCACAACCTAAAGAATTAATTTTAAGTTCAACTAATCAAAACAATTAACAAGGAATCATCCCTGTAGAAAACGATAAGGAAATTTTTTAAAAACATTATTTTATATTGAAAAACAAATGTTAAGTATACGCAAAGCTGTGGAGTCATGATACAGCCGTTTTAACCAAAGGTCTGAAATAGTGGGCGTCTCAGAGCGCTTCTTATACTTACCTGGAACAGATCTGCAACTTTCTTTTATTTTGTATGAAATTGCAATGTCGACGATATAAAAATAAGGGAAAAGTATAATATTAAAAAAAATCCATTTTAAAGTTTACAATCGTATAAACTTATACTTAGATTTGAAGGTAGATTAAGACGTGGATAAAACGATAATATTCAGGACCTGACCTTATAGAAGCGGGATACATAAATCGGTGTCATGAGTAGAATCAACAAAGAAAAAGGATAGTCCACCAGTATGACCACCCTCCCAGTACGACCACCCATGGCTATTGGGCTCATACCGTTAGATGGCAGTACTTTATATGTTGGATTAGATGCATATTATAGTTCCATTAAATATTATCGGAGGTTCTTATTTTTAAATCACAATTCCGAAGATTCCTACGAGAATAACAAAAAAGCCGTTAATATCCGTGTCAAAAGCTATTTCCCAAGGGTTAAATGCATACCCAATATATAAGCTAATTAAATACTAATTATTTCATATATGATATAATTTAAATTAAAATAGATTTAAACAACATAATATTTTATAACCTTTCCCTGTCTTTGAAGCACAATTTTTAAACATTTAGAGCAAAAATACTCTTCTATAAACGTTAGGTGATCATACTGGGAGACACTTTTTCAAGAACTCAAAACCCTAATTTTTCATTATTAATTAATACTTAACTCAGACTATTAACTTTGACCAAAACTAATTTACTACGTCCACAAGGTCCATTAATACAACTAATTCCATTTTGAAATATTCACGTTCGCACCTTGGTACACAAAAGTTACAGCTAAAACAGCTATGGGTGGTCATACTGGGGTGCTCTCCCCTTAATACCGTTTTTATATCGCACACCTAACAAACCTTCAAGTTCCAAATACCAATTAAAGAAAAATTCATCGTTACAAATCTTCCTCTATGAGAAAGTAAACCTTCCACTAATAATTGTCTGCATCTCAATGGCACACCCCTCAACTTCACCAGCATCCATCCCAGCCCTGTCCCTAAAATCTTATTACCACCCTCAACAACTTCCATCCCCGCAAAACTAAAAGCATTTAAAAACTGCTTCGCCCCATACCCCTCGGCAAAGTCTAAACTTCCCAGCAGCAGCGGCAGCTAAGACGAGGCGCGCGTCGGGGCCGCGGCACTCGGTGTGCACTCGGTGCCCGCGCCAAGGGATAGAGCCGACGGAGACAGCCGACCGTCGCGCGGGCTGAAACTCTCGCGCGGCTCCGCGAGACTTTCAGCGGCCGCGGCAGTACCCGCTAAGCGGCCGTCTCGGCTGGAGCCGGCTCTGCGTCGTGGCTCCGAGACGTGTATATCTGCCTGCGCGCGCGCGCGGAAGACTCCACGTGTGCGCTGTGTATATATACTACGGCGCTGTTATTGTTCACGTGTGTATACGCGTTGATTGAGTACGAAAGTACAACGTCGTGTGTATAGAATAATTGTGGGATTTTTTGTGTTGTATAAGTATACAGAGTGTGTATTCGGGTGTAAGGATCGAGGAGAGATGTGGAGGTGTTGGTTGGGTATACGCGTGTGTGTGTGTCTGTGTAAGCGCGAGAGAAGTTTGCAAGAAGTTTGACGGCGCGTAATAGTACTCTCTCTCTCTCTCTCTCGCTTCATCCCTGCCGAGCCGCGCGCGCGCGGGAGCTGAGAAGTTTCTGCGCGCGCGGCGCGGTCTCGCTGGTCCCGTCCCGCTTCTACTCGCGCGGGCTTGTGCTCTTCTACGCGGTTGCCCTTGTCTATACGCGCGTAGTTTGATACAGGCTTGATTTTACGTTTGGAATCCAACGATGTTTAGCTTACTTATGTGAACGGAACGTTGATAATGTATTAGGAATGAAGGAAAATGTACTATATTGACTCTGCGTGCTCGATATAGGGCCTTATGATCAATGTATGACGTTGATACGGCACAAAGCCGTTGTCGCGAGAGGAGAAATAAATAGTTCAATCACAATTTTATCTTTCAAAATTATATTTATTCAAATTCCTAACCGATATATTCCTGTGACGTATTTACGCTAAAAACCGACGCTTTCTTTAATAGTTTTACACGTCTGAACGTTTCCAGAGTCAAAGCTGCACTGCCTTGTTGTCCAGAGCGCTAGCGCTGGACTTTCTTTCCGGAAAATGCATTTGAGACAAAACCGCATGCTCAACCATTACGTAACTGATTTCATTTGGTTCTCTTTCTTTCATAACGCTGTACTTAATACATTGAATTGCTTTAGCACTGAATATTTATTTATTATCAATTTCACATTATTATATTCGCCGTCAACTTTACTTTACAATAATTATCATTACTTCTGTCCGTAACAGACGTGTTGTTCAAGATTCAAAGTTAAAACGAGTCTGTGTTGAAATGTAAGTGTAGACAAGGCGCATGCCCCGTCTAGATAAATACTGTAATAGAATCTTGATTCAGGTTTTATCCTAAAATAATGTATACCCTGTAATTATGTAAGTAGATATTGGGCAATATGTAAAAGTAAGGAAAAGTAATCTCTGTCCTGCATTTGACTTTTCAAAATGCATTTGACTTTGGATCGTATTCATTTTACTCCACTTTGAAACCGAATAAGATCTCTAAATCGTAGCTGCAGACAGAACGTGCACATTTTAACAACACTTTCTTTCTCTCTTCCTCTATACACGTCCTTACAAGACCGCTTTGTATCAATATCTCTCCACTCGGACACAATCCGTTTCAATCCCTCCAAGCACATGGTCTCGGCAGCTGCAACGGCAGCACTCGTTTTTCGCCTTTAAATCCCTGTAGTTGAGATATTGATTTCCCCCGGCTTGAGACTCCTCCGCGAGGACCCACGCGAGCGAGGCAGGCGCGGGCAGCAGCAGCCTCCCGCCAAGGAGCCCGCGTGCACGCGACTGCGTCCCGCGCCCGGCGCAACGACATTTCGCCAGATTGGAGAGCGAGCAGAGCCCCCCCCTCCCCCCTACCTCTTGTACCGACCCTTTTGACGTTTGACTTTCGTGGGTAGTAAGAGGTGGGATTCGATTCTTATATTCGGATCGGTGGAATTGCTGATCGGTGTTTGTTTTTGTTGTAGGAGGGTTTGTGTAGGAATTTGGGACTTATGGAGAGTTTCGAGTAGTGTTTGATGCGTTTGACGTATATTTTTCAATTGGGAATTTGATGGTATTATTTGTAGATGAAGTTGATTAATAATTGGATTTTGATGGAGGACTGGAGTCGTTATGGTGTGATAGTTTGGGTTTGTTGAGTTTCGTGGCAAAGAGTGATATAAACATTAATTGTTTGTGATTGATAAATGGTGAGTGGAGGCGGATTAAGTTTGAGGAATGAAGAATATAGATATTCTTTACCATTGCTTACATTTAATGAGAGGAAATATATTTGCAATAATAACATAAAGATATGGGTAATTTTTTTATCAGTGGAACATTTTAAGATAGTTCTTGCACACAGGTAAGCTGGGTCCCATAATTTTTTACAGATTTTTAGATATCAAAATGTATCAAAAGATCAATGGAAATTTATTATTACAGAAAATTATAATTTACACGAAATATTTTTAAGGTTGATTGACATTTTTCATAAAATTTTCTTAACGAATTTGAGTTTCTTTCGATTGTCAGAATACTTTGTCTACTTTCTTTTTAAATCTTCTTGGATATAACTATATTTATCATTCAAATTAATAATGCAAAATACGAATTTCTCATAAATCTCCTGAAAAACTCGTTTTTTGAAGTTAACTAACTTACATCCATATTTGATACATAATCCAATCTAACATTTTGCAGAGTCATAGTTATTGATATTATCAAAAATATATTTCCATTTTAAGTAAATGTCTCTGGAATATTGTTGTCTCAAACAAAAACAATAACTCTCCAGAGAGATATTTTATCAGAATGGAAAATTAAACTTAAAAAGTTGTTCCTCTTATTTGCTGGTAACAAAAGGATTTAGCATCACCTTAATATGCTTTATAGTTTATTAATAAACAAAAGCAAAAATACGCAACTTTGATAATAAAAACCCTCAATGTTCAATCCAGCTTCGAAACAAGCCGCCTGCGTGTTCAGCCTCGCAATCGCCCACCCCCACCCAACTCAGGACTGCCGTGTTTACGTTTCGCTCTTCACCTTCTCTCCTTTTCTCCGGTTACTTTTCTGCTCTGATCTCGTCGACACGCGTCCATTGTTTTCGCGCACTCCGTTTCACTCTCTCTCTCATTCGAAAAAGAGAGAGCGTGCGCGCACCGGGAGCAAAAGTCCTGCCAAGCTATCCTCGATGGCGGCGCACGCCGCTGACTGATACTACTGTGTTTACGCAGTAAACGGTAGTGCATGGAGCTGGTATGTGTGTGACTGCCCTTTCGACTCGATGTAGCTATTTTGGTCGAATTCTCCTGCCATAGTGTTCTTATTTTTCTGTGAATATATTTGTCGACGTATTGTTTCATGAGAGTTTATTGTTACGTTATTCACGAAACTAAGCTCTTCCGCTTTTCTGTAAATTATTCTGAATTTTCAATTTCTATGTACCTGTTGATTTTTAACGCAATAATACGTATGTATACAAATAATTGAGGTTGCGTCATGAAACGGTATAAATTGAATTACAGCTTTTTTTCGACATACTTTAAACATAAACAAACTTTACGATTGATATTGCTGCCATTGCTATACTATATCTATACAGGAGAAAAATAGTTATAGTAAATAATAGTATATTAGCTGTAATTTTTATTGTACCTAAATATAATACAAATTGAGCAACCCAATTCTGTTTTCTCGAGCAAAACATTTTTCTCGGTGTGTTTTTATAAAAAAAAGGTTTTGTTGCAATAAACAATAATTAATAATAATAATAATAATAAATAATTCAACTTAAAGTTGTTATCTGTTCTACTTAGCTTATTTTTTCTTTTTTTCTTTCTATTTTTCTCTCTTATTCAAGCTCCTATTGAGTCACAGCAGAATTTTATCGAGCATCTCCTCCATTATTTCACATTTACACCAATAAAAAATTAATATATTGAAGTCACATATTTTTAGAACGTTATTATACAGATACTTACTTGAATAAGCTTCAAAATAATTTTTGTATTAAGTACTCTAGAAAAGTTTCTTCAAAGTTATATTTAGAAGTCACAGAGTATTACTGTCGGTGCATAGACTGCCGGGTTCAAAGTTGTCGCGTCTTCGGAAATCCAATTTGCAGTTAGTAAGCTTATTAAAGTTAAACGCGCTTTTGCCCGTCTCAGAATGCACGTCGATTAATGATATTTATGGAATAAAATTGCAGTCACACTGCTGGTAATTAATAATAATTTATTATTCTGATATATTTTAAAAGAATAATACAATAAGAACAAATGAAAAGATATCTTTATTTATAAAATCAGATAAAAATTATAATAACTGCATTTAAATTCGAGTGAATTTTTTATATCCATCGTATTTCTGTAACGTAAAACAGTTTAATAATTATATCTTTCATTTATTATTCTTTGCTCTTTCGCGACAGTTTCGCTCTGCTCTCTATTCTTTAACTTTGGCTAGCTGTGTATGTAATTAAACTTTGAAACTCGTAAATAATAGGCCGAAAGTGGCGGAGGGATGAAAAGAGAGACGGTTACGTGAATGGAGTGAATGCGATAAAAGGACAATAAAAAAGGCAAAGGCAATCTAAATGAATGAGAGAACAAGAAATGTTGAGTTTGTAATGATGTTACAAAAGACGCTTTACAATGGTGGTGCGAGTGCCACGTTTTTAAGACTAACTATCACCAGAACTAGAGAGAAAACGAAATTCGTTCTGATAATCAAAGACTGACAATAACACAAACTGTAAGGTGAGTTCGACGGATATATTTTTATAATATTGATAGAGGAGGATACTCATGGATGGTCTATGCCGGACCAAAATAAAACATTGATGTGCAGCTTATAGAACTGATATGAACATGAAGGATTTATAAAAGCATCATAAGCATATAAAAAAATTTCTTCTGTAAATAGTAGAAAACATAAAACAAATTAATTCTCTTCATTTTTACTACTGAATGTCTGATAAAATTCGATTTTTTTCATTTACTCTATTACAATTATTGACCCCCTTTTCTTAAAGTTTCCCTTTACTTTCCCGGAATACTTATTTTTTTAAGTTTATATTTTGAGAAACTCTAAACTATAAAGTCACTTTTGTACATCCCCTTGTATCCCCTTACTTACTACGGATCCGTGGGCATCCTCCTTTATTTTATAGTTTAGGAAAATGCAATGATAAAATAACAAATATTTTTAACGCTATTAAAATGAAATTGTAATTTCGTTAAAATTTTAGATTTATTATACAAAATTGATTATACAAATAGTATATTACGCATCTCGGGAGGTAAAAAATTGGGGTCGCCATTTTATCTCCCATCGTGCGTATATTATTTTTCCTCACACCAACACCGAAAATGCACATTTCTCTCCAGCAGCCCGGGAGGAAAAGTGGTAATTTCGGTTCAGATGTGGAGAAAAATAATTTTTTGTCACAATCTCCGGCGGGCAAAAAATAGCGGGCGCAAAAGTAAATTTTCGAAAATCAGCTCTAAGTGGGTTTAGGCCCCCCTAAACATCAAGTTTCATACGGATGATACCGCATGTTTAGGTTGCCTAAACACTCTAGTAGGCTGTTTTTACAGTCTAACAACCGTGTGTTTGCACCGTGTTGAAGAACGGCCAAATTTAGTTTTGCTTCATAGGCATAGAAAAACACGTTATCAATACATGTTTGACAAAAAATACGGTGTGCTCCATGGGAGAAAGGCCTTATTTATCCTTGTGTGTTTGCAATACTCAACTTCAGCTTGCAATACGCACTCGCCTTCGACTCGTATTGGAAACCTCACACGCGGGCAAAAAAAGACTACTTTTTCCCCACGGTACACAATATACTATTATAAATTTACATAGTGAATAGTTTAAGTATAATAAGCACATTTAGACTTTACATGTATTTTAAAATTTATTTTACTCTTTAGTCTTTCTAATGCCGTGCCGTAATGATATCTGAGTGTTTTAACAAGTATATACAGCTAATATTTTAGTTAGATTATAGCTAATACAGAATAACAAAAATATTAGTTGCTTTAGCAAAAATATTTTCAATTGTCGACAAATGACGCTACTGTATTAATCCAGTAAACTCATTCGTCATTTTCAGCAAAATGTTAAACTGTAACACCAAATTATTTCTATCTGTGTATAATACGTTATAACTTAGCGAGATGTCAGTTAACTGTTATTGACGGAGAATTCAACTATCCTTATTTTGAGTGATTTCTCAGTCTTAATTAAAGTGAATAATCACTAAATCATTTGTATCGAATTTTTCACTTAATTAAAGAGTGCAGCGCTGCAGTATCTTTCTTCATTTTAAAGAAAAATCGATTCGAAGCTTACTGGTAGAGTATCTTACTTCAGGGTCCCCGATTGAGATGAGACTCTGAAAAATGTTTTCTGGTACCTAAAAATGCATCCCAATGCCCGTAGTTTACGGGTCCTTGTTTGGATAGATTTTGATATATGATATGGAGTGACACTAATGTTTTTAGTTGTATCTCAAGTTTTGGAATCTATGAGATCAATTTTTCCCCATGGTACACAATATACTATTATAAATTTACATAGTGAATAGTTCAAGTATAATAAGCATATTTAGATTTTACATGTATTTTAAAATTTATTTTACTCTTTAGTCTTTCTAATGCCGTACCGTAATGATATCTGAGCGTTTTAACTGGTATATACAGCTAATATTTTAGTTAGATTATAGCTAAAACAGAATAACAAACATATTAGTTGCTTTAGCAATAGTAAACTACGGGCACTGGGCTCGATTTTTATGTATAAAAAGATACTTTGAAACTCACTCGACAAGTGGTTGTTTACATTTTCTCTCCAAAAATTGAACAATTCACTCGTTTTTAATCTTATAACTCTTAAAATTGTAATAAACTGTAAAAACATTATACTGCCTAAACTGACTGTAAATAATCTACTATCACTTAGAATGAAAACAAAACTCTTGTAAACACTATATCCACCACAACTACAGCGTAATCGATGTCTCATTCTCCTCTCATATCCAACGAAGAGACACTCGCACCTCTCCGTGTGTCTACACAACCTTCCCGCCTGCGCGACCGCTAATTAGGCCATCATCGTTACCTTTGCCGCGCGAAAAGTACACACGCTGCTGCAGCGAGCGGCATTGTGCTCGGCGCGGGAATTCCGGACGCGGGTGGCAAGTGGCTATTGCACCGGGCGCCTTTTTACACTCTTCCGCGCCCTTTCAACCCCAATTTCCACGTCTTTTTCACGCCGCAGCCGCAGCCGCGCGACGACCTCGAAAAGCCACGCCGGCAGCCTCACTGGGGGGGGGGGAGTTGCGCGGCTCGCGGATTACGAACTTAATCAAAGTTTTGTTTTCGCGCGCAACGTTTTACCCGGATCTGCTTGGAGTTTAATGTGTTTACTTTTTTTTTTAGAGAGAGATTGCTTTTCGTTTTGGAGTTTGTTGGGGAATTTTATTGTTTTTGGGTGGGAGGTTGTTTTGTTTGGGATGGAGAGTGCGTGATTATTTGATCATGATTGTGAGTTGGTCTGTTTGGAAATTTATTTTGGAGATAGGGGTTCGAGAGAATAGATATGAGTATTGGATAAATCCAAGTGGGGTTTTCCATTACTAAAACAACTAACAGTTGGCTTTGCATCAAGTGCTTTTATACTTGGTGTAAACGCGATTGGTTTTGTGAGTCAATTAACCTTTTCAGACTACCTGTCGATTGGAATGGACATATGCGGAATTGTGGAGAAAATTGAAAAATAAATTTGACTCACATTTAAATACCTTACTTTATTTATGACTGTTAGTCATTTACAGCGTTTTGGTAAATAAGTTTTTACCCCCACAGATTTCTCGTAAATATCAATATACAATATCAAGGCATAGATTAATTGTAATATATATGAATTTGAACACATATTTTTATTGTTGAAGGGAAAAGAATTGCAACATCATTATAACATTTATTTCTGATTATTATACTGCGTGTTTCATAACTATATCTCATTCGAAATTTTTACATTTAAATGTAGGGATTTTACCTTTTTTTAAGAAACATGTATAAAGCTGCTTGAAAGCAAAAATCTTAGAATAATTTAAAAAAAAGGCAAATAAATGGACTCTTATTCTCTTTGAAACGCAATCAAAACATTTCTGTAACGTCGACTTTAAAAAAGTTATCAGTGTTGATTTCTCTAGAATAATTTTCAACCTTTTGACCCATTTAAGTAATGTTCTTTACCTACTATTAAAATGTTGTTTTAAGTATTTGAGCCATAGTGTATCATGTATGATACACCTCTACTAAGGTAGCTTATGGATAAATAAACATAAAAGTAAGTCGAACGAATACATTTTGTGAATTGAAAAAGTGTTATAAAAAGCAAACAAACTCAAAAAACAGAATTTTTATTCCGGTAAATGTTATTGTTTCAAATTATATAAAATATTTTGCTAAAATTTAGAAGTTATAAAGAAGAAAGAATATTCTGGTAACATTTTAAAGAAAATAAAATTTCTATTCATTTGTTTTTTTATTTAAATTATTCTACGATTTTAGCTTTTAAAGTTATTTTAAACAATGGTAAAATATATGCATTGAAATATAAAAGTTTTGAGTAGTACTATAGTTATGAAACGCCCTGTATTAAAATTATTGTCATAATATTTTCGTTTTAATTTAAAATCCAAATAGAATTAGTTTTATAACCAACAGCAGTTCTTTTTTTAAACAGTAAGTACATTCATTTTCGATGGGTAAAGCATATCAAATTTTAAAATCCTATGTGGAAAAATGTAGAGCAAGCAGTAATAGTAATACCTTGGACTTAGATGCCATTTGGAAAATTGAGCTGCCACTTTTTATATGAAATTTTTAGATATCTCAGTAACTTTACTTATTTATCAACGGTTTTATATATTTCATAATTCTGTATTATTCATTTGATAATGTGAAAACTATTTGGATTTGATAGTATTGATTTTCTAAAATACTTAAGTTGTTAATTCATGTGTTTCTGCTTAAGACATAATTATACGGCAGGAGTTTTAAAAATAAATTATATCACTTTTATATTCAAATCACTTTATTGTAAAATGTAAAGTAAAGCCGTACGAGCATGACCAATGACGTGTTAACGTTATCAAGCCTATAGCCAAAACTGAATCGCAATTAGTATAAACAACAAGAGCTGCTTCGTGACGCTTTTCATCCCCGAATAATTACAGGACCAAAGAAAAGATAATAATCGACATTCGAAAACATTCTAATCGATGATTGACTATTTATAAGAATACAATACAATGCAATACAAATACGTAAATACTTCCATAAATGTTTTATACGAAGATATAATAGGTCTATCCAAAACATAATACTTAATAATACAATAATTTTCTTAAACCATAAAATGTATTTGACACCTTACAATAACAATAGAACTTAAGTAATTCAATAACAACCATAACCCATTAAAATAAAATCCGCACATTAAATACAATCAAAACATCTGCAAAATCTTCGGACACACAGTAAAAATAAAACGCTTAGGCCATCTTCAACACGAAAACAGATTCCGTAATATCATTCAGTATATCAAGCCATATAAAAGAGGCACGCAAGAGAGCAGACGGAGAATAAAGAGATGGCAGGGTGGGAGACGACCCGTAAGTCAGAAGAAGGGGGAGAACGAGGACTGAGGAGAAACGGATTGCTGCACTTATATATCGCGCATAAGCTATAAGTAAACTTCAAAACTGTTATCCGCACTGTGTGTGGGGCGGGGGGGGGGGGGGGGGGGGTGGGGGGAGAGAGATTTTCTCGCAGAAATAATAATGTTTAAATGACCGCGCGGAGATTAAATTGAATAATGTGTCGCATGGTGTGACAATGATGTTATCTATTATTGAATAATAAAAAACGTTTTATTGTTTCTGGTTTAACGAATGTTGCAGCATCGAGTATTGATTTTGATATTGAGTATTCGAAACATTTTTTAACGCGCAAACTTATCTGCGAATGTATAATATTTCGCACTTTGACATAAAGCAGTTTTTAGTACGAAGAGTCGACCATTTACATAAGAGATTATTAAATTGTAGGAACTTTTTGTACGAAGCAGAGATCAGATGAAAAGAGTTTACTCAGTTAAATTCAATTTTATGTAAAATGCAGTTTATTTTACGAGGTGAGTGTCAGACCTTTGAGAAACGAATTTTGCTGTAACTTTGAAAATAGTTTTCTGATATCTCAAAATGAAACCCAGTAGCCGTACTTTCACCTAATAGTTCCTAGAGCCTGAGATGCAGCTAAACACTTTATCAGTACTCATGTACATAATGTTATAAATCTTGTATATATATTTCCGCCTAAAGTTACAGCGGAATCCGTTTACCGGAGATTTGCCACTCTCATTGTTAGTATATAAAACAAAATTTTATCACGTTTGTAACAAAACAAATTTACTGCAAGCGAAAAAGAAAATCGATTGCTTTAGGGGCCACTAACTCGTCCTACAGTTTATCAAACGCAATCATATCAGAAAAATTATTTTTATATTTCCTGCCAATGTGTAATACAAATACAAACGTTATGATATAAATAGAATAAACTCGGTATACACTAAAGTACACGCTAGAAAGATCAATATACTTCATGCTTCCGCTGTAAACTTCAATCTCCTGAAAATCGCATCACGCGCGGGAGGTCCAATTAAAAATATAGAGCTGCTATAGGTACATGCGCGAAGTCGACTGCGGGCATAATATTCAGCTATGACCCGCATTATAGAGTATTGACTGAGTCGCAACTTCACTCTCTCACTCGCTCTCGCTCTCTCGTACTTCGACGCTTTTTTAATAGCCAAAAACTCCTCGTAACGAGCGCTCGCGTAAACACGCGTAGCACAAGAGGTACGGTATAAGTGAAACTTTTCATTTTTTCTCCCGCGGAGGGTTATAACCAAGTTATCGAAATCCTTCTCGCTCTCTCTCTCTCTCTCTATCCCTTGCTCGCGAGGGGTGAAAGTTATTTTGCGTTCGTATGCGCGTGGAGTTGTATATGTATAATATATGTGCAGTATGTCGGTGGCGCACAAGACGAGTACAAATACAAGCGCGTATACGTATGTAGGCGATGTTTGTATATGTCGCGCGATCCCTGGAATATTATAGCTACGTAGTAAGACGTTTGCCTCCAACGTGTTAACCTGTCCTTTATGCGCTTGTGTACTTTGCGAAGGTTTTGGAGAACGTTGCGCGCGCTGCTGCTCCCGCGTGTACCATCCCTTGGAGAGGCGTGGAAACATCCTTGGGATATCCTTGGTGCTTGCACCTCCCGATGGTAAGAGCAGGGAGTTACTTGCTCGTGCGTAAATAATGTGAATTACGGATTAGAGGATAATGTCTTTTTATAAATTGGTTTAAAAACGGGTGCGCATTGTATGTTAATTATTAATTGTGTAGGAAAGGATTTGAAAGAGAACATTTTTGCATGACATACGGTTTTAAATTTTGAAACGTGGTTCAAGTTATTACACAGAGAATTATCTGATATAAATTACCATGAATATCTTTATAAACCATGGGACATTCTAATTTCAGGGAAAAAATTATCCCGATAAATGGTAAAAATTACCGTTATTCATTATAATTTTTAGCGTTCAGTATGTTAAATTTTACCGTGAATCAAAGTAATTGTTTCCGTGAAGTCAGATTATTCAACGTTTACTATATTTTTTACAGTAATTTTTAAAAGAAAATTCTCTCTTTGTATTTACATATCATAGAAAGTTGAATAGGATATTCAATTAAATGCTTCATTCTAAAAGTATGCCCATTAATGCGTTTTTAAAACAACTTTTATATATACACATAATATTTTCTTTTCTTCTATTTTGCTTCCTCAAAGATTTGTAATAGTAAAAAAAAGTTTTGCTAAAAACTTGTTAGAGACATGTTTTGAGACTTAAGATATCAAAATACACTATTTTTAGAAAATGTCTGTATGGGTGTGTGTGTGTGTGTATGGACGTGGTTCAGCATAAACTTACATTACTCTGCATAAACACGGTGAAAATTAATGTTGCAGGGCTCATTTTGATTATTTTTCTTAAAGGAAGGCGGTACAAAAAAAAAATTTTTTTCGATTCGTTTCTGTTTTTTAGCGGTTTTTTGATTTTTGAGTTTTAATTTTTCGGGTTATTTAATACCTTAGAAATAATATCATTCATCCAGCAAAAAGGCATTTGAAGGAGCTTAAAATTACCTAACTTTTCCGACTTGAAAGTTTGGAAAAATTTTGTTATACACGAAAACGTAATTTTTTGTTTAAACGGTTATATGTCGGAAACATAAGATAGAAATTTTTTAAAAAAAATATTAGATGATTAGGAATACGTAGAAGAATGTTCAGTAAAATTTTTGAGTTGTTACCTTTTTCTTTTGTCGATAAAAAAGTAATTTTGTAAATAAATCGATTTTCTTTCTCCGACGATAACTTAAAGTAAATCGGCAGCATTTTATCAGAAACTTTACAAAAAGGTAGCTTTTTAATATCTCATGACCTGTATGTTTTTTACAGATCATTAGATAATTTATTTTACATTATATTAAGCATTAGCATAATTTGGTACAAATCTCCGCCTTGATAAAAACGCAGACGAATTATTTTCCGTTGGTATACAGTCAGCTTGCCCAATGTTCTCGAGCTTTCGCGCGCGCGTGCTTTACCCGGTCGGTAACGGCGGTGTGCCAGCAGCGAGCGATGCGTCGTATACCGTTGATACGGTGACACGCCGTCGGTTCACAAGGCGGACGAACGATTGCAGAGGGTAATGTGCGGTGCTTTATCGCCGATAAGAAAGTTTCAACGCGGCTTTTGACGAACAAAGTTTCCGCGTTTCACCATAGAAAGTGCTTCATCACAGATTTCGAGCTCCCTGTGCAGTCTGCGATTATTTTTAATAATTCATGGAAGCTTTCGTGTCTTTTGAATAAGTGAATATTGAACTTTGATTTGTTAGCGCAGTATATTATCTTTCAAATTAAGTCACGATTGAAAAGTATGAGAATCTTTTGCACTTTAATTTATTTATTGTATTTTATTAGAAATATTGAAGTCAATGAAACGATTTGTTGACATTTCACATGTAAAACAGTTTGCTAAGTATAAATTACCTGCATCAATTCGATTTATAAAATATGTAATTGATTAGCGTGTTGAGATGTCCTCATATGTTTGTTAAGGATTTCGATTGATTTTTCTTTGTTTCCTGTAAAAATACAGAACTGCAACTAATCAATTAATCATTTTTGATTACGTCTAAATAATATTATCCCCAGTTTTCAACTTTTACGTATTTACCATAAAATTTTGATGTATTAGTAATGTTTTCAATCTATTTTATTGTTCCGCTCATAAATTACGCAAGACAATTGTCCTTAATCATCATGTAAGCCGAAGATTTCGATTTGTTTCTGCGAAAACCCACATATCGTTTCTTTTCAAACTACGCGATGGAAACGCTCCCGCGAGAACCAGTGGAGAAAAAAAATCTGTTTGAGGTCTGGCTAATCCGGTATTAGGCCGCTGAAAACGTGGCGTTAAAATACCGGAAAGCCAGGACCCTAATCCGCTTAAGGAGATTTATTTAATACTTACGGTCGTCTGGCTCACCTCAACCGTTTTCTCTCTCTTTCTCTCTCTCTCTCTCTCTCTCACTTCCGACCTGCAAAGTCATGCTCCGAGTCCAGGCACCCGCGTCTCTTACATATATGTACAGAGGGTGACTACGCCTTACAGCTTTTATGCATCTTTTATGTATTTTTTGGAATTATATTGCATCGATTGTTAGTATTATAGCTTTTGAATAAGAAATGCATTTGAGAAATGAAACTACGTTTCTCTTTTCATTTGGCAGGTATTTGGGATGTTTTCATCAAATTCGAAGCTATTTCGATGAATGCCGATATTTTAAGGGGACAGATACGCCTTTAAATTTTAAATTAGTAAAAATAAGTCGCTCATCATATTATATTACCTATTGTGTTTCGAAAAATTTAAACATTTTTTCAAAATTAAGCGTAGAATTTTTGTTTTTTAAGGTTGTTAGGTCTTTTTGTTTGGTCATAATAAAAGCCTTATATCTTCATCTACCACAAGGTTTTGAGAGTCAATATGATCGAATTAGGGTCTTTAAGATTTTATTGTGTTCATAATACATATAGCTATGCAGATAATATGGGAATTTGAAAATAAAAATTATTGACCAAAGTTATAGTCTATTTAAACCATATTTCATAATACAATTTTATAAAATCGAAGAATTTTTGATTTAATAGACTTCGGTTAATTATTTTTTATTATCAAATTCGCACATTGGCTGCATACCCATATGTATTATAAATACAATAAATCTTTAAAAACTCTAATTCTATCTTATTGGCTCTCAAAACCTCGCGGTAGATTAATGAATATATAGGTTTTTATTATGGCATAATAAAGGGATCTAACAATCTTAAAAAGAATGTTCTTTTTAGTTATATTTTGATAAAATATTCAAAACCGAAATAATAGGTAATATTATATGATGAAAGACTTATGTGTACCTTAAAATGTATTTACAATTAATTTAAAATTGAAAGGTGCTCAAGGTTATTATTCGATGGAAATATAATACGAAACGTGATTTGCAATATTTAAAAAAAGGTCCTAATATGTGCATTATTGAATAAATTATTTAAGAAGATAGAATCTCTAAATATTATGTTTAGAACTGAACTTTAAAAACAACAATAAGACCTGCTGTTAAATTAATTAAAGTTTGAGTGTTCGTATATACGTAAGTAGGCATTGATAGAATTTCGAAAGAATACTTTTATTTGGAATTTTAATGAAAAATAATAGTCTGGAATTATAATTCGTTGGAAATCTGGTATTCGACACTGTGTCAGACTTTTGGTTATGTTAAAATATTAAATTTATTTTGTCATTAGAGAAACTAATAAATGTAAAAGTCGGTGACAGTAGAATTTTGAAAGGTAAAATTTTAACTTATTTTAACGTTAATGGAATGACAAATAGATTAAAAATATCCAATTTATTTTACGTTAAGGAAACTGATAAAAATCTGTTAAGTTTTGCAAAAATAACTAATGAAAATAAAATTATTTTTATTGAAAATTCATCGAAAATATATAATAGGCAAAACAATTTAATTGCAGTAACTTACAAGGAGCATGGATTATATAAAATAAGTAGTTTTATTAATAGAAAGGAATGTTGTATTACAGCGAGAAATAAAGTAAATGAAACACAGAAAGAAAGATATCATAGAATGTTAGGTCATTTTATTTTTAAATATTTAGAAAATATGTGAAAAAATAAGTTAGTTGAAGGTATGCCGGAAAAGTTAGAGTCAATAAATGATAAAATAGTCAGAAGTAGACATGTTGACATAATTGAAAATGATAAAAACTTAATTGGTTTCCAAGGTGACGTAAATAGTGATGATGATAACGATGACAACTTTGAAAATGATGAAAATTCATATGATAAAAGAAAAATTTCTGTATCGAACGAAAGTGATGAAACAGTAGAGTCAAATGAAAAATCTGATGATGACGTGAGAAAAATTCTAAAAAGGTCCAAGTGAGAAAGAAAGGCTGAAAGGTATAATACAAACCTTGTAAATTCAAATTATATTTATGTTAATGCCGTAAGCGTAGATAGCCCTTTAACTTATGAAGAAGCGATAAACTGTAATGAAAATTATTTACGGGAAGAAGCTATGAATAGAGAAATAAATTGTTTAATTAAAAATAAAACATGGAAATTAGTTGAAAGACCGAAAAATAAAAACATATTAGATTTAAAATGGGTATACACCAATAAATCTGATAATCGAAAGAGCAAGAATTGTTGTGAGAGGTATTCAACAAAGTGAAGTATTGGAAGATATATATTCACCAGTAGCAAGAATACAAACCTTAGAATTATTATTATCTTATTGTTGTCAAAATGATTTAATGATCATGCAAATGGATATAGGAACAGCTTTTTTAAACGGTTATGTAAAATCAGAAGTATATGTAAAACAACCGAAAGGCTATGATGATGGAACAGATAAAGTTTGAAAATTAAAAAAAGCCTTTTATGGTTTGAGAGAAAGCCCGAGAGCTTGGTATGCGTGTTTTGATGATTATATAAAAAAATTAAAATTTAAAAGAAGTGAAAGTGATTATTGTTTATATATAAATGATGGAAAGGTTGATGTAATTTATTTAATATTATTTGTTGATGATTTATTAATATGTGGAAAAAATAAGAAAAGACTCAATAAAGTAAAAAATTGAATTATCAAAGAAATTTGCTATGAAAGATTTGGGTGAAGTAAATGTACGAGTGCTCAAATCATCATCCGAGTCTGAAAAAGCCCTTTCCACCCGTGTTACATGGGCATTTCGAGTCGTCCACTAGTCTGAAGAAATAAAAAGGATAAATTTTGATAACATTCTAATTTTTGAAAAAAATAATGTTTTGGTAAAATTTTGAATTATTTTTCAAATTTTTTCAGGAGCGGGAGGTAATTAATTATTCCTTCTCGCTTCAGTAAAGACGCTCGGAATGCCCAATTATCCATTCGTTTTGCAAGCATGGAAAAGGGCCTTTTTCACTCACGTGTTGAGAAACATTATGAATCAAAAGCATTGCGTTCTGTTAATTCTTCCGTAACCTAAATTTTGGTATCCTTTTTACAAATATTTAAAGTTCAGGTACGATTTTCAATATTCAAAGAAAACTTTTCTATTGTTTAATAAAAAGTATGATTTATACGATTCCGGTTGATATCGTAAATGAGTGTACTATTCCAATTAATTCTGACATTTATCAGACTTATTTACCCAGACTATCATCAGACAAATTCTTGACTATATTATTTTATACGAGTAAGATTTAAACAAATACCTAGTTAAATGGTTTAGAAACTCTTTTTAGCTATAATTATTATTTTGCGCAAGCTTGAAAGTTGATGGTCGTATACGTCCATTTGAATGGCTAAAGAGTTAACAATAAATAAGATTATTTACTAATCTTATTTATTTTTTATTAAATACAATTTATTTTACTTCTCAAGACATGTAGAAAAGTTATGAAATGTAATTAGGAGAGCTCTTCGAAAAATTAAAGTATTGACGCCATAGTTTCAGCAATTATCTTCTGATTAAATTATTTATGATTAAAACGATTTTCAATATGTCTATTCAAACGTTTAGAAGTCTGCGGTTACTGTGGAAAACCGCAAATTTCACAGAAGACAGTTTAAAGTTTTAAGTATGCTGTGATTAACGTAGAACTCACTTTGCGCTATTTATTTTTTTGGGAGCCACCGCAAAATATAAGGCGAACGTGCCTATTTCTAGTTACGTCACTATTTCTGCTCATTTTAAAATTTTCTCATTCCTGTTATTGTAAATATCAGGTACATTTCAATATAAAATAAATTATTTTATTACACTCAATATTTATAACAACAGAAAACTGAAATGGAAGCATAAGTAGGTACATACATTGAAAAGTCACAATAAACATGTTTTTCTGAAAAAAGACATTCCATCAAGTTTTTGAAATACAAACGAGTTTTATTACTCGTTCATTACTTGCTAATGAAGAGTTATGAAACTGTCGCGAGAACATTAGTAACGACATAGTGAATGGTGTTTGCAATTCTATAATAAAGTAGGATTGTAGTAATGAAAATCAAATTTAATGAATAAGTAATGAATCTTAAACAATTAATTGCTTAATTTACTACTGTAAGTTACAGTACTTTTCAGAATAAAACGAAAACGACCCCCTGCATAATGCAGCAGTTGTCACCCTTCGCTGTGAAACAATCAATGTCCCGCTCCTGGGCAATTATTCCTATAGTCGACGCTATCAATGTTGTTTCTCCATATATAAGTATATCGCAACGATTGCGACCTGCCAATTTTTAATAACAAATTTTGCTTCAACGTTTACCAGCGAATATACACAAGCAAATTGAAAATAGAGACCCTGCATGCGCTGTAGAGAGTATAGCAGGCGACGCATTAGCCCAAGTACTTCTCGCGAGCAAATGTTTACAAACGCTACCTAATCGACGAATTCAGGCGTCGTCGTAGTCGACGCAAGGCTTTCTCTATCGCATTATCGCATAGACGATAGCGACAAATTTAATTAAAGTTCGCCGTAAATCGGTATATTTGAGTTGTTTGCGTATGTGTGCTTATAAGAGGTAACATTACAGTTGGAAAGTACGTAATGTTACATACAAGCAAAAAGCTAATGTTAGTAATTTGCATGCAGTTTATTTAAATTTTATAGTGTTTAATTATGCTTTCAAAGTATATTTTTCTCATTTCCACACCTCGCATTTTGAACAATATAAAAACGATTATGAGGTCCAGTAGATTATGAAATAAGCGAAAATAGAAAAAGAAGAATATCTTGAAGGTTTCCTGAAATTTTCAAAGGGATTGGTTAAGAATTTGATTTCTCTAAAAAGTAAAAAATAATACTTTCTGTAACAACGGGCTTGAGAAAATAATAGGCTCGATCAAAAGTTTATTATATATATTTAATACAGTCAACATTTATTCAAACTACAACTTTTTGGAGTTGGCGCTAGAATAGTGTAGTATAATAATTGACGCCATATCCAAAAAGTTGTAGTTTGAATAAATGTTTACTTTGCATTAAATAAAGATAATAAACATTTGATCGAGCCTAATATTCTCTCAATCCCGTTATTACAGAAAGTATTATGTTTTGCTTATTAAAGCGGGTTGAAGTCGGTTCAATTTTTTTTTAATTTTTATTTAAAGTTGTTCTATGGTGAAATTTCTAAAATCTCTATATTATATTTTAAAAATCTGCGGCTAACATGGATTATTTGTTATGATTATATGAATTTGCATAGAAATTTTCACATTTTTTTAGCCGCCATAATCATAAGTTATATAGCATAATGTGTTCATTTAATAAAAATGGGCTATATTCAAAATCAGAGTTCGGCAAGTATTCGATCGCAAAATATTTACGGATACTTTACTGTTTTCTGTAAATATCAAGAAGAAACAACGAATTATTAATTTCTAAGCAGTGTACACCATGTATTAAGCCGATACTCGATTTAGAACAGTATCCGAAAATAATTTCAACGGATACTGACTATCCGAAAATAGTATCCGTCGGATACTTTTTTCTGATACTTATCTTATTTTAAAATGTCTAAAAGAGGTCTAAAATTTTCTTAGGCCTCTAAACATGGGGTACTATCCAGATGATACCACATATTTAGGGGTGCTTAGGCATATTTAAGATCTATTTTACGTACTTTGATACCGGATATATTCTTTATTTTGGCCGTCAAACTTTTTACCACCAAAATGCGTAAAATAGGTCTTAAATATGCCCGGGCCGCCTAAACATGTAGTAGTTATAATATTTTTTTTAATTGTTGTAGGCGCAAGGATCAATTTATGTCCAAATTCAGGATTTTGATAAGACTATTCATCGAAAGATGCCTATGACTCTCAAAAGAAGTTTTAATTTACAAAATCTTTTTTTTATACACATAATAGTAGTATCGTATAAATGAAATTGTTTCCAGTGGTAAACAGATGAAAAAGTGAATAGTATTAATGAAAAGAAAATGAATAGAGAAAAATGTCAAAATCATGAAAAGACCAGGGAACCACCGTAACTCTTTTTAGTGTTCTCAATATAACATATATACATGTATACATGTACACATATATTTCGTCCCAAAAGAATGATGATAAAATATTTTTATTTGACCAGTACTGGTAGTTGGCCCAATATCGACTCAAAATTTGTATAAGACCACCAATGGTCCTCTATCAGATAACAAATATAATTATCGAAATTGGTACTTCTGGAATGAAGTTATCCATCAAAATTCACGAAACAATATTGATGTCAGAAACTGTTTAATTTGCTAGTACGTGTGGTATTGGCCCAGTATCGACTCGAAATTATTATGGTATCCCAGTGGAACATACTTTATTAGATAAGAAAAAGAATTATTGAAATCGATGCATCTGTTTTGAAGTCGATTAAAAAAATCGTACACTATTTAGTAATCTTTAGTTTCTTAGGAAGACAAACTTTTTTTATTGTTCAGTCTTATGAACTAAGATTTTGAAGGTTTATGTAGGATGATATTAATAGATTTTATATCAATTTTTAAACGAAAATGACTAGTTTTCAAAGTGTCACTTGCGCATAGCATTTTAAGAAAAACTCTGAAAAAAATTGAGTTACTTCCTTGATTGGTCCACAAAATAAACTGTAGACAGAATTTGATAATGACTGATGAGTAAAATGAGATAAGAAGAAAAACGGTATGTTTCCTAAAAGTTTCAAAAAGATTCATATAAAACTCATGCGCAAGCCACTTTTTAAAATTAGGAAAATTAATTGCGGGAAAATCTCGTTTAAAGACTCAATTTTGTATTATACCTAATGTGAATTGTTTTACTTCAATACGTAAAACTTTATTGAAACATCAAATTTTGATACCTGATAGGTTTCAAAACATTCTTACAATTGAAAGATTAAAAAAATGAAATAATTTTTTTTTATATTTTTGCCAAAAAACATTAGAGTCCTACCTTAACCCGTTAAGGGCCAAAATGGCATAAACGATGCGACGGTCTTTGACGCCGTTTAACTCATGCTATGATTGAGTAAAAAAATTGAGAGAGACATATTTTTGAAGTTAGAGACCTGCTCTTTCGAATGGTGACCGCGGAATCGATCTAAATTATTTTTTTCTATGTAAAAATTCAGTTTAAAAAATAAAAACACGATTTTTTCGACCTTTTTTTTTCTTCAAATCGAGTTTTAGAAGGTTTCCCGGTCTGTTAACAAGCTGGAACCCGTTCAAATGGTGGAGTAAATGTCTGAACTTTAAAAATATGTTGGGAGGAAGTTAATTTTTCACTTTGGTGTTTACAAAATGGCGGCTGATTCACAGAATTTTTATCAATGCATTCACGATTTTTTTTAGAGGAAAATATGAGTGAACCGAGGAAATTGCTAAGAATAAAAAGTTCTTAGAATCACTCAAAAAATACGTCAAAATTTTTTCGAAACCTTTTGAGCAACTTTTTGATTTTGCAAATTGCAAAATTTTGCAAAATCAAAAAAGTTGCTCAAAACTCTCCGGAAAATTTTGTGCGTATTCTTTGAGTGATTCTGAGAACTTTTTATTCTTGGTAATTTTTGTCTAGAGCCCATTGCTTCCAAGAAAGAAATTATCAAAGTAGTACTAGATGTAAAACTCTGACAGGATTCCACATTCATCGTCTGTCCGCTGCAAACAAAGTTTACGTTGCCCAACTATCACCAACGTGGAGGTCGACGAATATTGATAGTCTCGTTTTTTTACATTTTTTTTATTTTTTTTATTTTTTTTCTTATTTTCTAGTTTTTTTATGAAATTTATGATCACGTTTCTGTGTACAGAAATGCTTATCCGGCGTGTAATTGCGAGTAACACTGTATGCAGTAATATTTTTGGCAATCGATACAAAATCTTGTAGTTCTTTGACTACAACCCTGATTATTACATGTTCTTCTCATTTTTGATTCGTGCCTATGAGACTTGAGATCACCTAATCGTGATTTCAATAAATATTCTCTACTCACTTCTTTACACAGCTCTCTTGTTTTCATTTCACGTTCATCGTCCTTTTTGCAAAGATTTTTTAGTATGACTGCATTCGCGATTGACATCTGTATAATCCGTACGAAAATTGCGTACGTCCATTTTTTAGATCGTATACTAGGAGAAACTTTCTTACTTCGAAAATCATGAACATCTACTCCTCCCATATACTTATTATATAATGAAAAAGCAAAAGGGAATCCGATTTCTTTTCTTTCGTGATCAGTTTTTGAATATCTTTTTACTGACGTGATAGGACTCGCACCAGCCGCTGTCGAAAGAATAGAGACCTCTTTTGAATCTATCACACTTACAAAGTTCATCCCACTATTTCGTTCATGACTCACTTTGTATGTTCCTCGTGGAACTTTCTTTTGAAAGACATGCTTTTCTTTCACTCTATCTCTACGAACAGTTCCCGTCGATTTCAAACCAAATTTATTCAAGTGGATAACTAAATCTGGGCTGGTAAAATAATTATCAAAATATAAGTGATACTCTGATAATTTTCTTATTGGGAGGCTACATAAAAGTGGATTGACCATTTGCAATACAACCCTGGAGCCAAGCGGACAGGAGGATAAGTTTATTCCAATGCTTGAATCGTTTTTACCACAGTAAATATCTACATTGAAAATAAATCCGTTAGTTCCACATAGAGCCCACAATTTCATCCCGTAACGATCAGGTTTTGAGGGCAAATACTGTCTCAGGCATGTTCGACCAAAAAATCTAACCATCATTTCATCAACTGAAAGTGCAGTCGAGAAAAAACCAAATTGCTGGATATTTTTTCTGAATAACTGTAAGATTTCTCGCACTTTCCATGCCTTATCAATGTTGTTTTGATCAGTAGGTTTGGAATGTCAGAGTTTTACGTCTAGTACTACTTTGATAATTTCTTTCTTGGAAGCAATGGGCTCTAGACAAAAATTACCAAGAATAAAAAGTTCTCAGAATCACTCAAAGAATACGCACAAAATTTTCCGGAGAGTTTTGAGCAACTTTTTTGATTTTGCAAAATTTTGCAATTTGCAAAATCAAAAAGTTGCTCAAAAGGTTTCGAAAAAATTTTGACGTATTTTTTGAGTGATTCTAAGAACTTTTTATTCTTAGCAATTTCCTCGGTTCACTCATATTTTCCTCTAAAAAAATCGTGAATGCATTGATAAAAATTCTGTGAATCAGCCGCCATTTTGTAAACACCAAAGTGAAAAATTAACTTCCTCCCAACATATTTTTAAAGTTCAGACATTTACTCCACCATTTGAACGGGTTCCAGCTTGTTAACAGACCGGGAAACCTTCTAAAACTCGATTTGAAGAAAAAAAAAGGTCGAAAAAATCGTGTTTTTATTTTTTAAACTGAATTTTTACATAGAAAAAAATAATTTAGATCGATTCCGCGGTCACCATTCGAAAGAGCAGGTCTCTAACTTCAAAAATATGTCTCTCTCAATTTTTTTACTCAATCATAGCATGAGTTAAACGGCGTCAAAGACCGTCGCATCGTTTATGCCATTTTGGCCCTTAACGGGTTAAGGGGGTAGGTCTGAGTTAAACTCAAAAACAAATTTTATTTTCTGTCCATAAAACTTCTGTCCATATTTAAAGGCAATCATCTTAAAATTTTATTTTACTATAAATACTTAGTCATGTCTCTACTTGGTCATTTCTCGAATGTAAAACCTCAAATTGTTGATTCTACACGTCACAATAGCTCACTATTATCATTACCATTTTTATTGGGGGATCTTTCCTGTGTTCACGATTCTAGGTGACATGATGATCAAAAGATTCTTTTTAGAATTTTTTAAATTTATTTTTTTTTCCATGATTTAACACATTTAAAAAAATAAGGGGCTTAACCCTTTAATTTTCTTAAATGCTGAATTAAAATATTAATAATTTTACTTTTCATGTATACTCACAAGGAGAGTGCATACCCTGTGGGAAACGATTTTTTATCAAACTTCAGGAGGTGGTTTCTGGTACCAAAAAATGAAGCCTAGCACCCATAATCTTTTCCAATGGGCCTCTAATTTTGGAGATATGACGTAATGTACTTGAAATATGCTTTATTTTAATGAAAAAGTATACCTCTTTTTTTTACAACATCTCTGCAAGCTTTTATGCTAAAAATTGCATCAAAAGATAATCAATGTAGGCGGAAAGAGCTGTAATTTAAGTTATGTTTCATATAAAACTATTATTCTGATGCAAAGCTATTAACATTTGAAGATGATGATTAAAAATGCATGAATATTCCATCATTTTTAAGTATCAAATTGGATGATTTTTCATGCATTTTTAATCATCATCTTCAATTGTTAATAACTTTACATCAGAGTAATGATTTAATACGATAAAAAGCTTAAATTGTAGCTCTTTTCACCTACTTTTTATTATCTTTTGGGGCAATTTCTCTAGCATTAAACCTTGCAGAGTGATTGTCAAAAGAAGAGCTACATGTTTTCATTAAAATGTCGCATATTTGAACTCAAATACCTCTTATCTAGAAAATAAGGATCCCTTGGAAAAGATTATACGTGCTAGGCTTCATTTTTAGATACCAGAAATCACCTCCTTAAGTTTGATAAAAAATCGATTCCTACACGGTGTGCACTCTACTTGTCTGTAACGTATGATCAATTATTTAAGTGATTTTCAGCTTAGAAAGTAAAAAATTAGGCGGGCAATCGAGCAAAATAGATTTCATAACGTTACTACTACTAATGCACGATTCACGTTAATGGGATAATCAAGGCCTCTCCACTTATATAGATAACTGAAACGATTATATTCAAATACTAGAACTTCTTTATCAGATAAATTAAATGTATTTTCTACCGACTTGTTATTTCCCCCAACATTTAATAGCATGTCCACATTACGGGCACATATCTCGCTCATTTAATTGTGTCACGCAAATCGTGCATAAACATGGAATAAAAATCAACCGTACAAATTTTAACATCCTCAAATTCTTCGTTGTCATCACATGCCTCCACCCGAAAAAAAGGTCAAAGCCCCTCTGCACCGAAAACTCCATCCGAAAATGCCTGCCCACCTCCTCGGGTCCTCTAAAATCCTTCTCTCGTCCACTCTCCTCGCGGAAGGTCATCCTGGACGCAGCATCCATCCCAGCAGCAGCAGCAGCAGCGGAAATCAGAGCAGCGCGCCTCGGCCCTGCAGAGCCTCCAGGGCACGCCAACATCAACCGACCGACCAACCAACCAACCAACCAACCCACCCACCCACACATACTCCTCCAAAGACAGAGAGTGAGAGAGAGAGAGAGAAGACTAGGGCATGCAGCAGAAGCGCGCCCAGCGTCCAGATTTTCCGCGAGCGCTATACATACTACGTCCAAGCGAGAACTTACTATATATATATACCTACTCGCTCGGTCTCTCGCTGCGCTCCGCTAAACGTACAACCGCACTCTATCCAGCAATCAAGCTTGCGAAAGCTCTGCCGCTGCACTAGCCGCTGGCTACCAGCCTCTTCCATATAGGTATACGTGTGTTTGCAGCGCGGGGAGTGTGTGCAGCCCGGGACGGACGGAGAAAATGGTCATGACGTTATACGAAGAGTGAGAGAGAGAGAGAGAGAGAGAGCTGCTCTGCTGAATGAAGCTTGGGGGGGTGGAGGGCGTATTTACGACGTTACAATGCCCCAAGGGCTAACCCTCGCTGAGGATGCCTGAGCTATGCTGGCCCTCCTTCTACCCGCGCCGCTGAGAGCCTAACCTCGCTAGCTAGCTCTCTTGTGAGAATATACTCCCTCTCTCTCTACTCTACTCTACTCTACTCTTTGCCTATTTAGATGTAGCGGTGCTAGCCGGTCTCGACACCCTCGGGCGAGCGGGCGACTGAGAGAGGGATGTGGAAGTTCCGGGGGGGGAGGAGGGCTCGCGGCGTAACGAGCATCTAAAACTCGGCCTTTTTCACGCCGTTGTAGTAGCGCTGATGACGGGGAGGAGGATGGGGAGAGGAGTTTCTTATGTACTCTTTTAGTTGGATGGGTGGAGAGAGGTGAGGTGGGGTCAACCCTTTTGCATTTCTCTTGTTTTTGTACGGGCTTGCAGAGAGTCTCGTGCGTTGTGTGGAGTTCTGATAAGAATTTTAAACGATAATACGTTTTTTTTAATTAGAATTAGCAAGCTTTTGGAATGAAGCAGTGTTAAAACTGATTTCTTTTCAAGTTTTAATTAATGACAAAATAGAATATAAGTCAATCGCTAGGAGATGGAGGCACAAGTTAAATTTTAGTAAGGTTTTTACACTTCATATTAATATCTCGAGTACCTAGGTGAGTATATTGTTGTAGTTGTATGCCCTTTCTACATCTAAGCTGCAAGTGAAAGGTTATTCAAGTGAGCTCTAGTGTAGCCGGACAAAATACACTAATGTTCGGCATGAAGTCAGCCACGATTATCAAAGGCAATTTATTACTAAATAGATTTTTTGTACTTCAGATAAATATGTTTCAATATTATGCAATTAAAAACATTATCTTCTTGTAAATACCTTATTGTCAAATAAATCTTGCGATATATTAGGTTTAACGTTAAGAAATGGCACATTCTTAATTTTTCTAAAACATTAAAGTTTTCTTGACTAGCCTCTCGCTTAAATTTTAGATGTAGAAAGGGCATTAAGGGATCAGTGGTAGTCAACGTTCTACCTTGACTAACAAGGAGAGCGTCAAACCTTCGGGTCACGGTTTTATATGAAACTTTGGGGATCGTTTTCTGGTACCTTAAAATGAATCCCAGTGCCCGTAGATTTTTCGTATAGGCTTCTGTATAGTAGATTTAGCATATTTTCTAAAAATAATTAGTATATCTATATAGTCTTAACATTGGGGATATAGATAATGCTAACGTTTTTAGCTGTACCTCGGGTTCTAGGACCTATTAAATCAATCTACGGGTGCGTGGTCTCATTTTGAGGTACCTGAAAGCGAAAGTTAGTTAGGTACCAGTAAATCCAAAGTTTTATCAAAAACCGTGACCCAGAGGTCTGATACTCTCCTTGTAAGTGCAACACTTTTTAAAAAGTTAAAAAATTTGACTTTCTAAAGAAAAAAGTCAATTTTTTGAATTCTCTTATTTTAAACATAAAGATATAAGACACCTGTAAGTGAATTTTGGCTGATTACTTACTCTGTCATAATCTTTAAATAATCACCAGTTGTCTGTTAGATTAATTAAACTTTATAACCTCTCAATTTATTACATTTTTATACTCCTTTTATACTTCCTCATAGAGGAAGCTTTGTGATGGTAAAAACAGATGCTAAAATTATTATAGAAACATATTTTAGGATGTTAAATACTACAGAATTAAAAAAAAAATTCATAGTAATTAAAACTTCTGTATAGGCCTATGTTAAAAATGGTCTTAATATACAATATTACCATATATAATGCTGATAATATGTATATTGTAAAAAATATTATTAACATTAGCTCTGCAAAATTTTACGATAGGTTATTGATATCGTACAAATTCGTGCTAACAAATCTCTTGAAAATCTATGTTTTCGTACTGTTTACAAAATAGTCTTATGGTAGATAAATATTTTATTTTGCTCTCTTCTATAATATTTATAGTTCTACCTTTTTTGACAAAAACGTAGATATCGTATATTTTAAAAACTACATAGAAAAATTCTGTCAATGATGAAATGTCGATTTCATTGTCTTGAATAAGATTAGACGTCTAATTTTATTTGTACTGTTATAATTTATCTAGAAACATATCAAATGAGTTTTTATTAATTTTTCTAATGTATTCAATAATATTAAAAACAATGAAGGTGCATAGCCCTCCATTTACGTACTCATAAAATGCAGTCTGTTGCGAAAAATCTACCTTAAAACAACCTACCTACCTCTGATTTCACTTACCTTATATTCCATATCTGAGACATTTAGGTATATGAAAACTAATACAATTATTAGTAAATAAAAAGACTTTCGGTTCCACGAAAAGAATATTCTATTTAAAGGATACGACAAAGCGAGCAGTCGTGTATGTTATCTTGAATTATTGTAGGCGCTTATCAGTTTGCTGAATGTGCAGCTGCATGTGTGCGTTCGAAATTTGCGAGCTTCGCGCAACCGCAAACGCGGGACCCGTGTGTCGTGCGGACGAACGAAGCCAAGACTGATGCTGCTGCTGCAACTTTGCCGGGCTCTCTCTAATTTACGCGCGCAGCCGGCAAATGAAGCATCGTCCGTGCATTAAATTTAATAATTATATACTTGAAAACATTTGCGAAATTATATTTACTTTTATTAGAGATATAACTTTCTAATTAATTGAAAGAATGTAGGAAATATTATACGTAATTATGCGTAATATTTTTATATTTTTTTGCTTCGGCAAAGAATAAACTTCTTTGTCTATCTATCTATCTACCTGTTTTAGTTTTTAATATTTATAAGATAAGTATTTCGATATTGCAAATTAATTAAATTAAATATTCTCATGTAACTAAGAATAACGAAGAAAAACATACATTCAATTTAAGTTTGTCTTTAATTTTTAAGCATTATAAATAAAGTCATGGCCTCAGCAAAAATAAGACCGCGTAGATGTAACGCTCATTAGATTAGAAGTAAACCGTTTGTATAAAAATTGGTAAGAAACGACCAGTTTCTGGTCTAAAAATCATTTTATCCAACCTCAAAACGGTCGCTTCTTCCACGGCACTGCATCACACTTTCTGAATTTATTATGCGATTATGCACAGTTCTGTTTAAATATGTTATATTTTAATAATAATCTGCAAGTAATCAATCGTAGCTATTTCTCAAATAACCAGCACATGCATAAATATGTTTATTAAGTAGAACAAGTCAACTGCGGTAAGACCGCCTTCCACCACTTCAAACCTCTTTTAGAATTTCCAAACACAACTAAACCCACATTTTTCTCTCACAAACCACTAGACCTCCTCCTAACTCCACGAAACCCACCATCCAATACAGATTTAATACTCTCTCTCTCCGAAATATTTAAATCACCAGGAGCCGCAGCCGCAAGACGCCCGCCGCGGATCGTGATTTTCGCTCGCGCAGGAAGCCGCGCAAGTCTTCCACCTCGCTCGCTTTTTCTCTCCGACGCGCCGGCCGCGGCTGTCCTCCCGAGATAATTTCTTCCCCCCCCCCCGCAGCTCCCTCTCGCTCTCGGCTTCCTTATAACCGAAAGAGCAGTCCCCTCTTCCTCGGATATCGCCTTTGCCCAATATCTATAGCCGAGCGCTCGTATAGCCGTAGAAATGAGCGGGACGTCGGGGGGAGTGGGGAAAAGGGTCTAGCGGAAGGGTTATAATGAAATATAGCCTCCGTTCCGCTTCGTGTAAGACTGCATTAAGATTATACCTAACGCTGCGCGAGCGCGCGGCCGAGGCCACGGAAGGGCTGCGACGGCGGAGCTATAGTCGCGGGGTCACGCGGAGTATAGTGCCGCGGCTGAGCGGCCAGGAGTGTAGCGCACGCGGGAGCGGGCCAAAGTAAGCGGAAGGGAGAGAGAAGAGCCGATGCTCGTGTGTATTAAGGCGAGGCTCACACTGCTTGAGTCTGACGTAAGAGGCGAGGGACGAGGGGAGCGGGGGTGCGATGGTTTATGGGTTGGGTGATTTTTGGGAAAGATAGGTGATGTATGATGTATCGGTGAAGGATGTAGGGGCAAAGGGGAAATGACGATTTTGAGCGTTTCTAGGAAAACTACATTTTATTTACCGATCTCTCTGGTAGGAATAGATTTCATTTGTTTATTGACGATTGTATTGTGTTGCGTAGGCTAGAAACGAGCTTTTTCTGGGTTATTCATTGAGCATTGATGAAACGATTTTTTGATGATTTTTAAACATTTCTTGAAGTGCATATTCATATTAAAATAATCACAGAAATCGCTACGTTTATTATAATCTTGAATTTTTGGTACCATTAGATATGGACAAGTCTGCAATATTTTCTAGACTCTTAAAAGGTAAATAATTTTGTCAATTTTAAGTAACTAGTTTCTAGTTTTCTAAGGACATTGATTTCTTAAGTCTTGTATGGTTTTTGATTAATTTTTTAAAATATTTATTTCATATGAGTGTTCTAATAACAAACTAACCAAATAAATTTAACCTTTTACGCTTCGTTATTTAAAATATTTTAAAAATTTTGACGATAATAGAAAATGGCACATGCTGTACACTGTATATTTTTCAACAACTGTAAAATCTAGATATATCTATAGAGCTCTACATTTGAATTTCATTAAATTGATGTAATATGTTTTGACAAAATTAAAATTTTATGGATTATCAGGAATTTGAAGCACTCAAACTTGGATTTTCTACAGTATTGAATATAATTTGATTCCGTAGCTATGGAGCTTAGTGTCAGCTTACCTATCTGAGCCACTTGTTTAGTTAAAATTTAGCTAAGTGTATATTGACATACGCTGAAAGGCCTTGGGTAAGGAATCACTTTTTCAGATTCGTAGTTGAACACACATGTTTATGATACCATTTAGTATCATTTTCATACAATTTACCTTTGATCTACTGCTAAACTACAATATTGACACATTTATTTATCTGAATTTACCAACTGTGATAAAATTTCAGTAGCATCTTCCCTTAACACATCAATTATTTATAAATATAAAATTGTAGTTTCTCTTAATCCATCAAACGCATTTAAATTAATATTAGAAGTCACCAAAAGAAACTTTCAGAACCCATCGCGCTACATCTACTCAACTTCCCGATAAACAATTAAATCCGTTCAACATCGAATTTCCCGCGAAAAATCTAAAAGCCCGAAATCCGCTAATTATAAATCTGCTTGCTTTCGTATTTAACGGTGTGAAGGGCCCCTGAAGGAGAGAGCACAGTGGGTATATCCGCGGCAAAGGGATAGAGCAGAAAGGAGAGAGAGAGAGAGAGAGAGAGCGAGAGCGAGGAGCTAAAGGGGTATACGCTGGATTCCTCCTACAGTGTTTTAATCAAGCCGGATTTGCTGCGGCAAGTCCCGCGCGCCCGCGCTTCCAACTTTCATTTTAGCCTTAGCCCCCCTCGCTCCATCTCACTCCGCCGAGTCCTTTCCCGATGCGTACAGGCAGCCGAGGCGCTTTTCCGTCTCTCCCTCGCTCGCGCGCGCGCGCGCTCTCTATCCCATAAGACGAGATTTCGATATTCCGCGAGAGCGTGCATTAAAACGCTCGGCGCAAGCTTGTCCTATATAGAGAGGAGTGGGAGCGAGAGGGAGAGACGATGCCGAACGCTATTTGGATTGCGCTTACCGAGCGGATATTCCGCTGTAGCGCTGTCGCGGGAGATATAGGAGTTTCTATTTTCTGAGTTGGTACTTTAGGGAATAGGTAATTGTTCAGTTGATTTTAATTATTATTATCATTGTCGTTTTGTATGATTATGAAGTTTGTTGCAGTCTTATTGTAATGCACGCGAAGATTATTTTTTAATGAATTCTGTTGGCATCCGGTTTATTGAAATTTAAGAAGATCTGTGCTGTTTGATTAAAATTACTACACCACTAAGGATTGTTCTTTTTATTAATAAATATTACTTTAATTATATTATCTTGGGATGATAATATCCATATTCTTCCATTATTATAAAAAATCTATAGTCTTATTGTATGACATCGATGTCGAAAGTTGTAATGTTCTAAAAGTCAGTTACTTGCTGCTTTCTGCACCTGCAAGAAAAAAATCTATTCAAGGAAACCGCATTATGTTTGCGATAAGTTGATATTCTATTGCAGGTAACAGAAATAATATGCGACCATATTCAAAATTTTTTGAAGCAGAATATACTTGCGTACTCGAGTAATAGATTTTTATATTGTACTTCAAATTCTTTAGTTGAGTAAATCAGTACTTGTGGAATGTACTTAAAGTATATTATTCGAGTACTCAAATACTTGAAAAAAGTACTTGAAGTGCTTATATTCTTAACGTAAAGTACTCAAATATTTAATACTAGTACTTGGACTTTAACTTTGGCTTTTAAGTTAAAAGTTTTGTTTTGTCTATTACTGGCTGCGTGCACTAAAGACGCACTTAGCGTGCCGATCTGTTATAGTCCTTAATTACGAGGAAAATATCGATTAATATTGAATGAAAGCCAAATATACTTGGTAGAAAATTATCTAGTTATGTACTTCTATAAAACTAGAAAAAATTCTACCAAGGACATTTCTAGATGAGTAACTTGTTCCATTTTGGGGGGAAAATAAAGTAATAAAGATACGCTCACTCAGGACGGTTACTATGTGTTCCGAACCTCATTGTGCACATATAATGTATAGAATTTAGTTTTTTATATAATGTATGTATCTATCTCTCCGAGTCACTCGACGTAAATTACTGAAGTTAGTTTATTGGTAACATGATTATTTCATTACTTTGCACTTTCTTATTTGGAAAGATCAATAAAATTAAAATTTACAAAATATTTTTGAACTATTTACAGATTTGAGAGGACTGCGTTTGACGTTTTTGCTAAGTATAATCTCTAATTTTATATTAGAAAACTGGTAAAACTAGACCGAATTTCATTGTACAACAATTAAAGTTAATATGCTGGGATTCCAGTATCCGTCTGACGTAATCTTATTCATACCACTTCGTTACGTACATGCAAGTGAATGTTTGCTCCAAGCCACCCTAACCCTAGAGAATCATCCAATCGTACCACAAAATTTGAATACCCAATCTCAAATCCACGCGCGATAGTCTCGATTTTCATTTCCCTTCCCAAAAAACCTCCTCCACCCCAACCAAAAGTGCTCTTCGCTCTCTCTCTCTCTCTCTCTCTCTCTCTCTTCGCACAGCCTACTCGAATCTCGGACTCTCGCGACCGCCTCGCTCGCGACAATGGCGAGTTTATTTCCGGGCCGGCTGGAGCTACAATCTAGGCACTATACAGTAATTAAATTCCCAAACCAGCGCCGCCGTCGCTGCCTCTGCCGCGTGGATTCCCGAGGAGGCAGCGGCGCGGCTGGAAACTTTGGCATATTGCATGTACACTGACCGTCGGCGCGGCAGCGCCAGCAGCCTCGGCTCCTTACAGCCAAGCGGTCCCTCTCAAACCATCTTCTCTCTCTCTCTCTCTCGCTCTCGGCGGCCGGCGCACCGCAGCGCCAGCATCGGGGGAGCCGTAAACGCCATATTATTTGCCATATGCCTCCTTTCTGCTGCCCACGCCTTGCCTTGCCTTGGGTGTGGTGTGGATGACGTAGCGCTGGTGCGCACGAATAAATGATTTTAGAGTTTTCAGGAAGACGGTGTTGGGTAGGTAAGAAGTTTGTTGGGTGGATGAGGTGTGTTTGGATGGATAGGTGGAAGATCTTTTTTCAGTTTGAGGGGAATAGTGTCAGTTGGAAACGGTGATTAGATTTTTTCATATTATACAGTTGGACACCGGGGTTTGATAAGAAGTGAGGACTGATACAATTGTAATTAAGTAGAATATAGGCATAAGCTCAATAAGATGTCGACATTCTAGTATTAGTACTTGAAACAAAGTTCTATTTGTACAATAATATTTAGTTATTTCTATAGTACCAATATAGGATGCCCGTGGGTGCCCATGGATGGCCTAGACCGGCCCCAGTTAAAACATTGATGGAGGACCTGTAAAACTAATATGAGCACGAAGGATTTATACAGTCTTAAGAATTTAAACAAAAATTTCCTACGATAGAATGTGAAAGACATAAAATAAAAATAATTCTCTTAATTTTGACTACTATATACCTGATAAAATTTTATTGAATTTGACTCTCTATTTTTAAAGTATCCCTTCACTTCTCCGGATTAAATTTTTTTTAATTTTCATATTTTGACAAACTCTAAGCAGTAGAGTCAGTTTTATATGATCTTCGCGTTCCTTTACTTACAACGCATCCGTACTTTTGTATTACAGTTTTAATATTTGTGCACTAGACGTTTATTTATCGAAACTAGTTGGTCAATATTTTTTAATAGATTTTATGCATATGTTTAAATTGTTTGAAATAATTAGAAGTATTTGGTTAATAGTGAAAGACGTTGTTTTTTGTATTAATAGAGATTTATTGTTATTCTTCTATTTGTGGTATAAAAAATGCAAGATTCTTCAAATTTATTTATTAATGATTAGACAATTTTTATGTATTTTTGTTTACCAGAGTTATGAAGAATTAAGTATATTTTAATAATTAAGTACTTGATTATACCACTTACAGTATTTAACTATGTGTTATATTATGTAAAAAAGAAGCTTCGGCATTATAGCTTTTAGTTCTAATACAATATTCGCTTTGAGAATCTTAAAGTAGTATATATAATGATAAAATATACTAGAAAACTGAAGAAAAAGTTCAATTATTGCATCATAAAATAGGTATTATATAATTCAATTTATGATAGGGTACCTCTGTAATTTTTCCTAGAGAGATGACATTAAGAGTTAAGATGATCAAAAGAGGACTTTTAACGAGTTAAACCTTTTACTGAACTTGATGACTAGGAAAGGGTCAAAGGGGCTAAGTGAAATTAATAAAATCGAATTTTGGGGAGATCCCATGGGTCTCGTATGGTCTTAATATTAGACGATGAATTTCATGCCTGTGAATACGTGACTTCCCGAAAATATGTGAAATTCGTGTAGTAAGCAATAAATTTGAAATAGCGATACTGACACGTACGTTACATTATTCATCGTATAGTATATTTATTTCGTTGAATTACTGTTATAGCTTATTATGGGCCTGTAATTTATAATAAAAAGGATAATATCATTAGTTTTACATGAGTAATGTAAATACATTTGATCAATACGTATCATTAAAATAAATATACGTTTTTAATTTATTTAACACAGTCTGCAATCATTAAAAATATAATAAAGAGAATTTAGGATTGGGCGAACAAAATCGGATTACTCTACTTAGTAAAAATAGATTTTACGTGTTTTTTTTATAGTAATACATTGTTCTCTTTACACTTATGATATTATTACTAAAATCTGGCATTGCATTTGAAACTAATAGAAAAAGATTACAGCTTTTCTTTATTTTTAAAAAATAAAATAATGGAATTATATCTGGATTTATTCGCCTACTCTTCAATTAATGATTGACATTTTGAAAGAAAATAAATAAATAAATAAATAATAAGTTTTAATAGTTTAAACTTTGCAAAGAATGTTAAAAGCGCAACCTTCTTCTTTTGAATTTTTTGTGTTACAATAAGCAATATATTAATTGAATTTTTATTAAATTTAATAAAGATATTTTGATTATTGATACATGTAAAAATTAAATTGATATATGAACTAAATTCTGTTTTTCTATAATAAACAATATTACAAATTTTGAATTGTTCATAATAACAAGAACAGGAATTTCATAAAATCTCAAGAACTATATTAATTATATAGTCTTATTAAAATCTGATTGCTTGTGTAGCAAGCCTTATCATTGACACAAAACATTCTATTTCATCTTGTGTTGGAAGAATTCATTTTCGAGACAAATTGCGGATAAAATATCGATATACATCGCGGATATTGTGAACCCTCTATTTACAAATACTTGATGCGCATTATTGTTATTAAAAGCAAATAATCACTACCATTAAAATGACTGTCAACAAATCCATTAACATTTTCAACTAAAGTAGTACCGCAACACTCCAAAAACAATAAAGCAATCCAGTCCTCCTTCCCCAGCAAACAGCTCAATTTATTTATCAGCCTCTTCGCCATCGCCGTTACCAACCTTAACGACCTATCCCGCCCACCCCATTTTTACTTACACGTTTAACCAGCGCCTCGCAACCCATAACCTACCGCGCGCACATTCCGTCCACGAAACGCTCTCGCGCATATACAACGTATACACAACGCTTTAAACCTCCACCGTCGAGGCATTAACGATCGCTCATCGCGTTCTTCGATGGCTGTTATTGCCTCGCGACACGCGTGTCTTCCCATCAAACGACGCTCCCACCCCCCGCCCCGTCACCGAAATAGTTTTCTCTTATACCCCATCACCTTCTCTCCGTCCTACGAACCTCCCGTAACTATCCGTCGCGAGTTTTTCGCCGATCGGCACCTCGACGGTCAAGCGGAGTTCGCGTAGATATATATAATTCCGGCGCGTTTCACGTCGCGGCCGCTCGTTGTCGGCTCATAAACACAACCGCGCGGCTGCGTGCGTATAGAGCGTTGGGTGTCTTTCGGATCGCCTGCCGGCGCAGCTTTGGGCCGTAAAGCCCCGCGTCGGTAATTATTCACCCATCGTTAAATCGCTCGCCTGCGCGGCAGTAACAACTTCCGTTGTGCGCGGGCGTTAGTATAGGCGTCGCGGCGTGCAAGCGCTCTCGCTAATTGTTTGGCTACGCGGGCTTTTTTGTTTTGACCGGGTTGGGGGAACGAGGGGTGCAGGAATTTTGAGGGAAGAGAGCTTGGGTTGGGATTTGAAGGATTGAATGGTTGGAGATTATGAGTCGAAGGTGGAAATTGAATGATGTGTGAGTGAATTTTGTAATAGTGGAGTAATATTGCAATACACTGAGAATGCAATATACATCGTAACGGTTAGGATGTATATAGTAAAATTTAAGATATGAAAGTTTTTCTTAAGAAATTTTTACGATACCGATATTGTAATAAATTGTGATATAGTTGCCTCAATGTAATATTCAATATTATAATATTGTAAACTATCAGTAGTTGTAAGGTTTTTTTAACGCCGAGGTAGTCTTTTAAATCCATTAACACCGTATGCATTAAAGTGAACTGTTTTCAAACTGCTGGGGGGCTTTCTTGGCCGTAACAAGTCAAGAAAATTCGAGTAATTGAAAAGAAAAAAAAATGAATTGTAATAATCCCTTGAAAAAGGACTAGAACACATTTCTAAGAACTTTTCCGATTTTTTTATTAATTTTGTGGGTCTTGGCAATAATGGGTTGAAAATCGTCAATCTTTTAGTAAGTACTTGCAAAACTCTCTCGAAAAAGGACTAAACACATTTCTAAGGATTTATCCGATTTTTGTTTAACTTTGAGGGTCTCGATATTAAGGGGTTAAAGTTTGTCTATCTTCATTTTTTTACTTACTCAGGTAAGTACTTGCAAAAATTGAATGCTCTAAATGTAAATTTCAATAAAATTATTTTATAGAAAATATATTGACAGAGAAATAATGAGCTTTGGCCAATTATATCCAGTCCATTGATTGTATCAGAGTCGTGCGCACAATAAGAAAAAGATGGTGCAATGCCAAGTGACCCCTGACATACACGGTTTCGAAGAGTTATAAATATCTAGTGGTTAATCGAACTCAATTAATACTCAATTTATTAGGTGACATTTTGACTATTTTATGGAATGAATTCAATGACCCTTATCAACTATGTTTTTTAATATAATAAGCATTTTTCATTTATAAATTTGCTTAATAAAAATAATTAGTCGCCACGTATATGAACCCAATATTAATTTAGTCCATTTGATCACAAATTATGTTTAAGAAACCCTTACAGTAATTTCGAGAGAACCACTAGAAGCTATTTAAAATTTAAATGATAATCAATCTAATCTTCGCAGTAATGAATTTTATTAATTTTATTTTCATTTGATATATTAATAACTTTGAAAACTATTTATTTAAACTTTTTTGTTACAAGTATTTGCAAATGAATTTAATTGCGTCAAAAAATTTAAAGCATTCCTTTCGAGTAATCGATAATTATTCTCGTGACTTTAAATGAGAAGAACGACACGCGTGACTCGTCACATTACATTCTTCAGAAAGTTCTTCTCATCCTCGATAATTACCGAGGGAAATGAGACTCTTGCTTCCCTGTGTGACGAATACTGTTTTCTATTTGCAATCTCAATGACGAGGTGGTATGCGGAAGCTTTATGGTGATTAGTTTAATTGTATTTCAAGAATCATTTATTCGATTCAAGTCGATGTACTTATATACATTTTCTGATAAAAATTACTGTGAAAAATGTCCGCGATGAAAATTGCCATAATTTACGATAAAAATTCTGCTTCACGGTAAAATTATGATAAATAACATTAATTTTTACAATTCATATAAAGATATTTTGTTCCGTAGTCAGTATTTTCCACGTTTACTCTGATTTTTACTGTAATTCTTATCGTTTCAAAGTTCTTTTTAGGCAAAATGATTGACTTAACAATGAAGTCTATTTTCTAAACAAGATTCATCTCTCCAGCACATTGTAAAAGAATACCCACCATCCAACTTAAACATCCAAAATTCAAAATGTTATCAACCACCCCCATACACCCACACAAATATGCAAAATCTTCCACTCCAAATTCTCACTCTCTCTCTCTTCTTTTATCTCAACCTGTCGTCCGCATCTCCCTACTCGGCCGAACATTTATCTCATCGACTCCGCTGGCGCTTCTCCTATACCGCAGCTCTCTAATCCCGCGCCCGAAATTCCCACCCAAAAAGCAACTAACTTAGTTTTACCTCGGAAAGTCGGAAGTTCGACCACCGCTGGCTCCACCGGCGCCTTTATCCTTATCCCCGATCTTAGGTTAGTCTCCGACTCTCCGCAAGGACTCTCTCACTCCCCGTCCCCCCGCCCTCTGTACGTTTTAGCATACGTACGGCGGTTCGAACTTTCGATTTATGGGTCCTCGGGGGGCTCGAGAGCCAGGCAGCAGCAGCAGCGGCGCCTGTGGTCAGAGTGACAGGGTGGCTGATTAGGTGTGCACAATATTCCGTGTCCAAAACAGCACCTGCGTCGCCGGCAGCCAGTGCCGGAGTGAGAGAGAGAGAGAGAGAGAGAGAGAGAGCCCCTTCATTGATCATGAGACGTATTTCGGGCTGTGTGTAAGAAAATGTCGCCCCGGTGAGATCAATGGGATTGCGGGAGTAGGTGGTGGCGATGGTGGAGAGACGGGTTTTAGAGGGAAAATTGATGAATTTCGTTGGGGGTATGTGTACGTAAGCTGGAGATTGAAGGGGTGAAGATTTGAATGGGGAGAAAGAGAGAGAGAGAGAGAGAGAGTGGACGAGGTAAGGAAAGAATGAAAATTGGAATTGATGCGGTGTGTTTTGTAATGATTGTGGATTATTGTTTCCGTAAACTGTTTGGGAAAGAGTATGTTATTAAGAATTTTATACTTGTTACTTAATGGGGAGTTTATTGTTAAAAATTCTAAAATCTATTCATACTCTTTCTGGTAATCCAAAACATATTTTACTTTTTTAATTAAAATGGATGAAAGTTATTTACCAACTTGCCTTCCCTAAACATTTATCTACAAATTCACGGTTTAAAAATTATATAATAATTTAACTTTAAGGAGTTAAAGTTAAATTATTATATTATTTTTAAGCCGTGAATTTGTAAATAAATGTTTAAGGATGAACATAACCCCCGAAATATTAAGATTGATTGATAAATAAAAAAATGATGTTATGATTTTGTTAAAAGAATTTTTCGCCATTTAGTTCTGAAGCACCGATGAACAATTATAAGCGCTTCGACGCCCTTAACAAAGTTTCAAGTGTACTGATGAAGATGGGCATATTATCTCTAACTTTTGAGCTTTGATAGAAATATTGACCAAATAGCATCGGTAGCCTTCAAATTTACTTTAAACGAATTAAAACATAACTTATATGTATGAAACAACCATGATTACAAAGAAAATTTAGAAAATATGTGTAGGTATTATTTATATTGTAAAAATCATCAAAATAGACAGAGATCTTCCTTAATACCGTACTAATATATATAAAATGAACAAATGATTTTACAAAAAAAAGCTTAAATAGTATGTTACGTCATGTTAACAAACTCATTTATCATGCATAACTCCAGCAATTAACAGCAAAAAGCCAAGTCCTTAATTACCGAATCAACAGTTTGCAAGTCTCTGATGACCTTACCCCCCCCCCCCCCCCCAAGTTCTCCGAGCTCCATAAAGTATGCTAATGCGCGGTCCATCGCCGTTTTATTCCCTGTAAGCTAAATAAAATTCCCGATGTATTACTACCCGCTGTTGGGCGAGCGACGGGGAGAAAGTTGAAAAAGGCGTATAGATATATAATGGCGGGGCGTAATAAAATTGCGAGCGCTCGCGCGGCATTATGAGAGTCTAGGAAAACTTTGGTACAGCGCTGCCGCCCGTCCGCCCAAACTTACTTCTACGCGCCAAAGCTTCTGCTGCTGCTACTTAGAGGTCAAGTTTAAGGAGTCGCGCGAGCGACGTACTTGGACTCAAGCGAGGAGGAAACTTTATGGTCAGATCAAATGGGCGAGCGACTTGCACGAGATGCCGAAACGTCCTGTAGTCTAGCTTCTAAAGTATGAATTACTGCCGGACTGCGCGCAAGATGTCGTCGAAGGCGATACAAAGCTGTGGACGAACATTGGCGATGCGATTTGGCAAAGGTTACGGCGAAGTTCAACGTGCTTATGGTGGGTTTCAAGGTGCGGTTGATCAAGATGAGAGGATTGAGAATTCGTTGATGATTCTGTTTAATTGATTGATTTGGATGTTTTTAGATAATAGAATGAAATGGAGTTTTTTAAGATAGGTAATCGGTTTTTACGTGTTTTATAGTCCCGGTTGAGAATGAAATTGTTTTAATAAGCAGTTCTTGATCCATTTAAAAAGATGCTTATTTTTGTAGAAAATAATTTTTCAATTCTAGAAAATCTTGCGTGAAATACAAAATATAATGAAAAATTATTATTCGATTGAAAAAAAAATAATAAAATCATTGGTTATTTATAAGGAGAACACCAACCCTACGGAATTCAGTACCGCAGTATGTTAAGAAACATACTTTGATGATAAGCTATTCAGTTTGTAAACAAATCATGTAAGCAAATATTTAGAGAAAGCAAATAAAAATACAGGTAATCATTATCGATTTGATATTGTAGAAGAAAATTTTTTAATTTTAAAAGTTACGAACGTTTGAAATTTACAATAAACTTCGCAGCTACAAAGCAACAACAAAAGTATTTATTATGCATCTTTTCATTTCTAATTTCTAAACATTTTCTTGCATACTGCATTTCCAAGTTATAGAGCTGTTAATCGAGGTATGTTTCTTATATTTTATAATAAATTAGTAAATATTTCGAAATATAAGAACTATTAGAATGACTTGTGTATTAGGAAGGGAATAATTTCATGATTAATTGCTTATTTTTAATAAATACGTTTGAGCAAATTGTTTTATTTAACAATGTTTTTTTGTTAATTTTAAACAAAACTGCTCAGTGGAATAAGATACTTATTGACACATTTAAATTTATTTTCATAAATGTTGAAATATCTCGTATATTGCAAAATAATACATTTCAATTTCTTCAGACACATAAAATCTTAATTCTTCCCTTTTGAACGTACTGCAATTATAAAAAAATGTATAAAACGCATAACTACAAATATTTCATGATCTAAAAGTTTCACCTCTTTCGTAACTTCGCAAGTCCACATTACAAACGGACCTGCGCCCTTCTCCCCCAAACACACCACATGCAAATCTATTCTCAACGCACTCCATCATCGCCGTAACATCTCCATCTCAAAACCATCCACGCGATAAAAGCTCGCCAGCAGCAGCACCACCAGCACCGAGTCCGCAAACATCGTCTTCGCCGCTCCCCGCGTATGTGATCGGAAATAAGAACGCCGCGGGTGGGGGTTGGTCCACATGTCTGGGGTTATAGGCCTCAATTAGGTGCCCCTATGCTCCTTCGCCCACCTTCCTTCCAGCTCCTTTTTCTCCTCGCAACCCTCTCGGCTGCGCCCATATCATCGACCCACATGCCGTGGGCGCATTCGAACGTGAATATTTGCCTAAGTGATTGCCTCTCGCGCCTTTAAGATGCTCCGCGCGACCATTCGGATTCTCTCTCTTACGGGAGGATGCTGTGTGTGTGTGTAACGTACGCGAGGCGACGCCTCGAGCGCGCGGAACTTTGTACTTCAATTCCGCGCAAAGTCCGCAAAGGCGAGCGCGTGTGTGTACCTTGCGCGCAACTTGCAGCTGCTGGTGTAGGTGTGTGGCATGGATACGTTCGTATGATATGGTTGAGTGCGCGTGAGGATATGGTGGACGGCTGTCGGTCGAGCGAAATAAAGAGGGTTGCGAGGGGTACCGCTGCTGCAGGCTGGGGTGTGCGCGAAAGGGGTGGACGTGTAAAACTAACATTTAATTTGGAGCATTGGATTACGGGATGACGGCGATAGGGCTTTTATGTGACTTTGCGGGACATCTGTAATGTAATAGGAATGTGCAAATGTGAATGTATAGGAAATTTGTCAAGGAAAATTTATTCTCGGATAAGATGTGTATATTTTATGTGTATTTGGGGTAGGGGGATTCTGTGGAAGGCTCAATTTTTAGATGGTCATATATTTAGAAAAAATAATACAAAGTATATAATAGTTTTCTATTACAACATTATAAAATCAAAATGATACTTGTATAATGCATACAAAATGACGGCTTATTTTATATTTCAGTGATAATATGAGAATAAAGTGAAAGTCGAAGATAAAAATGACTTGTATGTTTATGATATTTTTCAAGAATTGTCAAAGAATATAGATAGTTAAATGTTAAATAACAATTCGCCTGGTTAAGACCTACTTTGGGAAGGTTAGGCAGTGGGTCAAAAGTATGAGAGCACATAATAAAAATTGAGAATATTATCAAAACGGAGGTTTCAGACATAAAATTCAGCCATTGAACTATTATTTAAATTATTTAAGCATTTTGGCTATACAAATAAGCAAAAAAAAACAACAAATTTAAATTAGTATTTTTTTGGTAATTCATGTAATGAAATTTCTTAAATACATTAAATAATCGTGCAATATGTACTTATTTTTGTCTTAAATCTATTTTTTTTGCATAATTTTTCATTTTCACTATGTATTCTTATGCTCTTAACCCACTACCTAAGCTTCCCAAACTGGCCGCACGAATGGCGCCACCGGTAGGTTTTAACCAGGCGAATACAATTAATACAAATATTTAAACAATTGAAAATTATATAAAGTTTTGCGCATTATACAAGTACTTATACTACTAGTAATTTCGAATTTCGGAAAACATTCATCTTTCTGACAAAATACCCACTCTCTAATTTTTTTTAAGTCCTCAACTAATAATTCCAATAGACAAAGATACATTAAAGTGTACTTTATTAATCTCTTATTTAACATCAAGAATTTTAAACGCACGTAATTAAAGATAATTATTCGATCACAAAATAAACGCCTTTCCACGTAAAAAGAAATCTCACCCCGCATAAATCACCAAAAAATATCTCGCATCGAATTAAAAGCTCGTCCTATCAGTAATAAGAGCCGCTTTATCTCTCCTCTCGCAGATTCGCAACGCTCGAAGCCGCCCGCGCGCGATCGCGCAAGCCGAGCCTCTCAGCGGCAAAAGGAAAAGAAAAAGAAAACGAGAAAAGAAGAGGACGTAGAATATCCCCGCGTCCAGATCAAGATGCAGGAAATCCGTAAGTCCTCGAGCTAGCGCCTCTCTCTCTCTCTCTCCGTCATATAAATCATGGACGTTTCAGCGTGCAGCGCGCGGCCATCCACCCCTGGCCGAACGAAATGAACCGAGGGTGCCGCCGTTGCCTGGATCATGCAGTCGCATCCAAGGAGAGGGGGACAATGTATACGTGGGAGATGGATGGGTGGGAGAAGGAGAGGCTGAGGATGTACGTAAGATAATGAGGAGGAGAGCGTGGAGATAGTATTGAGAGAAGGAGGTGGAGAGATTAGGGGCTGTAGAGGGCAAACGAGATAAGTCGATTGGATGTTGATTTTTTATTGCTTGTTTCAATGATTATGCTTGGGTGTTGTTTATGGTGGAGTCGTGTGAGTATAGTTTGAATTTTATTGGGTTTAGAGCGCTGATTTCTTTGTGAAGCATTCTTTTTAGCTGGTTAGTTTTTTTATAGGGAATAACGTAACTGTTCTTTTCACTGATAGATGAAGTGCCTTATTCAGCTATTTTATTATTTTTTGTTTACTATTCATTAAAATTATGAGAATTACAACGTTAATGTTAAGAGATATATCATTTACAGGGTAAATTATGTTTTTAATAATCTTAATATTATTTTATTATTATTATTTCTATGCTTGATCCAAGTAGGACAACAATTTTGAAATTATTATACATTGGCATAGACTTATATGTATAAAAAATTAAATATTCAAATAATGTGTAATGTACATAAATAAAATCCCTAATTTATCCTAATTTATTTAATTGTGAACACGTTAATGTTATTTAATTTCGAAAGCTAAAGCAAATGTAAGTTGCACCAAATTCATATATTTACCATATTCATTATCTACACATTATATAACAGATTAAACAACAGACGAACAAGGCTGATATCTAAAGAACAAAAAGAAAAACACAAATAAGTAGTCAGATAACAGCGAAGAAAAAAATACGACGGAGACATCGGCTGAGCCCGTAACAAAAAGCCGAGGGTAGCCCGAAAGAAGCAGCAGGGGCAGAGCCGTGTGACTCCCGCACACGCCGACGGGGGCAAGAGATCAGTACATTACAGATAAAGGCGCGCGACCCTCTCTCCCTGGACTTTTTTTAAGTCATAAATCCTTACGGCCGAGAAGTGTTTGCCGAACTGGTTCCTTCCTTCCTAACTCAATTGCTCCGCCGCGTGATGTACGGCGCGTATATACCCGGCGCACGGCTGCTTCTCCATCTCCGCCCGAAATCACGGACTCGCCCGCTCGAGTCCTCCTGCCCCGGATTTTTCCGTGGGGCTAGCACGCGGAGTCGACGGTGTAAGAGAGTGTAGTCCGCGTGCAGGCTTGCCTTGGGTATAAGTCGGGATCGCGCGCGAGCTTGTCTCGATGCTCGCTGAAATATATGGGCTTCGATTGGGAGATGGGAGTCTGCTTTTTTCTTTTGAGGATGTCGCGAGGTGCATTGGTGGAGGATGCAAGGAGAGGAGAGAAGTTATAGAAAGGAAGGAGGCGAATGAAGATTAAAAATTTTAATTTGCGGGTTTGAATTTTATCGAGACATTACGAATAATTGACTATGATAAAAAATGTACTTATATTTATTTTATAAGGTAATATTTAACCCTTTGTGGCTTAGTAGCTATTATAATAGCCACCTCTTTCGTCTAAGATTTGTATGTATAAAAATTTTATTTATAGGTGTATATCAATGATTTTACATTCTTCTATTAGCTAAGAGGTTTCTCTATAATACTAATTAACAAAAATTCAAATTTGTAATCAGCGACACCAAAAACCCCCGAGTAACAATTTTCAGCTTAAAATATTGAACAGAAAAATGTGGGCCACAAAGGGTTAAGCTAATTTGATTTCATAGAATTGAAGAAAACGACTGGATAAATATCTTTTCATTTTACTTGTACAAAAATTAAGTTCAATAGGCGTTTTTGATGATTTCTGTTAATTTTTTGGCAGCAATCGTTACATAATTATTGTGTACACGGGGAATAAGTTCTTTTTAGTAATTAATTTTTGTATAAATAAAAGGGTTTGAAGATCCATATTCGGATATTAAGTCGTAATAAAGAATGAACAAATTATGTGATGGAACCGTAGAGCACATGGTTAATAGAATAAATGAACCCGTCGTATTTAAGTTAAAAAATGGAGACGTCGAATGTAATTAGAAAACGGACACGTCGGATTTAAATTCACAACGCAAACACGTTAGTTAAATAAAAAATAAAAAAACGGGCTGCTTAAAAACGAATCTATTTATCATAATGCCTGAACAGAGTTGAAAGAAAATTTCCGATTAATGTATCTCTTTCCGAGATGTCCGATATATCAACTCAAATACGATATGTCCGCTTTTTAAACCTTATCACGACGTGTCTCGTTATTCCACCAAATCAACGATTATAAGTAGTAATACTCAAGCTAAAGTAAGGCATCTATAGTTCATACATCTACACAATGCCAATTCATCAAGTCAAATATGGTTAAATATTTTATTCATTTCTACAAAATAAGTAAACCTGCTAAAAATCTTCCTTTTTTATTCACGTAATTTATTTTGTAGTCAATTTACAAAATTTTTAACAAATTGGATTGTTTCATATTTTTTTTCTTCGGCGATCAGTATCGGTGATTTCGATAGAGAACTTAAGCCGATTCACTAATCTGTTTGAATTTTGCAAAAAGAACGAGATTTACAAGAGTTACAGCTATCGAAAGTTTCTTTATGACATCACGATTCATGCAATTTCAAAGGTGCCACCGAACCATGGCGTCACGAGGATTTTCAAAACGCTGTATCTTCTTCAATTTTGCTCATATTGCAAAAATTCGAAAAATTTACAAATGAAGTATGCTATAATCTGTCAGAATATGATATAAAAAAATACATGAAACAACCCAATTATTAATTTTACATAATCGATTCAGCATTTTACTAAATTAAGCACTAAAGATTTGAATTTGTAAAAATAAAATAATGACTCAAACTTAAATGCCTTTTTAATACTTCCTCAAACCTATTTTTTAACGACACCCTTAATAAAACAAAACCCATATCACAACAGTCAGCGCAACGCCACCGAACGCTCAAAGAGCTCAAGGACTCACGAAGGACTACACTCCTATATACATTCAAAAAACAATAGCGAAATAATCCTACCTACAGTGTTACTCGGCCTCCACTCCACCTTCTCTCTCTCTCTCTCTCTCTCTCTGTCTACCACTCGCCCGAAGGGGGCAATATTCCGCGACGGAGTTCTCAAGTTAAATACATTACTCCGCGCGGGAGGTGGGCAGCAGCAGCAGCAGCAGCAGCAGGCATTGTCGCGGGGAATATTGCGCGCGGGCGCGTCCTTTTATCTCAGACCACAGCGGCGTGGCGGTCGCGGAGTTCGCGTGCAGCTTAAAATAAAGGAAGGAGAGCGAGAATAAAGTAAACAAGGAGAAGCACCGCGAAAAACGCCGCGCGACCAAAGAAAGGAGAATTCAGAGAGCGCTTGTGCGATCTCCCGGGAGACGAATTTATACCCGACTTTCTATCTTTTCAGCTGCTTAGGGCGGCCCACGAGGGTCACGCTTCTTGCAAAACCATAAAGAGGATTGCCAGTCGTTAAATCGTTTTGCCGTGCGACCGTCGCGCTCGAAGAGGACCCGATCTCTTGTGTCTCTGGTTGATGCTCGCAGATTGAACGAGTCGCGCGTGTACACACCTTTTGATGGACACCCTCGTTTCTGATTTTGTATGCGGGGATTACGCGTGTTTTTAGTACAGGAGGTGCTGGTCGAATTTGTATACAGTGTACGGTGGAATTGTCATTGGGGGTGAGCAGGGGGAAGCATAAACGAGAAATTTAAGGAAGTACTGGGGGTAGGAATTATTTGGGATGTAATTATATAACGGGGTTTGAATGTTTTATATATCCTTCTTAGAACATTTGTCAATACGCATCCCGTAGTTCTTTTAGATGAAGACTGCAATGCAAAGTTCTCTTTAGTGCGGAAAATTCCTAATTTTAGTGCAAAAAGTAACTTATTAAAAGATAAAGAAGGTTATCTCTGCCTTGAAAATCAGTAAAAATAGGTTGAATGCTTATAGTGTGAAACTAAAAGTCAAGCAAAAGTGTAGCTCATTAAAAAAGTTTGTTTCACAGTTAGTTTTCAAAAAATTTCAGTTTCTGAAAGTTCAAAAATTTTGAAAATTCAAAATTTCGAGTTGCATAGTAGCCTTGTTCTGGCAATGCGTTGTTATTATTCAATAATGAGATTTTCGATGGTTTGAGAGAACTAGGGCATAGACGGTTATTTATACCAGAAAGTGTAGTATGTCATTTCAAAAAACTGTTTTTAAAAATATTATTAATAAATAGTTTCTGCTACAGAATCATATTTGAAACATTTTACTCATAAAAATATGATGATATTATAATTATCGGGATAGTTTTTAAAAATTTGATTTGTATCTATCAACACAATAGAACTAAAATATTAATATTTTAGTAGATATTTAAAATAAATATTTTCGGCTTGCTAGGTACATGAGAGCTTCATATATGTTTTGAACATGGTTTCATTAAAAAAGTGGGTCACACTTTATTTCTTATAACAGATCGATTGAAAAAATGTCTTTTAATTAAATACTTGTATTTGTAAAAATAAATAACGTATCATATCCCATGACACTACCAAAAAAGCAATAAAATGACCCCGCCTTTTATAAAATCTGCAGTCACAAATCCTATTCTAGGAAAACTGTCAGTCGCTTTACATTATAAAATCCTCCAGCACGCTCGCCTCATTACCCGTAAAATTTGCGATTCGAGCATCCGCAAAGCACACCCATACAGTCAACGTCCATCCTCCACCCCTTCCCCCCTCCCTCCCAAAAAAGCACAAAGTCCAAAAATACAGGACTCTCGCGCACACTCCCAAAAAGGCAATACAAGAATCCTATACCATAAAAAACACCCACACACACACGCACACATACACAAGATCGCGAACCTTCTCCTCTGAAACGCGCAATACCGTACATTGCGCGCACGTAGCGGTAACCGTAGCTGTGTATAGCTACCCTCTCTCTCTTCCCTCTCGAGGAGGCACGAAGAGGAAAAGAGGAGAGAGAGAGAGAGAGAGTGAGAGCGCGCGCACCCAGCTCCAGCCACGAAGAAGAGGCAAAAGAGACCTCGAGAGGAGAGAGAGAGAGAGAGAGAACTCCAGCACGAGCTCTCGTATCGAGGTCAGTGCGTTTTTCCCCTGCTGCGCAGGCTGCGCGAGCGTGGGGAGGGGCGCGCGCGCACCTCTCTCTCTCTCCCTCTCTCCCCGTTTGGGGAGGGGGTGCCGAGGAGGTACACGCCCAGCCCGCGTGGGCGTCGGACGACCGCCTGCCTCCGCGCGCGCGCTCTTTCTCTCTTTTTTTCTCGCTTTTTCTCGCTTTTTCTCGCCTGTCTTCCTTCCTTCCTTCCCCCGTCCACCGCTACCACCCCCTCCCCCTACTCTCGGTCTGTGTGCACCTTTGCTGCTGGTGCCTTCTCCTCTTCTTTTTTTTTTTCTCTTCTTACCCAGGGAAGCTGCTGCTGCTGCTGCTGGAGGAGAGTCTTTTTTGTGCGCTTTGCGCCATGCTCTCGCTGTTTTTTGCGCTCTCTGGCTGGTTGGGCTGTGCTCTTTTTTTCCTTCTTCTTCCCTCGGCTAGCCCCTCGCTCTTCGCGGAGTGCAGCGGCGGCGTTCGGAAGTACGATCTTCGACAGCGCTATGGGTGTGTGTATAGGTGAGGCTCTCTGTCGGTTGGCTGGATCCTGTATGCAATGAGGGAGAGAGAGAGGTAGTGGAGGTACCACTTTTTTTCTTCTCGGGGAGTGCAGCGGTGTGCGGAAGACGTGCAGCGCGGGGAGAGAACGGTAATACGTTCCCCAGCTTGATTTCGCCTGTGAAAGGAGCTTTCTCGAGGAATGATGCTTTGGATGTTACGGCTCGTATAAGGCTCTTTTTTCTCGCGTTTTACGAGGGAAAGGGGCTGCAGGCTCTTTACCGGCTTTTCTTTTGTGAAAGGTATTCCGATGATCGTTTATTATTTAGAGTGATCTTATGGAGCTGATTCTGTTCGGGATTGATGTTGGAGTCGTTGTAGGTGGGCTCGAAGCAGGATTTTAAGTTTTTTTAGCTCGTGGTTATACAATGGTTGTTGCGAGTAGTTAGTTCTAATATAATGAGTAGTGGTTCTTAATGTTATATTAACTACGTGGTAAAGTTGTCAAAGTAAAATTTCACTTTATAGACTGAGTTGATCATAAATAAAGTAGATATTTTGCTTTAGTCGCTATTTTATATTAAAATATATCAAAACTTCAAAGATAACCAACACGAATGCATTCATTCACAGTTTGTAGTTTCTTCAACGATTGAAAGAAAATTATAAGATTTACACCATCCTGAAGAGCGTAAATAACTTTTCAATCTAAATGAGCGCCTTTCGGTGTCTATCTGCTACTACTTCCACGTATCTTTAATAGCAAAGACTCATATCCAGCCTTTTTTGTAATTTTTTCTGATGCTAAAGCAGTTGATTTTTATTTTATTTTGAAGATATTTTATGTCCTAGCATATAGGTTTTGTAGATTTTTTCAGTTTTTATCTCGTGAACATCCTTCATTGTATATCTTATGCTTTATAAATAAGTCTTATTTACAAATATTCATTCTGTATATCATCGTATAAAAATCATTTACAAACACAGTATAATAAAACTTCTTTTAACAATATGCAAATGTCAGTGATGATTTCAGAATTCGAATCATGACTCTATTTAAATTACTCAAATTTCTGTTTGATATCTTATGAATGCACTGTCAATTCAAATATATAAAATTGTTACACATCGTAAAGGATGATATCTTCAATGTTACATATCTCTGCATGTGCAGTTTGTATATAGATAACATATTTTAATACATAAATATTAAATCCCATGAAGTGTGTAAAATTGGTGACTTGGATTTTTAATAGGTCAAAATGTCACCTCGAGCATAAGACTATGAAAATTCAAAGTTTTTTCAACTTGACTTTAGTACAATAATAAAATTCAAGTAAAACAATTTAATTTCATGAAAAGGAGGGTGCCCATGGATGCGTAGTAAGTCAGTGGATGCGGGGGGACTTACAGAACTAGTTCTAATGTTTAGTTTGTCAAAATATGAACATTAAAAAAAATTTAATGCTAGGAAGTGAAGGGAAACTTTAAAGAGTAAGAACCAAATTCGATAAAATAAGTGAAACAATCAAGATTTTATCAGAAATTAATAGTAGTAACTAAGAGAATCAATTATTTTTAATGTTTTTTACTTTATACTAGACGAAATTTTTATTTAAATGCTTAAGATTTTACAAATCCTTCATGTTCATCTCAGTTTTATATGTCCCCCATCAATGTTTTACCTAGAGATGACATAGGCCAACCATGGGCATCCTCCTTTACGTCACTTGCTGGGTTTAAAAAATCATATAATTTTGGATTCCCGTAATCTTGTTCTGAAATAGAATTACAGAATAAATGTTGACAAAATAGTATCCATAACACAACATATATTATTCAGAAAATAGTCATTCAAAAGTTTCGTTCTGTCTTTCTCGTCCATCCTACAACCAAAGACAGGCGCACATACACACGCTGCAATCTTAAAAGGCCATATCATTTCTAAGCCAAACTCCTCAACATCCATAAACGCATGTCCACGTCCTCGGACCCCGCGCAACCAACCCCTTTCCCGCTCTCCTTCTTTCGTGATCTAATTAGGTCAGCCCTCGCCCTACAGCCTCTCGCGCCCAGTAATGCACCTTTAATCCCAGGCCGGGAGGCACTGCGCGCGCGTGCAGCATCGTCTCGGGGATCCTCTCTCCACAGAGGGGGGAGCGGCTCGCAAAACTTGGCGAGTCGCAGCAGCTGTAGCTGTAGGCCCCCGACGCGTCTATATACACCTCTAATGATTCCCAGGGGTGTGCGAAATACCGGATTAATCGCGACGTCAGACGCGAGCGCTACGGCCGCCTGGGCGACGTACTTTGGTATTGCTGGAACCTTGAAGCATATAGTTCGGCTCTGGGCTTTGGTGCGTTATGCAAGGTGAATGGAGTAGATGTATACGCAGGTGGTGCGTGAGGTTGGGGAGGAGACGCTCGGGCAGATGCGTTTATTGAGGGTGTGTCGCGTGGGTTTGCTGATTATTGATGAGGGGTTTCGGTGGGTCAAGAATTTGCAGAGTCACGGGGGGTGTATGGTGTTTTGAGCTGTTTTGGGTGATTTTAGCTTTTTACATCTTAGAAAATATAGGGGAGAGTTGCCTAGTATCGTTCATTGCCCCGTACCGACCGACATCAGTTTCTCGATGCTACCGCTAGACGGAAGTACCTTAGGTCTGATAATTTGTTGTATTTTATAGTGTTATTAAAGATACTACGAGGTCGTTGCTTGAAATTCAAACCTGTAAGAGTTGCAAGTACGTTTTTCTTAACAGTAGTAATTTTTATAAAAAAAACTGCTCATAAATATATTTTTATTTTAAGCGCGTAATAAACGTTACCCGGAAATTTCACGCCAAGGCTATATATTTTCTTAATTTTTGCAAAATATTTTGATTTCGATTTGCAAAAGGTTTTTAGAAGAAATATTTTTTTTTACCAATTAATATCAATGACTCAATATTATACGACAAATGTTTTATATGGACATTCTCATAATGGGGAACCATTCCTTACATTTTACGACATTTCGTAACATTAATTACAATTTTTTATTATCTACGATTTATTTCATATAAAATTCTTCTTTGTCCGTTTTTTAATATTATAAATTAACACTGGTGTAATGACATTACCAAATTACATGTAATTGTTAATTAGGCTGGAGTAATCGATTTGAAAAGGGAAATAAAACTCCAAGCATTAAGACCTTGAAAGGTCTTAAATACAAGCGATAAGGACTTTAAGAACACCAGATGATCGTAAAATAATTATTACAGCTGTAAAAAAAAACCGAGACGGAAGTTGTATCCCTCCAATTAGCAGATTACACACATACTTTTACTCCAATTTAATTTTTATCATTCCGTAAAATTTATCACCCGTCGAATTAACTTCACGGGGAAAAAATTTGTCTCGAATTAATACTCCGAAAAATGTTAATAAATCTGTTGCCTAATGCGTGAGCCGTCGTCGCGAAAGTGTACATTTATGTATTTTTTTTTCAGACGACGACCGCGCACAAAGTGAATATACAACAAGTGAAAAATTAAGGGTCGCTCGGAGCGATAAATTTGCGGCTGTCCACTCAAATATTTTCCGTGCTCTAGACGCTCAAGAGGCCGAGGTTTTTTTGACCCTTACTACTGCCTGCCGACCGCGCGTCGTCCGTCGTCCCGGCGGATACACGCGCGTTCCCCCTGTAATACTTGCATATTCACAAATCATTTGCGGCTCTTACGCAAGAATTCCAGCAGCTTCCACGATATTCTTTTTTTTCTCTTCTCTGCCCTGGTCATCCGCGCGTTTTCTGCGATAACTTTCATCCAGTACATCAACACTATTTACGCTTTTAAAAATACATTAATTTCGAGCGTTTTTAATTTAAAATATATCCTGTTTATGAAACTTTGGTTTTTGTGTAAGCAACGAGCTTCTTAAAATATATTATATCTATAAAATTGAAACAATCCATGCAAGAGTATTTATCGAAATCATTTTTATATGAAAAAATACAAGTTCTTGTTTATTAACTTTAATTCTTTATAAGAAGCAAATTATGTAATAAAATTCAACAGTTATCATTTTTTATTGTTGTGTAAATTACTATTTTAGTCATTTTCAGTACTTATTTTAGTATCTACAAAAAATATTACTTAACGCTTATGAAAGATTTTTGTAATAATTTTTATTTAAAATTTATTTACGTTCTAGATGATTTGGAAGAACGTCTCATATTTTTTTCGGGGCAAAGATAAAAAAACAAAAATGGCTAAATAGTAATTTTGACAGGCATTTTCTTAAAGATTCGACTTATGATTTTTCTTTCTTAATATCATGAACCATGAATAGTAAATATTTAAAAATATCGTTAAAAAAATTGTTGTCTACAGTTGCTTTAATTTATTCACGCAATCCAATAAGACTTTCCTATTCGAAATATCATTTCTCACCCCCCAAAGAAGAAAAAAAAATCATTTTCAATCATATTCAGAAATAACGGAACACCGCATCAATCCCAATACCCATAATCTAAAACACAATAGTCCTTTTGTGTCGGGCGAGTTAAAAAATGACGTATTCCACTGGAGACCAATGCGAATTCTCGCTGCCGTCTTATATTTCACGTCCCTTCGGCGCTCGAAGGGGTTTCGGCCACGTCGACGAAGTTGCCCTCCCAGGCCGGCGGATCCGACCCGGGGAGCGGCTAACTCCATGCATATCGATGCATTAGAGAAATCTATATTTTATGTAACGTGACGGGGACGCCGGGAGGATGACCCAGAGCGTCCGTTCCTGTCCCTCGGGGGGAGCGCGGAGCAGAGCCGCGCCGGACCGGACCTTTCGATAAAGACCCGGGGCGTTCCGAGGCGCAAATTTCTCCTCGCCCGGACTCTTTTGCCCGGCGACTTTTACATATTTTCTCGTCCAATTTTTCGGTGCGACACGTCTCCGACCGGACCATCGTTCACATGCAAATTTATCGAAGACGAATTTCATTTGATTTTTAAGTAATGGGATTATTTTTCTTTCTTTTGAATAATAGTCATTTTTATTTATTACAACGTGCGTTGTTAAATAGTACGTTTCAAATTTGTAATTGAAATTATTACTTTGACTTTTATTGTAATTAACAAAATTATTATGTTTGTAAGTGAAGAAAAGCACGTAAATGCCTTTCATTCACTTGTATGTATTGCATTCTTTAATTTATTTATTTAATTTTTTTCTTAGCCTCTTTTTTGTATTAAGATAGCAGAATATATATATATATATATATATATATATATATATATATATTACTATTAAAAATGTATATATATTATGATTTTTAATTTCTTGCGAATTGTTTAATGGAAATTACCTTTTTGACTAGGTATCAAAAAATATAACGTTTATATATTTGAAATGGTTAAAAATCTTCCCACTTACCTAAGTAAGTTGCCAATAAATATGTATTAAGACAAGAAGAAAGCATTAAATACACGCATAATTCTTCGATATCGTCGTCGTTCTCCTTCATTTAAGTTCTTGAGTGGCTTTCAAAATGCCAAAGTGCAGACCTACTCTCTTTTGCTTTATATTATTTCAATATTTCTTAATGTATGGTTCAAGTGAAATAATATACAAGCGACTCTTGCAAAGTAACGTATTTGATAGTAGAATACTTTATTTGTTACAAAGAAATGCGTAAGAAAGTTTTCATACATAATCGACCATGGAATATATAATATTTTGAAGATTTTTTTCTCTTTTTACGTAAATTGAATTATTTATAAATATTATTTTATAGAAAAATTGTATAATATTATCAGCATAGTTCGGCATGTATTCAACGGCATAATTTTGGCGAATAATTTTCGTATCTTCCGAAATACTTAACGAAATAAGAAAATTTCTATTTTTAAATGTCTAACATGAAAAAATAAGGCCCATAGGAGTGGTTCCAAATAGTATTCGAAAATTTACTCGACGAATACGTTTTTTGAAAAAGGTAAAGTAGGTAGTACTTGGACACTTTTTGAAACGAAAATACGGAATCAGTGTTTGTAGAGCGAAAACTCAATATTTTTCCCAAATCTTTAATCTAATCGTTAATTCGGCATGTTTTACTGTTATTATTACAAGAAAAAATACGCTTACATACTGCCAATGAATACATCTTTTTATCACCTTTATCAGTAATTACAATTTTTGTCACTGTTTAAGTACTGGTCACAATTTTCGTTTTGTCCAAGTACTGGGCACTTTACCTTAATCGCTTATTCGCAAAAAGTGTTCGTCGAATAAATTTTCGAATACTTTTTGGAACCACTTGCGTCGAATACTTGCCGAACTACGATTGTCAGTAATTTAAAAAAATACAAAATAACAAAAGATAACGGAAAGTTACAAATGTAAATGTATAAATTAGTAAGTTAAAAGTATCTCGGTAATCTGCATAACAAATATCGAGAATTTCAATTGTTTTGACGTGCAAACAGCACTGATAAAATTCTTTTACGCTTGCATCTACGAGAGCTCGAATTAAAAGGAAAGAAGACAATGAGTCCTTTCTGTCCTGCATTAGATATTCGAGAATTTGTTAAAACGGGATTCTCGAAGAAAAAGCTGTGCGATGGGTTCGTTAGGTATTGTAATCGGCGCTGGTTCCATCGCTAATGAAGATAATGATATTAAGGTTTTTGGTGCGGGGTTGCGACCGATGGGACAAAGGGAGCTGCGGTGACTTAGAGAAGAGCTTTTGCGTGTTTATTTAAAAACGTCTGGTCGTCTAATTATCTGTATAATTATTTTCTTGAAACTTATACTTTTAAATAAATATCAAATCTAAATTTGTTTTAAAATAATTATGATAAATTAGTTATTATTATTGAAATTAAATTAGTTTCTGCTTGAATATTAAACTTTTAATTAACATGTAAAGTGATTTAAACCGGATTAAACAGAACATATTTTACGTTAGTGTCATGATTATATTTATCTGTTTTAACTCGTCATGCTATTAATGTGCGAAGTTCTAGGGTAAGTTATCGATAATAATTTTAAAGAATAAATTAATATTAAAAATGCACAGATTAACATGATAGCTATATGGTAAGCACATTTTTTTAAGTTGAATTGATTTATTATAGTTATTATATGTTCTTATTTATATTTATACAATTGTTCAAAGTAAAGAATAAACATTGAAGATTGTGTTCATTTGTCAAAAAAGTACATTACCGAAAGTTTAGAATATTTGTAATTGAATATAAGGCACTAATGCCAAATACGAAATATACTAATGCATGGAATTTCAATTTGTTATCGTATTAAAAAGTGTTTTGTAAGTGTTGGTGTTTGAACAAGCTTCGAAGCAAGACCTACCCTAACATTTCATCGAACAAGTAATCAACCGTGAAATACAATTTCTTATTCAGAGTAACGAGGTTTCTCGATAAGCTGCCCGCGCGTATATGCCTTAAAGCGTTTGCGTCGAGACTCTAGCAGCATTTTCGAGCGGCATTCTGTTAAACGACAAAGCGTTAATTGAAACCTCGATATTACAGAACACAGCGAGAGCGAGAGCGAGAGCGAGAACGAGAACGAGAGAGAGAGCGAGAGAGAGAGAGAGAGAGAGAGAGAGGAGAAAGAGAGTTGCCTGGCCGCGGCCACGTCCTCTCTTGTGTATCTTGGAAAGTAAACAAGTCACTGGTCACACAGCAAATAAGGCGTAAATAAAATATATGGAATACTCTATAGTTTCCCCAACCCCTCTCCGCCCCCTCAACCCCCTTGGCCTTTGCGCCGCCCCGGCTTGCTTATTTCTTCCGGTTGAAAGTGACCTTAATTCTCCTAAAACTTTTCGTCATTATGGTAATACCAGAATACTTTTCTAATAATAGATATTAGCAATTAGAATTGACATTGTAACTGAAATTTGATATGAAAATTGATTTAGAAATATTTCAATTTATTTTTAGCTTCTTTAGAAAATAAGTACATAGCAACAAATACTTTTAGTAGTTTCTATTTCTATTTATTGTGTAACATACTAACAATATATTGAAAATCTTATTATTTATATCAGATAAATGTTTATTTAAGGGCCTACAATCGCCATAGCTATAGCCAACTAATATATATAGTAAGTGGTGAAAAGTTTCCTCCGTACTTACGTCGCGAAAAATTAATGAAATTAAAATCCGATCGGTGCGATCGCTTCCTTTTTACCTATTCTATGGAATGATATTGATTGGTAATAATTCGTAGCTTGTAAGATATGCCAGCCAAAAAAATATTTCGAGGCGGCGAATTTTGGCAGGTCGCGGATTTTAAAAAAAGAAACACGAGGATCGGCGGAGCGTGCGTGTGCGGTCACTTCATGTGACAACTTTTTATTCCAGGTTACAAGGGAGGAAAAGTTTAGGACTTTTTCCTTCACTTACAAAAGCATATTCTTACAAAAAAATAATAAATAATATTCTACTGGTCTATAAACATTAGCATAATTCTAATGTTTGAAATAAAACTACAATTATCATGGTAAAATGTATTTATTTCTTCGGCATTCGTTGATCATCAATCTTCTTGCTCAAAGCGGCTGAAGTTCTATGAAGTTGTCACCAAATAAAATATAGCTTTGTTTTCAACCTCCGCACCCTGCAAAATTTTCACCGTTTCGAAACTTATTTTTCTTCTGGTACATCGTAGAAGCTACGGGTTTATTACCAAACAAGATCATTCCATAAAAGATGTAAAATGGAAGCGATCGCACATCTCGGATTTTGATTTCATTAATTTTTCGCGACGTAAGTCAGCAGGAAACTTTTCCCCATTTACTATATATATTAGTTGTCTATAGTTATAGCGATCGTAGGCCCTTAATTACTCTTTTACTCGTTATGAACATTAGATTAGTAAAATTTTAATTTTATAATCTGTCTTCGAGCAAATCACTTTTACGCTATTATACTTTCTCTGTACATGGTGTGTGTATTCTTATAATCTATTATAGGTATAATATCGCGAGAGAAATTTCTAAAACATCAATGTCTTGCATAGATAGATTTGTAAATACAAAGTATCAATAAACAATGTAATTAGAGTATACGTTTGAAATTATTTTTTTAAATTTACTTTTTATTGACGATAGATTATTTATGCTTTGTAAAACTTATTTGTAATACCATCAATTATCTAAATAATAAACATTATATTTTGTGTGCAAATGGTTTATATAGAAAATAAGATAATTTCAATAATTATGAGTGCCTTACAGTTCCCGGACATTATCTACTTATTCTAGCTCTAGTAACCTAAAATATTATGAATTTCAAGTCGATACTTTAAAGGTTTACACAAAAATCCTATAAAATCCCCAATGCTCCATCTACTTATCCTAAAAACATATTATTACTCCATCGAACCAATCCTATCATCTGTCCCAATTTCCAATAGGACATACGGCATCCCTCTCTTCTCCTCACTCTTCCCTCTCAAATCGATCTACTTTATCATAAAACCGAGTAAGACAGCAGCATCCGGCAAGTATCCCCCCCCCCCTCCTCCTCCTGCACATATCCCACATGCACACACGTCGCGTCGCCCGTATCGGTCACGTACAACCGGGTATCTCAGGACGAAGAAGAAGAAGAAGACCGCGCGCGTCCCGACCAGCCTGCCTGCCCGCGTGTTTGCCCATACATCACCTCCTCGGACGTATATAATGCGATACACACAAGGCCTCCTCCTCTTTCACCCTTCCCCACCCCCCTCCTTTGTTTCTTTCTTCCTCCAGCCTACCGCTTCCCACTCACTCCTCCCCATTTTCAAACCAAATGCTCCTGTATACACGCTGTGTACACACACACATCTCCTCTACGCAGGCTGTGCTCCGCGACTGTAAATGCACGTGGCTGACTGTCCCTGTCCGTGTATCACTGGAACTGACGCGCGCTCTCTCGCGTTTGCTCTCTCACTCGGAAAAGGAGGCGAAGGAGGTACATTATACACGCATACACACACCCACACACAGAGGATGGAGGGAAAAGCACAGAGGCAGACTGGCAGACTGCTGCTGCTGCTCCTGCCGCGGAGAAGTGTCGCTAACTATTTTACGTAACTTCGCCGACAGTTTGGCCCGCGCTGACCACGTACGTCCGGTCCGCTGCCGCTGCTGCGAGAGACTCTCTCTCTCTCTCTCTCTCTCTCTCTCTCTCTCTCTCTCTCGGCTGCCTCCCCGGGGGAAAAGGAGCGAGAGCGAGAGCCGGAGCTGGAGCAAGGGTATACGCGGTATATATATATAGTTTCGTCGTCGTCGCTGGCGGAGCGCGTCCCAAGATATGCATACGTGACAGACGGAACGGCGCGCTACTGGTGTGTATGTATATATATATATATATATATATACGCGTCCCTGTCTCTCGCGCTCGCACTCGGCGAGGTTAGAATGTGTATTACGCTTTAGGAGAGCGAGAGATGTGAAGTTTCTGTTTCATTCGTTTATATGCGCGCGGGGCCGCGGCGTGACGCTGCCGTATTTTCACGCCAATCTAACGCGCGGCGAGGAGTGTTATGTGTACTGCCGCGTGTGCGAAAGAGAGAGAGAGAGGGAGAGGGGGTGTAGCGGCGCTGGGTTCGTTCTGTGTTTTCGAATTAGAATGGCTCGGGGGATTGTATAGTCGTCGCGAGAGGCGAGGGTTTGGGTGTTGAGGAGGCGCGAGGAGAATGCGAATCGAAAATTATAGAGCCGTTGGGTTGCGTGGGATTTTTGGAAAATCTTTGGAGGTTCAATGGATTTTGGAGAGGTTTCTGGGGGAAAATAGTGTTGGAATCGAATTTTGTGGTTGATAAGGAAAGAGCTGTGTTAGCTTGTGGTCTAGTTTCGATTGAACAAAACGAATGCATGCACTTAATATTTTCCTGTTTTTAGAGGATTATATTAGGTGCTGAAACAAAACGAAGGAACTTCGGATGATCACACTTGATAAAAAGATATTGTTAATCAAGAGTTTAATCTCTTCTTTTTTGTGTTAATGCTCGATGCAAAGACATCATGCGTGTTTCGCATTGCAACATTTATTATCTGCTATGGTATAAATAATTAGAATACATTCTAATAATTGGGTTAATGAATTTTACTTTACTGTCTTCTCGTATTATTTTTTAGGCTAGAAAAGTTATTATTTCATTTTAAAATAGTTGGTATAAAATATTATTTTAATTTTTATAAAAGCCTTTTTAATAATTATTTTGCGTTGAACGTAGAAATATTATGAACGCTAATTTCCATAATAATAGTATTAACAACGGCTTCACTTAGAAACTACCTCCATCATAATCGAAAATACCTCTACCCTCGGTAAATCAGGTGGCCGGGAGAGTTTAGCGAATACCTGGAAGAGAGAACTGCTGCCAGTTCAGAAGCCGTTGTTGTCCGTTTCGCAGAAATGCGTATAACATATTTTCCCCTATTTAGTATAATACATGGGCTTGCGCATCAATTTCTCATGCATTATTTTAAAATTAATTGTTAATTTCAACTTCATTTTACAGATACCAGATGCAATATTCGTGATAGTTTACAAATACTCTACCTGTTTCCAAATTATGTGAATAAGCAATAATTCTCTATCAAAATTTCATGAAAGGTAAGAAATTATTTTGTACATACAAAAATATTATAACTTATTTTAAATTTAATTAAGCAAATTACAAATAAAAGTAATGTAAATATTTCACTATAAAGCATGTACTTATACGTGATAAAACCTAACCGCATTATGTCTCAAATAGCTACAATAATCTCATACCAATAAAGCAACTAATACATTTTATATCGCACTTTAGAAATAAGACTATGACATTTAACCATTTTTTAAGTATGATTTAAGCACAAATATGTCCTTAAAAAATAAAAAATAATCTATACCTTAAAAATTAATATAAATATTTCGAAAACCTTAACTGTAATATTAAAAGTCTTTTAACTCATGGAAAAAGATTCTGGCATAATTTGTTTTCCGAGTTTCTGTCACAGTTCGTTTTCCGAACCAGAATTTTGAGTTGTCATATACAGTCTTGTTTTGCTCACGCAATCACAACAGCGCTCTCTAGGAGAGTGTCGGAGGTTTGGAAAACGATCGAGTATTAGCTAAAACTTTGAGAGGTGTTTTCTGACACCTAAAAAATAAGTGTATTATCTTTACTTCTTTCCAATGGGCCCTTATTCTCGAGATGTCAACCAATTGATCTCAATTGTTTGCTGTTTTAGTAAAAAATTGTGCCTCTACATCTGATATTATAGCTCATCAAGTTTTTATTCTAGAAAAAAAATACTCAAACGTAACAAAAAGTAGATGAAAAGAGATATTTTCAGTTTTGTTTCGTACAAAAATACTAATCTTTTTCGAAAGCAAATAACTTTGGTCCAGATTAATATTTTTGTACGGATCAAAGCTGAAAATAAAGCTCTTTTCATCTGCTTTTTGTTGTTTTTGGGTATTTTATACCAACTTAAAAACTTGTAGAGCTATGATCAGAATTAGAGGCACCATGTTTTACTAAAATAGCGCACAATTGAGATCAATTGGTTGACATCTCGACAATAAGGACCCGTTGGAAAAAGTAGAGGTGCTACATTTCATTTTTATTTAGGTGTCAGAAAACCCCTCTCAAAGTTTCAGCAAATACCGGTTTCGAAACCTCCGACACTCTCCTAGTCAGCTCCGAAAACCGACACAATCACATTATCCCCTCAAAACCTTACGAATAAATCCGTAAAGACACGCGGAGAAGCCTCGCGCAGGGGACGGGAATCGCTCATCACCGCAGCTCACCCCCTCGTTTCTTTTCTTCGCGGAGCTCGCGCGTCCCCCCGGCGCGTACGCACTATACCAGTTCACGGAGAGTGTAAGAGGGAGAGAGCGCAGTTTCTCGCCTGCAACCCTCGGTCGGTCAGATTTACTGCGCTCTCCTGTAATTATCATCATAAAGTCGACTTTACGAGCAGTAAGGGCCCCTCGTAAAGGAATGCTTCATTTCGCCTCGTCCAGCGCCGGAGTCCGTTCGTCCGTTACTCTATATATGGCCGATCCCCCAAGGCTATGGCTATATGGCCGAGCTGTGCTGTGCATCCAGCGCGACGTGGACGGCGAACGAACGGTTGTTGCTTGAAGCTTGCGCATCTACAGGTGAGATTTCCTTTTGAGATCTGTTGAGAAGAAATGGATTGTATTTAGAAAAAATAATCTTTCTAGTTGCATTTGATTCAGATAATGCTACTAATAAGGGGGGAGCACCGTGTTGGAGTCTCAGATTTTGATGAAACTGAGGAGATAGAGCTAAAGTAAAATAAGCATTGTTTATATGGGCAATGTTAAAAATCTGATATACATAGATATGTCAACGTTAATGAAATACGCTGTATCTATCGTATAAAAAGCCCATTGTATAAAATGGGTATTGGACTTCATTTTTAGGTGCAAGAAAACGATTCCCAAAGTTCTATCAAAATCCGTTACCCAAACTCCGTGGTCCCTCTTTGTAAACTTGGTTCATGATGAGATTTTATGAATTATTTAGAAAAATATTGGTAGGAATATGTTGAACGTAGGAGAGAGTCACCCACCTTAAGAAATTTAAAGCTTTTTGTGGTACAATTCTTTGTTTACTGTTTAAGTAAAGATGCATTGGGCTTACAGTTTCTTCTATATGATTTAGAGAAACCTATACTATATAGAAGATTGATACAATCATGAAGATCAAGATAAACCTTTGAATTTAAGAAAAAATTGGATTTTTAACTTCGGGAAAATTGAAAAAACTAGATTAAAATATTCTTAAAATGGGGAAAATAAAAAAACCTAAAATTACAATAGAGTGAAAGTACTACGTTGTTAAGGGGGTAGAATACCTAAAGCACATTTTTGGAGATTTCCATCTGTAAAAATAATAGGAAAATAATTAAAATATAAGTATGAATAGATCCTTAAAGTTGAATACATTTCTTACAAAAATCATCCTTAATGAGACCCTTCCCTCCCTTACAGGGAGAGATATTACTACTTGCACGTAACTTACAGACTCAAGCGATGCATGGATTTTAGTCATGATGGTCTTAAATTAGTCTATGAACATTCTTTGCTTACACGTAACTTACAGACTCAAGCGATGCATGGATTTTAGTCATGATGGTCTTAAATTGTTCCTCTTGTATGTCGTTTTGGACTGAAGCTAGTTGGAGGAATTAATTTTAATTTATTTAAATTTTTTGAAGACCTGAAAGTCAAAATAATTATAATTATTATTAAAATTGTCAGTTTTTCACATTTAGACTAGAATACTTACATGATAATCAATTCTTAGAGGTTTCTAAATAGCTTCAGTCCTAAATAGCATTCAAAAGGAACATTTTAAGACCTGGATCATCAAAATCCATGCATTGATTCACGCTGCAGGTGTCGCGCAAGCTCTGAAAACACAGTTATCAGAAAATTGCATTTAAAGTTACACTTCACTAATGTTACAATTTCTTCAAATATTACATCTCAGTCTATATTATAACATTTTGATCCACTTCAGCAGCTATTCTCAAATACAAAATATGATTTCATCATCTCAATCATGCAGCGCGTGCTATTTTTAACCTGAAAGAAATTAATGTTACTTCAGTATCAAATAGAAAAATCATACGCTTAGAAGTAAAAATAGTTTACATATCAGTAATAGACTTGAATATCTTTCTAGATGTGAACCCTTTGAGTCAAACTTATTTTTTCCTCATATGCAGTTGACTAAGATCTTTTCTCTTCCTTGGTAGGGTATGCTGATGTACTGAAAAAAAATATCACAAAGTAATACATTAAAAAATTACATTAGCTACTGATAAAATAAGACGACTTATCTGAGTGAATAAATGTATTGTAGTAATCCATTTGGCATTTTTAGTATTTTTATGATTTTGAAAACACTTATACTTCCTGACAGCTTTGGAAGTAAACACTCACAAGAACATATGATTAGGTTACGCCTTTTCAACGCAGTACGGCGCTGCAATCTGTGCAACTACCAAAAAATGCGCGAATTTCAAAAAGATAGTAATTTAAAAATAATTACTTATAGTCTGTAAAATTCTTTTTTATGGTTTTATTCATAATTAAAATTTTATTTTTAAGTTATTTATAGCTTGTAAATCAAAAATAAATTATAAAAAAAATCGGTTTTTTCATGATTTATAGGTATACTAGCAACCCTTTAATCAACGGTACCAGGCGGTATGGGCTCTGTTAATGATGTAATCTAACTGCTCAACAAATAATTACTCTCGTTAATCACAAAAAGGAATCTTTAACAGAGATCGTACCTGAGTTCTATCAGTGCCCGTTATAATAATGCTAAGTAAGTGCCTTTCAGTATCCATCTGTTACTACTGTTGTATATCTTTCATATAGAAAAATTATATGCAGCTTTTTTCAACTTTCTGAATGCTAAGGGAATTGCATTTTAGTTTAGATGGAAGGCTTAAGCAATTAAAATTTTGACAATACAAATTACAATTGAACGAAGAAGACTGTACAAACATAAGTGTTGCCGACTATGTTAATAGTCACTAAATTCAAGAAACTTTTAAAAAACCTTACCTTTTTACAATAATTTTTTATAGATGAATTGCTTATTTCTTGGTGTATCTAACTCCAAAATTAAATAAGTCTATTTTAAATAGAATATAAAAAGTAAATGTTCTAACTACCCATAAGTCTAAAATTTGTATAAATAGGCATCTGTAGCGTATTATTTTCTTGTATTTTGAAAACCATGTCTTTATTTGAATACACATTTCAAACGTAATTGTGGTATCAGTATATATCAATTTCTACAACAATATTAAATACAATTTTTAAAAACCTGTCACTCGATTATATTATACAGTGCTCTCGATTTTAAAATCTTTGTCTTGCTCATCCTCAACTCTCATAATCATCAAAGCCTTAAATCCCTATACAGATATACACACACCGCTGGCAAGAAATCAATTATCGAACTTTTCAAATTTGTCTGCATATTGAAATTTCTTTTATATTCTCTCTCTCTCTCTCTCTCTCGTCTTATTGAAGAACGCAAGCGACTGCTCGGCAAAGGATGTAGCCAAAGGAGTAGAGTAAATTGTGCTCGAGAGATGAAGGAGAGTGCCGGGGAATCGGATGCTGCAGCGGGTGGAGGAGAAGAGACTTTTTGTTTTTCGCTCGGCTCTATTGTCCGTTCGCGTCGCCGTTCTCTCTCTCTGTCCCTTCTCTCATTTCCACGGACGTGCGCTAAAATGAGCCGACATCAGAGGCCGACGTAGCCGCCGCTCTTATCGCAGCTGCGCTTTTGTTCGATTTCGCGCACTCGCGCGCTTACGCGTCGGCCCGATGGATGGATATTACTGCGAGATTGAAAAAAAAAAAATAAGATGGAAGAGGAGATGTTTTGTCGTCTTGCGAGAATAGTTAGTTGGTGTATATTGTAGTGTTCCTATATTGTTTTTAATGAGTAGTATAGTGTTATTGTGAAATGTTATTGATTTATGATATTTGAATTATTTTGTCTCTGCCATTAATAGGTTCAATGGGGTGCGCGATTGTTATGTGTTATACTGAAATAAATAATTCGCTATTATTGCAACGCGATTAGTGTGGACACGAGCGAATCAAGTATCTTTGAGGCGATTTGCTAACTATTAAACAAATTTAGGCAGTACATTCAGTTGTCACGTGATGGAGTCTTGCATGTAGGTAAAAGGTTGGATGAGATTTAGCTTTAGCATAATTGCAATAATAACAGCAAAACGAATTTATTTTTAATGGGATTAACAAATTATTTCGTAAGTTCTATATGTACGATAGATTGTATATATATATATATATATATATATATATATATATATATATATATATATATATATATATAGCAATTGCATAGCAATTGCATTGGCCTAAGTACTTTAAAGTAAAGGGTTTTTTGTGACATGGAATCATAATTGTAAATTCTTTTTTATTATAGATAATGACTGACTTATTTACGTCAAATTGAATATCACACTGTATCAGTTGTTATCGTGTTATCGGGTGGTTCAATAAAATGAACTATACATAGTACTATACATTATTCAGTTTCTAAAGCCATTTGAACATCTACAGTATATTTATAAAAGTTTACGTTTTTCTTGTAAATCAATAAAAGAAAAATGCAAGTCTAGTTATTTATACATTAATTATTAACAGCCAATAAAACGGTTTATAAATTTATTATCGAATGAGAAAATATGCATGGACTATGCACTTAGAGCCATATAGTTCAATGATTCTACTTGAACAACAAATTTAAGATTTTACATTCGAGAACGTCAACGTTGATTTTCCACTATATGTTCCAAAAACTACACACACACTTCAAACATCCAAAGTACACAATTTTTGTGCTAGACGTCTACTATCGCTCTCTCATTCTCTCTCACTCCCTCTCTTTCTCTCCGCATACTGCAGCAGCTTCGCGTTATAATTTCGAAAATTAAACACAGTGCTCACAGTTCTCTCTCTCTCTCTCTCTCTCTTTCTCTCCCGCAAGCTCTTGTGCGTCCTCTTGCATTTTGTAGTGTCCCCGTGTCGCCGCAATAGCGTCGTATAGTCGTCCACCGGTTGAATAACTCGGTGGCGGCGGCCGAGCGCTGTTCCCGCTCGACGACGCCGACGACGACGATGACGCAAAAAAAGAAGAAGAACACGAGACACACGGAAGACCGAGTGTACACTCTGCGCACGGTGCGCTATATATAAAAGAAAAAATGAGAGAGAAAGAGAAAGAGACAGCGAGGTATGTGTGTATTGCGGCGCGAAGTTTAAAGGGAGCACACCGCCGCCGCGGCCTCCGTCGAGTGCGGTTGAATTGTTCAAGGAAACAATAATAAAAGTTGCATTAATTAAGAGGGCAGCGGCGGTAGCGCACCACCGAGGATTGCTCATTAGAAACGGGGAATTTCTCGCGCCGCTGCGCCTTGCCTGCACACTCCGAGGCCTTATCGAGTTCGCTTTGTTTCTTGGTTTCGTTTTTCTCTTTTCTCTTTTTTTCTGGCATCGTCTGTTTTTGTTTTGTCGCCAGATACATGGGGAAAAATACTTTTGCTTGTTGGTTTATGCTCAGTGCAAGCGGCTTTAATGAAATAAATTGAATTTTTTATAACTCTGCCAAGTAGTAAAAAAAGCAAAATTTGTGTGATAACGTTATTATTTCTCTTATGTTTTATACAATCTTGCAATTCTACATGTATACGTTAATCTTTTTAATATTTTTTTCAAATAATCATAAGTAGGCACAGATACGAAAAGCCTTCCAAAGCGCGATGAAACGCAAATAAATATATATTATATAAATAATAAATACATAAATAAATTCATGTGTAAGAATTGCCGTAAACCAGAGTGACTTAATTTACAATTCATATTACTCAGGTTTGTAACATTGCAACAAAGTTTTAAAACACGCGTTAAAAATTTAGTTCTAAGTTATAGTATTACCCCCTTAAATATTTCTTTAAGTAGGTCCAAAAGTCAATTAAAAATTCAAATTTCTTGCCTTGATTTTTACCGACCAAGAACTAGATAATTATTTATAATTATAAAAATACTTATATTTAGATAAAACAAAAAATCGCTTTCATTTTATTGAGTAGTAATACACCTCTCTACGACCTTTTAGGCGTTTAAATCAATGGAACCTTAAAAAAATTATTGGGATGTAATGTTGACAAATATTTATTATTATAGGGCTTAAAATAAGGACAAATGAATACTTCCTTACTATTAATGTATATTTCATAATAGTTAGTATACGAGGATTTAGGATAGTGAAACGAGTATTTCAATAGAATTCTTTTCATAGACTAATCCAGATGCACGTATGTTTTTGTAGTAACGAAATACTTTTTCCAGCGTATAAATACATCTCTTTTAGCGATGAGGTGGTAATTACTTAACTACTTACAAGTGATAGCAGAAAAAAGTTTTCGAGATTGAAAATTTTATTAAATTGTTATATGTGTACAAATATTTAAAAAACGGTAGTATTAGCACTAAAGGCTATGTTAAATTTCCATAAGGTAGCGGAAAGTGGAACTACGAGAATGGTGGTACAATTTATTACATGAATAGGGAAAATGACAATTTTACTAGACTGCACTGATTTATATAATATTTTCCTGGCAGTTTTTATAATGAATATATTATAATCTGCTAAATATCTTAAACATTGTGAAAAACAGAATATGGTAATTTTTCCTATCCTTGCAATGGTGGTAGTTCTAACTTTCGCTATAACTAATAGGAATTTAACATTGCTTTTGGCGCTAGTGCTAGCTTGACTGAGGCGAATAATTAATGCTTTTATTTTGTTTTTATCTAAAGAGTCGAGCCTCAAAATTAAAGTATCTCTAATCACTTCAACATACATACTTTTTGAACTGTATGGATTATAATAGTTCTTTTTAATCGACTTAATATAAAATAAATACCGACATAATATAAATTTGCTGTCATTAATTTTAATCATCGTTTTGTTGATCTTCTTGAATAGTAACTCATCAAGAAATGCAGCGACTTTGTAGATTCTTCAAGAGTACATAGAAAATTTTCTGATAAAAATTACCATTAATTAGGGATCATGGTACAAGAATATTTTTAAGTTTAACTAAGTATTTTAATAATATAATTTTTTTTTATTAATCATGTTGTTGTCTCAAAGAGAAAGCTTTGTGATGGTGATATTTTTGTGTGTGTCTTTTTAATGCATAAACATGTTTTATGCCACGGGAAGTTCGAATACACTAGTCTTAAAAATTGTTTATACGTATGTGAGTGGGTGTGTATATGTGTATGTGTACGTGTATTAGTATATGGCATATTACCATTCGTTCAATCTGTTGTATACCTTTTTCAAATGACAAGTCTACATTTTAATATGTCGAGATATATAGATTTAAATGTTCAAAATACCATTTAAACTTATGCAAAAGTATAGCATAGATAATGGAAATATTGTATAAAAAATTCATTTTGATTTGAAATCATCAAAAACTGACACAAAATGAGCTTTGATGGGCCAAAAATGACCGTGTATTATACAAGCAATAAGAAATCAAAAATTTGTTGACAATATATGAAGATCATAAAAATGAGAAATCATTATAAAACAAAAACGAATGAACTCATTTTCTCCCCTAGTTGCATAATGTACTATTTCACCTTGTATATCACGACATCTATTTAATTCATTATGGCGATTTTTTTTGTAGTTATTATGTATTATATGATCTTCAGTATTTTTTATATAGCTAAATTATTATATGTTACAAGGTGTCTCTACCCAAAATGGCCCGTGTATCCAATATGACCCTCCATGGCTGTCGTAGTTATTAAGCGATTTAACCGATTTAAATAGCTGGTGAATTATCTATATAATAACTGTAGAAGCTTTTTGATTAGAAAATTACTTTAAATAAATATTATTTTAGTATTTTCAACCCCTTTCGGCACATACATTTACTTTTTATTAATGATTAACTAACGAAAAATAAAGTGAGCCATATTGAGTATACGTTAAACTCAATACGTCCCACTAGTTAATTTTTATCAAATCTCTGTAGAATTGTCCTATATGCATATTGCAAAGTAAAAAATACTTTGTATGTCAGTTCGTGTGTTACTTTTTAACACCCGACCGGTCCGAATAGAACTTTTTCAGTATTTCTGATCTGGTAAACGTTCAAAGCATATGTCGGCCATATCGGGTACACTTACCTTACATATTATACATATGTACCTACATATTGATTACAGTATAATATTTGATATCACTTTGAGAACGCATGGTGCCAAAGCAGTTGGCAGCGTTTTAATTATTAATTACAAGCATATTAATAATGAATTCCAAATTAAACTTTCCCAATTTTAGAACAACATTATAAATTTACATATTTTTTACAATTGCAGCAACGTTAATAGGATTCCTTGGTTTCTAATTTGTTTTTAATACCATTTTATTGTACTTTTTTCAGGTTATGTACATTTTTTTTAATTTAATCACAACAATTTGCATTACAAACGTACAATAAATTTCTTTATTTTCGCTCAAAGCAAGATATCACAACAGGAGAAAATAACACCAATTCACAAATTTTCACTATTAATCTCACTTTCTTTCGCACTGTTTTCAAAACTAAAACGATACTATTCTGCATTTATTTTCAACAGTTACAGCTGCTTTGTAATGTTTTTCATCTAATATTTATTACAATCTAAAGAACAATAATAGTCGGAAATCAAATGAAATTCTAATCGATAGTTCATTTATTAGAACTGTCATATGAATTAATTCCGCAAGTATTTATTTTATACTTTTCATTTGTATTATATTTTTTTATGAAAATATATCAGGTCTGTCCGTAACATTCTTCATAAAGAATCTATAGGTGTTTAATTGTTATTATTATTTTTAATTTTTATTGTTGACATGTTATATGATTTTGAATAGGTTGAACAAAAAACATTTATATATGTTGCATTTGTTATTGTACCTTTGGTATAAGAAGAAACAAATTGTATTGTTGATAATTGTATGAGTTTTGAGAAATCATCTATAATAAATACTAAACTTTAAATGAAATTTTCAAGAAATGATAAGGTAATCTACATTAAATTAAAAATTATTTTCCGCGTAATCATTAATGATGACATGAATACTATCTTTATGATAGAAGGAAGTATTTTCTTTTAAATGTTTAATAAAAGACGTGAGTAAGAGAACATTACTTATAATTATAACTTATCTGGTTTTAATCTCGATAAAACAATCAAAGTGTAAATGTAATTATGCGCTTGCATATCTAATAAAAAATACATTATTCAAGCGCGACGATTATTATTTACTGTCAGAAAAAATCTGTTATAGAAATATTATATGTATTAACATTTATCTGGATTTATTTTGCGCTATGATTAAATTGCTACATTCAGTGTAGAAAATAATGATGTATTAATCAAATATCATATATTAATTTTATATATCCAGAAAATATTGAATAATTACTAAAATTTACACTGAAGCGGGTAAAGTAGCTATAATTATATTTGTTTTGTGGGATAACAAATCACTAAGAAATGAATCAGATAACAATTTAAATACATTCTGATAGAAAATAATTAAGTTAGGTCTAGGTTCTATAGTATCAACTAGAATGAAACTTTAGATATGATTTTAGATCATTACTTTATGTGTTCAAAATATGACTTTCTATATTCCCAAGATGCATCTTTTATAATTATATAATTTATGTTAACAAAAATAACTACATACAACCAAACGCTATTTAATATGTGAAATCATAAATATATAAGTACTTAGATTTTGAGCTTCTTTCAACGCTTATAATAGAGTTTCTTTAATGTCTTACAACACAGTGTACATTGTAAATATACAATAATATTTAATCCTTAATGCATTTTACAACCAGTGTATCTTAAGGTGATGCTAAAGCCACCTGTCACTGACAAATACCAGGAACCACTTTTCTCATTAAATTTTCAATTTTTAGAAAATATCTTTATGAAATGTTATTGTCCTAATCAAAAACAACAACTTTCCAGAGAGATATTTGCTCACAATTGAAAATTGAATGAAATTAGTGGCTCCTCGTATTTGACGGTGACAGGGGGTTTAGCATCACCTTAATCTTAATTGAAACTTAATATATAATTATTATTTTACTACTTCGTATTTGACATTAAATATTTGAGGAAAAAATATGTAAAAAAAAGTTTTCACCATACCCTGGCCGAAAGTACCACATTTCCTCCCGGCTCCGAAACTGTCGAAATGTGTCATTTTCGGCCCGTGTATGGTGAAAAATAGTATACGTACCACGGGGAGAAAAATGGCTACCCCATAGCATGTGTTTACCACCCTCGCCTTCGGCCAATACTTTTCCTCCCTAGATGCGTAATATACTATTAACGCTACCGAGTATACATAAATAATTAATAATTGCATTTACTTCAAAGAAATTATAATTTACAAAATTTCAAACGCACTCCTCCTTTAGGCCACAAAAATACTTTTGATGCATCATTTTCGTTTCGTTTACTGCAGATTTGTACTTTAAAATTTTGAATAATCTTCACAATAACGATTTTTGTAATATAGACCGCGAACTGTTTACCTGAAAAGCATTGAATTTTTTAATACAATGATAATAATAGTAACTGAATAAAACAAATAAAAAAATTAAAAAATGTACCTATGCAATATCGTGGTCCATCACCAAATGGTAAATAACTCCCAGGGGCCTTCTTCGTGCAATCGTCAAACCTTTCTGGTTTGAAAATTTCTGGTTCCGGATAAAGTTGGCTATCACGGTGTATTGCATGAAGTGGAATTGTTATATGTGTGTTTGCTGGAATTGTCACGTTCGTCCCAGCAAACGTATATGTTTTGTTTGACTTTCTTATAATATTTCTAAGTGGATATTTTCTGAGTGTTTCTGAAAATAAATTGTAACTAATATAACGGAGATGTAACATATATTGCATATGAAATACAAATCATAAAAAATAAACGTTATGGTTTATAAAATTTACAATCTTAAATTGCATAAGATACACTGTAAATAAATCTTTACTTGAATAATTTAAAATAAAAAATAAATTCTTAATAAAAATAATAAAGAGTTGTATAAAATGATATAGCTGAAAATAACTTTCAGTACGGCAGGAAATACAGTCATTTCTCTATTTTTAAAACCCAGTCAACATACAGTGAAATGCCGAAAAAGCTCTATTCAAAGTTATTTTTAGCGTTGTGTGTAGTTTCATTGCGAAAATCAAGTGCTTGAGTTGATACAAAAATTTGATGCTTCATAAAATGTCACCTTGATTATTTCATATTTAGTAAAGCGTACTTTAGTTTATGTAAAATATCGAATTATCGAGCCTAAAATAGAAAATAACATTTTTAAATTAATCATTATTTTTATAGATTCATATAACCCATACCTAATATATGAATAATTTACTTTATAAATATATATGTATACAACATATGTGTGTGTGTGTAAAAAAAAATGATGACTCACCTTGAAATACCTGTTCGAGATATTTCATATTTTTGATATCATAAAGTGAATATGATTTGATGTCGTGAATTTCCTGCCGTAGTTTCTCTTGAATAGATGCATTCATTGCAAGCTCATAAAACGCATTACTTATAGTAATCGCCGCTGAATCAGATCCCGCAATGAAAAATAAGTATACTTGCGCGGCTAACATGTTATCGCTTAGCTCTGCAATAAAATGAATGTTTCAATTAAGGTTGTAAATGAAAACTTGTACTATTCAGATAAATTCTACAGGGCGAGTAAAATTTATGGAAACCCTGGTATATCTGGAAAGGAATGCATTTTTGTTGAAAAAGTTAAATGTCATAGTTTCTTTGTACTAAAAATTTGATCAGTTCTTCTGATACTTTTTAAGACTGTAAAATAAATATTTCCCATTTAATGTTTTTCAGCGAAAATGCTTTCCATTAAACCTTCTAGAGTTTGCATACCTTTTACCCACCCAGTATATTTATTAAATTACGCACAAAACCGAATCTTTATATTCAGGTTACCAACAAATGATAAAATTTCTACATACCTATATCACTGATTTTCTGAGGATTATCCTTCAGATCGATCAAAAGCCCGATAAAATCATTCTTCTTTACTCCGTTACTTTTTCTGTACTCAATAATATTACTTATAACATCAGGGTAATAATTACTCATCTCATCATTGCGCAAATAGCTAGCGTGCTCGTAAATGCTTGGCAAGTACTCCCTCAAAAGTCTTCTAAATGAATTATACCAATTCTTCTGCTGCTTTGACTTATTGATCATTCGGAATTCGCTAACTTCTTCCGTCAGTTCGTGCATCTTTAATCCAAATCCGTACTCGCCGATTACCTCCGTAGTGAACCTTGCCACGACTTCGCGTATCTCCAGTGAGTCAGCGTGCCTTGATTCCTCCTCGACGAACGCAACGAAGCGATCGGTAACGTCGAGTATGGGCTCGTACGCTTCCTAAAGGTAGTTGTATCATGAAATGAAAGTTTACAGGTGTGAATAAAATTTTGCAACACGATGGTTAAAATGATTTAATGACTTTTTAAATTTTGAACGACGTTTTATGATAAATTTACAGACATATTAATTTTTTCTTGACAAATAAATTAAAGAGGATATGTCTTAATTGTTTCTTATGCAAAAAAGTGTGATAAACGCGGAAAAAATATTTGAGACTCGAAAAATGTTGGGCAACATTGTTTAAACAATGAAAATATTCACGAAAAATAGCTTTTTGGCTCTAGAAAGAAATGTGTTGCTACTAGCGGAAAATAAAAAATTGGTGCTTATATGCATTACAAATACCTAGCAAATGAGCCCCCGAAAGATAAAATTGATTAATTTGTTTATTTATAAAAAAACAAAAACTTCAAAAATAAGCCTGTTTTAAAAGTATTTTTAATTTGTTAAGTAATGATCATAAGGTTTAGAAACTCTACGGTAATATCGCTCTGATAGTACTTATAATGTGTACAAATTTCAGCAAAATCCATTTTGCAACTAAGAAAACCATTGTGGCAAAACTTAATTTCTACAGCTTTGGGGCGGTACTTACAACTGTTAGAGGTCTCACTCTCTTCTTTAGGACTTGTACTATAATAAACAACTTGAATTTAAACGATTTAATAAGTTTAAACTATTTAAAAATGGCGTGAAAATGTGTCGTTTTTTCGTCATGAGAAAAAGGACACAGTATTGCAAATAATATTTTAATTGAAATTGTGGATAGATATTCGAAAAGCTACTATTTTTGTGTAAATTTTAAGCCCCGAGAAGTTAGTATACGATATCTGCAAGCCGAGATAATATTTCTTTTAGTTTTAATTAACTTGAGCTATATATAAGTATGTGCACAAAAAAGTCTAAATAAAATAAATCTAAAATTGTTGTATAAAAAAATCGATTAGTACAGCTATATCCGCGTCAGCGGCTGCCAGCGCATTGGGCGAAGGCGGCATGCAAGCGCAGCGGGCGACAGTGGCGCGGAAGCGCGGTCGTGACGGCGCGCGCGCGTGCGCTTGTTTTGAAATTACATAAACATGATATATTGATTATTTCGACTTCATATGAAGGTAAAATCGATCATTTTCTTTAATATTAAGCAGGTTCAGGCCATACTACAAGTTTTACAGTCCCAACTACAAGTTTTTTTGAGGCTACTTTTTTAATTCTTATTTTTATTAGTAATTTTGTGTTAATGAACTTCTATTGTTAAAGTTAACTTTAATAATAGAAGTTCATTAAAAATTACTAATAAAAATAAGAATTAAAAAATAGCCTCAATGAGCTAGCAAAAAAAGAATTCAATATTACCTTTAAGACTATGTATTATTAATGGCTTATGACTCATAAATAGATACGCAATTTGATAGTTTCAACTACATCGTAAAACTTTAAGAATTGTGCCAAGTATAACGTTATTGAATAATCCATTTCACTATAATTTCAAATACTATTACATGGAACAAATATAATTATTATACATTTTAGTCTAAAATATATCTTTATGTTAATATGAAAGACAAGGATCAATTTTACCTTAATATGTAGCCGAGATAATCAATATACTCGTACCAAGTACATGTGATTTTAAAACACGCGCTTGCTGCAGCCGCCGCCGTCTGTCGCTGCGCTGGGAGCCACTGACGCGTATATAGCTGTACTTATCGATTTTTATATACAACAATTTTAGCTTTTTTTTTTTTACACTTTTTTGTGCACATACTTAAAGAATCTCTAAATTATGCTATTTTTTTGGATATTAATATTACATATATAGTTCAAGTTAATTAAAACAATGTTGTTATTTTTTTAAATAATTTAAAAAAACGCTTGTTTTTGTAGTTTTTGTTTTTTTATAAATAAATTTTAACTTCCGGGGGCTCATTTGATAGGTATTTGTAATGCATATAAGCACCTATTTTTATTTTCCGCTAGTAGTAACACATTTCTCTCTAGAGCCAAAAAGCTATTTTTCGTGAATATTTTCATTGTATCAACAATGTTGCCCAACTTTTTTCGAGTCTCAAATATTTTTTCCGTATTTATCACACTTTTTTGCATAAGAAACAATTGAGACGTAGGTTTTCTCTTTAATTTATTTCTCAAAATGCTACATTTTAAGTCTAATATGACTGGGCTAGTATGTAAAGGTATAATACTGCAGGGATAATACATTTAAAAGGGGAAGAATACAAAATTCATTTTTTGATCGGCATTTGTATAGATAGTAAAGAGCCTAAGCTGACGTGTATTTTTTTGTATTTTAAAAAGAAATCTTAATTTATGAAAGTTATAAATTATTAAAAGTCCTTGAGTGACGTCATAACATTACAAGAATTACAGAATCAATTGAGACTAACCATATATCAGTTATGATACAATAAGTACAGTATTAGAATTTTTAACATTACCTTAATCTTAGCGATCGTGAAGGCAGGCGACAGTTTCGCTCGTAAGGGACGCCAGGTCGATTCGGGCAAATTGAACATATGTTGAGACATTGGCTCGACCTTGTCGAAAATGTGAATGCCCCGGTCGGAGAACGACGAGAAGTCTTTGACAAGGACGTCCTTGATCAGGTCGGGATCACGCAGCAGAAGAACCGGCGTGTTGCGAACGAAATAACCCACCATTCGCTCACCGGGAAATTCGTCATAGAATTTCTTTGTCAGTTCCGCCTTGTGTATCTTCCCGAATATATTGTCTTTACAGTTTCCAAAGAGTAGAATGGGATCGGGACCCTTGACGTTTTGCTCTTTCCAACAGTCAAAGTTCCGATTAAGGTAGTAGTAACAACAGACACCGAGAAGAAAAGGTATGATGCACCAGATTATGACAATCATCTTTCAGATGATTTTTGTTTTCCACGAAACTTAATTTGTTTTAGCACTCTACGTATTTTTTGTTGAAACGCCCGTGTGACACTGACGAGGTTATATGCGTCTTCTACTGAAGTATACTAATAACAATGGTTGGTTCCGCGAAGTCTTGTGATTTCCCCGTCTTTCCGATCGTTTTATCGAACGTACTGTAACTGCATTGGCTGCATCGCACGCAACATTGCGTTGAGAATGCACCTTTAAAACGTTATCTTTATAGCATTCGATTGTAAGTATGACTTATCCTCCCAGCATATAGATTTGCAGTTTCTCTGATAATTTTAACAGAGAATTCTCTTTACCCTACAATAATATAAGTAAATTAAAAAAATTTGTTAATGATTACGTGTCTTACAAAGAAAACAAACATTTATCATGGAACGTTTAGCCGGCGGAGTTAAACTGCATATAGCGGATTATGATAATCTGATCCCTCCACTTCCTTCTCTGGACGTGATAAAGAGCGAAAAATTGCGAAGCTACGGCCGAGCGCTGCCGATCGTGTCCGAACAGTAATCATGCACATATATATATATATATATATAGGCCGGCCGATATATATATATATATATATATATCGGCCGGCCGGCGCGCCGCCGAAGCAGTTTCCCATTCCCCCGCACTAATGCATTACGTCAGATCTTTACAGATCGCGCACTTGCAGGCAGGTGCGTATTGTGCGAGTACTTTAGATGTGCCCCAGTCAATCCTTTTATTGATTTTGAGATGGCAAAATATATATTTAACAATAAATAAAAAATAAATTTAACGAAATATTAATATTATTATTATTACTATTATTATTAAATCGTTTCTATGTTCTTAAATTATTTTATTCTTTATGTGTACTCTACTTAGGGCAGTCTATTCCGATATATTGAGACAATGCGTAATTTCTATTGGTAAGTAATTAAAAATTCGAATACGTTTTGACAGTTTGCACCGTAATTCAGTGTACATTGATACAATTAAATGTAACAACTAATTAAATAAAAAAATAGTAGTAAATAAATTAAAAATACAATAACAAATAAAATATGTGTCTAAAACAAATTTTTTGTAGTCCAAATGATAATATAAAAATGTTAGAATTTTTTTATTTAATAAATGTCTTATATCAATTTCTACACTCAATCACCTATTGAAACCTTTATAAATTACAAAATCTGTGGACCTTATCGCTGAAATTCTCAAACTCCTCCTAGCATGCATAATAAACATGCATGCAAAGTTTTGTCAGACTTTACCGCGAAATTTTCGAACATCGATGGGCTACACACATACACGTACCCACACACACACACCTACACACACATATGTACACATGCACACATACGCACACATACACATTGTGATAAATAACAATCAAAGAATTGAGTGAAAATCTTACTTGTTTCAGTTCAACTAAGAGTTGTCCCCAATTCTTCTTAAAATAAGGAGTATTTTGAAATCTGAAACAGTACCTAACTTTATTCTCTTTCCGAGAAAACTTCGGAACGCGAAAATTGAGGTTAGTGTCCGAAGTACTTTTTAAAAGGAAATAATGTTAAATATTTTTTTAGGTCCCAAAATATTTTCCTTATTTTAATATGAATTGGGAACAACTTTCAGTTTTTCAATTAACAAATTAATCATTGAATAAATAGCAAAAATGGGATTAGACAAGAACAGCGAATACGGCTTCCATTTAGTTACATTAATAACAGTAGAATGAATCCATATAATATCTCCCACAAATCAAAATACAGATATGATTCAAAATATTTGAGTTTTCTCATATATTGAGTATTGAATACGTTGATTTTCACTTTTTTAAATTTCAAATTCCACATTTCAATTAAAACTCAAATCGACATAGCTACATACCTTATACTTGGTCAATTATTCACGTTAATTTTCATATCCATATCCAGCATAAACTATTAGCTACAAGGAACAAATAATTATATAAAAAAAGACTTTATTTAATAAGTTGAAGATACACCTCTCTATAAGTACGTCGGCTGGAGACCTTCAAGTCCAACTGAGCGTATATTTGTCGCGCTCGACCAGTTCATCTCGTTGCGGCTCTGTGGTGACTAATTATAAAATCACCACCCCTCATACTTAAAGTAATAAGATCGGTTTACGTAAACTCTTTATTCGAACCTTCACCGCTCTTGCATTTGAAATATATAACAATCAAAATTTCAGATTCTAGTTTTAATTTTAAGAAACACTACTTTTTTCTTACAAATGTAGCAATGGTCAACAGATGCTTGACTTCACTCGGAACGCACATTGAGGCACTAATGCGAAAGGCGACGCATCTCTTCCGGTTCTGCGTATTTTGATATTGCGAATCTAAACAACTCTCATACATGATAGTGGAGACTAAACATGCGTTACTATTATCTTTTGTCAACTCGAGGCTTATATAATATAGGCAAACATAAAATAAATTATTTTAAATATAATTTTACATTATTCGATATGTATATTTAAAAAATAAAATAAATTGTTCTGATGATAATTTAACAATAGAAATAATAGGTACATAAACAGTAAAAAGGTACACTGAGAAAACTATATCGTAACTCACGCAATATATATCGTAACTCATGCAACATCATATCGTAAAAATTTATGTATCGATATCGTAATTATTCAGCGTCAGATGCGATATGATATCGTAAAATTAGCAATTTTAAATCTTAATTTCTACATTAAAAATACAATTTTAAATAGTTTAATTTCTCTTAATAGGCGAAATATTATGTGTAGACCCCATGCTCATGATTTTACAACATTGGATCGAAAGGAATTTGATCTGCGATATATGAATCGAAAAATTTACGATATCATAATTTTACGATATGAAATTTACGATATGGGTTTCTCAGTATATGAATGAAATAAGACACTCAAAGACAGCATATGACTTTTTCACATTTCTATCAACAAAAACAAATCGCTCGTAATCTATATGGCCCGTTCTTGCATAAAGAAACGTACAAGTTACTATACTAATTAAATTAAACCGAAGTAACCGATTTTGATTAAAAAAATATATAGCGTTTCCTTGGTATAAATGTTGATAAGTAATTCGCCATACGAGGAAGTTTACAAAAAGTCTCCACTTAAAAGGTTTAAAATGACCAGAAAGCTCTGCCAACTGATTCAGCAATCCACTTTCTCAAAGAGCTATCGATTATATCATATAATAGATTATATTATTATGCATATGACAATATCTTTTGATGGATTTGGCACTGCAAGTTTCAAAGCAAAATATACAAAATCTTTTAAGTCATCGATGTCCAAAAAATGCATTTTGTTTACATTTTGAATTTTTTTAAAGACGCTACCCTGGTAGAAAGTGAGCTAGAATGTCTGGTTAGCTTATTAATTATTAGTCAGATTAATAAGCTATAAATAAGCCAAACTATAGCTAGTATCTGGCTAAAATCTGCTTAAAAGTATGCTTTAAGCAAGTACATATTTTGTCTGCACATCTAACCTATTTATATTTTGTTTCTTCAATTTGTTGGTTTTTAAAAATATACATTATTATACTTTATCGAATGTTGAATATAGTATGACGCCAATATAAATATTTTTATCAACAAATAACAACTTTCAATGAAATAGACATACGCATATGCATTTGTTTACCAATCATTGTTTCACCAAAAATTCTTGAAACTTATGTTATTCTGTTTCTACTATTGATTTTAAAGTAACAATAATGATATGACTACATGTTTTACATTGTTAATAACATAAATTTCTTTAATAAAGAGACTTCAGTTTTCTCAGCGCTTTGATACTTTTTGTGTAAATAATACTTTTTAAGTGCACTCGTCATTATGTAAACAAATAACCTAACCTCCAATACTACTAGACAATGAACATTTTAAACTTTAATTTAGTAAAATACTCACTGTAATATGATTAAAAGTGCCTATTAATTCGATTTTTATAAAACTGTTATCATTTCCTTTGTTAATCAATATATAAATTACCTATTTTATCGATTTTATATTAACTAGATTATTAAGCAGAATCTGGCTAGAAATTGGTTAAAAAGCATGTCGTTTTTAACTGATTTCTAGCTAATTCTTTAACCAGTAATAGAGCAGATTTAGAAAATCTAGCTAATATTTCGCTAGAAACCAGCTTAGCCCATGTGAAAAATATTTGTAAAGTTTGTATAAAAACTTTATAAAATAATTTGTATAAAGTGTTTGAAAAAAATTGTTCGTATAAAGTTGGTATAAAATCTGTATAAGATAAAATAAAAGTAAATTTAAAAATGTTTTGTTTTATAAAATACTTCAATGAGCCTTTGACAAAGCGTAGGACCTGTGACATAGGCGGCATCAAAGCACTCGAAAACGTTGAGACGTCGTCCCCGACGTTGGTGTAGCTGTCCAGGAAGACAAGTGGTTTGTTGATTCTTGTAATATTTTTCGGACAATGAAGAACGAGTAACAACAATCGTAGTAGGTTATTTTTTGATATCTCCTAATATAAAGACGGGCCTCCAAAAACTGTTCAACTGATCTGAAAAAGAATCAAATAGAAAACACAAAGTAATTGACCAAGAAATAATATTACGTTACTCTTTTAGGTTATTCAAAATTTTTGATATTACACTTTCGACTTAAAATTATTGGAGAAATTAGGTCGTAATAAAATGCATCTTATCTGAGAAATGACTTCGAGCAGGCGATGACTTTTTTCATTAATTTATCATTTTACTGGTCTTTTGATATTATTTTTTTTAGATTTTAAGTTTTTACTTTTGATATTAAGTTTTTATACAAACTTTACATATTTTTTTCACATGGGAGATTTCTACCAGGGTAAGTGTCAATGAATTGGCAGCGGTATTTAAACGGTTCTTATGCCTTGAAAATGTATAAGATTATAGTTCTATATGAAACTAATATTCAGTAAAAATGGCATTGAATTATACCCCGTATTTATCGAGTTATTGAGGTTTAACCAAATTCTTAATCATACAGTATAATAAATGAAAAACGACACATTCTGCATCGTCTCCGGTCTGAAAATGATGGGTCTTATACGTACAAAAAATTGCATGTTGCAAGATATGTCATGGAAAACTGAATTTCTCTGAATCTGATGTCCGAGGACTTGGATTTAAAATTGACATTTCTTGTTGAAATTGTACAAATCCAAGAATTGCATCAATTAATTCATCAGTAGATTCATTGATAAAAATATTAATGCATATGAAGTTAATAGAAGATCTGTTTTGGCTATCCGTGCTCTTGGCCATGAACATGCTGGACTTTTAACATTTTATGGAATTATGGATTTGTCACAGACAATGTCGCACAGCAATTTTGACAAAATCAACGATCAATTGAGTGAAGCTTGTGAAGTGACTGTCGAAGGCTCTAGGAGTAATGGTGCGATAGAAGAAATGAGTATCTTGCCTTCAGATAGTGCTAGACTTCCTGTGTCCGGAGATGGTTCTTGGAGAAAAAGAGGTTTTTCCTCAGTCCAAGATGATTCTAGTGTAATAGGTAATTCTACCGGAAAAGAGCTCGATATTTCTATAAAAAATAGTTTTCGAAGAGTTGCGCTTTATGGGAAGGAAAAGAAGACACACCAGCTTATGAAGAATGGATTGAAATTCATCAAAGTCAGTGTACGTCAAATGATCAAGACAACGCTGGAAAAATGGAGATAGACGGTATTGTGTATTCAGTACTCTTACTGATAAGAATGAGACAGTGTTATTAACAAATTTTTTTGTTTCAGCGCTATCATGAGATAATATCACTGATGTACACTAGGGCGGTTGTTAATTTTTTTTTCTTGGGGGACTTTCTCCCCGGGTGAAAATGGGTTCTATATGATGCAAAAACTCTGCGCAAACAGGAATTAATTTTTTAAAATCGATTTAACACGTGCCTCAAAGCACTTCAAATTTCCCATGTATTTTAAATGGGAAAAACAAGTTAAATCGGTTATCCTTCTAAATACCAGTGAAAATTTCGGAATTTCATTATTAAAACTATGTAGTCTTATGTATTTTGAGCCGCTGAATCGAATGGTATTATTAGTTTTTTGCTAGCTAAGCGATAAATTAAATTTATAACGCAAAACGTTAAAGAAATTTGAATAATCAATGAAAAAGAGCAGATAATTTGCTTACAACGTTGATGGTCGTTAAAAAATCAGTCATTTTTTCTCACTATCTTGCACTATTATATATTTTGGGAGCTGAAATGAATGGTGTCATTAGCTTTTTTTCATTTTTGCGATAAAAAAAGGAATTCGAAGGGAAATAATAAGAATTATATGCTTTGAATGATCATTATCATTTATAAGTATTACATTCCCTCCAATAACTCACAAATTTCTTGATGTAAAAAGGATAGAAAACTTACTTTCGACGTTTCTATTACTTTAATTCAAACTGTTACAGCAAATCGAATTTATAATCTTTTATTGATTTAAAATAATTATAAGCTGTTAGAAGAAGAAAAATCTTTCAAATGATTATTTTGTAGGTAAAAACTATGAAGGAACTGGGAAATAAAGGGAGAAAATTAATCTTGAAAGTTTACACATCATTTTTTTAATAACTTTTCAATTATACAGATTCAAAATAAAATTTTAAATTATCTTCCATACATCATAATCTAAAACTATTTACAGGTTATATATTAATTTAAATTATTCATTAGTATGACTTCATCAATGTGTCCTTGTTACTATCTGGAAATAAACTACGGTAATCTTCAATCACAGGTAATAAGTATTGCGATTGCATATTGCTTGGAATCCTTGGTCAGAAGGTTATTAAACTCAGTCATCAATTTTACTCCTCTATCAGCTGTATCATTCACGACTCTGAGATTCTCGACAATTTTCCAAGCCATGAATGAAGTCTCTGTCTTTTTTTCATTTTGATGGATCTTTTGTCAAAAAACTTTTGTTGATTTTGAATCGCTCAAAAAACTGATATGTATCATTGCAAATAAAGTCCCATATGCTTGAATTGACCAAACCTATGACATGTTATCATTAGCTAAAATTCGTTTTTCATAAACGAAAGCGCTAGAACTTGACTGCAGGGCTTCACACATTGAAGATGTATGGGATTTTATTTGCAATGATACATATGTATATATATGTATATTTGCAATGTGTGAAGCCCTGCAGTCAAGTTCTAGCGCTTTCGTTTATGAAAAACGAATTTTAGCTAATCCTCCAAGAAAAAAAAATTAACGACCGCCCTAATGTACACACATGTTTGTCTTGTTATACGCCCAATACTAAGCTCTTTCGCGCAGCTTAGAATAGCTGTATTTAAATTTTCGCGCCGTTGCGCGGAGTCCCCGGCAGCGTAGTTCGCCCGACGCCGCTAAGTGGCGTCACTTCTGCCGCAGTAGTAGTAGCGTAGCGAGTATTATATCCTACGCCTGTTCTATACGAACAGACCAACTTTTGCACGTTAAAAAGAGCGCGAATCGATCTCTCGTTTAAAATAGTCAACTACACTTATTTTAGTATGAATAAAATTAGTATATAGTTAAATAAAAAGACCGTTGATTTACAAACCAAGAAAACAAAATAAACACTATATTTGTAAACAATTCGGAGAAAACAAGTATCGCTAGACAAACACTATAATTGTAAACAATTCGGAGAAAACAAATATCGCGAGACGAACCCGAGTCAAATCCCGAGAAAACAATATCAACACTATGTTTATAAACAATTCGGAAAATCGAGCCAGCCAGATGACAGATTTGTTCCAGGAAATCCCTGACAGAGACGAAGGACCGCCCGCCTCAATACACGCGCCTGCGCAGAAACTACAAACAAGGAGAAAGGGAAACAAAACACCTTTTATCACGCCCACTTCTCCAGAATTTGGGCATAATGAACAGGAAATTCCCTGAAGACCAAATTACTGGGAACCAACTACAAACACGCCTCCTCTCAGATTCGAATATAAAAAGGGCACCACACCTGGCCCGGAAGCTCAGTCCAACCCAGGATTTCTATACATTAACTTCACGACAGTTATACTCTGATTTTTTACAAGTCATTAATTAATTGTCAAACAGAAAATCTTCTAAGTTTATATTAAATTAAAACTTTAAAATTATTCAAAGTCTATTTATTTCGAATTCCCACTCAAGGCGCACTTCAGTGCCTTGTAGACAAAACGAACTTACTCGCTTTGATTCTACTAATATCGAATCGAAAGGTTGGATTTAACACGAGGCGCATATAGGGCCGGCCAGAAAGGCACTCGACCCGTTCCTCCCCCTTCGTGACTCACTTGAGAGACCTACCCTGTCACGGGTAGAGACGACTGCAGGGTTAATCACTCGAGTTCAAGAATAAAATCGCGATTTTGTTCAATTAAACAATTTGTTTAATTATTTCAACCCACTCCTTTCCCTCCATTTTTATATCTACCTGTACAATGAGCTTGTCTCATCGGCGATGAATGTCGCTGGGCTGCTCCTCTCGGAGCAGCTCTAGGTTCGTAGAGAGCTAGGTAGAGGGGTCAGTACTGTGTCCTCCCTCTACCCAACGAGGAAGCCAGACAACAACGACGCGGGACTAAACCTCCGGAGGACGACGAGCGCCGCCAACGCTCCAAGCGCTCCATGCGAGTTTCTAGCACCGCCATCTTCGAGGGAAAGACGACGCACTCATCGGTGGATCATCGCAGGCAACCACGGCCCTGCCGCACGTCACTCTCTGCTTAACGACTTCACCAGAGCTACCGGACATGGCTGTACACGTCATCTTCCCGCTCTCTCACCATCCTACCACCAGGCGTACAACAGTCCAAGCAATAGTGCGAAATATATTAATGAAATATTAACAGAAAATAAATCAATTGAAAAAATGTGTTAAGACTTGTCTTAGTTCGTGCGATGAGCGTATCACGGATGGTAGTATAAAAATGATCACATCAGATACGTGTTAATTGTGTCTTAAGCTCTCGCGTAAACCTTAATGTAGTAACAGCTTGATAAATTGTAATACGTGTTCTATGTGTATAATGAATATTTTTCACCACTTCGTAATATGTCCGTATTTCCTTATATATTTATTTTATTAAATTCAAACGATGCCTTTTCATCTTGAATAAATTTACAGCTCACAACGCAATAAAAATTTTAACATTTCTAAAGATTAAAGTAGATATCTGGTGAAAAAAATATTATTTTAAAAATATTGGTTGCGTATTGCTCCATAGAGATTTATAATTATAATTAGGTTACTGGCCTATTATTGAAATGCTATGCGCAAGTGACATATTGAAAACTGGTCATTTTCGTTATAAAAAATCGCATTTTATCAATAACTCTGTAAATAATCGATATCTTGAGCTAAAAATTGATATAGAACCTATTAATATCATTATACACAGGCCTTTATAATTTTAGCCCATAAGACTGGGCAATAAAAAAGTTTGTCTATCCACCATAGTGAATCCTACCTTAAGAGAATTGTTAAGAAATCAATATTAAGTCTAATCAGCGAGCATTAGTCAGCGCGTATATCTTTGTTAGTACCTCGCAATTAAAATATCAGCACAGCTCAAGCTAACCCGCACCTCTCTCCAATCCCACTAAACAAGCATCTCTTTTAATTCACCTTATCCTCCATCCCAATCCACTCCCTCGCTCGTCCAGCAACAAAAGAAAAACGCTCGTTACCTCGCGCCGCAAACCAGAAAATCCGCTTATTATCCCGATCCTCGCACACGCGGCGAAGAGCGTCACCACCATCCTGACCCCTATTTCCCCCGCCCCCATCTCTCAACCGCGAGCGGCTCATTTTGCGCTCTCGCGCGAGGACAAGAAGCATCGGCACCGCGCTGCCGCTGCAATTTCCCAGCGACGTGACCTTATATATACCTCCGAGCTACACGCGAATCTATTGAAATTCGCGCGGCAATTACGACAGCCGTAGTTGCGCGAGCTCTCGGCCTGCGGATCCGGCTAATTCGCTGAACGAGCGCAGCGAACCGTGACACGACAATGGAGAACGGCGGCGCGCCGCGAGGACGATTCTCGCGCGCCCGGACAAAGATCTCTCTCGCCAATTAATGGCCGCAGACGACTGTGCCGAGAGAGGACGATCTCGGGACTCGCTCTCTCTCTCTCTCTCTCTCTCTCCTGTATCGCTTTTGCGGCCGCGCGGCTGGTGAAAGAGTAAGCGGGGAGCTGGAAGCCGGGAGCTGTATGTGGGTATTGCGTGCACGCGAGGCAAGTCGCTGATGTACCTTTGAGCGCGGGCGAATTTCTATGGGCTGCGAGTGCACGCTGCGCGGAGAGCTCCTGAAAGGGTGGATGGGGTGCTTGGTGAGAGGGTGAGGCGATTTGTGTGACTTTACGCGGTGGTGACGATGCTGATAATGGATGCGGTGTGGGCTAGCGGTCTTTTTTAGTTGTAGAGTGGGAACAATGAAGTATGGGTGGAGAATCGTGCCAATTATGTTTTCGTCGTAGAGTTTTCAAAGAATAATACCCACGGGTTTGCATGGATTAATAAAAAACGTTAATTTAGATAAAAGTTGATCCTCGTAATTCAAGAAAATATTAAAAAGTATCAATCGAAGATATCAATTTACTGGTATCGTCTACTACCATTTTAATATTAACCATTTTCTGTTAGGTAGAAATCAATCTTTTCTTTTAATTCATATTTTATTTCTTTATTATCTTTTATTTTTTTCTTGACCGGAAGCCACCGTGGAAACCTTGTTTTTGTAATTCGTAACTTGCCAGATCAAATAAATATGTCCATTTCTACTTCCAATTATAGATGAGAGTTGAAAATGACTGAATTTAAGTCTGATTAATGATGAATTTACTACTTATATTTGTGTGAACATAAATACATATGATAAATATTATTTTAGACTGTTTTATTTTCTCAAAAGGAAAGCACATTTTGGATTAAAATATTTTCTGAAAGTTTATAATTTGGAAAAATATTATCTCTTGTGCCAATTTCGAATATGCTATTCCTAAAGAATGAATGTTCGTACACTCCAAATTAATTTTTATTTAACCCATTTCTTCCCAAGTAGCCATTTTATAGTCGATTGATTTTATGCCTAAAAAATTGTCGAAAAAAAAATAATAATAATAACCAATAGCACTTTTCAGAAGTAAAATTGTCCGTTCTTTCCGATTTTGAAGTCAGAATTTTGAAATTTACGTTGGAAAATTTCAAAATGGCGGTTTTAGGCAAAAAACCAATCGACTATAAAATAGCCGTTTGGGAAGAAATGGGTTAAAAAGTTTTATCAAAGTATCTTTGATCATTTGGAAAACGTATAGTTTTCACAGTGCAGGGGCTGCAATCGTTTTTTACCTCAGTCACCTTCATTTAACGATACTCTGTTAGAACGCAGCTGTAATTTTGAAGAAAGATAGAGGTGTAACCTTTTTGGTGATACAACGAATTATGATTAGCTCGGTATCGTATATTTTCCTGTCTTTAATTATTTGCCAAATTATTTTTAATATTGCTGTATAATTAATTAAATACTTTCATGCATTATTTGTTGACAAAAGAGGATAAAAAAGTATGTTTTATATATAAAATAACCTATTTTTCAAACAAATTATTTTTTGAAATTCAAATTAGTTTCTAATAATATTCATCGTTATAATTCAATGATCATTTTACGATTACCCATCAAAAAAGCTTGTTATTCTCAAAACAAGCATTCAAAGCCAGCGTCCCATTAGCGGGTCGCGCGCGTCCCGCCTCTCCCGCAGTAACGTCATTCCCGAACTTGCTCTCAAGCTACACCCTTTCCCCCTCCTGCCCCCCAAAACACACAGGTACATCGGTACCATTGATTTTGCTAAGCGCAATATTCGCGCACATAAGCGCCACCGCCAGCGTCGCCATCGCCGTCGCCGCGGAAACTTGAGCGAAACTTGGCGATCGAGCCAAGAGCTCGGCCGCCGCTATACTCTCTCAAGTATACACACGCGACGACGACGACGATCATTTTGCGGTCGTGCGTGCGTGCGCACGCGGCGCCCATATATATACGTACGCTCGACCATTAGACGAGGCATCCAGTGGTGGCGCTTGCTGGCCGGTGACTTTGCTATACGCTGACCAATGTCCACGAGAGAGAGAGAGATGTGGGCAGGAACTTTGGGCCGCTCGGCTACAAATATCGTTAACGTTGCGCGCTAATTTTGCCGACAGCAGTTTGGGGACAACAACGGCGACGTCGACATCGTGTGCAGCTGTGGTGTATGTGCGGAGGGGCGAGCGGCTGCCGTCGACGCAACGGCCGACCGGCCGGCCGGTGTCTTTGCTGTGGCTCGTGTGGTATATCGATAAATGTTGATGGAGAGTGAGGCAAAAATGACATTAACTTCATGTTAACAGATTTAATCCTTGTTTATATAAGACATTCCATAGAGTGTTTAGTGTATTAGTATTACAGCCGAGTTTACATTTACAAATACTGCAATTTAACATTTTTACCTTTAGACACTATATTCACCCGTAGAAAGACGTTAACTTCAGAAATAACTTCAAATTTGCACAGTGTATCATCCAAAATTTTCATGGATACTAGTTTCAGCTAAAAATAAGTTCTTTTGATACAACGCATATACTGTAAGAGTTATGGCACCCTAGAATAACTCATAAAGCGAGTTCTCTTATAGGTGGACACGTTACCTGCATGTCCGTATTACGCGCACCCACCTTATTACAAAATTTGCATTTAGAACAAATATTTGATTATCGGTATCAAATAATATATTAAAATCAGCTTTTAAGCATTTTTAACGAACTCGCTAGAAACTCTAGACATTTTAACGGTTTTACTAGCGTAAAACCCGTCAACGCCTCTACCAGGCAATTAGTGACATCACTCTCTAATTGATGATTTCATAAATCTGTTACAGGCGGGGGGATTCAGTTTTATCCTGTCAGGCTAGACTGTTAAATTATAACCAATCAAAAATCGAATATACCCTATTAGAAAATTATCTAATTTTATCGAGACCGTCGATTATTCCTACAATAAACTAGATAGATCTACATAGTTCTACATTAATTTTCCACCAGGGAACTAATAACAATTATCATTAAATCTATTCCCTATCTAACTTCAACAATAATTATTCAAGTAGTGCTAATCAGTACACATCCAGGCAACTCCTTCAACAGCCTCCTTTTTTATTACCCATCGCGCGATTCAATTCTCCTCTCCTCCCATTTTCCAAATGGCTTCAATCTTAATTAAAACAGGCGGACGATTAAGCCTAAGCGCGCAGGCCTTTCATCCCCCGGCGGCAATAAGGTCCGATGATCAACGACTATGATCCAATACTGCTGCCCGTCCGAGCTAATTGCGATTGCCTCTCCGTTCGAAAACAAAGAAGAAGCCGAAGACGTAGACGAAGAAGCTCACAGGGATTATAAAAAATATTCCCGATATATACACGTCGGATCATCGACGTCTCGACTTATATAACCTCCCAAAGAATGCAGGTTATGCATTGACGTACAGCAGCTTCGAGCACAGAAATGCTATATATATATATGTATATATATACAGCGGAGGCGGTAGGAGGCAAGGGGCGCAGGCGGAGGAAAATCCAAGTAATTAACAACTTTTTGAAGCCGGAGGATAATCTCTGGACGGATTCCCTTCGTTTGCCCGAGAAAGAGTTTTCACCGTGCCGCGCTAAGCCGTGACCATTTGCCTGTCGAGCCTCGACGGTCCTTCACGTCCTTCGTACTCTTCCTCCTCCTCCTCCTTTCTCCGATTTTATCTCTTTCTCTCTCTCTCTTTCTCTTCTCTCCTATGTACACGTCGGTCCTCGAGTCGTGTCTCGCTCTCTCGCGGGGGCTTCGTGACTGCGCGCGCTTCGCTGTTTATAATTAAACTTTTTCCTCCGGCACACGGGGCTGCGTTTTCTCTCTCTCTCTCTCTCTCTCTCCTGCTTTCTCTCTGCTCGGTCTTGTACGTTTGCCGGGTCCTTAGTGATTCTAATTGTCGACAAGCTGCTGCCCTTCCGGGCGCTGCGCGACTTTCTCTCGTTCTCCCGAGCTTTTTATCTCTCTGTCGCGCGCTACTGGCGCTTTGCGCTCGCTCTCGCTCCTGGAGAGATTAGAGGACTTTTTCTGTAGTTGGGAAAAATCGAGGACTCGGCTACGATGAGAGAACGAGAGATGGAGGGATGGGGGGGGGGGGGGGGGCGGGGGGCGAAGTTAAGGAATCGATTTTATTTGCGTACGCAATGGGTGAGGCTGTTTTCTTTTGTGTTTTGTTTCTTTTTTAAGACGAGCTTTGTTTTAAGTGCACTCTGAATGGGAAAGGCGCTGTATTTTGTTTGATGTCGTGCAAGTTAGTTGAAATATCGTTGTAATGATCAATACTTTTAAAAGATTGATGTTTTAAGTTATGACTGTAAAATACATTTTGTATACAAATTTAAAAGCACGTTGTAAATTTAAATTACTAATATTGCCCTTCTATTTTTATACTAAAATTGATGTTATATAAATGCGATCGAATCAGAATTTAATTGTAATTAAACGTGTTTTGTGCGTCAACCGTGTACATGGGGCAGCACCTCGAAAAATTAAAAAAATGGTCATATTTAGGCTATTTTTACGTATTCACCAATCACCAGAAACAAATTTATTTTCTTTATAAGAGATAATAAGACATTATAGTTCGATTCCAGTATCTCTTTTTAATCTTATCTCTTACCTCTTTTTACCTCTTATATTATGAGTTTACCTTCAAATGACTTTCTATATACCTAATTTACCTCATTCTATGATAAATTTTGAGATATTTTCATGATTTTTTTAGTTTTCAATCAGAACAGGGTATTTTAAATTTTCGAAAAATTAAGGCATATTCTTTATAATATTTTTGAAAAAATAACATCTTGAACGATTTTTAAAATCTAATATATTGGAAATGAAAAACGATAAAATTCTAAAAATGACAAAATTTGACATAAATCATGGTTTTTGACATGTGTCTGAAAGTATTTTTTAGTTATTTTAGACATAAAATGGATGTTTTTTCCAGAGTTTTTGCGGTTTTAATGTTTCATCGGCCGATTTGACTTGTAATGTCCCATTGATTGGTAGATGTAATACATTCTTTTATAATACATAAATATTTTCACGCTAATTTTTCGTAATTTATATTTATAATAAATAATAATTTGTTTTATGAAAAAATAAGAGCTGCTCGTCCATTTATTACATTTTTTTAATCTTTAGGGTCTCAAAAGTGTCTAAGAGAGGTTTTGAGAAAAAAATTTGAAACATTCTTCTATGAACCTTTTTGTGCAGAAACCTTAGCGCTAGAAATCGGATACTCTTCCAAATAATGATGGTCTTTCAAAATAAAAGAAAGAAAAAATTCATAACATGTTTCTTTTTTCTTTAGGGTTGCAAAGAAAAGTAAGAAATGATTTCAACAGAAATTCGAAAACTTCTTTGTGCTACAAAAGGCTTCATGCAGACGAATTAGTATTTGAAATTGCCTTTTTCTCAAAACTACTTTTTTAAAACATTGCGGATCTAGGTAACTCCGTCATTTTTTAACATTGATGACTAACAAATTTGATGAGAACTTTGTAGTAATATAATTTCTATACAACCTGTAGTATACTTTACAATAAAAAAAAACAATTCAGTTGAAGTACATTTCTCAAAACCGCACTTTTTTATCTAATCCTCCTGGCCTATTATTAAAATAGTGTATGTGCAAAATGTTAGTTTTCAGAGATGTATCAAAACTGACTGTTTTTCATGAATAGGGATGCTGCAATTAGTTTCTTTAATAAAAGATCGATGTAATTTTGTATGTATATAAGTTTAATTTAAAAATTTTAAATAAATGGTTACGTTTTAATAGTTTGAAAATTTTAGAATTATTACATATAGAAACTACTACTATAGCTTCTTTGTATTGTTATTTATCTCATATAATTATTGTATCTGCACGAAGCGGATTATTACGGCAGGAGAAAAATAAATCATGAATCATAATCCACATTTGATGAACTTTATTCTCATACGCGAAATAATAGTATAAACGACCGATTTTTGACGTATTAACACAACGACAGTTCCAAGACTTACACGCCAATGTTACAAATAGTCGAACATCATTTGACAGCCTATATTCGATTGTCTTTTAATATATTCTATATGATTTTATAAATATTCATATAGTACAATTTACGCGTATAAATACTTTTATAATTATAAGAAAAGGGTTGTTTATTTTACAAATATATACTTTACCAATCCGTAAAAATTGTTACATAATGTTTGGTATTATTGTACAGAATTGAATAATGATTAATTGATAACCTAAAATAAAAAATGCTACATATGTTGTAATATACGATTCATATGGTAAAAGTGCGATCAGAAGTCAAAATTTTGAAAAATAATCAATTACTTTCAATATTTATGCACTTAAATGATTTGATTAAAACGGTATGGCATAATTTCAAAAACAAGATTTTAGTCATACGGAAGAGAAGAGCTAATACCAATATGTACATTTATAATTTTGTACTGTGAATAGTATAATTAGACTAGGTCATTATATATTATTTTATTCCCGAATCAACCGTAATAACCATTTTATTGACCTGAAAAGTGGGACAAAAGTAGCATATGAGTCCCGCAAATGCTTTCCCTCTTTTTACAGTTTTGCGGGAAAAAAGTTAAACAAATTTTCCCCCAAAAGAATGTTTTTTTTTATTTCCCGTAAATGCTTTCTCTCTTTTTTTTTTTTTTTCTAATTTTGAGCTATTTCTTTCTCTATCCGAGGGTCTTACTCTTCAAATCAATACAGTGGCCACTGTTAAGTCGGAAATAAAGTTCTATATGCAACACGGGAATAAAATCGACTTTATTCCCTTGTTACATAATGTACTATTTTACTAAGCTTGCTTTTAATTATTTTCATAAATCGCAACGAAATTCGTCACAAGACAATCGAAGGTTCCTATAATGCAATCCCTAAACAAAGCCATAATCTTGAACCACACATGATACCAACCATTGTTTACCGCACATTTATCGAATGTTATCGTATGATTATGGATAACATACATACATCAGAGTCGCAGCACTTTGCGGGGCGGGGCGCGAGAACTTGCTGACACCCAATTACGCAGTGTCAATACTGGCGCGCGCGGTCACTGCCAATTGTCGGCAAAAGCTTCCACGCGCGTATTTTCGGATAATCATTGTGACTCCCGTATTTGCGGAAAATATTGACCCAGAATTGTCATAACGCGAGCGCGCGCGCGTCCCCGGCCAATTTCATATTTCTCGCGCGCGATAAACCCGTCCACTTCGCTCTTCGTTTGCAGAAGGCTTAAGCCCCGCGAAAGGTCAATGAATCGTCATCCTGAGATATGTCGAAATCTACTTGAGTAATTTTTTTTCCTAGATCGATGTTTAGCCGCGCGTATTATTCAAGTGGCGATGGTTGCATTACACTTGATTAAATATTTTTGTTTGCAATGATAATAAGAAGAATTATTTCTTGTCATTGTTATAATATATGATATATTTACGTTTCTTTAAAACAACCGCTGAAATTAAGATTGTCTCTTTCTATTCAATATTTACTTCATTATATGTATTTGTTGTATTGGCTGTTTATTAAGTACAATGATAAGGTATGTATACAATTATCGCATCTAAAAATACTGTTTATTGAAATTAGAAATGAGTTCATTCGTATAAAGTTTAAATTTCATATGAATATATTATAGTTAGAGGCAAATTATAAAAAAATTAATATAAGTAAACTCAAGTGGTTATAATATTATAATTCAACTTTGACAAATTACAGTTGGCGTTTTCGAGCTAACAATGTGTGCACTTCAAGCTAACAATACACAGACAACATACCAGCTCCCACAAATCCATAGCGCTGTTATAGTTTAGAATAGCAGTATCAGGTTTGTCAAATAAGATATACCCGCGACTTTACTTGCATTATCAAATACCTGATAGTTTTAAGTGCTTATTCAAAGTATTTCAGCCTAGCTGTGCATTGCAAGGATTGTTTCATCACTCCCCTCTAGTTAATGTTTTTTAATGTATACTTAATACATATGACAGCATAGTAGAATTAAATATTGATATGAACAACATTTTTATCAAAATTGGAGAATGAAGCCCGATTCAACTATGATCAATTACCATTTCATGGGCAATACCCTGGATTTCCATCTGTAGCGTTTTGCTTGATTTTAGAGTCCATGTGTGATATAGTTTTCTCCGCATCTATATATGTCATATTGTTGATTGCTTTCTAAATGTCAAATCCTAAACTCAACGTGAACACGTTGCGCACTGTAAAACTTAGCCTCTACTTAAGGCGATGTTGAACCCACCCGTCACCGGCAATTATGAGGACCCGCTATTTTCATTTAATTTACAATTTTTAGTAAATATCTCTATGAAACGTTGTTCTTTCAATAAAAAACAACAACACTCCAGAGAGATATTTTCTCAAAAATGAAAATTAAATGAGAAACGTGGTTCCCCGTATTTACCAGTAATATAGGGGGTTTAACATCACCTTAATAAAAACTGGAATTTGGGACCTTTTAAGTTTACTCATTTCACTAGTTCATCGCAATCTTACACCAAGCACATAATAAAACAAAAATTAAACTGAATTCCAAAGTCAATCATAATACATTATGCACAATGACAATAACTCGAAGTGCCCATGACCAATTCCACACTCGACATTAATCTCTCCGCCGAGGTTTTACACGCGTCGAGCGCGCCCGCCCGCGCGTCACGCATCGTAATGATATCGCTTTATACACTCGGCGCGAAATTTCGTCGTCGTCGTTGCTCGCAATAACCATATAACCAAGGAGCGCGCGGAGCTACTGCTCCTGCACACACCGAGCAATACTCGAAGAACAATACGCGAGCGGGAGACGAGAGTAGCGCGGGGGAGAACGCGGAGCGTATAGCTGGCTCGTTGCGCGTTATAAGGTAGCGATTCCGAGGCAGAGCGAGTGTGGCGCGCGCGTCTAGATACCTAATTAACAGCTAGTCGACAATGGAAGAACCATCCGTCGTTGTTTGTGAATCATATCGCCTCGCGCTCTCTGAATTCTCCCCCTTCGAGTGTAAGTCGTATAGTCGTCGACGTCGTAGTCGGCCGTCCCTCTTGAACGCGTGTACGCGCGTTACGCGTGTATCGGGGTAAAAGGCAGAGTAAGATCCGGTGGATGGAGAGCCGCGCATTTCGATGATGAGATGTGGAATGAATTTGGTGTTTGGGATCCGAGGGGTGCTGTATTTTACTGCACGCTTGTTCATTTGCCGGATTAAATTTATAGTGGTTTTAAAATATCTAGATGTGTAGTGCATTATTAATTTCCTCGTGTCTGCTATATTATTAGGACGAATAAAATTATAAAACTACTGGATGAATCATAAAATAGCTTGTTTACTTAGAAGCTATTCAAACTTTATAATAATCGGTTTAGTAAACAAACTAATAGTGTCTCTTTATTGTAATATGTCTCTAATAATAATAACATGAAAATGTACAGATGTGCTAAGAAAGAATAAAAGAATTTTAGAACTCAATGATTACATGAGATAGAAGAGATTCTATAATTCAACTCCAAATCCCAATTCATCCCTTAAAGAGTTGATTAAGGTAAAATTTTAAATTAAGTTTTTAGGCATTTGCGTGGTGGTAATTTTTGTAAACAGAAACCAAGTTGATGTCTTGTTGAGCCTTAGAATTTTTAAGGAACCGGTAATAACTAAATCTGAACCTCTCTTCTCTCTTTACTCTGTTTATGGCCGGATTACAATAAACCGTTCTTAATGGATGTTTTCATCTCGGTTTACAGTATGGAAGAAACATGTACAGAAAGAATTTGTCGATAAAATTTACTGTGAAAATCGCTGTATATGTGGAACAGTTTAAATTAACGCTATACATCATAATTTTTAACGCTAAGTATGGTTTCAAAATAAATTTTACGAATTGTGAAAATTTTCACCGTTTATCTAAGTTATTTTTCTCGTGAGGTCAGGATGTCTGACGCTTACTTTGATTTTCTGGATAATTCTTACCAGAAAATTATTCTACGTCAATTTTACATTTCAAGATCTAGGGGTTTGGGCTGGACATTGATGATTTAGTCAGTCAGTCAAGGAATTCGTGTTTATGTAGAGATAATTTATATTCGTAGAATATTTTTGTATTTCTTTCATTCTAAATTCAGCACCATTTCCACATATTTCATATATTCAGCAAAAATATAACATTTCATAAAACTTGCCCCACCATTCTATCATTTTCCATCCATACCTCTTTCTTCCACAAAATATACACAGCCATTACTTTCCATCAACATACCCACGCACCCACAACACGCGCTAAAAACATTTAATCGAATTCGTACTTGACGGCCAGCTGCTGCAAGTCGTCCAGCATACGTATACGGGGGCGTGTGTAAGCTATGTCCTTTCACCTGCAAGGTGTATACGTACGTACGTACGTACGCGGCAGCGGCAGCAGCATTCGGCCGGCCGAGCGCAGCGCAGGCGAAACTTTTGCGTTAAGCTGCGGTCGAGGCTCGCGGGGGCGAAACGTTGCGGGTGGCGGTATCTGCAATCCAGAATGGAATCTGTCGGCTCCAGACATTATTTAGCCTCGCTTTCCTCCTCCTTTCCCCAAAAATCCTGCGCTCTACTGCCTGGAAGGTTAGACGTTGCTCGGACGTGGACGTGGACGTGGACGTGGACGTGGACGTGGACGGGTGAGGTGTGTGTGTGTGTGTGTGTGTGTGTGTGTGTGTGTGTGTGTGTGTGTGTGTGTGTGTGTGTGAGTGTGTATATATAGAGCAGTCGAAACTTTTAACGCGACGTATTTCAAAATGCTTGGTTAAAAGCGGAGTGAGTGAGAGAGAGAGAGAGAAAGAGAGAGAGAGCGAGAGAGAGAGGGAGAGAGAGAGAGAGAGAGAATGTGTGCGCGAGTATTTGACCGATTAATTAAAAATAGAGGGAGTTTAAATTAGAAATTTTGTCGCGGGTAGAGCGACGCGAGATTGATCGGTTTTCCCGCGCGCGCTGCAAAGTTTTCTTTTGTCGGGCTGCGCTGTTGCTGCGATAACGTTTTCAATAATATAGAGGGAACGGAGACGCGAGGAGAAAAGGAATTTATTTTAGATGAATGACTGATTCGTGGGAATCGAGTTGTATTTTAGTATTTTTCGTTGTAGGAGTGTACATTTTACAATAGTGCATTGATTATTTGATGTAAAATTTAGTAATATATATTTCTGTGGTGAACCGGAAAAAGAACTTAAGTACATTTTATGATATTCAAGTTTGAATTTTTAAACTGCCATTTAAACTCATGCAAAAGAAAAGCATAGATTATGAAAAAAGGGAACAAGTAGATGAACGTTTGCAACTTTTGACTTTTTTATATGAGAACATACCATGCACAGATACCAAAATCACTAAAAAGTTATTTTTCCAACAAAGTGGTCTTAAGTCGTTTTTCCGGTTCACCACAGATTCAATCTCTTAGTATTAGCTTTATTAGCTTAGTATAAATTTCCAGTTTCTTGTAATTAAATTCACTTGCTAATGCTTTTTCAGATCAATAATCATAATTTTTAAATTTATTTGCATGTCATTTTATTCATTCGTTGTGTGTATAATACAAAGTATATAAATTTTTACATTTATAACTTTATACTTAATTCAAAATAAATATCCTATAATATAAAATGAATTTTAAAATAGTCATTGTATGTCTAATCACGTTCACAATCAGAAAATTGTTAAGTTATGATACTAGACAACAAAGTATACGCAGAGTAATAAAACTGAAAAATGTACAGCAATACAAACACTACAAACAGTGAACCAAACTCAGAAGGACAATTCAAGTTTAAGCTAATTATTAAAATAGAGAAAGTATGTTGCATGCAATTGAAAAGTTCGTATATAATTGTGTATTAGATATTAATTATTTTTTTTTTATTAATTATAAGCACACACAGTATTGACTCTCAGAAGCGATGATAGAATAACACGCGAGTTACAACGTAAATAAACAACAATTTTCCACAATTGACTATTCACACTTTACACAAAACTTTGCCCTCAAAATATATTCAAAATTACCTACTCTCTTCCTCCACATAATACACTCGCCTCTCGCGCCAGAACCCATCCTCCCAATAAAAGAATGAAAAAAGAAGAAATCTTACACATCCCGATCACGTAGCCGCGCAATATTAGCCTTTTGCACATACCGAGAGAGCGAGTGAGCAAGCCCGCGCTCTACATATCGGTTCTTTGTGCAAGAAAGGACTTTGCAAACAGGATTTAAGGTTATTTCGCGGGAATAAGAATGGGCCACGCGGACTTGCTCGCCTCTCTTTGCATTCGCAATTGTGTTCCGCACCTACGCGGGGGGTAGCTCCGAAGATATTCGTGACCTCACGCTCTGGCGCCTTCGCGAACCGGGCAAATAGAGAGAACAAAATTTGCGCGTGCGAGCGGATGTGTAAGATGTTCTATTCTGAGTTATTTCGGGGAGGCGGTGTAAATTAAATGACGGAAATATCGAGTTGTATGTAATAAATAAAAATGTAGGGAATGGAACGTGTTTTATTGCTTTTTTAAACCAGAAACTAGAATGGATGTGAACATTCAATCTAATAATTTTAATAATTAAATCAGAAATGTTATATATTTTATATTATTATGTATTTTTGAGGTTACATAATTTAAGATGAATGTGTCCATATATAATTTGCAAAATGACACACTTTTAAAAATGAAACATAGATTCTACGATTCCATCTCCAAATAATATTATTTTCAAAACTTTTAGTACATTTTTGCGATAACTCTCGATCATTTTCACTGCTCTTAAATATTGCATTTGACTTGTCCGGACACATTGTTTTAACATATCCGCATTGGTCGTAAAATAATTACCGGCATAACTGCGGAGTTTCCGGTGAAAAATGTTTCAGCTCCTGCGCGTATCTTGAAATTTACTGCGTTATAAATCGAAGATGCGGTCTCTCTGGCGCCCACGGTATTGTCTTTCTACAACCTACGCTGTGTCACCCGTTCGATGATATTTTTCGAAAATGTTTTTCTCGTATTACAAACATACTCTTAAATTTTTACTTGAAATTTATATCGAAGATGGATCTGTATAAATCAATATAAATGAATCTGGTTTTTATTCAAGTTAAGCAAACTGCACTTTTTTACAAATAAAATGAAAAAAATTGTCTTTAAATTGTAGATTGATTATATATGTATTATTAATAGAATTTTGTGTATCAGAAAGTGAAGAAGGCAGTTTCTACCTGTATGTGAGTTTATATGCGAAACATGCTACGCGCACACGCACAAGCTCAGTTTTTTATGAATGTACTAAAAAATCAATACACGTAGATGCTTAATATATGACTTAATTCATCGAAAAAAATGCGCAATTTAAATCAACCAAAATTGCATTGAAAAATTCACAAATCAAAGTTTAAACAGCTCCTTATATTTGTAACTCTCATGTTCATTTTGTAGGTAGTGTTGGTACATAGCAATAAAATCTATTAGTAAAAAAGATAGATCACAATAAGAGAGTGTATACGAGTGTGCGTGTGTGCGGCGAAAAAGCCTTACGCGTAAGCAATTATAATTTTATTCCGGTGAATATGGAAATGTATACAGACCAAAAAGCGTAGCACTTAAATAATAGATTTAATCCAATTCCAATTTATAACGTATATTTGTGTTAACATATTTTTTACTGATATTACCAGACTACTTCGACAATTCAAATTAGTGGTACGCAAATACTTTTAGAACATGTAACATAAGACGTAACACTTATCTCTTTATTCGAATATCACATATCTACGTATGCATATCTACTAGTAATCGCCAGTTCTCCTTCAAAGGGTTACTTTTCCTACTTCGTCCATTATCTCAACTGAATTTCTTCGAATAACAACGCAACACCGTTTCCGCATTACCGAAAGCCACATTCCAAGGCAACCTCGGCTGCACCCCCCCCTCAAGCCGTCCAGCCCCATCACGAAAACCCTTAAATATCGAAATTTCGCGGTCAAGCCGCCTCCTCCTCCCTCTTACCTCGCAAGAAACACCGCGCGGGGTCCACCCCTGCAACAAACTTGAGAAATTTCTCCGTCTCAACTTACCAGCTACCCCCGGTACCCTCTTACGCATATGCCGGCGCGTGGTCCGGTGGCCCCAGTCCAGTCGCCACCAGCAGCTTGAACTTTGATATTTCGTAATTCCATTGCTCGCAATTAGGGGAGGGACGAGCTCCCCCCGCGGTAATTACCATAACCATTAGCGAGGCGCGCTCTCTCTCTCTCTCGCGAGCTACCGGACGACGAGGCCAAGGAGAGAAACTGTCCCGGACAGCGCGAGCGTGTGCGCAGAGCAGAGCGGAGGCGCATAAATAGTCGCGGTCGCGCTGACCACCGACCGCGTAACAACTCTCCCGGAGCTGCGCCGGCAACGAACTGGACACACAATCAGGGAAGTTCCTTGAGGTATGCGACCGCGGCGAATTTCTTAGGGCGCTCGAATTAAACTCGCCGACGGACGACACGTAGGCCGGGCGTCACGCTGGTCTGGATGCTCGATGCTCGCCGCCGCTGGAGAAGAAGAAGACGGCGCGACGTGTGCGGGAGCCGGATATCGGACCGTCTCGCGGTCGGCACGGCCTGACAAGGATCGTTGAGTGCGAGAGAGTGGCGTTTTGCATTGTGGAGAATGGACGTGTGTGTGTGTCTTTGGGATTCTTAATTGGGGTGCGGGGAATTGATGGTATGCGCGGGAGTTGGAAATACTTGGAGTGGATCGGGAAAGGCACGTCTGGATGTTGCGGAGATTTTTTAGCTTGAATTTAGAAAACGCTTTTGTAGGGTGTATATACTCTTCTGCGATGATTAAAGCGCGTGAGAAGGAAAAAGACTATAAAATAAATTAGACATCCTTTAGCAAAGATATATTTTTATTATAATTTTAAACTTTATTGTCGATATAATAAGTATACTATTTTGAGAATTTTATTTTATGGCCATTTTTAATAGCGATCTCTAATATCGAATTCTGAAATATGTTTTTTGATGCATAGGTAACTATAATAAAAGTTAAAGTAGCTTTGTAGGCATTTTAGGAAACTTTTCAAACAAGAAGATAAAAGTAAATGGAAAAAGCGTTAATTTGGGACTTAATACTTATATAAATTTTACTTGCCCAATAAGTTTCGCCCTAATATTTAATTAACAATAACTTTCAGATATATTAATACAAAATAAGTCTTATATTAAAGTTTGTTTCAACTATATTACTATAATATAAAGAAATAAAGATTATCATATTACATAAGGTTTAAGCACCACTTTCCATAGCTTACAATATTGTAACTATAAAACGTAAAGATGAACTGCTGTCTTTCTTCATATTTTCATATCAGAAAATATTTCTTACAGTTTTAACAGGATTTAGGTATAATATAAACGCGTGGTACGTCTAACTCGTAAACGAAAATATTGAAGTATTTCTAAAAAGAATTAAAGTGAAGATACAAAGCTTTTAATCGAAAAGTTTGTAATTATATACTAACATTAATATTGTTTATACGAGTATTATTCACTCACATTTTAAAGTGTAATAATAACACTGAGTTACTTAATTGACAATCATTCCTACCCTTATCAAACCATTGTCCCAAACATCATCATTAAACCTATTCCACACTACCAATAAATACTTTTATCTCCGACCCTACACAACCATAAACGTTCAAAATCGAATCTCAAAGGCCATAGCTCCGATCCGAACGACACGCTAGACGAACATCAATCGACTCCACCGGCACCAGCAACACCAGCAGCAGCGATTTAATCTCCATCCATCGTATAATATTATTGCCTCCCGCGTGCACAGAGATCCGAGCTAATCTACGCAGCTCCTCTCCTAACTGGAAACGATCCGACAAGTAGCTATTTACGCGCTGCCTCTCTCTCTATGCTGTTCTATATAAACCTCGCTCCTCTCCTCGTCCTCCATCGCCCCCGCGTAACCGTCCTCGGCGATACCCGATCTTTTGGCGCGGAGCTTGCTCCCGCCATCGGCGCATCTTAAACGGTCCGGTCTAATACCACGCGGGAGGCTAATTTCGCGCGTGGAAAAATGAGAGGAAAAAGAAGGCGGAGACGCGGCGTCGCGGGAGATAAGGCGGTACGGAGATACTTGGAGACGCTTTATTGTCTTTGAGAAAGGTGAGTCGTCGGGGGGTGGGAGGGAGCTTTCTTTTCATTAAGACGATATCCATGCTCGGCTTACAAACGACACGTTAATCGCTTATTTATATTCATAAAATTCTTGAAGGAATCTTTCGGCGACGGGGGTGCGGCGTGGAGGGAGTGAGAGAGGGCCGCGCTTTTCGAGTGCTTGGCGTAGAGGAATTTTAAGGTGATTATGTTAAGTGGGCTTGTATTTCGGATCTTTATGGTATTTAAAATCGGATTTATTGCCGAGGGTTGTCTTCGATTAGAGTGTACTTTATATTGTAATGAGATATTTTTTCACTATTGATTTTGGGTTTATTATAGTAATTACATACGTATGTCAATATTATGCTTGACTTATTATTACGGATTATTATACAATGTTAATATTTCATAAGAATTCCATAAGCATGCAATAGATCCTTGCTAATTAAGGGTAAAGAGAAGGACAATTTTTCCGTCTTATGTATAAGTTGTAGATTTATAGAGTTGTTATATGTTTTATTGAATTAACTTAACATGAGACACAATCACTTAAAGAATTAGATTATTTTTACTATATTCTGAATTTTGTTAACAGCAAAAACACTTTCTTCTAGTTTCAGTGCTATTTTAAAAAAATTATTTCATTAAAATTAATTTCAACTTATTCACTTATTAATTTGATAAATTTTTGTCTTATATGAATAATTTTAAAGTAAACAGGCTAAGTGCTGGTCAGACTATTAAAAGAAATTCTAATTTATACCTTCCCATATTTTCCAAATTTTAAAGGATTCCGAATTAGAAAGGTTTCACTGATATATAATTTTAGCTGCATCATTTTAATAACGTATTCACATCCTCGTAATAAATCAGACAAATACAATGCGAATGATTTAAAAAGATTACATGCACACGAAGGCACTTTCCGCTGCAATTCCACCGTACAGAATTTTCGCTGCTCGACGCGATTCCTCAGTCTCCCGGCACGAGCGTAGGTGTATCTCTGTATCTCTATATATATATATATATATATACACGCGGAAGACGTCGCAATATCCGGGCTCGCGCGGCAGTGGCGTCATCCGCGAGAGAAGTACTCAAAGAGATATCTGCGAAACAAGTTTCCCCGGCAATTTTCCTCTCTCCCGAGAGAACGTCGCCCGGGTCGCGTACTTTCTCCGTCTCCCCGACTGCTGCTGCTGTCTTTCTTGACGATCGCGTGCGTGTAGGAGACGCGAAAGTGAGGGTAGTTTCGTTAGGGATTCGAGCCGAAGAAATAGAGATGGGTAAGGAGACAAAGGTGCACGGGAGAAGAGAAGCGAGGAAAATGTTGGGAGAGAAAGGGAAGAGAAATGAAGACGGTTTTAGAATGAATGTTTGAGCTGGGTAATATTTATTTTGGATATGTAACATTTTTTGTAACAAGAAATATTTATTGTACATATTGATTAGATATGCCAATTACTGTGTCCCTTAGTGACTTATAAAAATACAACAGCAAAAATAATTTTCTTTTGTACTTTTAGTTTTATAAGAACTTTATTGTGTTTTGATATTAGCTATATCAATATGATTTTTGATACATTTCATGTTTAAAAAGAACTTTCAATAATTATCGAAATAGAAAATAAGTTCTGAAGACAGATACTAAAGGATTGGCCAAGCTATAAAGATCAGTTATTATATACCATTTATAAAAACAATTATGTCTTCTTTGCTTTTCTTCTACTTTGCTTAGGTAAATCAGCTTAATTTTCACTAGATTAGCAAATTTGTTCGTTAGCCCAGCTTTAATAAGCAAGTTTTTTAATAATAACAATATAATAATTTGATTTAAATAATATTACATGAAGTAGATTTAGAAGTTGAAATATTGAACATAAAGTTAATAAAGTGTAAAACGGGATGTAATAAGCAATTTCAAATTACTTCATCATTTAGACGCTAGATGGACACGAGTTTTCCATTTCCACTAGCAATTTATCATTCTAAATTCTATAGATATACCGTTGTCGATTTAGCACCTTTGCGTTAAAGACAGGTCTTTTCCATAGTCTTTCTGACGAGTCTACCAAACTGGGATGAAACGCATTTTTATAATTTTGATACATTTACCTTTTCTTTTTAAACTTTATATCGTCTTAAAAAAATTTTTTCGAATAACGAATTGTCTTGCCTTTATGGCTTCATTTTCCATTTTATCCCGGAAAGTATTAAGTTGTCCGTCAATAATACGGAATACGTTCTACACGGGAATAAATAAGAAATTTCAAATTCATTGTGAATTTTACCTAGCTCCTGCAGGTGGATAGAGTCATAATTTTAGATTTGAAGTGTAAGACGAGTGTGTGAATACATGCACCAACCTTTCCCGTGCGAAAGTAAGGTTAGGATTTAGCAAAATACATGTTGCATAGAGAAAAGTAATTGACGTGACGAGAAAAGACGAATCTGAATACTATGTGCGTTATACAAACGTAAAATCTATTTCGATTAATAGAAAAAATAATTTTAAAAAATACAATAAAATTTTTTTTAAAATACTTGAAAAATATAATTAATATATCAATGTGAGCAGGTATTGCTTATTGATAACCTAATTATAGAAAAATAGTAGCATTCACACATAGTTTAAATTTCCATTGATACCTTAGAAGATTATCTTATTTTAAGAAAATATTGTTTCCTCGTATTCGCCCAGAGTATGACCGGTGGCGCCCTCCAAAAGTTGGAAACTCGGGTAGTATATTCAACATATATATATCGTGTATATAGTAATGCTTTACGGTTACACCTCTATTTCCATTTTCTGCCATCTCGTGCGCTGCGATCGTTTCTTTTATCCCCTCCAAGCAGATGCTCATAGCGAATAAGGGACCATTCAGATAATGATGTTTCGGGCATCCTGGAGATTTTTACAGTAGCGAAGTAATAGCCTATTTTAAGTTAACAATATCCAGACTCAACAAACATAAATTAATATGAAATATTTTTTTTATAGTTCGTAACGTACATACTTATCTCATATATTTTCACCGATATTTATAGACTCTTAGATACTGTTTGAAATTTTTGGGGGGAAAGTAAAGTTGAACTACAGTAAAGTTGAATGCATTGAATATTTTTTTAATAATAGCTTTGTACAACTCGGCAAAAATAATATTTTTCACCACACTGCGCGTAAAGTGCTGACTGTACGCCCTCTCAGCAGGCCGTACAGTACCCCATGGACTGCCTAGGGAATAAAGTGACTTGCGCATGCGCGATGCGTCTTTTTCCGCTCTCGACTGCGTCTCGAGCGGTAAAACAGCGCGTCGCGCGTACACAAGTCACTTTACTTCTAGGCAGAGCATGGGGTACTGTACGGCCTGCTGAGATGCGTACAGTCATTTCTTTACGGGGGTGTGGTGAAAAGTAGTATACGCACCTCTGGAGTACAGTAGGCAAGCATGCACTGTGTGAAATGCCGACCTCGCTTCGCTCGGTCGGCAACGTCACACAGTGCGTACATTGCCCACTTTACTCCCTTGATGCATAATGTACTATTAAAAACACATTGGATTAAAAGTTCTAACCAAAGCTAAAACATATTTTTGAAATATAATTTTTGCAGAATTTTACAATGATTTCATTCAACGATATTCAATGTGTACAACTCCACCCCTGTACAACATAGCCGCGCTCTTATCTATCTAAGGATACATCTAATTGTTACGGAGGCATGTAGTGTACATTTTTACAAAATAATGTTATATAAATATTTCTTTATTTAAATTGTTACGAATTTTTGTAGAACAAATATTGATTAGAATATAATCGAATTTCGATAATAGTTCGTTCTTTGGAGGTGTATTGCATACATGAAAAGCGTTGTGAAGCTGTCTTTTTATACTTGAGTATTGTTTCTTACCTTCTTGTAATCACATCACAAGAGTAAAACAATTCATTCCTTGAAATCACATCACAAGAGTTAAACAATTCATTCCTAATATACAGTCAAATAAAGTAGCATAAATGAAAGTAAACACGAAGTGAAATAATTGTATTTTCTCTTGCCATAATATTCTGCAACGTGCGGAACAGTAATGGAGGTGCGCATTAATTGAGGAAACCACATAAGTAGTATCTGATAATATTTCTTTAGTTAATGATATAAATGTACAACGTTTCATATATTTTAAATTTAGAAATTTTTTTCAAATATTTACTGATAATAAGATTATCAGCATCATAAAAAGATAATCAGACACACCCGATAGTAAATTTCTCACAAATTCTTAAAATTTCAAATGCCAAAGCAGCCAAATACAAATTTTAGTAGAAAGCCAAATCTCCAAAAACACAATCAACGGCATTCCTAAAAAAAACAAATAAAATAGATAATCGCAAGGATACAGCGTAACGAGGCGCAATACAAAAACGAGATCGCGCAGAGCCAGAGATAAGAGAAAATAAGCTGGGCCGTCGTCATCCGCATTGCGCTATACTCCAGCACAAGTAAAGGAGGTGGGGGGAAGGGACGGAGGGGTAAGTAACACGAGGGTAGAAAATAAGGCGCCTCTCCGCGAAAGATGACCCAGCAGTAGGCAGTAGCTCCACTACTCTGCTCCGGCTATAATTTCATTAGCCGGGAAGAGAGAAGCGCGCGAGACAAATGAGCGAGCATTTCGAGACGCGCCGGCTGGCCGGACGATTTTGTTTGTGCGTCGGACGGACGGACGGACTCCGATCCGCGCGTATATACAGACGGACGCAAGGAGTCTCGTATATTCTCTGGAGGCGTCGCCGTATCGTAATATAATCTTGGCTGGCGCTCGCGGGTGATTCTGTCTTAAGTGCCTGATTAGAGGGAATTAATTTTTCGATGGCTCTGAGCCAGTCTTCTTGGGTTTCTTCGGATGCGTGTGCGCGTGGCTTGACAAATCGCATGACAGTTTGGGCGCGCGAGCGGGTTTATTGCTCGTTGATGCGTCGGGGGAGTGAGTTTGGGCGTTGTTGAATACACTTTTGGCAACTTATGTTTTGTTCGGATATTGCGTTTTAGGGTAATAATGCGCGAACGATGTAGAAAGTTTTAATTTGTATTCGCAAGTAGTAATATTGCTGTGATGTCAGGCATACCTTTATTTTCTGTAATTTTTTTCTTATATTTGTTTATAAGTACTCGAAAGTCTTTTTGGAATATTGTATCTAGTAAATATTAATTATTGATATATTAGTTAAATACAAGAATATTATTTTAAATATAAAGAAAGTTGCCTTGATCTTGATGAACGGTTATTTTGGGTACCCTTGCAGTCTGTTTGCAGGCGTAATTACCGGAAGACGGCAGCGTCGCAAGAAAAACATTAATATCAAACGACCGAAGTAGTCGACAGGAGTGCAAATACGAGATACTAATGGCTCGCTTAACTTTCGCTGAGCGAGAAGATCGAGACCGATGTTGATACAGCAGGAAACGTCATACCTTGTTAATAAAAACTGTTATGCTTATACTTGCAATGATATTCTTCACACTTAAGACACTTAATCATTTTCGTAGCAAACATTTTATAAATATTTTCTTTAAAAATATTGTAATAATTATTATTTCCTGGAAATTATATTAATTCGAGACCTTTCTTAGGCATAATGATTAGAAAATATCGATCTTACGCTTTATGTTTAGAAACATTGTAAATATATCCCCAGGATAATTTCTCCTTATAGGTTATTTTGTCATGTTTGATACTGCAAGATTATTATAATACGACTTAAAATCTCACGTTTAATATCGTAAAAATAATAATCTTATGCACATAGAGATATTATTGCTACGACAGCAAAACATTTCGGTCAGACAGTGTTAGTTGGTACAGCTAATACTTAATCTAGAAGTACGAAAATGTTTGCTACTATTGCAAACAAATTACGCTGCTGTATCAATGAATTAAGTAAACTATTTCGTCGTTTCCAGCAATATTTTTAGCTATTTTTTTTTTTTTTTTTTAAATGGCATTTCGAACTCGAAAGTTCATCGCCTCATCTACGCAAGCCTTCCATGTTTCCCTATTTTGTGCCAACCCCATCCATTTCGCGCCTTCCCGCCCAATTTCAGTTATGTCTGATTTTACGTTATCCTCCCATCTGCGTCTAGGTCTACCAAGAGGCCGAGTTGCTTTCGGTTTTCCTTTCATTATGCGCGCTGCTGTACGATCATCGCCCATTCTTGCCACGTGCCCTGCCCATCTTAGTCTCCGTGATTTTATTATTCTGTTAATATTTGGTGACGCGTACAAATTATGTAGCTCGTCATTGTGCAGTTTCCTCCACTCCCCAGTTTCCTCATCTTTCTTTGGCCCGTATATTTTCCGCAGAACCTTATTTTCAAATACCCTAAAACGATTTTCTTCCGCTTTAGTGAGCGCCCAGGTTTCGCACCCATACAAGATTACCGGCATTATTATAGTCCTATATATCCTTATTTTGACATTTTTCGACAGTAGCTTTGACTTAAGTAATCTGTTCACAGCGTAGAAGCAGGCATTACCCGAATGAAGTCTCTTATTAATCTCGGCTTTAATTTCGTTTCGATCATTTATAGTTGTACCTAAATATCTGAATTCGCTAACCTTTTCAAAAGTGAAATTTCCGACTCTGAGATCCCCCTCTGCTTCGCGAATGCCCAGTTTCTCCATGATCATATATTTCGTTTTCGATTCGCTCACTTCTAACCCCGTGTTTTTAGCCGCATTTATAAGGATTTCCGCATTTCTCGCCACCGTTTCACCATTATCTCCCACTATATCCAAGTCATCCGCATAGCCTAAAATTTGCGTTGTTCCGTTGAGTGTTGCGCCTAGCTCGCTAGCCTGCATTTTTCTAACAACATGCTCTAGCGTCAGGTTAAAGAGTACCGTTGAAAGCCCGTCACCTTGCTTCAAACCGTCGCGTATCATGAACGATTCGGATACATTACCGCCTACTCGGACCTTTCCAGTGCTTCCGTTCAGACATATTTGAATTAATTTTACGAGTTTTTTTGGTACGCCAAGGAGCACTAGGATTTCATACATTTTGCTTCGTTTGACAGAGTCGTACGCTTTCTTAAAGTCCACAAATAGCTGGTGTATAGTTTCGCAATATTCCCACTTTTTCTCTAATAATTGTCTTATGGTAAACATTTGATCGCTCGTTGACCTGTTGCGCCGGAATCCACACTGATAATCTCCTATTATATCTTCCGCGAATGGTGTGAGTCTGGCCTGTATTACGTTTGACAGAACTTTGTAGCAGGTAGCTAAAAGTGAGATTCCCCGGTAGTTATTGCAGTCTGTTTTATCTCCCGTTTTGAAGATCGGTATGATGATGGATTCTTTCCAATTTTCTGGTATTGTTTCATTTCTCCAAATAGCACATACTAGATAAAAAATTTTAGATGTAAGCGCGGTGCCTCCATATTTAAGTAGTTCAGCTGGTATAGAATCGTTTCCTGCGGCCTTATTGTTTTTTAGCTTTTTGATCGCGGCCTCTACTTCTTTGTAGGTCGTTTCGTCCATATGGAGTTCAGCAGTGTGGATTTCGTCTCCCATTTCCTCGGAGTTTTCATGCACGTTTAATAACTTATCGAAATAATCTTTCCATAATTTCAATAGTTCATTTTCGCTTGTCACGAGGTTCCCGTCCTTATCCTTCATTAACTGCGATCTACTCTGAAAACCCTTCCTAATAGCGTTTATTCCTTTGTACATCTCGCGCGGGTTATTTTCCCTACTATTAGTTTCTATTTTTCTAATTTCATTTTTCTGATACTCGCGCTTCTTGTTTCTGTAAATCACACGTACTTGCTTTCTTATTTCATGGTATTCTTCTACGGCCCTATCGCTTTCATTGTGTACACTATCTAATTTAGCCTTCTTGCGCCTTTCAAACCAGAGTTCGCACTCTTCGTCAAACCATGGTTTGCTCTTCGGCCTTTTTTTCTTACCCAGTACTTTATTCGCGGCCCCTTTTATAGTTTTTTCGATAGCCCCCCACAACCTGTTCGGATCGTCATCTACTCCCGTCTGTTCATCCGTTTCCTCGAGCGCCTGAAATCGGTTGCTAACTTCTACTTGGTACTTGATTCGCTCTATCCCGCTTCGTAGTTTTCCAATATCAAAGGTTTCTACTTTGTTCGCTCGCTTACTATTTTGACCGGCTACTAATCTGGCTCTTAATTTGGCCACTACGAGATAATGATCTGAGTCGCAATCCGCCCCCCTATAGGTCCTTACGTCGAGTACATTCGTGTGGCGCCTCTTATCAATAAGAAAATGATCGATTTGATTGTGCGTGGCCCCATCCGGCGATGTCCACGTTACCTTGTGTATATCCTTGTGCTTGAAGCACGTGGTCTTGACTATAAGATCTTTTGCGGCCTCGAAATTTATGACCATAATACCGTTATCATTGCTGGTTTCGTGCAGACTTTCTTTGCCTATGGTGGGCCTAAACATTTCCTCTCTCCCTATTTTAGCATTGAAATCCCCCACTACTATTTTGGTGTCGTAAGACGCGAATTGGTCGATTAATTGCTCTAAAGTTTCATAATAAAGATTTTTGACTTGTTCCTCTTTGTCCTCCGTGGGACAGTGGACGTTAATAACCACGTAATTATACCACGCTCCGTCGATGATGATATACGAGAGTCGGTCATTCACGAAATTGCAACTTTTAACGGAATGTATGATGCTTTTGTTAACAAGAAATCCGGTGCCTAGAGAATGCCCGCTCGCGCCCCCATATAAAAAGGTGAAGTTACCGGATCCTAGCATCGCGTTATCTTTCCATCGGGTTTCTTGTATTGCTACCAAATCTAAATTGTACCTCTCAGTTTCATTTATGATTTCCCGGAACGCGCCTGCTCTGTGTAGACTGCGTACATTCCAGGTTCCCACCCTCAAGTTTCTTTTCGTTTTGGTTTGGTTTTGTTTTCTTTGAGCCATGATAGTAAGTTAAACCCGCGCGTTTTGGATCCTGTTCCGATCGCAGGTGAGTCCATCCGTCTAGGGGTGATAACCCTCATACCTCCCTAGAACTAAGTATGAGAGCTTTCTGACTTTGGCGAGGACACAGTCAACTCGTCGTCAGACACACTCGGTTTCATTCTCATATCCTAACGCCCCCCTGCAAGGCAGCGCGCCTTCGCTGGCTTCGTTGCCATGTAAAACCAGGTGGCGAATCATTCTACACATCCCCTCTCAGGGCAGTTGTCATCGCTCCCGCATCCTCCACGACAGCAGGATTTTTGGCCCATTTTTTGTTTGAAATGTGTGGTAAAAGAGATAGATTACAGAGTAAGGTAGAAGAAGAAAGTAAGATAGAAGATTTTGTATAGTGTTTGTAGTTGTTGCGGTGCTTGCGTAGTGTTTCTAGATGAATGCGTTCGCCAGTGCGGGCTCATCACACCCACGCCTGGGCCTATCGGCTGTCCGCGACTGCTTATTCGCTTTATTCGCAGCTAACCTCTTTCTCAGGGGTCGTTCCTCTATCCGCAACCTGAGGACGCGCTGTATAGTGGTGATAGGCACCCACCCGTCCGCTCTGGACGACTACGCCCAGGACCCGCTTAGGGTAACGGCGTTGCAACAGCAACAGATATTTTTAGCTATTACAGCAAATAATTTATATATGTCTGCATCAATAAGTATTAAAACTGAAATGAAAGTGATAATTTAAATAGTCTTATAATAATTTTATGATATAAAATTTAGTGTAAAAAGTAACCTCAAAAGAAATACAATGTTTCTAATTCTACATATAAGATAGGTGGTTTCTTATCCTTATATCCAAGATAGGACTTTTCTTTTAAATGCCATCGAATGTATGTATAAGATAAGTCATTCTTGATAATTGAAAGTTTTTTTATAATTTTAGACATAAATGAGTTAATGAAACTTATTTTAATTTTCTTAATTTTAAAACTTCGAGTAACTATTATTTTATGGTATACCGTGGTGAGTCTTAACATAATTATTAAATAATGAGTTTGCACTGTTAATTTTATTTTTGATTACTAATATACAATATTTCTAGGTTATTTACCAACCAAAATAGAAATATTTTGTAGGGCCGCTTTTGAGAAATGACACTTTTGCTTGACATATTGGTTCTGCCATATTAAATTTTGAAAATCTGACAACAGATATAAAATCAGTGACTCCAAAAATCCTTATATTCTAATTTTCATGCAAACCCGGTGGTTAAGCAAATTTGAGCTTATAAAATGGCCCTTCGGAGAATAAATTTTAACCAGTTCTTGGGGTCATGGTGATTTCATATCCCTTGTCATATTTTCGAAATTCAAAAAGGCAAATCCAATATGGTAGCAAAAGTGCCATTTTTTAAAAACGGCCCTACAAAATATTTTTAATTTGGTTGGCAAATAACCTAGAAATAATGTAGATTCGAAATCAATAATAAAATTTACAATGAAAAAACCTTTTTTAATAATCATGTTAAGACTCTCCGTGACAGTTCATTAAATAACCATTTAAACGTTGTTACCATTAAAATCCCACGAAGATTATCAGCAATTTTTAAAATGTATACCCTTTAATGATTCGTAACACAAACAAATCTCAAAACTTTAAATTTGCTTGCACCCCCATTCCTCTTCTCAAAAAATGCAAAATAACGTCGAACGAGAAACAATTCGTCGCTCCCAGTCGTCATAATCACTTCTCCTGTCTCGCATTCTCCTGGACGATGTCGGGAGTGGCATTTGTTCAAGTAGTCCCTCTTCCCGCGAAAAGAGATTCATTTTTTGGGAATATTGCGAGTTCCGCGAGTGTTTTGCGGCCCACTCCGTCCAAAAGAGAGAGAGAAAGAGAGAACACCACCACCGCGAAGGTTTAGAGCTTTGTTCAATTAAGCCGGCCGACGTTGCGCCGCGAATATTTGCTCCTCCGCAGGCAGCCCTGAAGAGGGCCGACGAGTCGTCGAGTAGTCCTGGCCGCGTTTTAAAAAGAGGAAAAAAAAAACTCTCTACTTCGCTTTCTGACGTCTCGCGCTCCGGCCGAGCGACGAGGGCTTTTTTTTCCTCGTTGGACGAGCGGCTTATCGCAATTAGCCCAATAATATTTCTTTAACGGGGATCCCCCCCCTGTCCTCCGTCTCTCTTTCGTGTTTTTCAGTTGACAGGTCGCGTCTGTGTGCGCGGGTTCGATTTGCGTAGCACCGCTGGTACTGGGCTCTTCTTCTTGGAAATTGAGTGGATTTATGATTTATCACGACGATCGGCGCGGGAATGAACGATTGACGTTTTCGAGTCCTTCGCTTGCTAGGTTTTTCCTGTCTTGTTTTATACTTTGTTCGAGGGGCTCTCTTCTTTAATTTAAACGTCCGAGTGTTGTGACGGAAGTTGTCGTCAAGTGCTACGGGAATAAAAATCTGACTAGAATTCGTTATACGTGCATCTCGTTATAGAAAACATTTGTTGGTAGCGTGTCCTTCAAGGCTTCGCTTACGAGATTTGTTTTATAGATGTTTGTTATTTAAAGTTAGTAAATTATAATACTTTTGGTATATACATATATTTTTATCTGAAGATAGAATATATTGGTTCAATGAATAAACACGTAAAGAAGATACAATTAAAATTTTATAACAATCAGTATGCAAGTAAGCTAACGTCGTCTTTTTTATAATATACCTTCATATAGAAAAGATATAGAGTGTTTGAGAAATTGGCCAGATCGAGCACCGAAGAGATAGCAAACAAAGATGGCGATTAGGGTTTATTGTTTTGTAATAGCTTTGTACGAAGTGCGGTACATGTTATTATGTAGAATTAAGTTGTATATTTATAATTTAACTGATATAAGGATTTTGGTGTATAACCTAAGTGAGTGAAATGTTAAAAACTAATGTAGTTGAATATGGAATAAATAAATATAATAATAATAGAAAAGTTAACGATAATCCAATATAAGAGAATGTTCTAATATAATAATATAACTCAATGAACACGGAAGATATGAAAGATTCGTTGAATCACATCCCGATCCAGAGTCGGCTTTTACGGAGTGATTAGGGGATAATCTTGAATCATGTTTTAGGAATTTGTATAGATAATTTTTGTAAGCAAAATCTAGTTAGTACCTCATCAGGTATAAGAGATATTGAGGAATCTATGAAAACACCTTTTACTTCTTTTCACCTTTAAGATTGATAATGGAATAATACGAATTTAGTTTTTAGGTATTTGTATAATAAATATAATAAATAATATATAAAAAGAATTCGTCAAAAAGTATTTGCACCTTTTCATCCTTTTAGGGCTTGGATTTCAAATAATCCCTCTTTATTAGGCACTAACGTCATTGAAAAATGAATTTCTCAAATTTTATGTATCTACATTTAGGGTCTTAGACTCGGCGATATAAGTGAGTCAGTTAAGGCATCCTTTCTATTACATACATAGATTAAACGAAAATATTAAATTCATTTTAGAAAAGATTCGTTTTGTACCCGTACACATATATAAGGAAAAAAACTACGGTGAAACATTCAGGTAATTAAATCAAAGTGAAAATACGTTAACCTATAAATAATCATTTTAGTTTTTAAACTTTCAACAATACTCTCGCCCCTTTAATTTGCAAATCGCTCATGACGAGATGAATATAAAAATAATGAAAATTCAATTCGAGCCGTGCAGCCGAGCAGCAGCAGCCGAGAGTCGTGAAATTCAGGAGAGAGAGAGAGAGAGAGAGAGAGAGAGAGAGAGAGAGAGAGAGAGAGTGAAGCTGTTTGTCGGGCCGCGCGTAGACACCGCTGTCACGATCGTCAGCTTTCGAGGCAGCTGGTTATTAAAACTCGGCGGCGGAAAGTTTCGCGACGCAAGCCAGATGGCGTTATTATCGACTGACTAGTTTTGCTCTTTCTTCCGTCTCTTTCTTTTTTCCTTTTTACCTTTTTTTTTACTCAACGTAAAGAGGCGAGCGACTCTATCTCTCTCCTCTCTCTCTCTCTCGCTTTTTCTTTTATGCACGCGTACACCCGCGTACCTCCTTCACCCCTGCAGCAGCAGGTCTGCGCCCATTACTCTGAGCAGCGGCAGCGCCTCTCGCTCGCTCTTCGTTCGTCGTTTTCAACTATTTTTCATTTCTCTCGCTGCAGCGGCCGAGCGCTCGCGCGCGATTTTTGTCCGACAAGTTTGCGCCGCGCGCCGTCGCTCGTTTTCGCTCACTTTTGTCTCATTGTTTCCTCCGCGAGCTCCTATTAATTATTTCAAGGTATGGCTCGCTCGCGTTTTTAACTTTTCTTTTTTGCACGATCTGAAGTGGAATTTTCTATAGATTTTTTTTATTGTTTTTGGGATGAGAATAGTTGTTTGCTTGTTATAAGCAAAGAGTGTGGAACGTTTATTGTAATAGATTGTACTTATATTACTACTCATGAATCAAAAAATGATCATTTCGTAAGTAATGAAAGTACACTTAATACATCTTATACCGATAAATAAAGCAAATAAAAAATTTACTATGGTATCATATTTCTGAATCACATAGAACTAAACTCATTTTTAGAAAAATTGAAATTGTTGTCGCAAATTTTCTGTCAGGACAATGATTTAATTAAGCGTTAGTTGGTGGTATTCTTATGTTCAAAGAGATATAGGTGGACCTGTCGTAAGAACCGGAATAACGACGCCTATACTACGATATTGTCTAATTAGATAGATGTTCAACCATATCAAATTTGAATGCAGGATTATTTAAGAGGACTTGACCACCTTAGAATTTAAATTAAATTGGTTATATATTTTTAGGTGAGAATGAATTATTCATCGTATATGTTACATTTTCTTTTTCAGTAAATTTATATATATTATCGAAATATATCGGAGAAATTTTTTTTGTCGATATGTCACTAAATGTCTATCGAAGAGAAACTGCTTCTAAGCCTCGGATTGAACTTTTCCAACGGTTATTTTGTTCACAATACAAGTAATTCTGACATGAGCGAAGGAATTTCTATTAAAAATTCACAGACATAAGTTATAGACATAAAAAATAAATAGAAGTGTCTTTGAGAGACTATAATTTATGTCTGTGAATTTTTAAAACAAATTCCTTCGCTCATGTTAGAATTACTTGAACAATAATCTACTTAAAATAATAAACTCAAGGTGAGTTCAGATAAATATAAAAAGGATTGGGATGAGTGAGTGAATGGTTGAGTAAATAAGAAACACAATTAATTTCGCGATAAAAAAAGCACTTGCTTCGGCGTAAAAAACCGCACGGCTTGGCGGGAAAAGCCGAAGCAAGGGTAAAGATTTATTAAGAAAATGAAGCTACAAACAATTACAATAGACGCGGGAAATAAGAATTTAATGCTAACGCTTTAGCCTAGACTCTTAACATTAACGCCGCAGAGAGCTCTCTTACCTGGGCATGCAACCCGCGCAAAACCGCCGCACAAAGCTCGAACGACACCGCCTGGATGTCGCTGAGCCGAGAATGTAGTGAAACGCCGCCGCAGCTTCTCGCCGAGTCCTGGTAGGCTGGCAAGCCGGGCGAGGGGAGCGCAAAATGGTCCACGACCTGCACCGGGCGCGCCCCGACGTCTCGGGGAGCCAGACGCCTCGATGCCGGGCAACAAGGGTGTTGCCGCGATGCGCTCGCCCTGGACGGGTCACGTCCAACACGTGGACACCGTCCCCACAGTTTTCCCTAACACGAGGCACACACAAGATACACACACACACACACGCGCGCGCGAATTCTCACGCACGCTCGCACGAATTCGGTTACAATTTCACGATCGCAGGAAGGCTGAATATATTCGCTCTGAAAAGAACGGAAATATATCTCAGCCAATCGAACACGAAATCACGGCAATCAGGACGCAAAAGGCTGAAAATTAAACTATATATTGAGCAGGGCTGCTAAGCGCGCGAACAGCTTGGAGGTCCTGTCAAAAGTGAACAATTGCGAGAGCGCGCGCGAATCGAGACAGAACCGCGCGCGTTGACGGTCACGCAACGTCGCAATTGACCGCGCGAAATTCAAATCTAGAGAAATGTACCTATATGACTAAGACCTGTAAAAATGGCGTAAACATACTTATATTTTGAACAAAATAATCATTGGAAACGTTCAATCCGATGCTTAAAACTCTCAAAATCATGTGGACAATGAAAGAAGAGCAGTTTCTCCTCGGTATACATTTAAGGTGACCTAACAACCCAAAAAATACATTTTTCTGCGATCTATTTTGATAAAATATATAAATTTACTGAAAAAGAAAATATAATATATACAATGAATAATTAATTCTCACCTAAAAATATATAACCAATTTAATTAAAATTCTAAGGTGGTCAGGTTCCCATAATACACGTATCTTCAGATTCAACTTTTAAATATGTTGAAAAAATGTATTAATTAACTACTTTAAATATGAAGTGTTGTTTTATTAAATTTCGTCACCACTTGGATCTTAAAAAAAGTCAGAAAAAAATAAGACTGAATTTATCTCTGCGAGACACAATATTACCCAAACATTCCAAAATAAGCACCTATTAGAGCCGAAGTACCCTAACGAATAGCTAATGTGACGCGTGTCTTGCCGATTTCCTAATACAGCAGCGGTATCTCCCTAACCCTCTCTTTCTCTATCAACGCTGCGCAGTAAGTAGTCCGGGCAGAGCACCGAAGTTGTCCTGAGTGCCAAGTTTCTCGGAGTATTAAGCGTATTAGCTGATACAGCCGCGATGCTGGCGATGCTGCTGCTGCTGCTCGGCCAGATAAAGCGAGCTTGGGCATCGCATCGGTCATTAGCGCGGATAGATTCGAAGGTTATTAGCCATTACCGCCATTAAGCGGCCCTTGTCTATAATGCGGTGGAGTTTCGCCGCCCGAGACGTCAATGAGGACGAAGCTGGACTCGAGTGGGTTGCCGTGGACGACGACTACTTGTAGTCAGGAGTATATTTCAATGTTTAATTTCTGTTATTTTCGGGGAAAAGACGTGGAAGTGTGATTTAGATTAGCTAGAGTAGATAGTGTTTACAGTTTTTATTTGAAGAGAATTTCAGACCCCCCACGTAAGACCTCAAATAACCATATTTGTACATTTTTTAAAAATCCTGATTATATAATTTGCGTTTTAATTGAATTTATATTCGATATACATCGAATTATTGAAAGGGTAATTGTAAATTTAATATTGGTAGAAGAATATATTGAAAGAATGTTTTACTGATTTTACGTTTATCTAAGATTTTTACGTGATAAAATCAAAATTTTGCAACCTAAATGGATGAATCCAATTATTGCAGACCTTTTTCGATCTCGTAATGTAAGTCATTTTTGGTCATATAAATTGCGATACTTAAGAAATTGAGAATAAATTTTATTGGTAAACTCCTTTAGTTAAGGGATGAATAATTTTCTAAATTTCTTTTTTAATTTTTTTAGGGTTTTAACGTTAAGAAGTCGTGGATTCCTTCGTATTAGTATTAATTTCCAATTTCATAATGTAGGTGATTTATGTAGTTACACTCACATAGTACATATTAAAATACATAGTACATATTAAAATACGAAATTAATACATATCAAAGTACGAGTATGGCGATGATGGTAACTACTTCATTATAATTTTTCAGGACTTTGGTAATTGACTGATGATTCAGTCTTTTCATTTTGTAGAATGACCTGAAATTATCATGAAAGAGGCACTCAATTTCAATATTATCTTTTTTCTTTTGTATTTATACGCATTCTAAAGTATATTATATATTTGCAAATGAAAATAACTTATTATGTTATGAATTAAAATAATGCTCAATATTTGCTTAAACTTTTTATATTATCAAGGAAAATAACTTGTAATATCGTTCTCTAATATCATACCGGAGATTGTTTCAAAGTATCAATACGGCATGTAGGAAACATTTCCGCCACACCAGCAAGTAATAAGAACAAAGTTTCCCAACATCAACAGCCACGACCAAGCAAAAATGTTCTCAACGCTCCACGCGCATCCCCGCGCTAAATTATTATTTTCCTAACGAGCCATCGCGCGTCTCCCGAAGCATATTGGCTCGCGCGCTCGCATCTTCCCGCGTCTAATGCGCTCGCGCACATACGCAATAACTCGCTTCCGTGAAATTCGTCATCTCTCGCCGAGTCCCGCGCGCCGGTCGAGCGTAAGTACAGCCGCGACGCTAAATGCCCGGTCATTTAGATGACAAACGAGTAACGTCACGGGAACTCGGCTCCGCTCCGCTCTCTTGTCCACCCCATCTAACGCGTCGTCTCCCGGCTCTGCTCTCGCTCGCGTTTAATCCATTGATTAATTCACTCGGCCCCTGCATCTCTCTCTCTCTCTCTCTCTCTCTCTCTCTCTTGTATACACGGATGCGTGTTGACTGCTGTACACCTATATACCGAAATAAGTTCTTCACCTCGCCTGTTCGATGTCGGTCTCGCATACGCGCGCGCGTGCGTGCTAAATAAGCGGAATTAATTCGGGAGAGTGCGAGAGAGAACGAGTCTTGCTAATCAATTTTTCGTGTGAGAGAGCGAGAGGGTCGTGTCCTTAATAAGGTCGTTTGTCGGGAGGAATTTTTCGCAGGGAACTTGGTAGGAGAGGAGAGGAGGAAAAGAGACTAGGCGGGATTAGTGTCGCCTGATCCGAAAGTACTCAGCTGGATTTTGCTTTAGCTTATTAGGTGGCTTTTCGTTATTCTGACAATGAGTTTTACGCGAAATGAAGTTGTCTTTTAAAAAAGTAATGTGATGTCCGGCAAACACATATCTTTGAAACGAATCATTGGAAATTCGCTGATTATTAGTGAATAGTCAGTAACTGTTAATGAATAGTCATTGATTATACCAATAAAGAAAAATAGAATATCTTGTGACGGAGAATCGATCAGTGTATCTTTATGTTTTTTTTAACTAATTTGACCTCGGAATTACTCTGACCTGTCAGGATTTTTTTCTATCTTCAAAAAATCGATAATAATACCTTGATTTTGTTAAATTAGTATGGAGCATTTCACTTAACTCGACTTAACAGAGTTCGCTACACTGTCCTAACCTCGATATATACATACATGGAGAACGCTATAAAATCACATATTTCATAGGTTTTGTGAATTAACTGATAAAGACTTTTTTAGCTCCGCTTCCAGATTCATATAGCCAAAACTGAAAGCAAATTACCTCTGCTGCATTGCACAACAGACAGGCTTATAAAGAACCCATGAATATCATATGTCTTGTATATCAGCACAAGTAGATTAACTTAAAGCTCAATAACCCTCAGATACCTTGCACTACAGATAGGTCAATCTGAATCTTAACGATCTTGTTGCTCGCTATCAATTCAATCGCTTTAGATGCAATTTTACAGTCTTATTCAGGTATTTATCGAAGTTAGAATATTGTATCAATCTCTGCTAGCATTATCCACGTGGAATTTGTGTTCTATAATTGATGCAAAATGTATGTAAATTTTTTTTCAGCGAGTCTAGTTAATTGCCTCATATTAACTTAATCAAATAGATAATATCATGTTATTTTTATAGATTTATTGAGGTTATAAAAAAATGTGTGTGTGTTTTACTTTTACATTATGCGTGTAATTTTAACCTGCTCAGCAGTTGTTCCTTTTAATCCGATATTTGGCATATAGATTCTACAGTTTTATTTTGTATATTCAATGAATTATGATATATCGCAACCCCAGAGTAATTGATTATGATGAGTTTCCTACGAAAACAATACTTTTCATAAATTCACCACGAAGACTAGCACTATTCGTAAAAAATATAATAAATATTATAAAAATTTAATATATAAATTAGAGTTGTATCGATAAACTGTCGAAGAGTTTGGTCAATTCTTTTTTTTATCTAGTTCGGGTCGGGTACTAGATACTTTGGGTACTTTAAAAATGATCGGTTGACCCGAGAAAATCGAGCTACCCGAATAAATGAATGAAACCCGAAAAAATTAGGCGGCGGAGATTCGCGAGGCTTTGTAGGAAACTCATGAAAAGTGCTTCTCTTCGTGGTAAATGCAAATGATAGTCGTCGTAAGGGACATCGATATTATATAATTATTTTTGTGAATTAGTGGTTAGTAATAAATGTATTAATTATAAATTTCAATTTATATCATAACCTCATTTACATAAATCATTGTTTGTAAGAAGTTATGAACTAGTCTAATAGTCATTATCAATAAATTATGTATTCACAGGTACTTAAGGATTGATAGTGTGCTTTGTTCTCCTATCAAGTTTGATTATTTATTTTCCTTTGGTCATGACCCTCGCCAACTTAGTACAGAAATCCTAACCGGTCGCGGAGAACTTATTTACCAAAGAATGTCAAAGTAAGTTGAAACAAACTTTCCCCCTCCCTTTTATACACCAAGACTGTGAGTAACTTGTTAAGTTCCGAAGAATTTAAAAGTCTCCAGATATCACCTTTATAAGTAGAGTTTTTGAACGAATTCGAATTTGATACAAGTCTATGAGGTGCGAAATATTCTTGGAATGAGTTTCGCAGTTAAAACACGAAAACTTTTTATTAAATCGTGTTTACTTCGGAGTACTTATAGTTTACGTTAATACATTCATGAGTGTATAATTTACTTGAAAGTTTCGGAATACTTTAAAGTACTATTCCTATTCCTATTAAATGATTGATAAATAAATCAAATATATTATAATTAAATGTTAAAATAACGTTTCGACTGTTTAATGAAATATTTTTTAAGACATCACAATATATGAATGTAGGTAAACTATAAATATAGTAAATGGTATAGGAAAAGGTTATCCCCTTTACGCTGGCATTGGATTTAATAAACGAAAAAATATTTTGCACCAGAAATATTATAGATTGATACGTTTTTATGAGTAGTTAACGCGGAAGCAAACTCAATGCATAATCTTTAAAAAATAAACCATCGAAGTGCGGTAACTAGTTAAAATATTAAATGCTGGATAGCTATATGTGTAGTAAACAAAACATTTTTTTTTCATAATTTGACATCAGATGGACTAATTACAACATTTGAATGATCTTTTTAAGGATTATGTAAAAATAATGCATTCAGCTCGCTTTCACGGTAACTAGTCATGGAACCACATCAATCTATAATATTTTTAGTGCAAAATTATTTCATTTATTAAATCCGAGGGCGCAAAAGGCACATCCTTTCATCCCAATTATAATAATTATCGTCAACATATACCTATGCTTCCGTGGCGCTTTAAACATAAAAGTACAATAATCTCTTGGCTGAGTATCATATAAAACTGTATTTCATCAAAACTTTTACGAAGGGTTTCAAAAAATCATTCGACCGCAATGATTTACCAATATTTTTAAAAATGCATTTGACGTTCTCAACTTTATACGTAAAACCCATGCCGAATATGATCGAGCCATATTAATAAATCATCCAGCCCGAGATATGTACACTTTTTCGCGATAACTAAAGATAAATCAACGAACAGCACCACGCGAGTGATTCACGAGTAGCGTGCCGCAGTTTACGCGGTTTTCGGCTAAAAACACATCGCCTCTACGTGTTATATGTTTGCACGTACATCCGCTCTCGCGTTCACGAAGGTGCATCTCTCGCTCTGGAAAAATAGTTTCTTCCCTCCCTCGTATATACACACAGGACGTGTACTCGCGGGCGTATGTGTATCGGTTGTTTACTCGGCGCGCTATCTCCCGAGCTATACGTCAATTCCGATACTCGACGAGAGAGAAAGTTCGAGAGGAGCGCCTCGGCATTTCCGCCCGCGAAACTCTAAGACGCGTTTCTCTCTCTCTTTCTTCTTAGAAAAACGGATGTGGTAAGTCTCGACTATAAATTCTTGGAATTTTTGCAAGCGGTATAGTGCCACCACCGCCGTCGCCGCTATGTGAATATGCGGAAAATTCGTCGCTTCGCGGAGGGTATAAACAAGATCAGTGGACGGGGAGAGAGGTTGCCGTTGGATCGGTTATTTCTTCCTGCGGGGATCAAGAGAAACTGGGTGGACGAAACTTTTGCTTGGCTAAGATTTTAATTGTGAAATGCGCTCACGAATTTCCGTTTGTAAAAAGAGTTGTCTGAGAAGTTTCGATGTGTATAAATAATATTTCTGTAAAAACAAGAATGGTTGATTTTTTAATGTTTATTATTTTTACTTTTTACACGTATATATCCCATCGAAGAAGCACAATATGCATTCTGTTAAATAATAATAGTGTCTTAAGGTGTCAAACCTTCTTTTTTTGGTTTTATAAAACAACCCAGAAAAGACTGTATTTGGGAAATGCGTGTTTTTATACAACAATCAACTTATTAACCCTTTCTTGTGCTTACCAATTGCCTCACGAATGTAGCAAACAAATTAATATAGTCACAGAAACAGTCGTTTGGCCAATCAGCGATTCTCATGATACACGCGAACATCATACTTAAACATTAACTTATTACACATGTACATTGATACTCTCCCCATTGGTCTAATTGGTAGACTCCTGAAGCTTATGGCACAATAAAGGGTTAAAATCTAGACTATTATTACAAAAGACAAAATTATAAATATATAAAAATAGCATAATGCCAGAAATGTTATACAGATCTGAGATGTAGGCGTTAACTAAAAGGGAAGAAAATAAATTTATGACCATCTGAATGAAAATGGCCACTTTTTCCCTGAAAAGTGAGATCAAAATTACACTTTTTGCCCGCAAATCACTTTTTTCCCGCACATGCAGGAAGAAAGTGACTTCACTAGAAACTAGTTCAAATTCCTTTATTTCATCAAGTTCTATCAATAACCCTGATTTTCGATTGTCTTTTAACAATATTGTCTTTTAACAGTCCATTAGTCCCGCTTTATATGTCAAAAAGTGGCCACAGTTGAGATTGGCATAAAGTACTATATGTAACTCGAGAAAAAAGTCGATTTTTCCCTCGGATGATACTGGGCTCGCTTCGTTTTGCTCGCTCGGGCAGTAAACTCACCCGCGGGAAAAATATTCGATTTTTTGCCCTCGTTACATAATGTACTATTACAGTGTATGAAAATAGAGTCCTGAGAAGGATATTCGGTAGTAAAATAGATGATATGACTGGAGAATGAAGAATTTTACACGATCAGAAAATACACGAGTTATACGAAAAGCCAAACATTAATATAATGATTAAATCTCGAAGACTAGGATGGGCTGGACGCCTGGCTAGGATGATAAGTGAAAGAATAGCACTCAAAGTACTTGTAGGGAAACCGACTGGTGCAACTTTTTTTCAATATTACGTTTACAAGATTATCCAAAAATTGCGGGTTGAATATGATAGACGATTAAATGCATTTGCACTGAATCAATGAGTGTTCCGGCACAAAGCAGGATTCACGAGAGGAGAAATTAATAATTCAATCACAGTCTAAACTTTCAAAATTATATTTATTCAAATGCCTAGCCGATGTATTCCTGTGACGCATTTACGCTAAAAAGCCGATGCTTTCTCTAATAGTCACACGATGTGAACCATACGAGAGTCTAAACTGCACTGCCTTGTTGTTGTCGGGAGCGCCAACTCTGGCCTTTCTTTTTACGACGTTCTTTCGGTAAATGCACTTGAGACAAAAAAACACATGCTCAACCTTTACGCGTAGCCGATTTCATTTGGTTCTCTTTCTTTCATAACGCTGTAGTTAATACATTGCATCACTTCAGCACTGCATATTTATTTATTATCAATTTAACATTATTATATTCGTCGTCAATTTTACTTTACAATAATTATGATCATGTCTGTCAGTAACAATGAGGTTATATCTAATATACTAAAAATTCTAGAATAACTAGAATTCTAGATAGACTAGAAACTAGAAAAAAGATTTATTCTGTACTACTGCATCGTGTAAGAAAACAAACAAAATGAATTATAAATTATTTTTACCATGTATTTCTTGAGAAACAGGTGTTTACATACACACATATAGCTTAAAAATATAACCAAACAGTGAAGACGCAAAATCTAACATTTTCCTGAAAACCACCCATCTCTCAATTCTATTCTAAATATTGTTATAAACACCCACCTCCCGACGAACTCGACGCATTAGTCAATAAGACCATTAATAAACAACGCAACAATGAGTGCACGAAATTGACGGCGCAAAAAGTGTCGATTAAGCCGGTGAAAGCAGCAGCAACGCCGACGCAGATATCTTGGCGCGCCTCAGAAATTTTCTCTCGGAGCGTCCCGCGTCCCGCGCGTAAGTATCCCTTCTCGCGCGGGCTCCTTACGCGCATGAATAAGCTGTTACGTCGCGTTACCGTCGCCGAGCTTTGATAAATCGTCCCGGACCGGCGCAAGTTTGCGAGAACGTGCGTGCAGCGGTTATCGCTGGCTTAGCCTCGTGGAGAGACACCCGCTGCGGGTTCGCTAGAGAGAGAGAGAGAGTCTTAATCGTCTTTTTCGCGCGCATTGTAGTTTTTTTTTCTCTTGAAGTCGCGTTGGATGCGAATATAATGGTCGATGGTGTTTTGATACGGGAGTGTCGTGGAATTGAGTCGGCGATGTATGGTTAGGTGTTGTGTGCGTATGTCAGTTTTGTGTGGTTGATGAAGGCGGGATGATAAGTAGGATAAAAGGATGAACGCTTCTGGATAAATATTTATGTGCTTAAGATGGAAAAAAACTTAATACACAAATTCTTGCGCGAGAAGGTAAGTATAATCTTCTACCTATATGAAAAAGCTACCTCTCCGGATTGACTTCGGATATGTTTTGTAAAGTCATCAATTTATTTTTATAAAAACATTTTTAACAAAAACTAATGAATATAAAAACATTTTTTTAATGAACATAATTGGTAATGTGATTAATAACCATTAGCTCTTTTGTATTCGATTTTCATTATTGGTATTTGATAATAATTTTGTATAAATGATGATTTTATACATGACACTCCCACCTAATATAAATAAATATCCGGGAGAAGATAATGTAATGGTATTTATGAGAAGTGAAAAGGAGGTAAAAAGGGATGAAAAGCGAAGTCAGTGCCATTTCAACGCAGATGGAACGAAGACTGGAAAATCAAACTTAGACGTTATTTCACTGCTTAGGATGAATTTTTCTTGTTCTTCTGATACATCTTGTCTCAACTTTGATAATTTTCAGCAATGCAGTATACAAGTGTTCGAGCGATCCATCTATTGATGCCTGGAGGCGATCATCTTTATAAAACTATCAGTTTTGGTCTCGCAAGTCCAGACTTTATTTCTACGAGAATATCCTCAACCTACAGAAGTAAACGCCCATTATCAAAATACAGCCCAATGGAGTCAAGAGTGTGTGGTATATGTGTAAACCGATTGCGATTGTTATCTGTGGATTCGATTGATTCACAGAAAAAATGCAATATTAATTTAACAAAGTCAATTGGTAAAATACCAACCAACTATTTTTATTTATTACACTTACAAAGTAATTTGTTGTTTCTATAAAGTGACTGTTACTAAAATAATTGTCAAATTTACTAAGAAATTGGTTAAAAAATTGGTTAGTGTAACAAATTTGTTTACCAATTTCTTAGTATTTTTGACATTTTTTTTTGTAAACTTAACAAATTACTTTATAGAAATAACATATTACTTTGTAAGTATAATAATGCTTTTGTAAATGTAATAGTTGTCGGTATTTTACCAAATTACTTTGTTAAATTTACAAAGCATTTTTATCCGTGTTGGATTTATTAAGGTTCTATGTAACATAATTACTAAGTTTGTTTTGATAATACAAAAGTTATGTTAATGATGTGATTTTATTAGATGCGATTTAATTAAATTTTTTATATTCGCTAAAACCACGAACCTGTATGATCATATTGTACATTACAATATGTGATTTAAAACTCTTTAAAATACAATTATACACGGAAAGAATTAAACATCACGGAGTGATGTCTTGCTCATTGCTGCTTATGTTGGACATGAAAACTGTCAAACTTTTGCAATTCTCATTACTCATTAATGCCCGCGCATGAACCAGTAATGCCCTGCACATTACTTAGTGATGCGCGGACATTAATGAGTAATGCGTTTGATTATCTTCGTGTACTATACTATTTGCATGTTATATTTACCTTATTGAAAACTGAAATAAAAATTCTTCTTTAAAATATCGCCAAAAATGTATCGACCAATCAAAAATATTGTTTTCGTTTCTACACCATGTATAAAAAATAAAGAGAATAATACCCAAAAATTAAAATCAGATTAACCATTCTCGAAATATACTATATATTTTTTTATAAATAGTGAAATTTGATTCTTATGGTCTCAAAATATGTTTTTATAATTTATTCTTTTAGTAAATCTTTTTTTTTATTTTCACAAAGCTCCCTCTACAATTCGCAAAAATTAAGACAACTATGCTCATTTTTTATTATTATTAGATTTAAAGCCTAAATAATGAAGGGATGTAATTTCAAAGATCTCAGTAAATACATAAACGTTTTTTAATGTATACAGAAATATACTTAACATTTAAATGTTTTAAAAGAATTAAACGAAACGACACTTGCAAAATTTCAGTAATTCTCATCACACCATCGAATGTTTAGCCACCATCGTCCACCCTTCCGAATCGCGTTTGTCCTCTCTAATACGTACAGATTGGCGTCCGGCGCTCCGTATATAAATAATCCTTGTAAAACGGCCCGTCGCGCGCAAGCTCTCTCTTTCTTCCCCCGGCGTCCAGTCCAGCCGACGAGATAACATATCTTGCGGGCTGTTATCGATACCGATCGCACACAATTTATGGTCTCAGCCCGTAAAAAAAAGGACCAGCGGCACGCGTGCAGCCCCCCATACGTCATCTCTCTCGCTCTCGCGCGCTCACAGCATCTCGATAAGAATCTTACTCTCACTCTCCATCTCTAGGGGAATATACGTGTGCGAGCTTAGGCGAAGAATATCGGCGCGCCTACGTAAGTGACCGGGACCGGTCTTATTTATGGCTCGCTGTTACGCGATATTATCTCGAGTGTGTGTCATGCTAATAGAGTACACGCCGGCAAAAAATAAGGAGTAACGGCGGTGGTGGTGCTGCTACGGCAGTAAGCCCGGACGACATGAATTTTTATGGAATATAATATCGACGCGAGGGGGATATGGAGAGCGAGCGTGTGTATATATGTCGAGAATCGACGGGAATTCGGGGGTTGGCCGATATGTGAATTAAGGAGCGGGGATGCTTGACTTTTTTGTGCGTGTTTTTTATGATTATGGAATTGATTGGAATTGTAGTAAGGCTGATGCCTCTGCTGCTGTTTTGACTTAGGCTGGAGTGGAATATTGTTTTGTATGGTTATACGTATGGGCGTGTAATCACTTGTGCGAGTGATGGAGTGAATTTGAGTGCACTGTCGAGTGCACTGTTATTTAATTTTTATTTATTAAATGATTTTGTTAGACATTAAATTCCTAATTTTTCTATTTTTAAGTATATAAACATATATTAGTTTAATATAGTAATTAATATATTATTATAGCAAACAACTCAAAACAGATTTTTTTTCCTTATTTTCATGAATACCTATACATTGTTAATGAAAAAAACTGAGAAATTAAGATTTATTTCTTAACGGGTTCGGTGCAGATTGAGCCATATATATATATCATAAGTTGACGCTAATTTTTTTTGTATTTTGTATTACTGTAATATAAAAATCTGCTGCCAACTGCTTTAGCAAGATGCTTTCTCAAAGAGAGGTCCTGAAAAAACGAGTTTGAGAATTTTATATTAGAAATTCGGTTTACACAAAGTAATGCTAAAATTAACTTATTATGCACATGCGCTTAAGCAGTTGGAACTTTCTTAAATATTGAAATAATTTTCAACATGCCTGCAAGCGAAAAATTCATTAAGTATTATAAGATATAGATTGAATGAGAATTGCAATATGTATTTTATTGAAAGTAATACATTCTCCTCTTCCACTAAACTAGTTTTAAGGTGATTGTTAGATACACAAATTAGAAGTAAATCACGTCCTCTTCTTGTTTAATGCAAAAAAAGACAAATAAATTATTTTTTGCTGTATATAGAAACTTTTTAAATTAATGTATTTATTTTTCTTTAAAAAAAATAGCTTTAAAGTAATTGTTTATATATTTATTGAAAGAAGTCTACTTTATAAAAATGTACATACATTTAAAATATTGAACGATTAATTGACGAAAATTTACTTTCCTATTTTTACTAATTCTCTAAAATTAATATTTTTATTAAAGAATGAACTTTTTATTTTCTAAACAGATCCAAAATCTAATCAGTTATAAGTTGAGACGTACCTAATACGTCTGCTAAACTTGCTTCCCTTGAAGAGTTATCTTGGACAATTACAATTTTTTGAGACACACACACACACAGACACACACACGCATACACACACATACACACACACACACACACACACACACACACACACACTTACACACACACACACACAATACATTTTTGCCATCGGAAAATTAATAGGACCATCGAACGTACGTTTTGCCTCAAAGATTTCAAAAGGTAGAGTTTGTATGTTTCTTGCAACGAAGGAGAACGTCGAAGAATTAGTAAGTAAACATACACACGTTACTATAAATAGTACCCAGATACAAGTTAGATCGAACATAACACAACACAAGCGCGTCATCCCATCGAACGTGTACCCCCACATTTCACACGCACACATAGAGGAAACGTTAGATCGCCGAGGAATCAAAAGAGGATCATCTGTTTCATTTTTGAGAGTGGGAGTAACAGAGACGGAATATACGCATGTAATTAGTTAACGCCGGCAAGTATATGTACATCCAGAAGGTGTAGATAAATTGCCGGAATCTATACAAATCCAGTATGATGATACAAAGCATTGGATTTATCTTTCAACTGAATCGGTAGCATGTTTCATATGTAAAGAGAAAGGACACCTCGCGAAATATTGTACTAAGAATAACGACGAACTGATCACTGAGCATGACAATAACGCTTGCGCTTTTCCTGTAAATAACACAACCATACCGGAGGAAAATCGAATTTCCGATCTAAATAGTCAAAAGTTTTCTGAAACACTAGATGAAACGTTTGAAAATCAAGAAAAAATGATCAAAGATACACTTAATGCTAGAACAAAGCGAGCACACTCTGAAATCAATTCGACAAAAAGTCAATCAACCGGTGAAGGTTATTCGAAATTAAATTCGTCAGAATTCCGAAAACCAACGACAAAAGCTTTAAAAATAGCTCCCCAAAGTCATACAGAAGAAACTAAAAAAGACGAAGATGAAAGAAACCTAAAAGAAAACACTAAAACCGAAAAAAATCAGCAACAATATTCTACATAGGAACATAAACGGACTCAATAGTCGCTTCGAATTTCTCAAAAAATTAGTACATGACCAAAATCCATCTATAATATGCATTTATAAACTAATTTCAAAGATTATAGTTGTACGAATCTCAAAAACTATGACATATACTATACAAATAGAAAACATTGTTTGGCAGCAAGTGGGGGTGTAGCTATTTACACAAAAATACCTCTGGAATGTGAAGATGTGAAATTGCGCACTAACATCGAAGCGGTAGCTATAAAAATAACAATTGCTATGAGACGTATTTGCATATGCAATCTTTATATCTCATATAGCTATCACGTAGAGAAATCGTAAATAAAGAATATTATTAACCAGCCTAGCCTAGGAACTTTGATTACTATTTCTTCAATGTTTGATATATTATAGAGTATCGAAAAATCCCGGTATCACAGGTGTGCCCTAACATTCTTTTTTAATTTCTTGGGACGAAAAAATAAAAATTTTCTGTGGAATTGCTCATATATATTACATATATAAGATAGTTTTTATCGTTGGATCTTTCTCTGATTGATACATCATACGTTACATTTATCATTTCCGTGAATTAAAAAATTTTATTCTGTGAAAAATATTACGAAACACTTCTATATATTGGTACGTTAGAGTCAATGTTTATTTATACAGCAGGTAGCGACGTAAGAATGCAGACAAATTGGCAAATATTTTATAGTTATCTTGGTGTACCCTGATGTACGTCTTGACAAATAAGCCTGGTGTTTTAAATGACTTGAAAACATTCAATTCTCTTATACAATCTAATATCGATTACGGCAGTATCGTATATAGCTCGGCTAAACCTAAATTACTCCAGATCCTAACGCCTATACAAAATGCGGGAGCAAGAATAGCCATTGGTGCGTTCCGAACCTGCCCTACAGAAATCATACTAAGCGAAGCAAATCTATTACCACTCAATAACAAAAGATAAAAGCTATGTATAAAACATACCATCTCTACTGTGTCCACCGCTGGTAATGAAATGTCAGACATCTTACAATCTGAAAAACTCGATGAACTGTTTAGGACAAAGAAATCATTTCCAAAATCACTAAGAGTTAGAGTTAAAAGTTATCTACACTCACGAAATATAACAATTCCGCAAGCCATGCCTAGACAAATATATAGTGCTGCACCTTGGACCTTAAAAACACCGAAAATTGATAAAATAGAGATAAATAAACAAAACAGTAATCCAGAAATGATAAAAAGTATTTTTCTAACGTCAATATTGCAATACTCAGACTATACAGATATCTACACAGATGCATCAAAGACCACAAGTGCCACAGGATGTGCAGCTCTAATACACAACGAAGAATATCTATACAAGCTCTCTGATTACACATCTGTTTTCAACAGTGAAGCATTTGCTATTTTGAAGACCCTCGAATATATTGATCGAAACAAACTCGATAAGACCGTTATATTCACCGACTCGCTAAGTACACTATCTGCAATTAATAACAAACAAAGTAACAACGACATTTTACAAAATATAATAGATAAGTATAATAAAATTATATCAAATGAAGAAAATGCAAATATAGTTCTGAGTTGGGTGTCTGCACACGTAGGAATCTAACCTAACGAAAAAGTAGACTGTTTGGCAAATGAAGCGGCGCACTCTAAAACAACTAAAAGAGATCAACTTACCGATTTCGCGGATGCAGTGGAAGAAATTTGTAGCAAACACAGTATTCGAAAGCTGGGATAGCAAGTGGAAACATCTCAAACCGCAAAAACTCCACACAATAAGGGAAAACATACTCGAGAGGAGCCCTGCTTTTACAATAAATAGAAAAGACCAGGTTATCATCAATAGATTAAGAATCGGTCATACCATTTGAGCCACCTGTACTTAATAACCAAAGAAGAGAACAAAAAGTGTGAAAAGTGTGATTCGCCGCAAACTGTGTAACATATACTAATAGACTGTCCAAACTTCCAAGAATCCAGGAGAAAATATAGAATATCTAACAACTTGAAACAGTGCTTAACCAAAATCGAATAATGTAAAAAAGTGATAAAGTTTCTAATCGATATACATATGTACCATCGCATTTCATACCTATTTTGTTAACAAAAAATGTATGTTGAATATCTACTATTTACTATAAACCATATTATGAATCATATGAAACTATACAATATATGCAAACAATTGTAACTCCAATGTAAATATGTGTCAAGTTGTCGCTAATGATCTATGTAGGTTGATGCGATGTTAAATAAACAAACAAAAAAACAAAAATGTCTGAAAATGCGGAAATTTCCATTTTCTTAAAATCGCTTATTTTTGACGTTTATCTCTATCTTTGATCGTAAATAACTTTTGATATAATTAATGTTTAATTACGAAACAAAATTCAAATTAAAACTTTTTTGCGTACTTTTATGTTCTTTCGTGAAACATATTTTGCTCCCTTAGGGGGAGGGGGACTTATTAACATCTGAAAAAAGACCATTTTAAAAAAAAAATTCTGAAATAACAATTTATCTGCTAAAAAGTTTTTTAGCCCATGAACTTTGATTATTATTTCTTCAATGTTTGATATATTATAGAGTATCGAAAAAGTCCGGTATCACAGGTGTGCCCTAACATTCTTATCTTAATTTTTTGGGACGAAAAAATCAAAATTTTCTGCGGAATTGCTCATATATATTACATATATTAGATATTTTTATCGTTGGATCTTTCTCTGATTGATACATTATACGTTACATTTATCTGTTTCCGTGAATTAAAAAATTTTATTGTGTGAAAAATACTCCGAAACACTTCTATATATTGGTACGTTAGAGTCAATGTTTATTTATACAGCAGGTAGCGACGTAAGAATGCAGACAAATTGGCAAATATTTTATAGTTATCTTGGTGTACCCTGGTGTACATCTTGACAAATAAGCCTAGTGTTTTAAACGACGGAATATATTTTGAACCAGTTTTATATATTATTTTATATATACTCTCTCTCTCTCTCTCTTTCTCTCTCTCCCCCCTCTCTCCATCTCACTCTTTCTCTCTATTATTCATGTTTTCCTTTTTTTTATAAATTTATATTATTATGCTATTATTATAAGTGTTATATGTATTAAATAATAACATATATGACTATTATGTTTCCAAAAAAAAATTTAAATTTGATAAATTTGTTAGTATGATTAATACATGTCTACTTGAACCCTCATAAAGTTTCATAATTGGGATTTAATGTCAATTTTTTGAAAAATAAAAATAAAAAGTAGGAAATATGCGGTACATTTATACAAGTTATACCAAGTTTTACATTCATACTACTTTACGTATATTGCTATGATTAGTGATTTACAGCTCGCAATCGCAATCGATAGTTCTTGTTGATTATTGTGAGATTTGTAACTTAAATTGTCGCTTCCACGAAATATACGTTTAACATATATTATAACTTTATTCATCTCTTACACTAAGGAATATTATAGGAGGGTTTCAATGATTCGACTGTCAACTGTACATTTGACTTAAATATACAATTATCTCAAATTCTTAATTCAAATATTTGAACTCATTTATTATAACTATTAATTTTTTATATTATTTTACATTCCTTTACATAAATTTTATTTAATCAGAATGAGAAAGAGGGGAACTTATAATGCACAGTTATTATTATAAATAATGAAAATAAAAATTGTCTAAATGCAAACACTTTTCTATACTTTCATAGAATTTTCACACTTTTTAAAAACTGTTTTACTAATTATTTTACATTGCTTTTAGATTCTTTTATGTTTAATGTTATTTTACAGAAAAAACTTCCACAAGAGTGTTGACTTACAATTAGTTGGTTTGTGACTTTTTCAGACTTTACTTTATTGGTCGGCATTCACCGAATTGATACTCTTCATCGGGTTTACAACGGTGAGCTGAATTTATGACGCTTGCGTACATCGCGGTGCCGTGAAATATATCTCTATCAATATCCTCTTCGAATTCCGTGGTATACTGCTTAGTTGTAGGTAAAATAATTGTTTGGATTTCACTGTTTTGAATATCCTTTTGAATTGAGGATACTAGAGTAGATTGGAGTTCCTTGATATTCTTTTTAATTGGACTAAGAAATTTTAAGCTTTGCTGATTTTCTGAAGATTTTTGCAAAGATATGTGTTGCTCAGAGATTTCTTCTCTTTTATTTGAACTTTCTTTGATATCCGCTCCATTGCACCAATTTTTTTCCATGCATTGAAAAGTCAAGCATACTATAAAAATTGTTCCGAGAAACTTCTTCATTTTGGGCGATAGAACGAAGTGAAAGTACTGACTGAGCGACTGCTGATATTATGCCACTGAAGACCGAAGATGTTACAGCTATCTAAGCCTATGCAAACTGATTTGTCGAGGTACGCGGTGATGCGACCTTATAAAGTAACTCATATATACCGTTTGAAAGTCGGTTTTATCACACATTTACCTGTACAATTCGAGTATAGTTTTTTATTTGAAGCAGATTTGAAGGCTCCTAGACAGCATTACAGCATACCATTGTCCAGAAAGAATGCGGAGCTGTCGTAATAACTCACTGAAAAGTACGCACGAACCGGTCTGTTTGACAGGGCTCTTTAAACACTTTAACGCCAAGCATTGCCGACCACAGCGACACTACAAACGTGCGGTCATGTGGTTATTTGTTTGATCGGTAATGCAGGTCGCTCGCGAGTATAAGAGGCGCGCGCGCAATTTGTACCGCAGTGTGGAACCCAGCCTCGTAAGATTATATTAATTAACAGGAGTGTTACTGACAGAAATAATGATAATTATTGTAAAGTAAAATTGACGACGAATATAATAATGTGAAATTGATAATAAATAAATATGCAGTGCTGAAATGATGCAATGTATTAACTACAGCGTTATGAAAGAAAGAGAACCAAATGAAATCGGCTACGCGTAAAGGTCGTAAAAAAAAGAGCCAGCGTTGGCGCTCTCGACAACAACAAGGCAGTGCAGTTTAGACTCTCGTGTGGTTCACATCGTGTGACTATTAGGGAAAGAATCGGCTTTTTAGCGTAAATGCGTCACAGGAATATATCGGCTAGGCATTTGAATAAATATAATTTTGAAAGTTTAAACTGTTATTGAATTATTAATTTCTCCTCTCGTGAAACCGGCTTTGTGCCGTAACAAGGAGATACTTTAAGAAACAAAAATAAATTTTTTCCATATCAAATTTCCCGATGTATAGATTTACGGTTAAATAACTTTTTTTTTTTTTAGGGGATCTCAAATGTATGGCACGTCTAGTCAGTGATAGGTGAGTGAGACACATTGGGTAGGTGTACACAATGGGTAATCTTAATTATTTAGCCAATAGAATAACTAAAGCAATAAAAACATTAAGAATTAATAACGTATGTCCAAACACACACCCTGTAACAAAAATTATAGCCGGATATGTGCTAAATTGATCGAGTAAGAGAAATAATAATTTGTTTGTACAATTCAAAAAATTCTTTTGTGACTGAGTACTTTATTTTGATATATGAAAAAAAAAATATTGGATTTTAAACAAAAATGTAAGCCGTAAAAGTTTTAGTATATGCAAAAAGGAGTTTAATTACCTTCGGAAAAAAGATTTTTGTTGATCGTGTCACCTAGAAACATGTTCGTCCCAAAGCTTTTGCAATAAATATAATATTGGCAACGGTAATATCTTGTGTCACGTTCGGCGAAGATTTTGAGGTATTACAACGGTAAAATTATAGATATTATAAATCATAAATCATTAAATTTGCTTCTTTTAGTTATTAAAAATACATTTACGTCACTTTGCTAAAAAGATTTTAGTTAATTTATATTGGTGTTGTATGTTCAACTCAAATAATAATTTCAATATTAGCTCCATACTAAACTACAACGTTGCAATAATTCTCTTACATTTAGACAACGAAACAACAATAAAGAATAACATACAGCACTCAATACGCCATAAGCAATAAAAATTAATCTTTATAGCCATGTCGATGCGCACCTTTATAGCACTCACCGGGCATTATCGTATGCCAGCCCCATATCAATCGATAAATCTCGCATCCCCATCAGCTCCCCGCACGATTTATACGACTGTTTACTGTCTCTTAATATTCCGGCAACACACTTCATGCGCGCAGAGTCCCCGAGAGCATACATCCGATTCACAAAAAGAAAGACACCAGCATTGCCTCGAATGAAAGACGCTACACTCGTGATCCACGTATACGTATACACACAGCCCTGCGAATAGATAATAAATCCGACGGTAAAGAGGCCGTTCCGGATGACAAAGGTCCGCTAATCCCGCGATACGTATGTGCGAGGCGTATCGCTCGCGCGCGCGCGCGCCTCCGAAGAAGGCGTAAGGTGGCAGCGAGGCGAGAGAGTAAGAGTGGGAGCACCGCCTAGGTATTTAGGAGCAAGGGTGAGAGAGAGAGAGAGAGAGAGAGAAAGAAGGGGACCTGATTTACCGAAGCAATCGCTCTTTATTTCTCTCTAGGCGCTCCTCTCGCCTGACATCCTCAATAGATATCGCCTTGTAATAGCTTTCCGTTACCTGAATATCTGCGCGCGCGCGAGCACCCAGAAAGACCTCGGGAATTTATCTGCGACGCCGCGCGTGTCGCCTGTAAAGATTCGCGTCAGCAGAGGGTCTTCTATAAGATCTAAAGAGGTTACTTTTGTAAGTGCTTTTTTTTTGGTATTTTATGTCTTTTTTTCATAAGAATCAAGTATTGTGAATAGTGCACTAATAATTTGTATGAGTTTCTTCCGTGATAAATGAATAAGATGCTATTATGTAGCCATTTTGTTTCTATTACCCAAAAAGTAGCCTTTTTTCCCGCGAGCCAAAGTTTAGTGCGTATTGCGAGCCAGAGACGAGTATAGCAATTACAAAAGGGCCAAAAAAAGACTTTTCACCTAAGATACGCACTGTAATTTTTGTCATACTTATATGAGTTGATTTTGCGCTTTTTTTATACCTCTAAAGCAGGTGTATTGCGACTGTTTCTCGAATGGGTGTAAACATATATTTATAAAACCAAAAAGAATATCAATAAAATTTTGTTAATAATTTTAAAATTTTAATTTTTAAAAAAATTTTAATTTAAAAAAATAATTGTAAATAATACCGTAGGGGAAATGCGGCTAATGTGACGCACTTAAGGTTTATTATCTGATATCTACTAAGTAATTGCTAAAATTAAATATAAAAAGGTACTAAATGCTAGTTAAACATGTCTACTTTAGTATACAAATAATTTTATATAGATTTTTAAAATCTAAGATAAAGAATTAATTCAATGTATAAAATAAATTTGTGCGCGACATTACCTGCCGTGTCGGGTAGAATGGTGCGCTGTTGTAATTATGCTTAAAAATTGTTTCTGGGGACATATTTCTTCATTACTATTGAAAATAATATTAGTGTAATAAAAAAGCTTTATAAATTATTCACTGTTTTGACCTGTATTTTTAATAAATTTGAAAGAATTTCATATAGCAGCTGAGAACTAGGTTATATAATCATATATTATATATATTATATATATATTATATATATTATATATATATTATATATATTATATATATTATATATATTATATATATTATATATATATATTATATATATTATATATATATTATATATATATTATATATATTATATATATATTATATATATATTTAATATTTAAAACATGCGCCACATTAGTCACATTTCCTCTAACGCTACAATGTAAAATTATTCCAATAACTTATATAACGGCATATTTACATCCATCTTTTTTGTTATGTAATAATAGTCCCGGAAAATCGTTTCGAGTTACTGTGATGAGTTGACTTTTAAATGAGTTACAAATACAATGCGTATTTTTAATATGCGTGACTACCTATGTGCACATTGAATATGCTTGACAGCAATATTTACTGTGTTATGTGGAACAAATTACCATCTCCACTATTAATTATTCCATGCAGCATTGGAAAGACCTCTATCTGCTCCAGCTTTTTGAACTTTATAAGTCAGAACGGGACTTTTCTCACACTTTCTTGGAATCATTACAATGTAAAATAGGAATTTTTCCAACTGTTAAAATTGACCATGTTACATAGTATTTTTACAAGAGAGTCTTTTAATAATTATTTCAAGTATTGTAGAATTTCCAAGGTAACATAATAGAAACCACTGCCAATTCATTGGCACTTAGATTCCTCAAACTAAATAAATTGTTCCAATATAAATTTCATTATTCTAATACAATAATTTTAAATTGCTATATTTCTTTTTAATAAATAGCTCAAAAAAGGTGTGTTTTTTATCACTTAATGTTTGTCAAACGATAAATTACAAAAAAATTATAATCTTATGATCATAAATTGCATTATCGATTTCATAATATCGTAAAATAGAAAAATCATTATAAAACAAAAACGAATCAAAGATTCTTAATTTATTTCTGATTTCGCATCTTCATCAAGAAACAAATAATAGTTCGTTCGTTTAATAAAAAATGACCGCTAAATTATCGTGATATAAGCTATAAAATTTTTTTAAAAAAGTATAACCTCTAATATCTTGAAAGATGAGTGACCTCAGCCGAGACATATTGGAAAGCTACCTTCTTCACTAATTAGCACAATTTATTTTAAATCTTTTCCATTATATACTTTTGAGATATTGCCGTTGAAACAAAAACTGACGTTCTTGAGTATAACTGGAGAAGCTTATACAAAATTTCATGTTGCAGAAGATAGTTAATTTTATGCTCTTTCAAATGCATTTATACCGAAGCGATCGTATTATTTCTAACATACAGAAATAATTAACCTTTCCAATTTCAGAAAATCGTAAAATAGAAAAATCGTTATAAAATAGAAACGAGTCAATGAATCTTTAAATTATTTTTAATTAGAACTCGTTCAAGAGATAATAAAAAGCTACCATTTTGGAAAGTTTTACATTAAATGCTGCCGATTAACTCCAGTATTTGTAGCGGACTAAAAATCGATTTTTTTACAAAAAGATTCTTTTCCTTTCAAAAGAAAAAGATGAAGCCCCAAAAATTGTACAAAATATTCTTCTTGATAATCATGCATGAGGAAGAAAAAAAAATTAATTGTAAAGATAGTATACATTTTTTATGTGTATAAAAACAAATTTGATCAAGAATTTTATAGTGTTGCAAAATTTATTGTCAATTGAAAAACCGCTACAAATTCATTGGCACTTAGCCTCCTCAAACTAAATTAATTGTTCTAATATGAAAATTTTTGTTCTAATAAATTAATTTATATTGCTATATCTCTTTTTTAATATTTACTGACTCATTCATCACTCACGCACTAATTCACTTACACATTCATACAGTAACTTACTTACATATCGACACACACTCATCCACTAACTCACGGATTTATTAAGACACAGACTACACCCTCACTGTCGCACTAACCTATATATTCACTTGTGCATTTTCTCACTCATACACGAATTGACTCATTCGCTCTCTCAATCACACATATACACACATACACACACTAACGTGTACTCACTTGCGCATTTATTCGGTCAATATTCAATAAAGATATGTTTGTATTTCAAAACCGGAAACTATTTGATATCTGTTGTTTTTAATTTATTATACTGTGTGATTAAGATGTCACTGCTACTTAATAAAGAAATATGTCAAGTAGTTGAGTTTTGTTTTTAAAATAACTTTAGTAATCCTTTCACTCTCATCACTCCCCGTTGATGCTAGCGTTACGCGCGCAAACCTAGTTATGCGTGCGTATTTCTAGGTGATGTTACAATCATTCTTTTATAGCGGGATAGAGGGATAGAGGGATAGAGAGACAAGACAAAGCCCTTTTAATATTTTTTATTTCAACACAGGAAACTATTTAATTGATATCTTTTGTTTTTCATTTATTATATTGTGTGATTAAGATATTTTTTACAGTTCTATAACTCGAAAATTATATGCTAAAAGTCAATAAAATTTTTGCTGATACAAATATAGAACTATATTCTTGTAAATCTTAAATTTATAAGATTTACTGGTTATTAAAAAAACGCCATATAGAATTATATTCTTGAAAATCTTAAAGCCATAAGATTTACTGTTTCTTAAAAAAAATGTCAAGAAGTTGTATTTTGTTTGTAAAATAACTCGAGTAATCCTCTCGCGTTCATCACTCCCCCCTGATGCTAGGGTTACGCGCACAAATCTAAGCATGCGCGCGCAACTCAGATGATGCGCGCGCATCTCAACGAATGCGCGCCCTTTTTATGTGATCTTACAATCATTATTTTATAGAGGGATTTTATAGAGGGATAGTCGATAATAATATAATAAAGTAAAGAAAGAATAGCGACAATATTCTATTGTGAGATCTCTACGATTCACTGACGCCATTACGCGTGCAGCCTTGGACCTTGACGTGCAGGTCAGAGGATGTGCGCGAACCTTTTTGGCTGCGCACGCAACTTAAAGATGTGCACGCATTTCAGCGTGATCTCACTATCATTCTTTTATAGAAGGAAGAGCGATTACCACGAAATTGTTAGTTTTTCCACGAAGTCACCTCTGTGGCACCATACTTTGTTATTTATGGACCTATGTGTCCGTTTGGTGGTTCATATTATAGGTTTGGTAAGTGCATATCGGTGGCATACGTTGAATTCATGTACAAAAGAAAATTATGTACAGATAACCATGGAGATTTTATGCCACGAAGCTGTCACTTTGTGTATAGAACACTTTTAACTCATTTCTTAAAGAGATTAAATTAAATATTTAATAATTTAGATTGGATAACAAATGTTTGCATTAACATATATTTTGAGAAGCATAATTTTTAAATTACGTAAATCTTACATATAGGTTGGTATATGCATGTTAGGTTAGTGTGTGTAGACATACAAAACAAGCGCGCGCTCTACTCTCAGATATGTGTTGTACACGCGCTGTAACGTTCAAGTTTGGCGTTCAACCAACACGCCATCTATCTTTAGTTTTATATCGTAGTATCCTAATTGTTGAAAGATTCGAATATACACGTAAAATCATTATAACCTATTTCTTTTATATTTTTTCTTTCAAATTTATTTTCACATTTAACAAAGATTAACATTAATTTAATATTTTTAAATGAATGAATGAATGCATGAATGAAATTAAATTAGTGATTTCTGTCTGCATTATTATTAAATTATTGAAGTTTATATTTAACTTGACTAGATAAATAAAGGAAATTGTTCAATAAGTTTGTAAATTTGACAATCTTTGTTAAACAAGTGTGATAACTTTCAAATGTATGTTGCGAACAGTGTGAACAAATAAATCCATATATTATCTTATCTTTATATAGAAGAAAAAAGAAAAGAAAATATTAATTTATGTAGTTAAATCATAAAAGAAACTCTAAAATCGTAATATATAAAAAGGAGAAAAATTATCAATAACTTGGAACAATGAGAGATTAATTAGCAAGAATGTCAATTCCGTTGTCTTGTTGTTATCTTATACCACTGCTTTAGATCTAAAGAACCGGGTGAAAAATGATTTTACAATGTAAAGTTTATGTTGGTCTGACACAAATGTAACAAACATCTTTCCACTATGTCCAAAAACATTAAAACTTCATTAACTTGTTTTGTCATGATTATAGTAGGCAACAAACGAATTTTAAACATTTTTAAACGCCAATATTATTCGATTTCTCCATTGGTCTTGGTTTTAGTAATATTATTGTGAAAAGTGGTAAAAGCAAAAAAGTTTTGTTTCTTTTATATCTGTAACTATACCATGGAATATTTAGTAAAAATATGAAATTTGTTAAAGATATAGCTGGAATTCTATTTTTTATGCTTTTTTTGTGTTTTATTTTTCGCTTTTCTTGATAAACGTTGTTTAAATGACATTATCGTTATCAAATTTTTGGATAGCTATCAAAGAACGCTAAATATAGCGATTTAAACAATTAAATTGTTTATAACAAATTATTGACCATATAATATTACATAATAAGATATTCATTTAATCAATAAAAAAATTATTAATTTACATTAAGAAATTACAAACTTAAAAATTTTTAATTCAAACCGAAGCTGTATAGACAAAATAGTGAGCGCGGAGATCGAAAACGGGACTATTTTGCACTAAATTTGCAATAACTTTTTTCTAAATCGACATTTGTGACTATAATTTTTAGCTCTCGGCGTTTAAACAATTGTCAAATCTAATCTTTATATAATAATTATAGACTAGTATTATAAATTATTATTTTTACTTTAAAATAAAACGTTAAAAGTTAAAAAATTTCCATTAGAACCGTAGTCACCGGCAAAAAAGTGAGCGCGGAGAACAAAAACGGGATCTTTTTGCACTAAATTTACAATAACTTTTCTTCTAATTAACCGATTTGAAAAATTCAAAGTTCAGCATATTTGTCAATAAAAAACAAACAATTTTGTAAAGAGATATTTTTTGATAGCTATCAAAGAACGCTAAATATAGCGATTTAAACAATTACATTGTTTATAACAAATTATTGACCACTCTGACGACAATGCACCATCAAAAATCGGATCCAGGAGGGCAAAATACATCTAAAAAGCTTTGGTGCATCTTTCTACATCAAAGAGGCCACGGAAACCTAGCTGGCCCCTAGACTATACATACAATTACGGAGATGCTTGAAATGTGTTCCTATATTGTTAAAACATGTTTTTATGTAATAATTGTTAGTTTTAAAGATATTACACTTTTTGCCATGCCGAAAATATAAGGCTCTCCCTTGGAGCGGTCGTGCCTAAACAGAATGCACAGTTCGGTAAATAAAAGAGCAAAAAAGAAAAACGTCAGAACTAAATTGCAGTTCAATCTGGTCACATTATCGGAGCGTGCTTCTAGTTTTATTTTTAATTTTTATATAAATAAAATCAGAGTTTACAGTGATTTTTTGTATTATTACTTAATCACCTTTTTTCTACCGTTTCAGGTATACTCAATGTTTTCTAAGCTTTCATCATTTGTATTTGAATTTTAAATGAAATGAGATCCCGATAATGTATTTCTCTATTTTACACATTTTACACATAGACATTATTCTACTGCGTAAAGCTTCCGATACAAAGCAAAAGAAATTTGTTATGCTAATTAGTATAAATACGAATATTCTTAATTATGCCAAAATTAGTGCGTATAACTGGAATTAAACTTGACAAACACGTGCTCGAATTCGCGATCAAATATGAATGACAAAAAATGTATGAATATAAGGTTTGCCAACATTCAACAGATAGTAAATAAAAGATAAAATATAAAGGTAATAGAATAGATGCGAGTATAGTTGTAGAAGAAATTTAATGAATTGAAAATATAGAGACGCATCACAAGGCTAATATATATATTGATACAGATGTTACTGAGCTTTACTGATTTAGAAAATTTCGTATATATATATGAGAAATCGAAGATCGGATTATTATTCTGAAGCCTCAACCATGATTTCGAAGAGTATATTCCTTGTCCTTCTGGGTACTGCGTTGGTTTTGGTAAGTTTCATATTTAATTGACAACTATAGCTATTAAAAATACTTTTAATATTATTAATTATTAATTTAATGTTGTAATATCATATTAATTTTTTAGGCCAGCCCAGTTCCAGTTGAGAAAAGCCAGGAAGTCCTATCGGTAATACTTTTTTCATTAACATACTAATCATAAACAAGTTTTTCATGCATCAATAATTTAAACATGTAAATAATACAAAACAATGATTCCGTTTCATATCTTTTTTCTATTTTCTTTATAACTATGCTTTTTCAAGTTCTGAGGCAAATGCTAACATAGAAATTAATTCGTCAAACTACACTATTAACGATGTATAACTTTTCCAGGTTCCAGAGATACCGAAAGCTAAGGTAGAGGTTGCAGAGGACAAGGAAGACTCTGAGGTATAAAATACTATAATATTTTTAAACGGTGGATTCTCTCAATTCTGATGAAATAAACTTGTTACTATTATGTACTTCATAATGGTTATTACATAAACGTTCTTTTTTCAGTCAGAATTATAACACTTTTATCACATTTTTCAATTTTAACATAATGTAAAGTACCCAATACCTGGATGCTTTTTCGATAACTTTTCAGAAAACTATCAATTCTGAATGGCAAATGGCATAAACTTTGAAACTTTTAATACCATCATATAGACGGCTGAGCGGAACAACCGATCAACTCGGCGCGCAATCGAAGAAGAGGTTAACTCGTCCTTAGTTGAAGGTAGAATCCTACATCGTTATTTCGTTTTTTACAATGAATTTTCAATTTTTTGAAATCATTGGTCCAGAACCATTCTTGTTTATATAATGTGCCTCTGGTCGAAAATTTTAATAAAATAAAAATTCACTTAGAAAAACGAAAAATATCTCATTCTCGGTAATGGGTATTATTTTATTTTCTTGTTGATTCTAGCTGACATAAAAGGCAAGATTATTTTCATAGTAACAGTTCTTTAGCTAAGGAATTATTGTGTAAATATCACGATGATTTGTGAAATAATCAAATAAATATCAAACTTCTGACCTAATACACAGCTTTAAAAAAATTTCAGAATGCTAAATTTCTCATTCAAATCTTTCATTAATATAATAATTATAATTATTTAATTGATTCATGTCTTATTCGAATTTGAACTATTGAAAAGGTTCAATCTTATTTAGCAATTGTTTTAAAGGTAAATACAATGGTTATTTATATCCGTAGCATGCTCCAAGTACCACCGAAGACGACCTGTTCGGTGACGACGAAGCGGAGATCACCGCCGTGACTACCAAAGCACCCAAGGGTCTTAAGGGCAAGTGGAGCCAGCTGAAGAACAAGTGGAACAAGATAATCGAGAAGAGCAAGGGAAAGTGGTCTCACCTCAAGGCCGAGAGCAAGGAGGCCTACAATTTGCTAAAAAATAAGTGGGAGAACATTAGGAAGAAGGGCCTCGAGTTCATCGACGAAGCCAAGAAGACTTACGATGAAGTCAAGACTGAGGGCAAGGAAGCCATCGCAAAGTTCAAGGAGACCTACAAGGCCGTCAAGGAGATCTGGGATGAGCTCAAGAAAACCGGCACCGATGCCTACAAAGATGTTAAAGAACTGCTGGCTGAGCTGAAGAAGGCCGCCGCTGAAGCCAAGAGCACCTGGGCTACCGTATCCAAATTCGGTTAATCATGTTAACTGATGACTGTCGTTCTTAAATGATGAATAATTTCGTATTACGTTAAAGAAAAAAGAGTAAATTGTAATAAAAGAATAAAAAATTTTCATCTTAGGTTAGATATGCTTTTTAGCTACTTTTATATGTAAATAGTATGAATAGAACTATAGATGTTATTATTATAATTGAAAACTTGTATGTTAAACTTTTTTTAACACTAATTCTTACAATAAAAGTTCTGTTCAATAAATAATATATAACCTCACAGATTTTATACGTAGATATTATTATTGAGAGAACTATGTAGATCTGTGTGGATTTATCGAGTTTTGTACAGTCTAGTACTATCTAGTTTGCCTGTAAATGCCGTTATAGCGAATGTGGGTGCCACGATAAGATTTCTACAAGGTTATATTTATAAAAAATAAAACAAAAAATATTGATACACATTATTTCATTTATCTTAAAATACTTTTTCAATCAATATTTCAAAATATCAATGGCAAAATTATAAAGAAATCCTCCTGCTCGCATCACTCGCCAACTCTCAGTATATAAATTAATAAATAAAATAATACTATTTTCTTAACATTTAACGTTTTTACATATTTTAACTAAAATTTTCAGTTGTAAAAGATAGGTTTTTTATACTTTTTTAAATGCATTTACATTGAATTGATCATAGAATTTCTAACATTCCAAAAAACCCAAAAAAATAAAACTCAAAAATAAAAATATAAAATAATCACTATAAAACAAGAACAAGTCGATGAATCTTGAAATTTCTTTGCAAATTTAAGTCTTTATTTAAAAAGGAAATAAATTAGCCCTTTTTGATAAAAAATGACCACGTCGTTCTCGAGATATAAGCGATAAAAAAAAAAATTAAAGAAAAATATAACCTCAATATTTCAGAAAGTGAAAGATCTCATGATCTGTAAAAACATACAGGTAATGAGATAGTAAAAAACTACCTTTTTGTAAAGTTACAGATAAAATAATGTCGATTCACTTAAGTTATCGCGTCAGGAAAAAAATTGATTTTTTTATAAAATTATTTTTTTCTAGACAAAAGAAAAATATGAAGCTCTAAGAATTTTAAAGAATATTATTCTAAATATTCCTTATCATCTCAATTTTTTTCAAAAATTTTTCATCTTATATTTCACAGATATAACCGTTTGAAAAGAAATGACGTTTTCGTGTATAAAAAAAGGGAAATATCATTTTCAAAATTTCGGATCGGAAAAGATAGGTAATTTTATGCTCTTTTAAATGTATCTTCATTGGATCGATGATGTTATTTCTAAAGTGTTAAAAAACCCAAAAAACAAAAATAATGAGCCCTGATACATTAAGTTTCACCGTATATGTGCAGAATTATGCTGGTAAACACCCATACACACATACACACACACACACACACACACACACACATACACACACATACACATCCATACAGACATTTTCTAAAAATAGTGTATTTTGATTTCTTAAGTCTCAAAACTTATTTCTAACAAGTTTTTAGCAAAACTGTTTTTTTTACTATCACAAAGCTTCCTCTATGAGGAAGCAAAAAATATTACTTAATATGCAAAAAATTTGAAGATTTTATACAACTTAAATATTTTTTCATAATCTATTCTATACTTTTGCATAGGTTTAAATGGCAATTTAAAAATTCAATTCTATGTATTTCGACATTTAAAAAGAAATGGATTTGTCGCTTTGACTTTTAACACAGAATTAAATAGAACAAATATTTTATATTGGAACATTTAATGAGGTTGAAGGAAGCTAAGTGTCAATGAATTGGCAACAGTTTATCCGATTATAGTTGTAGTATTAATTCTCGGAAGATTTTTATTATTAGAAACAAGAAAACAAGATTTGTTGTATTAGGTCTATTATAAAGGAGGATGGATGACCTATGCCGGCCTCACGTAAAACGTTGATAGAGAGACCTACAAGACTGATATGAGCATGAAGGATTTATAATTCTCTTATTTTTTACTACTTAATGCCTGATCATGTCTTGATTTCTTCATTTATTTTGTTGGATTTGAGTTCCTTTGTTAAAAGTTTCCCTTCACTTCCCCGAATAAAATTTCTTTCAATGTTCATATTTTGACAAACTCTAAACAATAGAGTAAGTTTTTTATATTCCTTCACATCTTCTGACTTACTATGCATCCGTGGATATTCTCCTTTGAAAGTATACTTTACCTTATTTTAGTCTCTGATCCTTATTATAATCCTTTGCCTTAAAAGTATATTTGTATTTGAATTGTCGTCTAAAGTCAGAGTATTGCAATGTAATGCTTATGTTAGGTTCAAATAATACTACTATAGTGTTACTATAGTAATTTTATAATTAAATAAATTACTATAGTATTTTATAATGAAAATCGAAATATTATTATAAAAGTATTTCTTACATGAAATAAACCAATTTAACTAAGATCGCCAAAAATGGTTGGTTACCAATATTGTAATCAATTCATCTAACCGTCAAACGTTCCATCAGCAATTAAAGAATAATTTCAAACATCTATTAATTACAACCAGAAAAGGCAACTAACTCTTATCCTTTTCCAATTATCCGCGAAATTTACGTGTTTACCCACCAAAAGAACATCCCAGAAACAGCTCGTCCTTAAAGCTTCCTCCTCTCATCGTCGCAGCCGCAACCGCTCTTACGTCCTCGTTGCCAGATGCTCCTCTCAGCGAGAGCCGCTATTGTTCCGGCGATCGTTATCCCGCACCGCACCGCAAAAATTGCCGCTTGTTTTATCTGGAATCTCAATTAATGCCGCAAGCTACCCTTATCGCGAGATCATCCCCTTATTATCGACGACGAGCGCAGTGTATATACGTACGTGCGTACTGCGCCTTTACGCGGACTCGCCCCTGGATTCCACCTCCGCCTCCTGCTCCTCTTAGTCTTTCGGAATTTATTGCTGCCCGTCGAAGTTTATCGCGTATGTGCTGCTGCTGAGCTTTGCGCGGTAGTAACGTTGCGCTTGATTTACCGCGTTTATTTTCTTTACGTGCTGTTCCTTGATTATGTATCGATTTTCTTTTGCGGATTTAAGTAATGAAGCTGAGTATTTTTATTAATAGGGCTGATATGAATTTCTGATCTTGATAATAAGATGAACATTATTGCAAATGAATTATTTTTATGTGTTCTTTTACAGCAATGCAATTAGAGTTAACTAAGTGATTTTGATTTCAGATTAAGATTTGATTGATGCTGCTCTTTACGATTGCCGTCGTTCGCGGCGTCATACGGGCCAAAAATAATTTGTTCCGTTTCTTCAATCAAAGTTGTAAGTATATTTCTATATTATCTTTTTTAATGGTTGAGGATAGAAAATATTAAAATAAACTCATAATCTAAAATATGTATACAAAAAGAACCAACGAGCAATACTAGCTCAAGATTAAGCTGAATTTGCTCAAACGCTTGGACTATGACGGTTGAGGCAAATATTCTTTGCAAACTGAAGAAAAAATTACTGACTACTTCAGCAATTCTAGCTTAACGTTAAGGTAATATTCTTATGGTAGATTTTAAACTGAAGACAAACTTAAGTAAATTGACTCGATATAAGCATTTGAGTACATTTTTCTCATGATTTGGTTTCGTGTGATTTTGCGTTTTGTCTTGCGTATACCTATTGGACTCATCAATAGGCTACGATAGCAGACCTTACTTTAGATTTCACGAAGTAATAAAATGATAAACTTATAGATAGTTGCATATAACCTATTTAGCGACGATTCTATCTGAAGTCCGAATGTGTGATATATGAGACGTTCATTCAAAGAACGACTATGGACTACATAGTCCCATCAGTCAGTAATGGTGGCTACGGTTAAGATGCGAACATGATCACAGCGGATATAGGAGTATAATATCTGCGTTCGTTTAAGCACTATCACTGCTAACCATTAATGGCTGGATACTATAATAATAATAATAATAATAATAATAATAATAATAATAATAATAATAATAATATATACGTAACTATACTACCAATATAAAGCTGGATCTGTAATTCACTTTCTATGAAGCAACCAAATTCGACTTATGCAATATTTGAATGAACAGATGATAATAATATATTGACACAATTAGAAGTAGCAGTTAGCAGAAAATAATGTAAGTCAAGAAAGGTGATAAAATCATTTTAAAACTAGTCTTTTTAGAAACTTCCATATTGAGTCCATCGCTACTTCGTTTAACGGATTATAAAACCTAAGATACAAACGTTATATTAGAACATGTAAATTATTAGAGTTTTGATAAAACAAAACGCTACCTATAAGGAGTTATAAAATATTGAGAAATCCTTGCCACAATCCCATACGATCCTTGTCAAATACAAAATTCACCCAGCAATCTCTCGGCGAACAAAAGCCCAGGAAACTTTCGATCAGACGCAACGACTACGACACTCGCTCCCTCGACTCTCTCTCTCTTCAATCTCTCATTGTCCACTGTCTTATTCGCAGCCTTTCTATATTCACATTTCCATATCACCTAGCGCCGTGGCGCAGCGTCCCTCGGGACTGACCCACGCATTTTCCGGACGGACGGCGTCAACTCTCTCCACCTCTCGATATACACTCGCTACTACTCCCTTCTTCAAAGACACACACACATAAACACACGCGTAGAAGCATGACGAGGGTTGGTATGCATCCACCTCTCGGAATGATTGGTGTCGCGCTGCCGACTGAGCATTTGAACGCGCGCCACTGTAATCACGACTGGTGTACTGCGTATTTGACCGGGCGACGCTGCGTCTTGTTTTCTCAGTCGCGCCTTCGCGCCTGCACCCTTTCCGAGGTGTGTCTCTTTGAGCTGGTGCGAGCGTCTCTCTGGACGTGGTGGTGGTGCACCTGCGGGAGGACCGCTGGACGCGTTGCCAGGCGTCTCCGAGGAATTGACCTTCGAGGGTGCCGCTGCTGACCTTTTGCCGCTGAGCTCGGAGGCTGCTTGTTGCCGAGTGGTCGATGGATGAATTCGAGAGATAATTGGCGCGCGAGCGACGAGGGGCTTTGAAGGAATTAGTTCTGAAGCGAGGGCTTCCGGTGGAAATTATGCGATGATTATGAATGATTCTTTAGGTTTGTTAGGGTGATTTGAGGTGGTGGTGATGTCATGTGATAATGTACTGGATGGACAAATGTTAATTATTGCGAATGATATTTTTTTTTAGTTATTGGTTAGTGCCGAAGCGTAGTTAATACCTATTCATTTAGGTACAATACATAAATATTTTTACTACTATGAGTGAAGTAGGTAGCATTGGGTAGCTGAAGGTTATTCTGGCACCCTTAAAAGAATGTTGCTTTGACAATTTATTGTGGGTAAATAATGGAATAGGTGGGTAATGTATTTGAAGACTTTTATTATTCTAATTTTAAAGAATATCAAAATATTTTGTTTATACGACATTTTAATTGTCTTTTACTTAAAATCTCTTTTCTTTTAATTGACTTATAGCAAAGCTTAATTAGAGTTTATTCGATTAACTTAAAATTTCTACAGTATATTTTTAAGGGTGTTTACAATTCGTTATAGTACTTTTGTATAAACAATTTATCACGTAACTTTATAGCCCGCCATTTCTATAAAAAAATATTATTTTAAAATAGCCCTGCGTAATTCTTTAGCCATTATGTTATTAACATAAATAATTGTGGCATTTTGTTCTAAGTTTAAATAAACTCCATAAATAATTGTTAAAGTAACATTATATTTTTAGGAGCCAGAGTATTTTTGTCCTCTAAAATTAATAAAACCAATGCTACCTAAAAGTCAATCTTTTGAAAAAAGAAAAATTGAATGCAATTCAATGGCTAACATTTTATAAGATAACTTTTAATACGTTTTTAGTTTAATGTAATAATTCTACTCGAGAAATCTGTATTATATTACGTATTCATATATAAATAGTATTCAAGGTAAAATAAGCTAGAAAAATATCACAACTCGGCAAAGTAAATAAAAAATCCTACCAAAAATGTAAAACTGCATGTAGCAAAAAATGTTCCCAACAAGCTCTCTCTCTCTACTCCTAGTCGAGCAAAAGGAAAATACGCGCAGGCATCACGCGCAGAGTTCGGTTCACTCTACTCTCTACACACCAGCAGCACTAGTAGACCCAGAGCGGAGCTCAGAGGCAGCAGCCGCGCGACTTTGCGCGCAGCCGTACCTAAACATTTACCCGGGAAAACTGCTTCTTCCACCTATACGACGAGCCGCTGCCGCTGCACAGAACTCGGTTAACCCTTCGCTATTTCATTAAATTAGGTAGGCGAGCTGCTACTGCTGCTGTCGACTCTCTCTCTCTCTTTCTCTCTCACACACATACATACATACTCACGCAGCCCTCGACGTTCCGAAAGTCTTGCAGCGGAAAACCGCTGCCGCTGCCGCCGGGTTGTAGGTACAGCCGAGAGAGAGAGAGAGAGAGAGAGCCAGGCTTCCTCTCGTCGCTCTTTCTCGGAAAACTTTCGCTTTTACCGTCATTTTATAATTCATGACGTCGCCGGGGCTCTCTCTCTCTCTTTCTACGACGCACTGCTTGCGCGACGACGTCGCGATCCCAGCTAGAGCGACGAAATAGAGAAAGAGCGTAGCGCGTACGTCTGTGTGTGTGTACGTTAGAGGGTGGCTGCTTGCTTGCTTGCTTGCTTCGTTCGACACTCGTTTTCGGGGGGCTGAAGCTAAAGGGAGCGAGCTTAAATCATGCATCTCATTGAAAGAAGCCGGCTGTATTAGTAGCGTATCGTTTGGTGATGGCTGTGGAGGATGTGTGTATACAAGGATGGTCGCGCGGTGCGTGGATTATTTACGAGGCTTTATGTTTAACGACGAGCGCGCGATCGGAGCTTCGACGTTTATTTCGGGAATTTTCGCGGAAGGGTCGGGCGAAAGTAGCAGCGCGAGCGACGGGGGGAGAGAATTTCGCGGTTTTCGAGGAGTTCGTCTGCAGGATGGATAATGCGAGCGTGTTGATTTTAGCGAGGGTGTAGAGAGGTGTAGCGGAGAGGTTGAGGGAGCGATCGTTGAGATAGGTGGAATTGATTAACGTACGTGTAGGCATGAGATTTTGTAAGTAATTTGACTAAAGAACTTTCTTTTATTCTAGTTTTAGAAAAAGAAAGCTTGTTATAAGTGAAAACATGCGGGTTAAGTCAGGTACTATTGTCTTTGTGTGCGGTTTTAGACAAATACCTTGACAACCAGCTTTCTTAATTCAATTGCATCAAATTATCACTTTCTTAGGAATCTTCTTCATTTTTTACGTAATACATTTACGGCTAAAATTTGAAAGAGCTATCCTTCGCCGAGCTAAGATGTTTATATTAGAAGATTCAATATTTAACATTTGATCCATATACCAATCACATATTAATAATGAATTTTCATGATTATACCTACTAAAACTTTTTTAAGATTATTCTTAAAAAATTGACATGTTAAATAGAATAACTACCCTGCGAGAACAAAAATTAAAAAGTTATTTTTAAACGTTTAAAATAATATATCATTTTTAAAAAAAATTTATTAGTAAATTCTAACCATATCAATATCGAAACATTTAGAACAAGAAAAATAATAGCTAGTCATCTCAAAAAGTTTTTGACTAATATATATATATATATATATATATATATATATATATATATATATATATATATATATATATATATATATATATATATATTCTACAATCATTATCTTGATTACTTGATAATTTGACAACTCATAATTCAAGAACATTATTTTTATACGAACCGCAATCTATTCACTTTTATCACTATATATTTACAAGTGCTATTTCTTACTTTAAATTTACTTTCTATTTCTGTCTAAACATATACGACTTATAATGGCCAATGTAAACAATACTATATATACGATTGATTTATCACAAATACAACGTAAAGTTAATTACTCCAGTCAAACGCCAAGATTCAACAAAACGAATTTATCGCAATCGCCCAGATATAGTTTAATTTAACGAAGCCTGCGATTAAGAGCTTATTTAAGAGTCCATACAATTTACCGAGCCAATGACGAAAGGGTTAATCTTCGAGCCAACGAGAGCGAGAGAGAGAGAGAGAGAGAGAGAGCGAGAAAGCAAGAGAAAGCCGAGCTAACGCGCGGCAGAGAGCACTCCGCTCAATACGGTCATGAACTTGTCGTATAGCTTCTAACCCCCTTGCACCCTCGCCCCCCTCCACTTCCTCTTTATCTCCGTGCGCAGATTTTAATATAAATTATAATCTTATGCCGTTTCTTAATACCTTTCTCTCTCTCTCTCTCTCTCTCTCTCTCTCTGCATCTCTCCCCTCTTTCTCCGCCTTCATCTCCGGCGCGGCGTGGCCCCTCGCTAGCCCCCGAAACGACGCAGTCATTATTAGGGAATTCTCATTATACAATCAATCATTTTGGAAGATCGCGCGCGCGGCTCGCACTCTCTCTCTCTCTCTCTAATTTCTTACATCAATTAATGTCGTGGCGACGACGCTGATGCGGCGCGTTGCCAGACGCGCGAGGGAGGACGCTACGAGCCTATTGAAGGTTTTGGCGAGCGGCGGACTTGTTCTGTCCCTCGTTGGCGCGCGTACGCGGAATTCGCTTGGGTGTTTGAGTCGAAGACGACGATTTCGACGTTCCTTTTGTAGATTAGTACACACTGCAGGAATGGATTATTGAAATGATTATTTAAATTTTAGTGCTATAAAGTTGGGCACGTGTAAACTTTTTGGACAATGAAGTTGGGCGCGTCTCAAGCTTCGTCTTATGCAATTGCATTTAGCGTATGAAATGCACTCGTGTACAACTTCATAGCTTTAAAATTTCTAAATTCTTGAAAGAATCCATAATAGCAGGGTGTAAAGACTAGTATCTTTTAAATTTATAATATCTACAAAAAATTATAGTTTTTATTAGAGATACTAAAATGTGCTCGGCTTTCAAAGGAGCGTCGCGTTAAAGTACTTGATGATTCGTATTTGTTGCGGTGTAGCAGAATGTATAGATTATTTATTTTTTTAGATAGAAATTCATTATTTGTCAACACTTTCTCGGGCTAATAATCAATAAATTACAACTTGTAAATATTTACTGATGAAAAAACAATGCAAATAATGCATGCTATATGTCTGATTCTCAAAAATATGAAATTCTGCTACCTTTCATAATTTTTCTTATAAAACTTAATGTAGAAAATCATAAAATAAAAGGAAGTATCATACTAAATTTGCGAATGCAAATATTAACAAAAAAAATCAGTGTAAAAAGAGTCTGAAGTTCGATCGAAACTATATGAGATGCATGTTCGAAATGATTATTATGATTAATGTATGGTCACCGAGAGTGCGATGACGATGATAGACTTTTGAAAGAGAATAAAACAAGTACATCCGACCAGCGTCCATCACCTTGTTCTTAACATAGTCGCATATCATATTTTTATATTGACTGAATCATTATGGATTATTCAAATAAAACTATTTTGTTGATACTTTTTATTTTATTAATTATTTTTATTTTATGTATTCTATGTACGAATCGCAGTTTTTTGAAGCGATATGTATAGGATCATCTATAGCTTCGTAAACTGGAATCATCAGGCTCTTATTGATATTTAGAATGGTTAAAAAGCTTATTTTGGCAAAAGTTTATGCGATAATTAGTACTAAAGAATAAGCCAAAAGAAGATTTTGTAGAAGACAAAAATTATTAAAGAAAACATAAATAAAAACCAAATAATTAAAACCTTATTACCACATAAGTTATGCATTCCGTAACACCCTAACTTCTTATCCTATTTATATATGATAATAAAGAATACAAAAGTATTACTATTCGACGGGCATGTTACCTTTACAAATAATCTTTCATTATCAAACTTTTACTGAGAAGTATTTCAGTATTTCAAAAATGAATAAATAATAAAATAAAAATAACAAGAATAATCAAATTTAATCTTTAATTTCGAATAATTTATTAATGCAAAAATGTCTAAGGTCTTCTGTTAACAAAATGTTTGTTAAGATAAACTGTGTCTTGATTCTTATTCTTCGCAGCTATAAGTTCGGAACTTTAAGCAGAAGTATTAACCATAGCCGTTAAGTCAGCACCAGATTTTGTCCGCGTCATTTTTCCCCACTTCTGTTCGCTTCTTTCTCTTTTCCCACGTTCAAAACGTTTGATGCATTCAAATTTCTTTGGCAACAACTTGGCAGCAGTTAAGCTTTCGATATCTGTACTTGAATGTCTTGCGGATAAAAAATGAGTATTTCCAGTTTATCCTTCTACATTCAACATAATACTCATGGTTCATTTATATTTTGTTCTTTTATAATTAACTGAAGATTGATCTTTTAAAATCATAAACGAATTGCTTAACATTTTTATAATGAAAAATCTCAAATAAGATGACGTGTACATGAATTGAAATTAAAATCTACGTACACCTTTACTTATAATATTTAGTAAAAATCACGCGTGTAAACTGTTAACATTTTTTATCAATGAATCATTTCTCAGGGAAAATGACGAAAATAAACGACTCTTAATTTGATAGACATTTTGTTGTTTTAAACTGAACTCATTTCATAAAAATTTGTCTTTTCAAAATATTATTAGTAAAATGAGAAATCATATGCTTCTTTTTGAAAATAAGCGAATATGATTCTTGAATTTGAAGAAATAGAATATGCTTGCGCTTTTCCTTTTTTTTTCATGCAACAATCTAGAGTCTAAATTGTAGCACTTCTATTACATTTAGTACAATATATGCTTTATAGAAAGTTAATTTATTTATGTTTCTTTTGTATTTTAATAATTTAATTAGTAGATATATAATGTTTACTTTGAACGTCGGCGGAAAAATAAAAGCAGATTTTAAGGTTATAGTATACAATGCATTTTAACCCATTAGCGTGAATCGTGCATTAGTAGTAGTAACGTCAAACAATCTATTTTTTTCGATTGATCGCCTAATATTTTACTTTCTAAGCTGAAATAGCACTTGAATAATTGATCATACGTTACTGACAGGGGGGACCACGGACTCCGGGTCACCGATTTTGATTAAACTTTAGGGATCGTTTTCTGGTACCTAAAAGCGAAGTCCAATACTCGTGGTTTTATCCTATGGGCCTTTGTACGGCAGATACGGCGTATTTCATTAACGTTGATAGTATATCTATATATATTTGTTTTTTTGCATTGTCTATATGAGCAATGCTAATGTTTTTTGGCACTATCTCAGATATAAAGTCTCATGGGATAAAACTATGGATACTGGGCCCGCTTAATCATTCTTTCATATTCTATATATGAACAACTTTTATCATAAAATACATAAATTTCTAAATTAACATGAAGCTATATACTTGTAAACTAATCATGCAACCACTTCCATTCTCAAACGCATCTCTCCTCCAAAGCTCACAACCGTTAAAACACCGCGCAACACTCGACTCGCAGCAACTTTTCATTCCTCACCACGACGATAATGCGGCTCATCGCAATCGGCTTTCATAGACATTTGCGAGCACAAACTACCTGTTTCCCCCCAACTCTCCCACCAATGAATTATTTAACAAGCAACAAAAGTCATCGGCGCATTAAAGCTCCACCCTCCCCCTAAAAACACCGCGAATCTCGAGGTGAAGAAAGCGCTAATCGAGGTCGAATTAAAGTCCCCCGCTCGGGCAAAATAAGTTTGCCGCCTCCGCCAGCGAAAGAGAAAGAGATCGAGAACAATTTGCGAAAGAGTTTTGTGAGTTGAATCTCCGGCGTCGTCGTCGTCGGCAAGTTGCGTCGTCTGCGTCGTCGCCGGCGACGTACGGCCAAACTTCAGACTTTGAACTTTGTCGCTTGACTGACCCTCCGGGCCGTGGTCGCCGCGTTTTATTTCATTCCACCGGCTATTAACATACTTCGGAGCCACTGCGAGGCGAATTTTTCCCCTAGTTTTCCTCTTCTCTCTCGCTCTCTGCTCCGCGCGACCTCTAACACTCGCTAAAGTGAGACACAGAGAGAGAGAGAGAGAGAGAGAGAGAGAGAGTCGAAGGTCGCGGCCACGCGAACTGAACTACTAGGTACCGCGCGCGCGAGTTTGCATAATTGCGCGTTACGCGGGCTCGCGCGCGCGCGCGCGCGAATCGAACTCCGTGCGCGAGCGCGCGAACTTTTGGAACGCGTGAAAGTGAGAACTCCAGCGCCAAGCCAAGGAGCGAGAGTGAGAGGATAGAGAGAGACAGAGAGAGAGAGAGAGAGAGAGAGAGAGAGTCGCGTCGCCAAAGGGGAAAGTGATTTGTTATACCGTAAGTTACGCTGCCGCTGAACTCGGCGCTGGCGTCGCTGCTGTCCCAGAAACTTGTGTCCAGGTAATTTCACGATAGATTAAGGCCGAGATAGCGAGCCCGAGTGTTCCAGTTACGGAAGAAGAAGAAGAAGAAGTGGTGGGGGGGAGGATGGGGATGTTTCGGAGGTTGGCTGCTGCCGGCTCGTTGGCGTTCGGGAATACTGATGACGGGGAAAATGAAGTTGAAGGATGAATTAGAGGTCGAGCGAGGAAAAGGTGGCGAAAGTTTTGTGTCTCCGGGGGATTCTTGTATGATCGAGGGATTGGGTTTTTATTTTTGGAGTGGGGGTGAGATCGATTCATTGATTTTTTGGGGTTTGTTTTTATGCGACTTTTTTATGAATCGTGTGATTATTCCGTATAGGCATATGTGTACGATGACTTATCATGTTAGAACAAGCTTGGTAAAGAATTCTGCAGGAACTTTTGATTAAAAAATAATATTAATATAAAATTACTTTTCGTTATATTTTTTGTATATGAATTGCTCAAATACGATAAGTCGATAAAGTACGATAAGTACATTTTGAAAATTTTGCGAATGCTTATAATCATTCCGATATTCGAATACATTAAATGGTTATTTAAGTAATTCAAATAGAGTAATAGATTAATTTTATAATACACTTATAAGGGGGGACCACGGAGTGCGGGCCACGGATTTTGATGAAACTTTAGGGATCGGTGTTTGATACCTAAAAATGAAGCCCAATATTCGTGGCTTTATCCATTCGGAATTTGTACGGTAGATACAGCAAATTTCATTCACGTTGATAGTATATCTATATATATATATATATATATATATCTGATTTTTAGCATTGCCCATATGAGTAATGTTAATGTTTCTTGACTCTATCTTAGATTTAAAGACTCATTGGATAAAACAACGGATTCTGTGCTTCATTTTTAGGTTCCAAAAGTCGACTCCCAAAATTTCATCAAAATCTGAGACCCGGACTCCATGGTCTCCACTTATTAGTGATAATAATGAAATTAAGGAAATTATTATGTGATTCATAGTGAATTATGATATAATAATAAACGTTAGCAAATTTAGCAAAAATGAATTGTTTTACTACGTTTCTGAACCCCCCACGTCATTTTTTTAATTTGACATTGGCCATAAAAGATTACGAAACGAAATTAGGTGTGTAAATAATGTTATATTATTTAGCAACAAAATATTATTGGTCTTTATTGCATCGTTAATTCACTCTTCGAATGTGAACCAGTGAAGAGTACGTGAAATCCTCTAACTAAGCGCAGTGAATATTAACTTATGTGCTGCAAATTAGTAAATTTCCACTGCTGAAATAGTGGATTTTACACTATCTCAGGGTCAGCAACATACTTTTACTGTTTCATTTTTACAGAGCACTCACTCTCATGCTTCATTCTTATAAATGTTCTCCATTCAAATAAATATACTAATAAGCATCCCAGTTTCTTTTACACTACAATTCTATGCATTTTCTCTTATCTCTCATGAAAACGCAACCGATCCACCTCCGCAAAATCCCCCAGAATCGACGAGTTCTCCAGCCACCGCGCCATCTTCTCGCCATCTCGGAAAAACACCGCGCAACGACGAGCGCGAAATGACACGCAAAGGGCCAAAAACAAAACACGCACGGCACGGCAGAACTCGTAACTTTTCCGCCATCAGCCCTCCCCCCTCGTCCGAGCTTCCTCGGCTCTTCTCTCCTCTCCTCTCCTTTTTCCGATCTCTCGAAACTTTTTTTATCTCCGCTTCCTCCTCTCCCTCCGACCCCCTCGTCTCCACGACGAAGCAAGCATCCTCCCACACACGCGCACACAGCTACACATTCCCGTAGGCTTGCTCGCGCACTTATATCTATTTCTCTGCTCGGCGCTGTACCCGTACGACGCAAAAAGGTGGTCTACGAGCGGGAAGCGTATATACATCGCGAGAGGAGGCGTGGAGCAGCGCTCGCCGAAAGAGGAGCGAGAGGAGACGGAAGGGCCACGCGCGTGCGCGGCCGGCCAGTAGTAACGGACCGAGTGGGACAGACGCAGCCGGGATCTCGCTACGCGCGCACACGGGTTAATGGAGCGAAAGCGAGACGGAGCTGGAGCAGGAGAGGGCGGCCGTGGTGGGGGGAGTGACGTGGTGGGAGAGGGGAGGGGAGAGATGGGGGTGGGATGCCTTCTGCTCTCGCGCGCTCGCTGGCACTCCTCGATGAGGCCTCGGGGCGAGAGCACGCGCGAGCTTGTGTAGGACGAGATGAGAGAGCGATGGGAAATTTTTTCTTGCCTGATGCGATTTGTGGATCTTTGAATGGATGACTTTACATCGAGCCGAGTGTTAGTAAGATTGACGAAATTTCAATTCAATACGTTAGAATGATTATATATGTAATGGAGGATGTAACTAATAATTTAGTAACTGTGACTATACTTTCTTGTCTGATTGTCTATCTTTGGTACGCGTGCTATGCTGGACTACTAATGTTGCCAATAATCACAAAATTTAAGTATTTTTGCTTTAGTTCATTAAACAGTCGTAAACAACCCGAACGACTACGTGATGTCGTAACATATCCAATTTGTTTAGTAGTTTCCAACCATTTTTGTTTTGTTATATAATAGTTATAAATACAAAGGTATTACTTACTAAGCAGGAATAGTCAACTACTGTACAAGTGCTTCAATACTTTTCTTAGTATTCCCTTCAATGTTGATTGTATTAATATTATTTTGTACGAGGTTAAAGACGAATTCGTAATATGATTTTGATATTCATTATTTTTAAAATGTATATTCGTTTGTAAAAATGACAAACTGAAAATATTTCAATGAAGCTTCATATATTACTTTTTCACTTACATTTTTTATTCGTATTTTGTTTCTTAAAGTAACATACAATTATATGTTATTCATTGTTAATAAACAATGTATGTTACTATTTTTAACCGTAGGAAAAATACTGCGTGTTTTATCTTATGTTTGTCAGTAAAGCTCAGTAAAAGTCATTAATAGTAAAAAATGTATAAAATTTCGTTGCGTTTTAGTTGTTTTCCGCCGCAAATTTATTGGCACTTAGCTTCCTCAAACTAAACTAATTGTTACAATATGAAATTCTTTGTTCTATAAATTAATTTTAAATTGCTATATCTCATTCTAAATAATAAGTAAAAAAGGTGTGCTTTATTATCATTGATGGTTTGACAAAATATAATTTTTTACTAAATTATAGAACGATAGGTAATAATCCTTATCACAACAATTTTTTCTCTGTGTGTAATTTATTAAAATTATTTAAATATTTAAACTAACTGTAATCAGATGTTAATACGTATATTCACTGAATTCTGAACCATTTAAAATTTTATGAATGATTTGCCATCATAGGTATACGAGATATAACCTTTTAAACTAAATATGACTTTTTTCCTGTATAACAAAAGAAGGAAAAAAGTCTATCCAAAATTTGCGGTTGTAAAAGATAGGTAATTTTTAAATGTATTCACACTAAATTGATCATAATATTTCTAACATACCAAAAAACTCGAAAAACTAAATCTCAAAAATCAAAACATTGAAAAGTTGTTATAAAAACGAGTCAATGAATATTTAAATTTCTTTTTAATTTCGAATCTTCGTTAAAAACGAAAAAATTCAGCCCTGTTTAGACAAAAATGACCGTGCCTTTCTCGAAATATGAGCAATCGAAAAAATCTTTTTTAAAATACATAACCTCAAATATCTTCGAATATTAAGGTCGTTATGATCTGGACAAAGAAGTTAACCAAGAGATAGCAGTAAGCTAACTTTTTGGAGAGTTCCAAATCAAATACTGGCGTTTTATTCTAGTTATCGTAGGTGACAACAAATCGATTTTTTTCACTTCAAAAGAAAAAGATAAAGCCTAAAAAATTTTACTGAATATTCTTCTTCATATTCCTAATTATCTTAATTTTTTCAAAAATTTCTTTCTTATATTTCACAGATATAAGAGTTTGAAAAAAATAACTATTTCGTGTATAACAAAGCAAGGGAAACAGATTATTCAAAATTTCGGGTCAGGAAATATAGATAATTTTATGCTCTTTCAATTGCATTATCACTCAATCGATGATATTATTTCTAGGGTATCTAAGATCTCGAAAAACTAAAACTTAAAAATCGAAAAACCGCCAAAAAACAAAAATACATCGAAAAATAGTATATTACGCATCTAGGGAGGTAAAGAATTGGCGAGTCCATAGCACGAGGAAAATACCACCCTCGCCTTTGGCTCGGGTGGCAAACACGTGCTATTGGGTCGCCATTTTACCTCCCATGGTGCGTATACTATTTTTCCTCACACCAGCAGCGAAAATACACATTTCTCTCCAGGCGCCCGGGAGGAAAAGTGGTACTTTCGGTGCAGGTGTGGGGAAAAAAATTTTTTTTTTCTGCTGCCATCATTAAGAGAAAACAAAAAAAAATGAGCCCTGAAAAATTAATTTTCATCGTGTATATTCATAGTAATGCCACTCTACATTCATTCGTACATACACACACACACACACACACACACATACACACACACATATACACACACACACACACACACACATCCAAACAGACATTTTCTAAAAATAGTGCATTTTGATTCCATATGTCTCAAAACATGTTTCTAACATGTTTTTAACAAAACTTTTTTTTTTACCATTACAAAGCTTCCTCTATGAGGAAGCAAGATACTTCATGTTTGACCTTTGAACCTCCATTGAGTTCTTGTAGGATGCATAACTTTCAACACCTGATAGATATTGAGCATTAATAAAAAAGTATGAAAAACATATGGATATCATCAAGTGACCATAATTCAAAGTACACACCTGAGTAAAATCTTATTTATAGTCTTTTCCTGATAAATAAATAAAATGAAGTACACATTTAAAAACAATGACAAAAATTATCGATGAGCATAAGGGATACTTATTGCGAATGTTTAGAAAAAGCATTTCATGTCATTATTACAGGAAAAAAAACTATTGATAAATTAAGACTAATAATGTGGGTGCACGTAATATGGCCACCTTAAGGAACTTTCAGTTCCCAGTAAAGATATATAGGGTTTTAAGGCTTCAGAAACTATTGTGGCTTGCTATTTGAACCTTTATCTCTGATACCTCACGAATGATTTTGCAACAAAATTCACTCTGAATTATAATCGAAGAAATTATAAATAGTTAAAAAATGGCCATTTCTGTCAGCAGTGCTGGTAAAATGTCCACCTATCCGTTTTAGTGGTAAAATGGTACAGTAAGTGCTTCAGGAAATCAAGACTAGCCTAGCAGACACTTCTTTTCTGTGGTATTCAACTATCATCATGCGATACGCTTTGGTGTCGATATTTTAGGGATTAATACGCCTAAGAATTTAGAAGAAGCAACCGCTAATTTTAAGTACGTTGATTGCTTTTTGCCTTGCAATGCATTCGTGTGGCCATTTTACCAAACAATAAGGGCCAATGAAAATTTCAATTTTCGCATCGAAAATACAGTCTATGGCAAAACCTAATACATGTATCTTAAAGTACGTAAATAAAGTTACCATTTCATGTATTGTACAATATTTTTTCGCTTGTATCACGCTGACCAAAGTGATTTCTATGTTTACATGCACTGCTAAGAAATCAGGATTTTAATTCTTTCATGTATGAACATGACCCTATCTTGCAACTAGAGGGCACCAGCATCGGGGTCGACTTGTCCCCCAACATATTTTGATACAACACATATACTGTAGGAGTTATGGCACCATAAAATATCTCATAAAGTAATAACTCTTATAGAATACCATTTTACCTGCATGGCCATATTACCTGCATCCACATTAAATTTTAAACCAATTAACAATAAAACATTAGTTTTTACTTGCAAATGATCTGAGAAGAATACAAGTAATTTGTATGCAACATTAAAGAATTATACTGTTGGTCGTGCTGGGTTAACCAAAAATATTCTAATTTAGAAGTCACTACTTTAGAACTAGTCTAGATAAAAAGTTAATAAAAATTGTCAGTACAGAAGTAACTATATTAGAAATTGAATCATTTATTTATGACTGAAAAATAGATTGGTTGGCATCAAAAAGTTGTACTTATTTTAATTTTTCTGAACATTCTTTTCAAGTATTTCATATTTAAGTTGCACATACATTAAAGTAATTTCTGATTCCAAGAAAAACGTTGCTTTCTCATTATTTTACTTTTTGCGTGCAAGTAATTCCCCGTTTGCGTGTAAACAGAACGCATGTTTGCACTTTATCAGAGCATGATGCTGATTTTTGCATGCTAATTGACATATTTACTTTCTATCAGTATTATACATTGTAAAGAAAAATATGTTAAAGGAAACTCATTTTATAAAAATAAAATTATCCTTTCTATCATAATTATTACTTTTTCTACATTATTAACCTATTTAAAATGATAATATATTAATAAAAGTAAATGAATCATTAGAAAACTATTATCATGTTTTTCCTATTTTAAGGATAATTATTTTAAGGATAATAAGAAAGATTATAATTGTTCATAAGTTTTAATGATAAACATAATTCTCCGATTACTTTACGCAATAAACAAACAATTACTTATCTCAAAGTGAGTGTTAATAGCCCTAAAAGTATATAAAATAGCAATGTCGATAAAAATTAATCGCAATATTATAAAATCAAACCTCTTGCACACGAGCAATAACTGAACTCGCGAACGATCCACGAACAAGGCAATCGCTTGTAATGACTTTTGTGCCTATATTTACTGCGCGAATTAGTTTACTATCAGCGACGATTGTGCTCCGAAGTCGTACATTGCCAGTCAATCATTATTGAACGATGCCCATGGTATATAGGAAATCGGCCCCCTTCGTAGAACGTAAACCAAAGAAAAGCTGAGATATTTACGAATTAAGATTTCACTTCTTATATGTCCAAAATAATATGAAAAATAAATAAGAAGAGCACTTTGTACAATATTTAAACATGGTACAAGGGCTCAAATGAAAGATCTTTTCAAAAACTATAACAAATAATGATTCTGAACGGGGGATCTCCCTGTTTCACCCCTAATCCCAGGAAAGAACGATTAAAAAAAACACCTTTAACGTTTTTTGGTCTGAAAGGGTACTTTGCACAATTATTAATAAAAAACAAAATCAAAATTGTAATGAAAACTGGAACAATAAGCTATAGATTCAAGCCTTTGCCTTTTGGGAGACGCAGCCCCTATGGTCATGTTTTTAAATACTCTGAAACTGGTAGATTCACCCCCTAAAACCCAATCAGCTGACTCAATCAATTTGCACAATTTTTAGGTATCGTGCCAGGGCTCAAATGAAAGATCTTTTCGTCAACTGTAATATAAAAATGATTCTGAATGTGGAACATCCCTGTTTCACTTTATCTACTGGAAAACTGGTTTAGGGAAAAACTACCCTTAACATTTCTCGATTCGAAAGGGTATTTTGTACAATTTTTAAAGGATAAATTTAATATTGTAAATATGCTTCACTCGCGGTGTTACCCAGAACCACAAAAGCGTACGTGGCAAAGCAGCGGTTCTTTTTTGTTTTGTATTTTTTTTTTAATTCTTTTATATTTTTTTGTATTTTATTCATTTTATTTATTTTTGTCCTACCTTTTTTTACGAAAAAAAGAAAAATACAAAATACAAAAAGAATTTCGTGGATCTGGGTAACACCGAGAGCGAAGCATATTTGAAACGTTGGATTTACACTTTAAAAATTGTACAAAATACCCTTTCGGACCGAAAACGTTAAGGGTAGTTTTTCCCAAACCAGTTTTTCACTAGATTTACGGTAAAACAGGACTGTTCCCCATTCAGAATCATTTCAATATTATAGTTGACGAAGAGATCTTTCATTTGAGCCCTGGAACGATGTCTAAAAATTGTGTAAAGTGGTTGAATCAGCGAATTGGGTTTTAGGGGGTGAATCTGCCAGTTTAAGTTTCTTTAAAACCATGACCATAGATGCTGCGTCCCCCAAAAGGCAAAGGCTTGAATCGATGGCATTCTTTGCCAGATTTTATTTATATTTTGATTATTCTATTAAAAATTGTGCAAAGTACTCTTTGAACCGAAAAACGATTAGGGGTGAAACAGGGTTTTCAGAATCCCCATTCAGAATCATTTTTTGTTATAGTTTTCGAAAAGATCTTGTATTTGAACATTTGTACGATGTTTAAAAATTGTACAAAGTGCTCTTCTTATTTATTTCTCATATTATTTTCGACATATAAGGGGTGAAATGGTGAAATGAAAAGGTGATGATCTGCTTTTAAATTTTTATCTTTTCGTGCTCTAAACGATAGTATAGGTTTCATGTGTTCCACGAAGGGGGCCGATTTTCTATACACCATGGCCATCGTTCTACCACATAATCTCCGCTGTATCACGGAAGTGCGCGCGAGTACGCACAGAATGCAATATTTTTAATGCGTGGGCCGAGTGATTGATGGGAATCGATATTTGAAATTAAATAACTCGGGGCCTCGATATAATGGCCAATGGGGAAGAACCGTAATGACTCTATACCACGCTGCCTGCGGAAAAAAAGGCGCGAGCGTAAAGTTGTATACGAGCGGCAATTCGTGCGCGAAATGCGTTCCGTTAGCAAATATTAAAAGGCTATTCTCTGCTCCCGGGGTCTTTGATTACGCGCTCGTGCCGATTCGTTCATTCGTTCGTTCGTACGAGTTTTGATTGCGTCGTAATATCGTCACTGTGTTAATAGGTCGATTGAAATATGGTATTGTTTTGTTTAGGAAATATTTATTAAATTATTGCTAATTATGCATAATAAAAATGTTACTATATTATAAAAGATAATAATTAAATATTTGTATTGCAATGGACTTTCGATACATGGTCGTTTGAGATCGTCAATTTCGCATAAATATTCAAAATTGTATTTTTAGTAGATAACTTTTTATAATATAAATAATATTAAATGTTGTTTATAGATAACGTTTTTGTAATCTAAATATTATTTTATATTATATATATTATAAAAAAGTTATCTAGCGCTGACGCAATTTTAAATTTTTGTGCCAATTACCCATATCAAGTAGCTATATATTAAGAGTCTACATGTCGTATATAAAAACATAAAATAATCAATCACGTCAAATCATTATTATAAAAGTTTCAAACAACTTCTTCTTTTCAATAGATTAGTGCAAAAAATCTTGTTAGGAAAAATAATGTGCATAGCCATATGTCAGTACTTTTCTAACTTATCTATAATAGTAATGTCATAGGGAATCGATCAAACCATGTCATACAAAAATAGCTCGTAATGAACAGAAATCAACTAATATTACTTCATACTACAATATTAGTTGGAGAAAATGCAGCAAAAAATAATCGAACTTTCAAAAGTCATACGCCGTTAAATGAAGGATTATTACGAACACGGAGCAGCGAGCGCAATTTCGAAATTCACGCAACGCCGGCATACTTTCATAAAAGCAAAATACAGCCGGAAATCTGGCCGATACCGCATCCTCGCGTTTCGCCCATCATACTCGCGCACAAGAGAGGACCCAACGCATATTTCACCCGCGCATAACAAAGTCACAACTATGTAACGGCGCATCAGATTCAATTAAAACTAACACTCGCTTTGCCCTCCCCACTCGAGTACTCGAGCATCTCCACCCGGAGAGCCTCGTATCAAAAATAAAACGTAAAATCATCGGATACACGCGCACGCGAAGAAAACATCCACGCGCCAAGCAGGAATGCGCATCCAACGCATCGCAAATTAATCGAATGCAGCGGCTACATCAGCGTCGCTCAACCGAAATGCCTGAAACTTGCTACTCGAGCACTTTTAATCAGCCGCTCCACACACACACACACACGCTCGGGAGAGGTGAAATTTCAGAAAAGTAATTAGGCCAGCCTCGCGTCGCTTTGAATCCTCCGCGGTTTCGGGAAAATCTCCGCGGACGAGCGGCATCCGATTATACCGCACGCGACTTTGACTTTTTAAAACCTTTGAGAGCGGAAGCTAAAATCCTCGTCTCCACTGCTGCGGTGCTGCTGCATTTTCGATCGACGAGCGCTTCGGCGAATTAGCCGCGTCGTTTGATATGCTCAAGTACCTAAAAGGTCGTACGGTGGAGGGGGAGGGGAAAGAGGTACAGAGGACAGAGTCTCGCTGCAGCAGCGGGAGAGCCTCTTGCCCTGGCTAATTTATGACTTCGTAGTAGCGAATTTTGCTGCGGAAACACATCAAAGTGTCCAGGTAACGGTCAATGCAGCGCGCGAGCGAACGCTCTCGCGTGCACGAGGGACGGGAGGACGGGCAAAGGCAACCGCGCTGCGCTCGCTGCTAACTACGTTAAAAGTTTTAATATTAGTTTAGTCGACGGCCATGGTAGATTGAGACGTAATTCCAGGTAATACCTCGGCTGCCGCCGCTGCTGCTGGCGCTGGCGCTGCTACTTCCCAGCGGCTAATACGCGAACGAAAACGCGCTCTACAAAGGACCCTTCACTGCGTTTCGCGTCTCGAGAGCTGGAGCTGGAGCGAGAAAGAGAGGAGAGGAGGAGGAGGAGGAGGCCCTTAATCTGCATTAAACTCGGCGCGCGGGGGCGCGCACCCGTTCGGTAGGGGCTCTACTCACGCACGACCGCATGTGGAAGGAGGAGGAGGAGGAGATGTTCGAAGAGAGGAGGCGATGGTCGACGAGGCTCCTGCTGCTGCTGCTGCTGCATTTATAAGTTATCCGTGCCGCGCCCTTCTGTGCATCTTTTGCCCGGTGGAGGTATAGACCGGTGCGGTGAGTGTAATGATGGCGGGAAGCCGTGTGGAGGATAGCTGGCTGGCGATGAGGATACGCGTCGAAGTTCTTGAGTGGAGTAGATATTTTGAGGTCACTTGTGAGTGGGAGATTTTTGTACAAGGAGTTTAGATGCGGAAGGCTACCGTGATGTACTATTGTAATTTCAATCGTTAAGTTGAATCAACAATCGGTAGGCGCATTATCGCCTGTTACTACTTCGGGGTACGGTCTGTTACTACTGATAAATACTCAAGTTTTGAATTATAATGTCAATACAACTTTATACTCATTTAAATAACCAGTACAGTTCATCGGCTGCATATAAAGAGGTACGAACTCGGGTTCTAGTTGGAAAGGGTACCAACTCGGCGTCTAGTTGGAAAGGGTACCAACTCGGCGTCCACTTGGAAAAGGTACCAACTCGGCGTCCGCTTGGAAAAGGTACTATTTTGTGGTTTTCGCAGGCGCTGATCACGATTCTGAGGTCAAATTGTGCTTATATATATTTGTCTTTACTCTTTAGTAAGAACGGGGAAAGATTGTTCAATATTGAATAGAATCTCCGCATCTAAGAATTATAGATTATAATAATATTTGTATGTTAATACAATTTATATTATATATTATAGTATTAATATATGTATGTTAATACAATTTATATTAATACAATTTATATTAATATAATTTATTAATATAAATATATTCATATTCTCTTTTTTAGTGGAGACACGCTATAATTCTTAGATGCGGACGTTCTATTCAATTTTGACCAATTTTTTTCCGTTCTTACTAAACATAAATATATATATATATATATATATATATATATATATATATATATATGAGCATAGTTTGACCTCAGAATCGTGATCAGCGCCTCCGATACCTATATACATTACTTGTTTTCAGGTTTGGATAATTTGCAGCTAGAAAGCAGTATAATAAAGTTTGAATAAAATTTAGTAGCTGCAGAAAGAGCAATTAAATATAGAAGATAGGCATAAGTTCTGCCTACTTTGGAAAACAGCTGCTACTTTGGGGTACTTTTTTAAATCCAGTTTTAATCATCTTAAATACCCGTTATTGTAACTTCTAGATAGTTTTTGAAACAAATGGTACGTTTCTTTTTAATAATTACAATATAATTTTCACTAATATACATGTACTGGTAGAATTAAAATTGAGCGCTAACAACAGTGCTAATAATTGTTCGTGATAGTTTTGAAGATATAAGTAAATACTTTTACAAAAAGAAACTCCTTAAACATCGTCACAAGGGATAATTCTTGAAAACTATCTATAAATTGAAAATTTAAAAAGTAGGTTTCTTTCATAATTTCCACTCTCCACTGTCCATTTACTTAAGAAACATTGAAATCGATAATGCTCCAAAGTGGACAATCCCACTGCCACCCCATTTTACTCCACAAAAATCATCAGCATCGTCCAAATCGCCTAAAAACAATATCACACCTTTTCCTCGAGCATCCCATCCAGCGCACCCACGTCTCACTCCTCGATTCCCAAAAATGAGCTGGCAACGACTGCGCGATCGCCTCTGCTCTCCCATCGATACGCTCGCGCGAAAAACAAGAGGTGGAAAACAGCGCGTTGCGACGCTCGCCTACTCCGTTAGAGCAAATAACTCCGCGGTGGACCTATACGTATCCCCTTCCTCCCCCTCTTACCAGCGAGAAAAGCTCGTCTTGTACGTAGCTCCAGCTCCAGCTCCAACGTATAACGTCGACTCTCTCTCTCCTCTCTTTTTTTCTCTTTCTCTCCTGTATTTGCCGTCTAGCCCCGCGCGCAGCTTCCATTCCCGTCCCTCCGTCCCTCTTTCTCCGGAGGCGAGCAGCCAGTAGTCGATGCGTATATACGCCACGTAGAAGCTACGTATACGCTCGCGCGCGCGGCGTACAACCACCAACACAGTCGGGAAAAGTTTTATACTCACCAATACACGGCCAGTCTCGCGGCTGCTGCTGCTGCTGCTGCACACGGACACGCTCTCACGTATACGCGTATATATACATCGCTCCATGCTCCTCTAATCCAACTCTCTTGAATACGGGCACGCGTGTGTGTGCGAGTGGAGACGTCTATCCTGCTCACTAATACCGAGGCAGAGAGATCTCTCCTCCCGCGCCGTTCTCCCGTCTTCCTATATCCTACTGCGAGCTAGGCGTCGTCGTCGTCGTCGTCGTCGTTGACGTCGAGGACGGTTGAGGTCGACGTCATCGTCGTAGTTGTAGTCGGTTGGGATGGAAGTACGTTAGCCTTGTGGGTGTGCGTTCATTCTTTTGGATTTGGATTTCTTAGTCGAGGTACGGAATAATGCAATATGTATGGGGTTGGATGGATTTTATTGCGAGGATTAAGGGAATTAAGGGTATTGTATGTGGCTGTAGTTTAGTGCATAGTGAATTGTTATTGTTACCGAGGAGAAATTGCAGTTTTGATTTATTATCGTAATTGCGGTTGTTAGGGAGGTATAGTATTATCTGAGTGAGTCTTTGTTGGCATACAAGCCTGGATTTCTACTGCAATTGTTTCGTTGCTAATGCAATGGATAGTCTACGAAACCTTTAATATTGCTGAATATATTTTTATGTTTCTTCTTGTACTAAAAATGACTGAAGTATAATTTGTCCTCAAATGAGTATACTTCCTTTCAAACATTTCATTTGTAAAATGATTATTACAAGTGCCTATCACACAGTTTTCTAGTTCTAGAAATAAATGAAATTTATCCTTTCATTTAATACAATCTGTACTTTTTTATTTTAGTTAAAAGTTCTAATGATTTCCTTAAGGTGGTTCCATAGTTAAATTTGACGAAAAACTCTATTTTTTTATTTCATTTTCTGATACTTTGTACATCTTTAGAACAGAAAACGATTTTGTATTGGCAATATTGGCCATAGCGTGTTCCTACATTAACTGAATCCTAACCATTGCTTAAATTTACTCTATACTATGCAGACAAACTTCAGAAAACATAGAAATTATTAAAAATTTTATTTGCAATAGAAAAATTGTTTTAAAATCACCAGAATATGATGTATATTTTTTACAAAATTGCGGGTTTTTCCATTAATGGTTTTCCCATGTTCAACACGTCTAAGTTAAGGATATCTTATTCAACTTATTTGCATTACAATCATCAACTTCGATTTTTCAAAAAATAATTATTAAGAAAGTGTTGCCCATGAATAGAGTTAAAAATGTGTTTTTTAGGTTATTTTTACAGTGAAAATTCAATATAATTTTATTTTACTTTATAATTGTGTTAAACATTTGGAGTTCGCAGTTCTGTGTAGTACAGGTGTTAGGTATTACGTAATTTTTTCAAATCCTATACTTGTATTCTCATGCGCAAGGACAATTTTGAAAAAACATCAATTTTCATTGAAAATTGCTAGTTTCTTCTATATAACTATGGGTATACTGTCTATAAATTTATGAAAATTTACAAAAAACTTTCTTTTTAGGTAACAAATATAACCACCAATTTAAAAAAAGCTATCATGTAACTAGCAAGTTTTAAATTTACTATAGGAGCACCTTAATTGTTTTATTCGTGAAGGTGCTCAATCTGGGCTAAATTTAGAAAAAGAATATTACCGTTTGAGTCGTCATTAGAAATTTTTCTTTGCAGCTTAGCACTTACAAATTTTTTATTGGTAAAATATATCACCCCAAAGAGTATTTTCAAATTTGGTAAGGGTGATTATCTAATTCAGGCAGCTTAAAATAGAAGTTTGAACATCAACTTTTATAGGACATACGTTTGCGGAGCCATTTTTCACAATTCGATCTGAAACATTCAGAGGATTTCTCTTGCATATTTTACATTTGCTAAATCAAGACAAATTATAAAAACTATATTAAATCCTACACTATATTTAAATCCTAATAGTAGTAGATTAAAATCAATATAATGTACGATTTGAGTGTCTTCATGTATTTTCACGGCTGATATATGAACTTAAACATGATTTTTTAATGATCAGATGAATAGAAAACATTTTCAAAATCTGATCCAAGTTAGGTATGAGTATCATAATAAAGAATTATAATTTATTGTTAAATAAATAAATTTAGAAATTTCTGACACTACACACATGTAGATAATTTTCTTATAAAAATTACCGTGAATTCCGAGTAAGCATGGAACATCATCTTTACTTAACAACTTTACTTCGCGGAAAGAATTATTCTGATGAAATTTTTCCTTATATTACGGCAACTTTTACCGTTTATCAGTTATTAATGTATTGAAATGAATAAAATCGATAGAATATCCTTCACTTTTGCCGTTAAACTTAAATAACTTTTCTAAACCTTTTTTTGTCATATAATTCGGTTTCCTGGTAATGTTTAAAATTTGTGTATAATTTTCGGTAAAAAGATTAGAATTGTAAAAAAGATTAGTTTTGTATAAACTATTTGAGAATGTAAAATAAAGCAGCAATGAATATACTGTCAAATTATTAGATCGTTAACCTCCCTAAAATGCTAATAACATTCCCAATAATATATTCACTCCATACGACAATACAATTTTCGATTCCCCAAAAGCCCTTCCCCCCTCCCCCTCAAACAAGAAGCGGCCGCACCACCGTCGCTTATCAACAATTCCGCTTTTCAAACTCCATTACCCCGAAAAACGAAGAATCCCAATTCGTCCTCTCCGCGCGCTATCGTTCCGCCTCCGCGAGTTCTCTCCTCCGCAGCGAATTCGCCGTCCTCCGGCCTCGCACACAATAATACACGAGTCGTCGTCCGCCGCCGCAACGATCTCTCGGTTCGTTCGCTGTCCCCGAAAATCGCTACACACAACTATTCTCCTCGGGCAGCCTTCGCATCTATATATACCACCACACCTCTCTCTCTCTCTCTCTCCGTGCAAAATGGCGCATCGTGTCACGTCGGCCGCCTCGGACGTTCTATCTATCTCCGCTTCGCTTCGCCTTCGCACTCGGTTTCCCGCAGAGCGCGCGATTGCTTCCCGAGCTCCTCCCGCGCGCGGTGCCCTCGGGGCTTTTTGCATCTCCGCGCGGAGATCGAAGGTTTTTCCGAGGGATTTTCTCCGCCTCTCTTGCTCGCTCGTCCCTTCCTTTTTTTTTTGCTTTGCGCACGGGCGTTCGGTTTTACGATTATCGCCGGTTCGGTTCGCCAGAGGGATGCACAAGTCGAGGGGTTAAAGGTTAGAAGAACGCGCGAGGAGTGGAGTCTCTTTGGTTTGTCGAGTCTCGGAGGCGCGGGTACGGGTGTTTGGCAGAGGCAAGGGTTGGCCGAGAGAGAGGAGGGGAGATAGAGAGCTTATTGCCGATAATGCTGCGATTTGTTTTTATTTGAGAGCCCGGGGATGCATGGGTACGGAGTTGGTTAGTGTGGGTGAGGGAATAGGGTTATGACGTGGTAAAGGCGAGATCGAAGCAGAGGTTTTATATGGGGAAATAGTTTGGGATGGATTTTAATTCTTTTTAGATATAGAGGAGAGATAATCGTGTTGGAAAATTCAAAGATTTTTAATTTACAAGGAATTTAAATTCCTATCTGATAGAAAAGTTAAGGAAAATTCGATTTGGTTCTTTTTAGATAGTATAGGTGGTAGATTTATTTTTACATCCAAGTAGATGAATGTCGAGTATGGTAAGCCATGTAATACCTACCTGAAAAATACTCGTTGGCATTTTTTTATGAGATCAATGGCGTCGGTATTTTCAATTAATAGTCGATATATTTTCTACTATATAAGCTTATTTACGTTTAAAATGTCGTAGTAACTAAGTCAATTATTCCTGCTTTAGTTTTTATTTTACTCCAGACAAATCATTTCAATACATTTCATACAGTTTTATCATTCTATAATTTTTATGGAAACACATACTCAATTATTCAACTAGTACATAAACCAGTTACATAAACTTTGTACAAGCTAGAAAAAAAAGCATTGAATATTACTCTCCTATAGAAAAATAGTAATATGCTTTTATTAATTTTTTTAAACGCTGATAGAACTTTTGAATCATTGTTATTCAATGCTGTTACAATTGCTAATAGTCTGAAAATAATTTAAAACACACAATACTAACAAAGTTACTGTTTCATCGATTGCGGCGACGATCGAACGAAGTCGAGATTCGATTTTTGACCAAGATTTCAAGGTGAGGGCTTCGCACTAACCAACTTATCTGCCTGCATCTTGCCAAAGAGCAGTAGAAGTGAAACTGGGTGTTAGTAGGAACTTTGTTCTTGTTCTTATTGTTGCCGGGGAACTTTGGAATTTTCCCCTACCCACCGCTTCTCTCACTCTCTCACTCTTGTGCCATTGAACAAACTAGTCACTTCTTTCTTCTTGCACCGCGGCGGCGGTGTCGGCTACTGAGTTTCATATTTATGTGCAGTTACCAAGGTTAACATTCAATTTCCTTTTTTTTTTACCCCGCAGTTGAGGCATTACGCAACTATGCATTCTTCGCTTGTTTACGCTTTCACGCGACGCGAGTAACTTTAAACTGCGGATCAAACAATCTGTCAACCACTATTTGGATTCCGCTACTTTACAGTTTAATTTATTGCTGTGAACAACAGCTATACAAAAAAAAGTTTATTTGTAATCAATGAACGTAAGCGCAACTTATGCTCCTACAACTTTATCCGAAAAAATGAGAACTTCCTCAAGACGTCCAATGAAAATTTACGCAAGCCCCGATGCATTCGCAAACTTCTCGTAACAATTCATTCATAAAGCCGCAGAATCATTAAACAGCTTCTCTATCCCCTCTCACCGATCTTCCTTTCCCACATTCATTATTTTTCCCCGCCAAACTAAGTTCCAAACCTCCCCCACCCCGCTCCGAACTAACAACTCTCCGACTCTCGTAGCCCCGAACTTCCTGACCTCGAAACACAGCGCGACTTTTTAATTTCAATCGCACCACCCCCCGCGATTCCCTTTCAATTACATACCCGAGAAGAAGAAGAAGAAGAAGAAGAAGAAGAAGAAGAAACAGCAGCTTCCGGAAGAGCACAGAGTCCCGAAGTCTCAGTGGCGCGGCTACATAAGAAACTTGGAACCGCGGAATTAACGCTTTTGCGCCCGGCAGTCGGCGCGAGCGCAAATTAGCGCTTCATAAACGCGCGCGGGATCGCCAAGTTATAAGACGCGAGCGAGCAAGCGAGGGAGACAAACGCGCCGCGGATGAGGAGCGAGATAAGTAGAAAACAAGACGGAGTGAGAGAGAGGAAGGATAGTGTCGAAGCGAGAGAGCAACAGAGAGAGAGAGAGAGAGAGAGAGTCTCAGAGTTTGGCAGAGTAAGAGAGAGAGAGAGAGATGTAGTAGGTAGTTCGGTAGGGGGATTGTTACCCGAAGTTTAAACTTGGTTGTCGACTGCCGTTAACAAGGTTTGCCATGGGGCCGTGGCTGCAGGTTCAGTAGTGCCTGGGTCCTCCCGCGGTGTGCTACATCTCGCCTGGCGCGCTCTGCTTCTGCTCTGCTCGTCGCGCGCGCGCGTGTGTGCTCTCGAAGACACGAAATATTCGCCCGCTCGTCTTCGGGGTCTGCCGACGGACGCTGAGAGAGTGTCGCGACGGCAGCAGCAGCAGCCGTCTCCGTCCGTCGGATCACGAAGGAAGCTGCGCGCGCGCGCGTTGTCGGGGTGGAGAGGATTTTACGATGGTGGAGGTGTTGTGACGTTGGTTTTTGTGAGGGGAGGATTTGTTTGAGGTGTGAGTGTTTTAATTTTGAGTGTAAACATGAAGGATGAATTGGTGTAGTTTTGAGGATTTTGCGTTGGCTGAGATATGGGTAACGGGTGGTGACGTTGGCTTTTGTGAGGAAACTGAGTTAAGGAGGATGTACGAGTAGTGAGAGTTTTAATTGTAAGTGTAAATATGAATGGTAGCTTGGTGTTCAGAGTGAGAGTCCAAGTGGAGTTTTTTTTCAGTGTTGTATTTGGGAATATGGAGTTTTCTTTGAGACTTTCTGAGTGATGTTAAACGATACAGTGATTATCGATGGCTTTTAAATAAAAGATGCAAAATTGAAGAGCTCTTAATTAAATTTACAGTGTATTTTTTATAGTGAATCAATGACCTTTTTGTTATAGACTCTATAGATCAATGACCTTTTTGTTATAGATTCTATATATTTGTTATAGACAAGTTGCATCTCTTAAAAGAAATAATTGATTGAGATGCAGTGATAATTTATTTTGCATTTATTATTGTAACTTGATAGTCTAACCTGTGAGACGAAACAGAATACGGGCACATAAATTATGGGGTTGGTCTAGTCATGAGTAAAACAGGTATTTTTGTGCAATTTAGTATGGCCAAAAAGTGGTACTCGAACCAGACCCTTGGCGATTTGCCAATTATCAGTTCAAAGTCTTAATGAGATGCAATTTCAGAAGTTTTTGAGTTTTCTTCAGTATGAAATCAACAGATTCGTTGGTCCGTCGGAAGATCTAACTGGAAGGAGGTAAGTACTTTTTTCGATGGACTTTCGAGTCTGCGAAAGTTACAAGAAGGGATTATAGAAAGTCAAAATGATGAAAATATTTCAATATTAGAATAGACCAGAATATTATTTATCTGGATATTATATGATTTTGTAATGATTCTACTTAATATCTGCCCCATCACTCGCACTAATTAAGACGTTTTTAAAACATTTATTTAGATGTTAGCATTAATAATAATATGAAAAACGCGTACTTTTTTACTATTTTCTGTCAGAAAAGCAAGTAGAAAAGGTGCAAACATAACCTCTAACAACAACATCCACACACAAAGCATTATTTATACTGTACATTTAGTCATAAAAAATGTTTTTATGTTGAGGCCTTATTTTCTTAGTATTTCAAGAGCAATTATTAGTTTTTTAGTATTACTTCACCTATTAATAAACCAGACAGTATTTCGCTATTTCCAGGAAAACTCTTTTCTTGTTGGAATTTATTTTAGTCATAAATGGTTCGAGCTTTAAAATATTCTACTTGACTGCATTTTACAAAAAACTTCATTGCATATAGCTATTATGTACCTTAATACTTACTTTAAATTTCAGCTGATAATAATTCGATGCATGTTTCCATATGTCGAAGGCCGCGTAAAACGCATCGCTCGTTCTTCTTTCATTCTATTAACACGTACTACCTGAAATCGCGCGGCAATCCTTCTCCCCTACCCTCCTTCATGCTTTCTTTCTCGAGGCTGTAATTAGATTCTTCCGTGAGCAGCTCGTCATGCGCTTACTTTCGTGCGCGCCGCACGAATTTCCCGCAATCTTTCTTCCTGGCTGTAGCGGCTCTCGCTATGCCTCGTCGACGTCGTGCAGTTAATTACCGACGTTTGACGTTTACACGTACGCCGCGCGCGCGCGCGCGATGTAAGCTTGCGAGCGACCGAAGACGTAAATCGGATGCCATGACTCATTGTAGAGCAGCGACGAGGAGGAAGCAAAAAAGAGGGAAAGGGTATATGGGTGGGTAGAGCCGCGAGCTTTAATTTGACTGATTTACTGAAAAATGATTAAGGGTGGTGTGGCGTTGGGTCATACGATCATTATTTTGATTTTGTGCTGAGATATTGGTATCTATTGTATGTTCAAGTACGTTGTATTCATATTACAGTTTATTCAAGGACGATTTAATATTTTTATGACGTTTTAGTGCTTTATAAAGTTTCTGAAAAGATTGAAAATTTCTGCAAACAATGAAAATGTTTCATTTTTATTCTGAGTGATAAGAAGAGCATTGCAAAGTGTACATAAAGCTTACATATGATGTTAATTACACAGATAATATCATAGACTCTTTCACTCAACTAACATTGCCAGCGCAAAACAAACTCTTTCCTCATCGCTCGATAGTACCGAAATATACGATCCCAGGCATCCCAGCAAGCAAAGTCCAATCCACTTCCTATCCAAAATTGCACAAAGTCACGCCTAACACACACATACACACCCTCACCCCCGTACAAAACAACAACATACCATCGAACGCGCGAAGGTCGACATGATCACGGCAGTAAGAAAGCACAGACTCGCTCACATCGCTCGCGGCCTACACGTACACATAAACACACCGTTGAGCCAGCTCGATGGCGTGATCCAATTTGTCGAAGAATGCGAGCGCTGGCTCCTATATCGGCGCAAACTGCAAAGCTCCGGCAATTAATGCGACGCGCGGGCATGTCTCGGCTTCATTATAGAGGGAGAGCAGCGAGATCCCGCCATTTTTAGCCCTTCCGCGCGCTGCCCAAAAAAGCTCGCGATTTCGGGGTTCTTTGCGATTAACCGGAGGTTGTCTGGCCTCGCGGCCGCCGGCGGTGCGGCCCCCTCCTCATTACGTCGTGCGTGACCTTCGACGATCGGGCAATTACGGACTTCCTTCAAGTTCACGAGCGGGGGGTTGGAGGCTTTGGAGCGCGCTGGATTGGTACGTCAGAAGCGTTGTTACGCTGTGATGCTCGATTGGGAATGTTTTGGTACTGAGAATGACTTGTTGTAGTGCTAAAATATCATTATCTGTAAAAAGAATAAAGAGTAAGTTTTATACGGACGCACCGGTTTAGACTGTAAGTACCATCTTTGCTGTAACGCTAAACATTTTTAGAGTGTTAGTTGGAATGAGTTTATCAGGATAATAATAGAGTAAGTTAATCTTGAAAATTTGGCAAACATTGGTAATTGAGTTTTACCACATCACTTAATAATTTGATTTATTAAATCATTGCAATGAATTTACTACAGTTAATATTTTATGTGTCTTGCGTGTTGAAATAATTAAAAGCATTTGCAAACTCTTCAAAAGTGATTATTATACTATGATTCTAAGTATTTCCAAGTACCTTTCAAGGCATATCAAATAAAAATTAAGTCAAATATTTATTAGGTATGTTTTATTATTTAGTTATGTAGATGATATGTTTATGTTGTTTTTTACAGTTTCAATTGACTCAATGAGATTTTTATATTGGTTTCACAAAAATAAATCAATCTTAATCAGGTTTAACGAGTTTTTGATCATATTGAGAATTATATAATAAACAGTAAACTCACTAAAACCCGCGACTTTAGAGTTTTAATTCGATTTTACAATTTTTTCTCTTAATCACATATTCTGAAATAACGACCTTACTAACAGTTTAATTTTTCCGCAACGCACAAGACCGTCATTTCTCTCATCCAGCAGCCTCAAAACTCTCGAGCATACGTCCTTCTCCTCCTCCAGCCGTCCATACACGTAACTCGTTACGTAATTGCGAATGCAGACTCGACAGGCGGCCGTGGATACGCCGCTGCTACCGCTGCTGCACCAGCCGCCACGAAGAATCGCTCGATCCAACGAAAGGCCCTGGCTCTACAAAATTCCTCTCACTCTCTCTCTCTCTCTCTCTCTCCTCCTCCTACACCGAGTAGACCACCTCTCTCTCTCTCCATCTCTCTCAGGCTGGGAAAAGCCGTAGAGAAAATAAAAACGCTCCAGCTTCGAGAAAGGGCAGCGTTAGCAGCAGCAGCAGCAGCAGCAGCAGCGTAAAACGAGCAAGACGAGTGCGCGCGAGCAAGCAAGAAAAGCGAGTCAGCGCGAGAGAGAGAGAGAGAAAGAGCGCGCGCGCGGCTACGGGACGAGCCTCCAGGATCCCGGACACCACCTCCGCTGCTACCTCTGGTCCCGGCTCTCTTTCCCTCTCGCACAGTGGGAGGAGGCGCGGCCCGAGGCTAGAAAAGAGGGACTGCACCGCTACATCCACAGCCACGTTGCCTAGCGAGAGCAAGAAAAATACAAGAAGACTACCAGAGAGAGAGAGAGAGAGAGAGTGGGAGAGCCGGAGCCAGAGCGAAGCTGAGCTGCACCGGAGAGAGGTCGCTTGCGCGCGCTCGGGCAAAAAGGAAGAAGAGAAGAGAACACGACGACGACGAGGACGAAGGAGAGAGAGAGAGGACTCTCGCGTAGGTGGAAAAGAGGCGCGCGCGCCCGCTCGCTGAGGAAAATAGGAGCGCGCACACCGAGAGGGAGAGAGGGATATAGGTGTTCGTGGAGCGCGCGGGGGTGGCGGTGGCGGTCCAATCGGAGCAGCGGAGCGGCGGGTGGGGGCGGGCCGGCGGCTCCCGCCCCCGCGCGCTCCTCGCGGGAGGAGGTGAACCGAGCGGCCCTCTCTCTTCCCTCCTACGTGCCACTCTCTCTCTCTCTCTCCTCTTCCTCTTCCTCTCTGTCTCTCTCTCGGGTCCTCTCTTTCTCGCTGCCTCTCTCTCTCTCTCTCTCTCGGTCTCTCTTCGCGGGGGGTAAAGCGAGGCGCTGTGGCTACAGCTACAGGCTCCAGCTCGGTGGCTGCTGCTGCTGCCGCTGCCGCTGCCGCTGTGCTCCGGCCAAGACGAGTGCCCGCGAGATATTCCCACGGCGCGAGCGAGCCGCTGCCTGTCTGCTTCTCTCTCTCCTCTTTTGGGGCTATAGTGCGCGCGAATGGAGTATAGATACGCGTAGGTGCAGAGGGAGAGAGAGAGAGAGAGAGAGAGAGAGCGAGAGAGAGAGAGAGGGCGAAAAAATAGAGGGAGTGAGAGGGGTGCAGAGTTGAGTGGGTACCGGGCTTTGGGGTGCTCTTCTCCTGGGATACTACTAGCCCACCTGCAGCGTCATTGTTGCTGCGCGCGGAGCGTGGATTTTTTCCGTCGTCGCGGCCGGACTGCGCTGCCGCTGCTGCTGCCGGCGAACGCGGTCGTGCCCGCGCGCGTTGACTCGCTCTGATTCGCGCACGACGCGTGTATTGGAGGTTACGTGGTTACAGTTCGCGGTTGAAAGGAAAGACTCGGCGAGAGTGAGGATAATTGACGGTTGGTTGTTGGTTGTTGGTTTGGAGGAAGAGTTGGTTGGTTGGTTGACAAGCGGCGCTGGTTACGACTGGTGAGGATCGAGAACATCGGCAGCCATTTTGGCAGCGCCGGGGTTTGAGTAGTGCGCGAGAGACCAGGAGAAGGATTCTGCAGGACGGGATAGCTGATTTTTTTCGAGAATCGGGGAGATTCAGAACTGTGAGTATGTTTTGTGATAAATATAGAGTTTGTTTGGCTGATGTTTCTTTGAAGTATCGAAATGTATTGATGTTATTGTAATACGAGGGTGCGTTTTAAGAATAATGCTACCAAAGGCTGCTGGGGCTACCAGTAACAATCAAATTTATCATTTTACGTTGGTATAATTCTTCAAATGTGTATATATAGATTTTTCTTTGCTCTTTTTTTTATCTTAATTCTTAAACAATATTAAGATTACTTATTTGATTTTCTACTAAATACTTTATATAAAAAATCACATTTCGTGAACATTAATTTCTGATATATGAATTTTATATGTTTTAAAATTATTCGAATCTTCCGATCGTCACTTTTATAGAAATGAAAAATATCATTACTTATCAGAGTTTCTCTGAAACAGTTTTCACCAGAACAGGTCGATAAACTTTAATATCCTGGATCAGAAATAACCATTACGGAATTATAAGTGCAATTGCAAGCTTATTGAGGTTAATGCTATAATTCTTGAACGAAATATCGCTGCATTATAAATTACACGTACAATTGCTAAAATAAAAAACAGTACATCGACCGTGAATAATTCTCATGAATATAGTAACTCTATTCTGTGTTACTAACCCTTTAACCTGGATAGCATAAGAAGTTAAGTTGTAAATAGTTGTGAGTTGTGTTGGTGTTAGTAAATCCGAGTTTCTTCTTTATTATTTCAAACATTGAATTATCATTTCAATACGCTTGTCAATCCTGTACCTATACTTAGTAATATACGGTAAATTATTTAAATGCCTTTTTAGCTTAAAAAGTAATAAATTATGAGAGCAGTCAAACAAAATAATCTTTAAAACATCACTACTACTAATGCAGGGTCCCAGTTGAATATAAAAACTATGCATAAACATTAATTCCATTATTTATAAAGAAAATTAACTTATAAATAGATATTTTTTGTAACTTATACTATTACAACCGGTTCGCTTAACATATTTATATCCATTAAACTAGTGTACCTTAAAACTCTACCAACTATTACAACATCAAAAAAGTTCTTCTCTATAATCAACAAATCCAAAACCCTCAACTAAAATCCACTTGACCTTGCACCACAACGACCAATCACTCCCCATCCCCCATCTCCAATCACCATCTTCAAAACTTTCCCCTCCTCCCTCCGCCCCATAAATCATCGCAAACAACCTACCGCTCTACTCGTATCGCTCATTTCGCTGTTTTCTTTTCCTCCACACCCCTCCCTCCCCCAACACAGAAATCAAATCCGTTCGTCCTTGAAAATGGCATAATCGACGCGCAAGCTACGCTCCGCTGATCACCTGCTCGCTCGCTGCACGAAGGGAGAAGGATGAAGAAACGCAAAGCGTGCACGTATATAAGATAGAGAGAGAGAGAGAGAAGAGTGTTGCAGTGCTCGACGCTGGCGGTGCTGATTCGATCCTTTCTGACCCATTGCGCCCGATTTGCTCTGATGAAATATAGCTGCCGCCGCGAGTCCCGACGGGAGAGCTTACATGTGCGCTCGCGTCCTCGTGTGATAGTAAGGGCGCGGGAGTGCGTGTGTCTGTGGGTGTGAGGAGTGGATTTCTTGTGCGGATGTCGGGACTTGGTGTACGGTACGCCGCGGTTGGAGGTCCGGAGGAGAAAGACAATCGTTTGTTTGTCGTTTGAGCAGAAGTAGTGCACTGAAAAAAAAAATTTGTTAACTAAGTAAACGTTTCCTTGGATCGTACTAAGAAAAGATTTATTTGATAATAATAAATGTTTAATAATGTTTAGACTGGTATTCATCAATTCAATACATATTTACTAAATTTAAGAAATATTTACTTTATTTAAGTAAATCTTTTTTTAGTACGATTCAAGGAAACGTTTACTTAGATTTAACAAATTTTTTTTTCAGTGTGCTAGAGTAGTTTTTTATTGAGATACGTTGGTTTATTTGAATCGTATACCGCTAAGATAGACCAGGTCAAAATTTATTGAATTTTGATTTTGATTCAGGCAGTAATGTTTAATAGTAAAATTATTTTTATCACGTACATATATATTCTTAAACAAAACAATTTTAAGCGCTAGAATAGTTAACACTAGTTTTTTAGTCTTTTTGAAAATAACATTTCAACAACATACGTTTTATGTACCTATTTATGTTTCTTTTTTGTTTTTAAAGACATATCAAGATATTCGAAAGTTGAATAAGTAGCAAGAATGAATTTAAATAAATCATATAAAGTGAAATGTATCACTGAATTAATTGACAGTAGTAACAGCGCGATTGTTCAGACGTACGTTTGAAATACTGTGACATAATGAGTTCATTCATTTATGACCAGTCTATAATAAACGTGGACACCAAATATTTTCTTGAATTCTGTACATGACAAAAATATAAATAACTAGTGATAAATGCTTATACGTATAATTCAACGGAAATTATTTAAAATCTACATACAAAAGGTACATAGCGTATATAGAAGAATAAAAATATCGTCAATGGCAAGTCAATTGAACTTTTTATTTACACAATGACCATTTATATTTTAACTGTAATAATATCTCTGAAAAGCATAGTCAAAACATGATTTTACTAAAGTGACTAGTAGATCGATGAGATAACAATTATTAACATATTAATAAATAATAAATAAGAAATAAACGAATAAAACAACATAACAATACCATAAACTATTTCATAAATACGTCATCACTTTATTCCTTAAGTCTAAGAACTCTAACATACTTTTCGTCAGACATTTAGCACGAAAGCATGTAAGTGTCACGTAGGAGGGAAAAAATGGATCGTACGTGGAAATAGGGCGATAAGATTATCTCGGCTAATAAAGCGAACGGTTAGAAATGACTGCAATTATCGGCTCGTGCGTGTCCCTCGCGCTAAATCACACTGACGAAACGGTCGAATAGAAGCGAAGAAATAGCTCGTGGCCCTTGACTCTATATGTCAAGAATTTATTTGGACAACTGGGATTTGATTGTATAAGATTGTGTATCATAAATTTAATTTCTTAAACATCGAAACTTAACCTTTTATAAAATAAAGTAATGTTGTCTCTTAATAAATATCAACAATAGTTAAGTATAAATAAATAGCAATAACTTTATAATCTGAGATTCTACAAAACAGCCATTATACAATTATAGCCCTGTTTAATTGGATAAAATATTCAGTGTTATAGAACACGCGAGCAATGTAGGTATACAGTAAGGTCACTTTATAGGCTTTTTTTTATTAGAGTACTTTGTGGATTCTCTTAATGATGGAGTTTCACCCGTTTATTACGCTCCCGTCTATAGATGACAGTTAAAGTCTTCTTTTTCACATGAGTAAATGTATTATTGATTCGACAACCTCGCGGAATCAAATTCTGACACGTCAGCTGCGTCAACGCGGTAAAGAAAAGTTGATTCCATTAATACGGCTTTATTTTTACTTCATTCATGTAAAAACTAATACAATATTTAATTTATAGAATTATAACTGTTAATATTATCGAATTCCAATCCATTTATATTCGATTTTCGAGTGGAAATTTTGTAAAAAACTTATTATATTACTTTGTATGTAAAAAACTAGGATCTATTCCGGAGAAAAATAAAAGGTATTAGATCTTTTAACGTAAAATTGATATATCTAAATGTTTTCAGTAATAGTTTTAGAATAAATTTGGGTAACATTTATAACTGAAAGTAGGTACTACACTCAGAAAAATAAGTTTTTACTTCAAGCGGAATTCTTCTTAAATATGCGCTAAAATGAAAAGTCACTTGATTCTAAATGATTCCTCTATGATTGAAAACAATTCATTTGATTCAAAAAGAATCCCCTTGAGTCAAAAAAGTGACATTTTTGACTTTGACAGGAGTCGTTTTCAATATTATGTAATCTTTTTAAGCAAACAGGAATCGTTTTGCATCAAGCAGATTTTCACCTTGGCACATATTTAAGAAGAATTCCGCTTGATGTAAGAACTTATTTTTCTGAGTGTAATGGTAACTATTTACCATATTCTTAAGTTAACAAGAAAGTTATGTACTGTAAGACGTATTTTCTTCATTCAAAGATACACGTACATTCGAGTTCATCTATGAATAGAATTCAATTGAAATACGTGTTTCTTAACTGTTAAGAAATGTTACTTAATCCATTGAAGCAAGGTTAGTAAACAAACACATAAAATTGATAATACTTATTAATTGTATGAAATTATTAAATAAATTAGATAGTACATAATACTTACATTTAGTCTGTAAAATTTTATTTTACTACGCACTTTCTCAAATTTAGATCTATAAGAGTGTAATAACTGTTTAATTTGTTGTTTACCTTCAGCATTACATCTTACTAACATAAATATTCGCTATCTGTTAAGAAACATGCATTACAAAAAAAGGAATATTAATTTGTTCATATTTAAAGCCCTATGTGAGGAATTCTACAAAAAATCGGCCGATAAGTGGTTCGAAATGTGACGAAAAATAAATGATGGGGCACGCCTCTGCAATTCGAGTTTTCTTATTGTATAGGTCCTAAAATGTACGAGAGAAATTTCCAACAAGCGAAAAAGACTTTGTGACACACTTTTTCTTCTATATCACTTATTCTTATGGGTTTTTAACATGAAATATTTTTACTAAAAACGGTCATCATTGATATAACAATAACTTGACTCCTAAGGGTGCAAACATTTTTTCACGTAATAGAATGTAAAGAGAGAGAAAAAGCTGTATTTGATCGTTCATAACTTTAGAAATTGTTAATCTTTTTTAACGCGGTACATCTCAAATTAAAGCTATTTTTCTCTACTTTACATTCCATTACGTGAATAAAATTTTGCACCCTTAGGAGTCAAGTGATCATTATATAAATGATGACCGATTTTAGTAAAAAATTCCAATGTTAAATTCCCATAAGAAACATTGATATACAAAAGAAAGTGCGTCAAAAAGTCTTTTTCGCTTGTTGGGAATTTTTCTCGTACATTTTAAGACGTATACAATAAGAAAACTCGAATTGCAGAGGCGTGCCTCATCATTTATTTTTCGTCACTTTTCGAGCCACTTATCGGTCGATTTTTTGTAGAATTCCTCATGTATCAATAATTAATACAAGGAACTCGCATTAAAGAAATACTTCTATTAGTATGGTCAGTTAAATTTACCCCGATTAAAATATGTTTAACTGGAGTGCTTTAATAACTATTGCCAATCGTTTTTGCTCAGAAATTATAAAAATGTATCTTTAATGCCTGTTAAAGTGCCCTTCTCACAAATTGACAGACCTAACGTCTTCATAACAAAAGTCAAATCACTACTTGAGAATTCGTAATTTCTCGAGTAAATAAGCACTTCGCGCGCAACTAGAATAACACTCGCGAAAAGCAGGATAACTCGATTTCAGCGTATCCCAGTTACAAGTCAGTCATATAGCGAGTCCTGTATATACAAGCCGGGGCGTAGCCGTCGATCAGCGCGCGAGCTACTTACTCCCTGGGTCTCATGCGCCATTTAAGCCCGAGGTCACGCAAAAGCGCGTCCATAAAACACGCAGCGTGTAAATCTCGTGCGACTGCTACCCCTCGCGTGGGCGCACTTATGCTTACCTCGCCACTCGGTAGATGGCGAAGGACGCGTCGATTCGGTCGGTGTAATCAGTGTCGAACGACGTGTCGCGGTGCTCGGGCGGAAAATTAGATGGTGAGGCTCGTATTTGAAAAATTGCTGGGCGTGATTGGAGTGTTCAAGTGTGGTCGTGTACGTGGGTAGTTGGGTTTGTAACATTTTCGTCATGGAAGTATGAAATTATTAGGTGATAAGACGAATTGGTTGTATGAAAAGTCATAGAACATTTGCAAATTCAGTTTTTCTTATGTATATCGATAAAAATATGTTCAAGCTGCCATAAACAATGTTATTATTCTTAAAAAATAGTAAATAATTTTTAAAGCATATTGGTGATTATCAAAAAATATAGGCTTTGTACGTATTATAAGTTTTGATGATCTTAAAAAAGTAGAACATGACAAAATTTTTAAAAGTTATATAGTTTAGAAATTAGAAGGTACTATGAATCATTTGAAGTCTAGATATTCCGTTACCTTTAATAAGGTTAATATTGCATAAATCACATTTAAATGTCAAAATTATTATTTTCATGGCACGTCTATTGTCAAAATATAAAAATTGTCATTTTTGTGGCATATTTATTACTAAAACGTTATACATTATACAAATAAAAAATTTATATACCGTATTGATAATAGACGGTAATAAAACGATTATATGTTTGAATAGATATATTATGAGATGCAGACCCCCGTCGTCGATTAGCACCACATGGAAGCACAAACATGGCGACGTTAAATAAAAAAAAAAAAAAAAAGATATATTATGAAAATAGAAATTTTTACGTTTAAACCTGATTTAGCCAAAATGAACAAAATATTCAGATGTTTAATCACTTAGAATATCTGCTAATTTATAAATTATAATTTAACTTTAATAACTTGCTTGCCATGCTTTATATTCTGAATAACATTGAACTTGACAAGATAGAACGTTTATGTTTTCGGATAATCACCAGTATTTACTTCATCTATTATTTTAGTCTTAAGTATTCAATATTATCATGTAAAACAGTTGAAAATTAAAAAAATTATTCTCTATTGTTTCTAAATGTAAAAATTTATGCAAAATAATTGTCAATAACTAGCAGTAACAACGCTGTCTCACATCACGGTGTTAGATCTGGAAAATATGTGAAACATTCCATGAAGTATCCGCGAGAGCTGGCAACTTTTGTTCCCGTAACGATTATACTCCTCCTGTTTGACCTAACTTTAAAAGCGAATCTACAGTTTTCAGTTGTCAAACTAAATACCAGTCTCAATTCTATGAACTTGAAAAGCTTGTTGTTCGCGCGCGGGAACTTCCAGGGCGTTCACCTAAAAGCACCAAAAACTCGTTCAAACAAGGAAAGAACAACTTTTTAGTTCCTTAGTTCTTTCTCACCCTCTCTCTCTCACTCACCCCGACCCATAGGCCGATAAATCACACAAAGTTTACATATCATCGCTGCGGTGCATTAGTTTCACTTAACTTTATCCACAATAATCGTTGTGTACATTTTAATTTCAGCCTTATTATTCATTTGGCACGGTTGCGTGAAAAAGAAAGCGATCGTCTCTTAATCGGTTTATGCAATTAATAGGTTATACCGAAGTTTCCTTGTGTTTCCTGTTCTTGCTCGAACAAGTATTAAAGTTATGAAAGATATTAAGTAGATTAGTTCAATTGTGACATCACGCTGCGGAAACTTTCGTAGCATTGCTACGTCACTTTTAATTTCTTTTAAATGTCTGTATCTTCTTAAACATCGAGCGTATATATTTAGAATCACGCCTCACCGTAAACCATCGAATTTTCTTCCAAACTACCGAGTAAATATTCACTTTTAAACTACCAATTGTAATTTCTAGCCCATGAAACAACAATATCCATAAAAAAACAACGTCGAATAATCGAATAAACCCAATTCTCAGGCACAACTCAAGCGCACCCTTCCCTCGAATAACCCTCGTATTTCGCAACTTCAGCTGGGCATAAAACAAAAACACACCGTTTCCATTATACCTCACCTTCATCGACGCGATATCGTTACCCTCCATCCTTCGACCCGCGAAAGGACCATCGTAACGGCGCTTGTTTTTATCATCCGGGCGAGTCTGCGCGGCCGACGCTATTTTTTCTCTCCGCGCTTTAAAAAGAAAAAAAAAGAAAGAGAGAGAGAGAGAGAGAGCGCGAGAGACGCAGGAACGAAGTTAATGGAAGAGAAAGCAAAAGGCGGCGCGAAGGAAAGCAGATAGAGCGAGAGCGAGAGAACGTCGGAGAGCCGAGAAACTTTTCTTGTGCAAAGTACCACACGGACTGGCTCGAGGTTATGAAATTCTGATGGCTCATAAAATGTAAGAAAATTTACAGACTTCACTGCCTCCCTCTTCTTCTTCCTCTCTTCTCTCTTTTGCTCTCTCCTCCGTCGTTCTCTCGTCCTTCTCGTCCGCTTTTCGCTGCGCGTTATCCTCGTTTTCCTGCTTCTGCGTTTTCCTCTTCCGTCCGTGCGCGCTCCTCCTTCCCTCCTTTCGAGCTGGTAAGCAAGAGCTCCGCGCTTCTTCTCTCTTTCTCTCTCTTTCTCTCTTACTCAGCCGCCTGCCTCGAGCTCGGCGATGTAAAGTTTCGAAACTTTCGCGGGTACGCGCGCGCGCGGCAATCGATTAGAAGTCTCGCGCGGAAAAGGCAAGTGCAGTTGGCTCTCGCGCAGCTCTTTCCTTCTCTCTCTCTCTCTCTTGCTTTTTCCTTCTTTTTTGCTGCTTTCTTTCTTCGTTTTCTTGGCCTTGCGGGTACAAGAACTCGCAAGCTCTGCTGCTGCTGCTGCTCTTGGCGCAAGATACGTTCAGCCAGAGGCCATAGGTTTCGTTTAGAGAGTACGAAATTCGAGCGTGGACGGCGGGTGTATTGCGGAGGACGGAGAGAGGAGCGATCGTTAGCGAGGTGCGAGGCAATTTTCGACGGATAAAGATGGTGGAATTTAAAGGGAGATAGTTGAAGGATAGACAATTTATGTCAAATGTCTGATGTTTTTAAATGTTTCGCAAAGATCAAGCAAAATTTGTAGATAAATTACAGTAAAGAAAAAAATTATTTTTATATCATAACATTTTGAGAGTCATGTGTAATCTTTATGATATCTAGAACAATATTTGAAACTATATTTATAATTGAGTATATTTTTATTATATATACTCAAGTTTATAAAATTATTGAAGAGTATACACGAGATTTAAAAAATCTTGTTATAAAATTATTATTAAAATGTTTTTCATCTGTAAATGTGCTGTTAGTCTTAATATTTCTATAATAATATTTCAATTATAAATAAATATATCAAATACCGAATATATTTATTTAGTTGTGTATTATTTCTATAGTTGTAGTATACATCATAAGTATATTATGTGTGATTCCGTCAGAATTATTAAACGTTGCAAATTTGTGCAGTGATAGAATCTGAAAACGCCGAAATAGAATCCAAGTTTTAATTAATGAGAATCTCTGATGAAACTTTCTATCATTTGCTAAACAGATAGGAAAAAATTAATGGATTCGCCAAGACAAACAGCATGTGGTATTTATTATTAATATTAATCACGGCAATAACTGAAACAAAATCAATATATAACACGGAAATGCACTAAGGCTCGCCGGCTGCGCGCGCGCCACGACGACGTTACGTGTCAATTAAGTTTAATTAATTATAAACTTCGTCGAGTAATTTTCTTCTTAGCGCGGAGAGATGATGAAAAGGGTTTATTTGATCGTATATATACGCCCGCTCGCTCTCTGTTAGTGAATACAACTTTGATTACGAGAAATTAGGTGCTCTCCTAAACTGCGCGACTATTTTCTCTCTTGCTCGAACCTTCTTGCGCGTCTTAATTTCCCAATTTTCGTTTCATTTGCCGCGCGTAGTTCTTCTCGGCTGTGCGCCCGCCCGCTCCGTGTAATGTCGATTGCAGAACTCATTAGGCACTTAATGTACCGATCGAGCTCTGACATCAACAAACGTAAATTCGTACAGATTACTTGTAGAAACTGTGAGCGACTCTTCGTAAATCAACCGATTTCTTGAGAAAGCGATCTCGTGAAATTAAATAATTGTGAAAAATGTTCGTATTCAATCGATAGTTTTATTTGGAATAAATTGTACGTAGGAAGTCTTGTTTTTGTGCTGAGAAGAATATTGTAGCAGGAGAAAACATGAATAATTAACATTTCGTTTAAACTTAAAGTATAAAATTATGTCATGTTGTTAAAAGAAAAATGGCTATAGGTGGCGAAGTTTTAACTCGATTTCGATCATTGTTTGTAATGTTACATTCAAAAGTGTAATGAATAAAAGGGCTGCAATGCTCGTATAATAAAAATAAATAAGTAAATAAATAAGTAAAAATATAAATAAATAATTTTTGTAATAAATAATAAATCATCAATTGTAGTTAGGTTATTATTATTATTTTATTATTATTCATCAAAAAATTTCCATTTACTTTTCTAGTTTTTTTCCATTTTTTTTTCTCAGACAAGTGGTTTTTGAACCTAGAAGAATAATTATAAATAAGTTTCTAAAACAAAAATAATTCTCAGCCAAAAATTTTTATTAAGTATAATTATCTGGAGTTGAATAGTTGTAGAATATTGCGACAAAAAAGTTCTACTTCAATTTAAAAGATTCTTATAGTATCAATAGAAAGCATTTTTTTAAAAATTCTCTACAACCATATTTTATTTAATATTGTGCACTAAAAAATCTTACACAATAACTTTAACAATAAACTTAATAATGATATTATTTGTATTGTTAAGGATCAATAGTGTATAGTTTTTCAGTGCAGATTATTAAATTAGAAACATGTGTCGGGAGTTTTCGTGTAGAAATGATTTATGTAGAATATTTTTGTGCAGAAAAAATCGTTCGTGCAAGGTTTAAACGCGTAGAGTATTAGCGGTGTCAAACATATGTCTTACCAAACCACATTTTTTCTACTTAAATTGTACGAACCTATTTATATCTTATTTTATCAATTTCACCCCTACTTTTCTCAAAATCCTCTGAAATTCGCCCATGAATTTCCTCTCTAAATAAAATCACACTCTATCTACCTCTAAAATTCGACTTTACTCAGGAAATAAGCTCACGCTCTTATCCAAATACTCGTATTCCACGCTGGCTGGCTGGCTGGCTGGCACGATTAATAATTATGTATATAAAGTCGTCGGCGAGCCCGAGATGACGATGCAAATGGCGTCGTCGTCGTCGTCGCTTCGTCTACTCGGAACACACGAGACGCGAAGATGCCGCGCACGACTCGCCGCTTCAAAATACGTCTAAATATTAATGAGGTGTCCCTGCCTACGGGCGAGAGCTCACCACCAGACGCGAGGACTCTGCAAAATTAGGAAGAGAGAGATAGGGAGAGAAACTCGTCAGCTAATCGGTCGTCGTCGCGATGGTGTACATGGGTGATTCTCCGCGAAAATGTAAATTTGTGTCTTTGTTCGATAACTTTCTTACAATCTGGATTTTACAGGTCAGAGTAGATTTACTCGATTGTAATATTTTTGTGACTTTATGCAAAAGTATGTGCCTTTGTAAAAGTTACAGTGGGAGTGAGTTATTCATAATTTCGCTTCAAATTGTTAACTCTGTGAATGTCGTCGAGCAATTTTCATGTTAGAAAATTTTATGACTACGTTTCTTCTATCTCATGATATAGATAACCTATTAAATAACTTAATTTGGCAGGTATCAAACAATTTCAGATCTCATTTTGGCAGAAAAAGATATTTAAAAATATATTTTTCCTTATGTGAGTATTTCTTTTTTTTATAGTAAACTCAGTGACAGTGAATATTTATCTTTTATAGAGAACCACTTATCCTAATATAATGTATATACTGAGAAATATGATTCGCTAATACCATAAATTTATGGCTTATAAAGTTTTTATGTAAGTGCAAATTTGCTAACGCTTATACTTTTCGGGTACCTATCATGCACAATGCAAGTCTTATTGCCAAGGCTGTAAAATGGGTAACAATCGCAGACTAAAGAAAGTTAAGGAAAAAATAACCTCATCTAACTTATAATCCACATACGACGGCTGATCTTAGAATGCTTATTAAATGCTCAATGATATCTGCCTTTCGCTAATGTTAAACGAATCGCCTCAATGACGCTTGTTTCGCTGCTGTCTACACTAATCCAACCGTATGGTATTATACCCAATCATTTTTCTTAGTATACCGTTTGCATAGAACAAAAATCATCCTCTGTAAGAAATGAGGCACTCAAAATTTCACAATTGGCACGAGGTTCACATAAAATTTACTCGCCTTTAAAGAATCCCTTATACATACATAACATTGCTAGTCTGTGCTTCATTGGCTCATCGGCATCATCTTCCCCGAGCAGCTCTCTTTTCCCTATATTTTCTCACGTAGATAAGTGCTGAATTACGAGCGGCCTGAATAAATATTTGCGACGACGATCTCTCGCACAGCTCCTTTCTGATTTATCATCGCGCGCGAGACGGAGAAGGAGAGCGAGAGAGTTCGCGCAGTTAGCGACGTCGCTAACAATGAATAATTCGCGTATGTGCGCGCCACGGAGAAAGAGAGAGAGAGAGGGGAGGAGGAAAGCAGCAGCACGAGGCGCTTTACGACGTATAACCGTATATACGGCGGGGCTCTTGACTCTCTCTCTCTCTCTCTCCGCCGTAGCCATGAGGCATTATCGTTGCGTTGTCGCGCAATAAATCGCGCGATGGTCAGCAGTACGTATATATATACCCTCTCTCTTCCCTTGGAAATATCCTGGTTTCGATGTCGGCGAAGCTGGCCGAGCGCAAACTTTTCTAATGTTTTTCCTCTGGCCGGGCCGAAATGAGCTTTATAAATTCTCAGCCAGCCGCGTATACCACGCGAACGCTGAGGAGACTTTATATCGTTCTCGGGTGCGTTCTTTTTTTTCGTTTCGTTCTGCTCGAGGGTGGAGGAATTCGGTCGCGAGCGAGCGCGCGTGTGTGTGGACGTTATTGAATTATATCGCGACGCGGCTGCGTGACAATTAGCGTGATGTATTCGAGGGAGTTTAATTTTATGTTCCTTGAGGAGGGTGGGAGTGTGTTTAAAATATTAAAATTGTTGAAGTTAGTGGTAAAGAGGGGGTTTATGAAGTTTTCAAAGCTTGGTATATTTCTCGAACATTTTGGCTGAGGGTTTGTATAGCAATGTTTTAATTTTAAAATCTAACAATGTTCTACTGTAATATCAAAATACATAAAATCACTTTTATAAAATAGTAATCAACCTTTTGTAGCACTAAGAATATAATGTGAAATATATATAATGTTCTAATAATATGTATGGTTGTTAAATTCAATTTTATGAGACAAATGTAACAATTTTAAGAATGCCATTCTGTCACTCAATCCAAACCTTGACACCCGAAACAATAACTGATGCTCGATTTAATTAGCTCGCACGGCACAATGCAATTCAAAACCAGTCACGCGCAATACACACACTTTCATTGGAACTTTTACTTCACTTCCCTCCTCCACCTCCATCCAAAATTTCGGACGTCAGTAAGGAACTGTTGGCAGACGCCAATTAGACTAGGTATCTCGCGAATCGACGCTCGCTCCATAAGTATAACACACACACACACCGCGCCTGCATTTAAAAATTCCCTCGCAGAAGAACAGACTCCTGGCCCGCTGCCACGCGATCTACGCTAACTACAGCCGGTCCGTGTAAAACGTCAAGCGGATTCTGACGCGCGGTACGCGCCCGCGATTGCTCATCAATTTCGTATCTTCTTTCGTTTTTGCGCTCGTTGTCGGTTTTTTTGGCAGCTCGTTTCGTGCTCTTCCTTGGGTAGCTTCGCGTCGCGTTACACGGCGTGGGACGAGTCGCCGCGAAAATTGGCTGCAGCAGCGCACGCGGCCGAGGAATAAACGGATATAGCTCCGGGTGAAGGAAAATCGTTATCGTGGGGTTGGGTTAACCTCTCGAAGCTTAGCGTCTGCGGGTTTCTCGGATTGGGCTATGGTCTTCTGGGTGGTTTTCTCCCGTGATCCTAACTTATAGGGTATTTATTTACACACCATGTGATCGCTTTACGGAGTAAAAGTATTGTATTAAAAGTGACCATTTCTGCTTGGTAAATAAACTTTCTGTAATTTAAAGTGCATGTTATTGTTGTTTTATTTACTATGTTTATGCAACTGTTGCTTATGAATCGAGAGCTAAAATTATGTAGCTTTAACAAAATAGATTAAAAACGTAATTACTAAGAAATTCTATTTCAATTTACATCATTTTTAAGTTTGACAGATGATATGGAGTAAATGTACTTAAATTGTGTGACTATCAATAAAGCTAAATTCGGTGTCTATTTAGCTCAGCACGTGTGACAAAGATAAATAAATCGGATAAAACTATTAACTGCGAAATTTGCGAAATTTTGCTTTTCACTAAATGAACAACACTCATTGAAACAAAAAATAAGAAACAAATAAATTAATTGTATCAAATTTTTAGTACATATTTATTTCAAAGATCGTTAATCTAAGTAGTACTTTCTCACTATTAAGATGATAGAAAAACAAAGAGCAATCTGAAATTAGATAATTATGATAAAAGGACTAAAAGACGTCCATATTGTAGTTGTATTCGACCAATGTCGTTTGTTGTTGCTCACTATATTATAATGTGTAATGATGGTCAACTGTTAGCAATTTCAGAATATTTAACATTAAAAATAATATTTATCTCCTTAGTTACGAGTTTCATTAGAACTTTAGAACTTTACAAGGCCTGAAGTCATTAAACAAAGTTCCCATTTTCATTATTAAAAATGCACGAATTGATCAAAGTAACAATTTAGCTTAAGATGGTCGACGGCACTACTATTTTCACTCTATAACTTAATATATCGCAGAGTGTTAAGTACAAGTAGAATGTCCGACTCGTTCGTCTCTTACTACTAAAACACCTACATTCAAATATTCAGACAGTCTGTTAGACTGCATTTCGTTATCTTACCCTATCAATCATAACAGTGCTAAAAACATTACGGAAATCTCCAAAAGCAGATTGAAAAAAGAAGGAGGCCAAGTCGGCGTTAATTTGATTATTTCCAAGCCGCACGCATATATACATACCCACGAGCGAGTGGCATTGATCGCGAAAGGAGCCGCTCTCGGAAGCTGCCTCAGAGCCAAGAGAGAGAGAGAGAGCTCCCCCGAGCAGGAGAGAAAACGAGCGAGTGACTGTATTTACCGCTGCGAGGTACTTAATTTTGCTTTCGGAATTAAGTCGAGGATGAGAGGAGGGCGGAGGCGCCAGAGTAGAATGAGGCAGCAACGACGACTCCCCGAGTGCTGCTGCTGCTGATGTCGGAAGAAAGCGCGCCGCGAGTGCGCCTATAGGTGTTATATCGAGGCGAGAGAGAAAGAGAGAAAGATAAGGGGGGGGGGGGGGGGTAGGAAAGAGGATGCCGCGGTGTTGGTGGCACTTTGAAATACTCTGTGTCGAGTGAGAGAGGGAGAAGCAACTTCCATCGAGTATTTTCTCCGGCACTGTCTCTCACAATTAGAATACTCCGAGGAGATCGCGCGCGCGCGGATGTGCGCGGCTAGAGAGACGCGAAAGGGAAGCACTTACATCCAGCCGCTGTTTTCAAGAGTTAATAAGGCGCGCGCGCGCGAGCGTATGGCTTGTTTTGCATAAAGTGCTGCGCTGGTGGTGTGCCGCTGCGTGCGAGTGGCTTATCCGTAGTGAGATGAGAACGAAAATTTAGTTTCCACTGGGGAATTCGGTTTTCATAATAAAAACAGACTTCCTAGTGGTACTCTATGTACTGAGAGAAATTAATTAGCAAATTTCTGTATCTCTGTTGTATATTGAAGACAATTTTCTATAAAAATCATTATGCATATTTAGCATTGATGCTTTGAGTACGAGTCTAACGAGTAATATAGTTTAAGTTGGGTAAACCTATGGTTTCCGTTCAACCATGGTTATACTTGTATTGCTAAGGTGATAAGTTATAAACTTACTATGTATACTTAAATCCTTGAAACGTTAGCAGGACATCTTACTTATGTATGCCTGGTAGACCTTTAAGTGCCAATAATTTAACTTTTCAACTCTAGTGAACATCAACAGTGACTGGGTTGATCTGTTCAACGTATCAAATTTATATCCTCTTTGTCAAAAATTTAGAATGTAAAATACTTTTCATTTATGAATAGTCTGATCGTACAAGCTATCTATTATTACCACCAAACTATTACTATAGAAATTATATTGTATTTAATATTGAGTCTACTGTTTCTGTTCCATAGTTCTTGATAATATATGCAGCGTTTTCATAATGGGTCACCTACATGTGTACTTATCTAAAGTAACCTCGGCCCGTTTATTATCAATAATAATTATAATATTTTAAACAGAATGAAGTATGTCCTGAAATGCAAACAGACATAGTAATTTATACTGTATTTTATATTTTCTTTCGGTTCATGTTTAGTCCAAAATTGTTTTAATTTATGGTAATGGTATAACATAAATAAACTTTTAAAGTTAAATACTATGTAAGTAAAAAGTAAATACAAAACGTTGATAAATATTTTACGTCGAAAACACATAAATAGACCCTATTCCGCCACTGCATTAAAATATACAAATTCAGCGTTCTACCATTTCGCCTCCCATTAAAACCACAGCAACGAAAATCACCAGCGACAGCCCGTCACTTTTTCTAATTCCACCCCCGTAGGAAATAGCGTCTTACAGCCTCAGGAAATCAAGCCCGCGCCGCGATCTCGAGCCCCGACCTCGCGTGACTGAAATATTGAAACAGCCAATTATCACCGTTCGAGCATCAACCTCCTCCTCCTCCCGTCCAAAGCGGCATCATCCCCTTCCCCCCGAAAAAAGACCAGCGCAGCCTCGAATTAATTAATAATCCACACGCCGGAAGAAAGACCGGATTGTTCACAATCGCGCGAGGTTCGCATCACACGTGAAAATCGTCTCTCTCTCTCTCTCTCTCTCGCGAATCTGCGAGGGGGCTCGAGGGCGCGCATTCGCGAGTGAGGGTAATATCCGTGCTAGTCGGTGCCAGTCGATGTGCCAGCGGCGGCGGGGCCTCCGCATACACACACGTATACATGTGTACATGTATACAGGCCACTCGACTCTCTGCGCCGTGGGGGAGGTGGTGTGTTGGCGTAGTAAGCGATATAATCCGATACCCCTTCTGCGAGCGCGAGCGGCCTCGATTGTTGTTGTCGGGGGGGCGATAGAGATCGGGACAGGTTCTTTTTTTTGGGGGGAGGGGGTTCGTGGTTTCGATGAGGGTAATACGTTTTTATGCGGATCAGTGTATTATGCGGTTTATTTTTGGTCTAAATGATTGAAAAAGGAGTATTTATGACATATTACAAATAAGTGTTGGGTTTGTCACATCATACGTGTACTCGTTCTACTTAATGTATACAAATCCATTTCTCATGTTTATGTAAGGGCGCTGAAGCATTTATAATCTTTAAAAAAAGAATTGTTTCTTGCAACAAAGTTAGTACATGAAGCAAGCCTATATTTAAATTACCAAAACCAATGAAACTTATTTTCATCATAAAAATAGCAAAATATTTTTTAGAAAGAATATTAACATTAATCGTTTTCGTGAAAAATAATATTGTTTTGTACTCATCGCATGATTCTGGGAATCAACATTAATATATTTGGTTTTTATAAGTGTCATTTATTCAGAAAATATGTAATTTATAGGGTTTTCAATATTCATAGATGTAATATTTGAATAATCTTCATTGTGTATTTGTAGATTTGGATTATTTATAATAAATTCCTGGAATATGAAGTAAGCGTATCATTTGAAATGTTTCAATGACTTGATTGGTTGATCTTAACAAGCTATATTTTTTGCAGATAAGTTACATTTTATTACAATAAAAATTATTTTCAAATTGAAAAGAAAAAATAATGTAGATTCAACTCGTATTACACCTTACTCTATTATTATTCGAAGTTTATAATAACTTTTGTAAAATTTATCTTTAATATTTAAGACAAATTTCAAATCATGTACTGCGTATAAATTCACAAAATGTACGTTAAAGCACTCATATATACATACAAAAAGATAAAGATACTTGAAACAATTAAGTTTAACCTTCGGTCTTTATTTGACTCATATGTGGGATGCGTGTGCATTGTCGAAGGGTAGCTGTTGCCAGAGAGCGCGGGTTAAAGTCAGAGAGATCGCGCGGGAGAAGGCAAGTATTGGGTCGAGGTGCGTTCATTTGACGAAGTCAAAAGCCAAGGGATATTAAGCTCAGCCCGCAGACCACATCAGAGTCAAAGCAGCAGCAGCAGCGGCAACGGCGGCGGCAGCGGCAAAGGTCGAGCATATTCATCCGGCCTCGTGCTATACCCCGAGTGCTTTGCCGGTCTAACGTCTATCCGCGTTGCATGCAACATCTCCTACGATTAATACTCGCGGCGCGCTACTCCTTCTTTTCTGATTCAATTTGCCACCTTGAACCTTTTATCTTTTATTACGGCTCAACTATTCTTACTGTACCTTTTTTAAACTGTATTATAAATTTTAATGGAACTTCATTGTGAGAGAATTTTTCCTGATGTATGCCGTATTTCAATTGGGTAAATTGTATGTATGTATAATACTTATCATTAATTATTACGTATATGAATTGTATAAACTATTTGTTAGTGGGGATATTCTGTAGTAAGGAGTAGTGGAACACTCAAACGTTATGAGAGTACAGGAAAAAAGTAGTTCATGGCTTTATGATTTGGTCTGTTCTGCTTAAATAAAAAAAATGTTAAGTGATTATTAATTTGTATAACTTTGGCTGCTGTTTTTCCTAGAATAGAATACAAATTTTGAAAACTAAATATAATGGCGACATTTTTAAACCAGATTATTATTTTCAAAATACTTCATCATTTTTAAAAGGCTAAAAGAAAGGATTTTAATACAACTCTAGTAGGGATGATAGACAAACTCATACGCATTAAGAATTAGTACGAATTTTTAATTTTAGATAAGTGCAAATAAGGCCATATGTTGATGATAATAATTTTCATTGGTTTTTCTTAAAATATTCGCAGAATAGTACACAAAACGCCTATTACAATAGAGTAACTCTTTAGATACTAAAAAATGAACTTAATACTTAAAATGTTACTCATGAGAAAATTAAAGTTAATAAAGAATTGAATAAAACATGTTTTTGACTCGATGTACAAAACATCACGAAGTTTAAACAAATACTGCGTAGCAAAGACAATATTTACATTGCAAGTAATATTCCTTACTCGAATTACAAATTCCACGTTTCTGCGTTTAACTAATTATATCAAGAATCCTAGTTTATACGGCAGCGAAGGAGGGCAATTGCCTTATTTTGGCGCCAGCTTCATGCTCATGCATTCATTCCTCCGCTGCGAGCAAGGCAATGAAGCTCTTATACGCAGTGTGCAAGCAGCGAACGGCAGCACACCATTCGCCTGTTCTCGTTTAACCACTTATCACGTCAGAATTAGTAGCATGTTACGCAAAATGAGCCCAAGGGCAGATTCTCTGCGAGTGCTGCGAGAGAGAGAGAGGAAGAGTAGACACCTTTATAGTATGCGTACACACGGAACGCATTCGCGCGTACGTGTATACGTTCTTATACGGTTTAAAATAGATAGGGGCTAAATTCGCATTATTCTGTGTAATTTAGCTAATTGCAGCGCGGTGCTGCATAAATATTTTCGCCGCTTTGTTTTGCATGCAATTCTTTGAATTACTCACTGAAGAACTTTTAAGTTGAATAGCCGAGAAAAGATCCTTCGTATTGTCATAAAAAAGTTAATTAAATACATAGGGGATTTTTGGAAGTAATAACAAGCCAGTGATTCAAACTCTCGAGATATTGAGGTTTTAATATTTGCAATAATATACTAAATCAAAATCGAAGAGTCAAATGAAATTATAGTTACCGAGTAAGGTATCAAATACAATTTTAATCACATTATTCCATGTGAAATTTATTGCTCCAATATAAAATTCATTATTCCAATATAATATTTATTGTTCCAGTGTAAAAGATGTAGGAACAATGTATTAAAATAAGCTGGATGCTACTTCTTTTAAATTAATGAATTCGTTTATCACAATTAAACGCTAAAATTTTGTACACGAAGCATTGATTACTGTTATAAAATGAGTTTATTCTCAAAACCAACTGGATAAAAAGTTTCTGCATATACCTTATTTCATAATAATTTCAACTAAAACATTTTTTAAAGAATTTCCATAATTAGTTTTGTTAATATAACTCATTGTTTAAAAAATTATAATTAATAATTAATTATAAGATAATATCATTTACTCAACAATAAACATCCGATTTCGAATCGTGACAAAAATCGACGTGAACCCCCTAATAAAAAAGTCACAGCAATTCCATCTTTAACATCCATCCTACCTATCAATCACTTTCGCTCTCCACTCGTTGCTAATTCTCTCCATTTTTCAATATCATCGGCTCTCCACGCCAAACACACAGTTCCGCCCATCGCACGCGATGAAAAAAGATCCGCAAAAGCTTCCGGTCTAAATTACACCCTCCCACACCCTGACCCCACCCCCGTCACGTGTGTATCAATTTTCCTCATAACGCCCGTGCAAATAGCAACGATCACCGCCGCCGTAAATCGCGCGATCGTCGTATCGTCGCACACTCCCTTTCGCTCACACGTACACACATCCTCTCACACATTCATCGAAAACGCGTGATTACGCTCGCATGCTCTAAGGACATATCAGACGGATGGAATCGAGCCTTCTCTCTTTCTCTCTCGCTCTCTCTTGGCTGCTATGTATACTCTACTCGAGCTATACTCTGCTACCGCCTTCACCTGAGCTGCTTTCTCCACGCTCACGCGTGTGTATACGTGGATGATACGGCTATATATCTCCCTCGCGAGAAGGGCTCTTATGTAAGGGTGTGTGTGTATGTGTGTGTAGGTTCTGCGCATCGCGCGAGTATTTACCGATTCCAATTGCTTTCGTGATTGCATCTAAGTGCCGCCGCCGCCGCCGCCGCTGGAAAGACCGGAGCGCGATTCGCGGGGCGATTTAGCGACCGATACATCCGAGATGTGAGATTGTGAGGGTGAGGATGTATGTGTGTCTGTGTCTTGGGTTGCTTCTTGCGGGTTGTTTACTGGGTGTAAGCTCGCTAATTTGAAGATGATTCGAGGTTGGCTTATCTCGCTTCAGGGATGTTTGCGTTGTGTTAATATCTTATGAGGGAATGGCTGCAATGTTTGATTAGTTAATTATATTATGTGATACTTTAATTAATTAGTTGCAAAAAGGAAATTTATGAAGTTCGAGTGATTTATTATTGGGTATGTTAATCATATAAACCAAAGGATTTACTTAAATTTAATTTATGAGAAAAGCTACGTAAAAAACATATTCATTCTTTTGAAGTAGAATTAGTCTGATATAGTCAGGCGAAATTGTATTGTACTTTTTATGTTATTTAAACAGTGTACATGTCATTCAATCTTTATACAATATTGTCACAAGCTTATTTAATCACATTCACAAGATTTGTTGATATTGCAACGCAGTATTGCTACAGCCTCTAAACAATATTCATTCATTTATATACCATAAATTCTGTTCTTTCAATATTCAACCAAGCGTAATATTTTTTATATCGTAGCAATATTGCCACAAGAAAAATGTTGAGTTTGGAAATAACCTCACGGCAATATTTTATAAAGATTAGGTGTTATATGGGAGCTTTTCTCACAAATTCTACAACTTTATAAATTAATTTCTAAATAATTTTCTTTAAATTTCTATTGTGAGAGAATATACATTAAAATAAAATCCGAAGTTTCAGTCCCACTACGCGCAATAAGTTTGACGCGATACGTCATATTTACTTATACGCCACTAGCAACACGTAATCCTAGCAGAGCTACGATTTTCTAGACCAATGAGCGCTGCACCGGGTAAATGACCAGCCAAGCGCTACTTATAATTATCGCCGGGGCGACGAGTATGGGCCCGTAATGTCACTGGATGCCGCACTGCGAGAAACTTTCTTGCGCCGACTGTGTAATTTTCGCTGTGCTGCATCGCGAAGCCCGCTGCACACTGCGCGCAAAATTATACGCCGATTGCACAATTTCCTAAATGGCAGCGTATAAAGAAAACTTTTGTTTTAATTGTTGCGACTGCCTTTTCATGAATCAATTGATATTATTTTCTCTGCAAATATGTGCTTTTGAAGTACGCTTACTTCTGCACACTTTTATTTTGCCGCCCTATTTGAGACTATTACATTTACTGTGAAGTAAGATATTATTAAACCTGGATTAATATAATTCGTGTAATTGAGATCGTTGCCTGTAAAAAGGATAAAGGATAGCACATATTTTTGTTCATTTACTTTCTAAAGTAACAGATATTATGCATTTAATTGCTAAAAACACGTTGCCCTACAAAAGAAAACGATAATAAATGCTTCATCAACCCGCTACCTTTAGCCGAGTTTATAACCGTCGAAACGGAGCTGAATACATGCAACTACCCGCTATACGAAATACGCGCAAATTTTCATCCAGTCCACCACGCGCGGCTTGTAAATCCGAGAAGACGAAACGATGTTATTAACAAGTCACTTGGCTTTGAATTATGCCCGTCGGCTAATTACGAAGGCACATGACATCCACGCGCGCGCGCGCATGGCAATAATTAATTTTCTCAATTATGCCTGCCTTCGCTCTATATATCTCTCTCGCTCTTTCTCTCTTTCTCTCCTTCGTGCCAGTGCGACCGCGCCGCCTCACCCCGCTAGTAATATGCCCGCATGCATGGAGCGAGGCGAGCGCTCGCAGATATCACACGTACGTCCCTCGTCGTTCGATATGATATACTTGCGCAAATCGCGAGCGCATAAAAAGAGCGAGTTTTGATAACTTAATGAGCGGTTCTGTCTTCTTTTTTTTGCTGCAGGTGAATATCCGGTAGTGTCTTCTTATCAGCTGCCTATTCATCGGCTGGGCGAAAGGGTGAGTGTTCATTTGTATTTTTTGCAATTGCTTATCTGTTTTCATGAGTTTTAATATCTGCTGTAGAGTTTAGTAATTTTTATGTTTTTTGTCATATTATGTCATATAATTTTTTTGTATTTTTTTAAAATAATTCGTCAAATTTGTAAGCACTTAAATAAAATTACGATGTTATTGGTAGGACAAAGTTCTGTGTTCCATTCTTAATATTTTCAATAATGTCAGATTAAACTTTTAAAATCTTTATAAAATATGATTTTTAGTATAATAAAATAAGATGATATATTTTATGGATTATTTAATTCAACACTTTATTTTAACTGAAATCATTCCTTGCATTAATAACAAATTTTCTCAAAACTGAATAAGAAGAAAACATTTTCCATGCTATGAATATTAGTTATAGCTTTTACATTCCAAACTTTTTTTATTTTTACTGACTATTTACAGGTTTTACTATTTACAAAACGTTTTCAGAAATTAATAAAATACTTGAACGATCAGTAAACAAATGTAACTAAAAATAAAAATACTCAAAATGAGATGAATTTTCAGTTCAGTTTCCCGTTGAGAAAACTCTTCTAACCTACATTATCAAACTTTTATATTTAAAATAGAACAAATCCACATACATTGCATAAAAAATAACCCATCACAACGAACAACAAACACAAAACTTCTCATCCCCAATTTCAACAACACTCTCAGCCCTACCTTCCCAAGACAATTCGCAGAACATTCCGCGAAAGCAAAAGAATAACAAGACCAAGAACCAGCAAGCCAAGAAAGGGGAGAATAAGACCGCGAGTCCCGCGGGCACGAGCTAAATTACTAATTAGAAATCTGATACAGGCACACAGAAACGCGGGCCGCTCGAATACGAGAAACGCGGCGCATCGACTCTCCGCGCCAATACAAACCCAGAGCTAAGCGCAAGAGAGACAGAGAGAGAGACACTCACTCGTTCGCGCGCATGTTGTTTCGGGATATATATGTATACAGTTGCGTGGGGGAGGGGAGGAGGGCACCTGCAGCTCGCGTGGACTGCTGCGACAGGCACGGCACGGTGGCGCGCGCCTCGCGTGACCCAGCCGTCTTGCGCCGCTGCCGCAGAGGGAAAAACGTATGGGATGACAATTATACGCCTCTATACCCCCGCCCCGTGGAGCCGGAGCGCTCCGTTATAATTGCAGTGCAGTCGGCTGCACGCGTGCGGCTCGCGAGCTGCAGTGTGCAGTTGGATCGTTGATGGGTGGTGGGTTCGCTTTTTTTTTCTTATTACGTGCGTGGATGTTGGGAGGTAGTAACGAGGCTGGCTGAGCTTTTGGTGTTGTGGAATCGACTGGTGTGATGGTCAGGGTTTTTAGAGGGTGTGATGGATGAATTTTGAAGAGTGGAGATGCGCGGGGTTGACGGTGCAGAGGGTGGTTGGGCGCAGTACGAAAGGTTCTACTTGAATTCAGGTGGTATACTACTTTAAAATAGGAAGTAACCGCTGTAAGAATTACTTGTCCGAAATCAAACTTAAACTGATAAGCAGATAATTTTAACACTCGTTTTCAGCTACTTACTCGGCTGATAATAAGACTGTATGAGATAATAAGACTGTAGATGTATAAGCTAAACAATTTAGATACTTCAATTTTCTTAATCAAATAAATTCAAGATTTTTTTATGTATTTTTCAAATCAAATAAGACTGGTTATACTCGCTTTCTTAAATTCTCTCATCTCAGCTACCTTTTGTTCTTATTTTATGTATTTGTAACAATTAATTGAGGAAGTGCAGCTTTGTCCGAATTATAGTTTATTGTTGTTTGATATGCGTTATTATGTGAAGTATAGGATGCAGGAATTTTAAGAAATACTTTTCGTAGGGAAGATGAGTGCATTAATGCTATTGCGTTGTAAAATTGATTTCTTAAGTCTAAATAGTCGTCTTTAGAAACTAGAATAGTGTACTATTATTTTCTTTTCAATTGCGTTAAGATCTAAAAGCAGAATATCAGAAATATAGTGTGAAGAAGTTATATGTAATATTGGAATCGGATATACAGGACTATCACATATTAAATCCGAATTTCACATTCAAAAGTCCAATCATTAAAATCAAATGTCTTATTAACAAAATATTACCATCACTTTTGATAGACAATTAGGTGACTCAAGTAAACACCGATAATTTTAACTCTATTCCTAAGCGTATATCCACCAAAACCACCGCAGAAATCGCACCGCGAATTATTCATTCGCCGGCACACTTCAATTTTCCATCTCACCGCCGCAAATTAAGGGTTATCGCGCAAAAAGAAAGAGAGCCCTACGAAAGACCAATATACCGCTGTAATACCAGTCGGAGAAAGGCTGATCCGTCTGCCTAACCATAAAGAGAGAAAGCAGCTGATTACCGGCTTGCGACATTTTCGGCCTCCCCTCTCCCACCCCCTCAGCTTATTAACATAAGTATACACGGGATCGCTGTAACTATCGTCGTCGTGCGCCTCCCCCCTCCGCGCTAACAGAGATCAAGGGGCGACGCCGCCTCCTCCTCCTACCGCGCGGAAGACCTCACCGACGCGGTAAAGATCGGCTGCGAGCGCGAGCGTGTAATTTCCGATAAGTCTCCTTTGTCTTTCTCCTCTATACAGGCAGAGAGAGAGAGAGGCGCTCGCGTATTACACCACCGCACGCGCATATATGAGAGCAGCCGCAAAATTAGCCGCAAAAGGGTGTTATTTCGCCCCCCGTATGTATGCGCGTACACGAGAGATAGAGCGAGAGAGAGAAAGAGAGAGAGAGAGAGAGTTCATGCATTATGAGGCAGTGGAGAAAGCGAGGGTGAAAGGGAGAGAAAGTATACCCGGAGAAAGTGCACGCTTGATTTCCCACCAGGTTTGTGCATATGCGCGGTTGCTGTTGTTGTTGTTGCTGGTGGTGACGTGGGTTTCGGTGGAGGGATGCACAACGCGTGCATTCAGCAGTTCAGCGAGCATTTGTAGGGAGACGGGATATAGAGCTGCGGTGGCGGTGCAGGTGAAATATTCACGGCTCGTTGTTGGGGGGGAAATTATTGCTTTCGCGTTTTTAGCGGCTTTTAGCGTGCGGGACGCGAAATGTTCCGCAGTTTTATGCGCCGAAGGGTGTTATTATGGGCTGAGTTCATTTAATTTTGTGTCTTGCTGTCTTGAGGATGTTATTTGAGAAATTGGGCAGGACGAACTTGTTGTGGAGAATTAATGTGGCGTTTTGTTATTCTAGTGAAAATCAGACCATTTATGAAATGTTTTTAGAATAAACAAGTAATTATTGCAAACATCGGTAAGAAATCGCTAGATACTGGTATATGATTCGCTTCGTTTAACCACAAAATAGTCACTTATTTACTGGTATAACGATATAAAACGTTAATATAATTCTATCGGACACGATTTTTTGTTTTAACGAATAATATATTGACTTTTGGTAATATAACTAAACATACATGAATATTCCTGGAAATTAAAGTATTTTAAATCCGTTGAGTTTCATGCTTTTTTATTGATATCTTCAATTATTAATAACTTTAGCTTAAATTAAATTTTTTTGACGTTCCAGGGCTCAAATTCAAGCTCTTTTTGACTACTTTTAGGTACTTTGAGGCAGTTTTGTTTAATGTAAAAACATGTGGAGTTATGATCACAACTAGAGGTACCATTTATTAATGAAATAATGCATATTCGGAGTAGAATAGCTGATATCTTACGAAAAGGGCTCATTCGCGAAACTACCGGTGCTACACTTCATTTCTAGCTACCTGTGAATGATCCTGAAAGTTTCTGAAAATTTCAGGCCCGCATCCCTGACAGTCTTCTTGTAAGTAATGTGAACGTTTTAGTCATCAGCTTCTCTTGTCGATTTGCCTAAGAGAATGCCATTGTCGACACTCAAACTAAAAGTATTTTTACCGTTAAAATATACTGAGCTAAGTGTACCTTCATAATTATACAATGCTCCAAAGTACTTAAGAATCATGTTAATGCCGAAGTTGTATGGAATTCGACAGTTAAAACTTTTAAAATGATCAAAATTATGTTAGATGGCCAAAGCCGGAGCACTGGCCACAAGTGGATTGTTGCTGAGTTTTTAGTGTAGTAAGTAAAATATAAATAAACTCTCATTTGATATGTGACTATACAAAGCACAATGTACTATTAATGTACACACAAATTTAGAAACTTCTAACGCTACTCAGAGATTAGAGGAATTAGCACTTCGGCGTTGATTTTTTACGCAAGTAAGTATTTTGAATCTTTGTTGACATACATTGTTGGATTTGACTTCCTGATAATCTTTAGTATATGGATCTACTCTATTGTCATATTTAGAGTTGAAGTATGCAAATTATCCAAGAGTTATTAGAGAAAAGTAGCGATTAATGACCATATAAAAATTACGAAAAAATGGATATTCAAGACTGCTGTTCATTTGGTCATTCACCTGCAATAAAAGTTTGCAGAACTAATGTTAATATCGTCCTCCATAATATATTTTCTTTTCATATTACAGTATTATTTTTAATTTTGCAAAAGACCCTCCTTAAATAAAAAAGTAATTTTATACTCCATAATCTATAAAACAATTAGCTAATATTACAAATTCAACTCGACGATCGTTTTGACGGACACGCGGCCACGCTCACGCTTTAAGTGCGAGGCACCAAGCCGATAGATAATCGAGCTAAGAGAGAAGTCGCGCGCACGCAGGCAAAATAATTAATGATCGCGGAGTGTATCGGTGGCGGGGCCGCAGCCACCGCCCGCGGAAAACCAGAAGGGACACACGCCTTATACTTAATTCATTCGGCTCTCGCTTCGCGTCGCCGTCGGCCTTTCTCTCGCTCGCTCGTGTACGACACGCGGATGCGCCGCGGCCGCCGTCGTCTCTGTAGCGCCAAAGTTCGCGATTCGGGTGATTAATGGCTTCGTAATCACCGCGTGGGTGCACTGCAGTTTCAATTTCGCAGACGATACTGCAGCGGGCGCGAGGAGCAACGGAGCAGGATTGCAGTGGTGGAAGGTGGTTTGGGGAGAGTGCGAAAAGGAGTGGGTTAATAGGGTTAGGAGTTGTCTACTTAGATTAGCATTGTGACTTTATATTTTTATAGTTGAAAGAGAGGCATTATGGTTTGATGTGAAGATTATTTGTATAATAGATTTACAGTATGACATGTTGTTGTTATGCTTGAAAGGAAGAATTAGTTTGATGAGAAGATACTTTGTATAATAATTCTTACCTGGGCTGACAAAAATTGAAGGGATGCCTGGATTTTTCTTCGGTTGTCAAACTTTTACAGAGTTTTAATTTACTGTTTATTGATGACTTATGTACATCTACATAAGTCGATTTGAGTATTTTAAAAAGTTAAATAAAATTAACTTGTATAAATGACGACTAAAGATATTTTAAAATCAGCCACAAAAAGTGTATATATTTTATATCGAGTGTGAGACCCTTCGTTTTATGATCATCTTCTAACTCGAAAATTATAGGTGAATAATACAGCTTTAAATGAAGAGATTACGGATATCTACTCCATAGATGGTTGCAGATTTACACTTGATCAAATTCATACATCTGAAAACAGATTAATGCATAATAAGGTAAACATGTAAAATTAAACATACATGACTATTTAGATAAACCACTACTCTCATCCTAAATCTTATCTTGTAAACATCCCCTCCCCCCAATTATTTTTCAACACAAAGGACACTTCAAAACCCATAAGAATCCTAATTCTAAATCTAAATCCAAAATCAAATTATATCAGAGGACGATCGAGGACTATTGCGCGCTTTAACTTCGCCCGGGGGAGTAATTCGAGCATCGAAACTGCCGCCGTCTTTCCAAACGCGCGAGAAATCAGCCTATCGAATCGGCATCCGTAACACAACTCGCAGTCTTTCCTTTTCCCTCTCTCTCTCTCTCTCTCGCTCACTTTCTTCGGCCACTTGACGGCAAATCGTCGGAGTTCGAGCTGGCATGCGAGCGCACGACACCACGCGATCACCCGTCGCATTTTTCCTTATATTTCTGTTCTTTTGTTCTCGTGATCGCGCAGTCGCCGATAGCTGCACGCACGTTGAAATTGCTGATAAAATAATGGCTCGTGTAAACGTCGTGTGTGCGTTTCAAGGAAAAGATGGAGCTGCGAGTAGGTTGGGGTTGTTTCGTGCTCGTGTACGAAACAACAGTGAGCTTGAGAATATGATTTTTCTCGTTAAGTGGTTGTTTGACTGTCGAAGCTATTGTGCTTTAAAGAAAAACTATGAATTTGATCATTTTCATCCAATTTATGGGGTTATATGAAAATATACTCAAAATATATTTAGTCTTTGCTATTAACAAATTCTTTCTAATGTAAATTCTTATTTAAAATAATTTACTATCATTATTTACACGATTATACTAATATATCACTGGGAAAATAGGTTCGACAGTGTGTATGTTATAGCATGTAAGTTGTAATTGACATTGCGATTTATGTTTAGAATAGATATGAATGATTTTAGATTGATTGATCTATAAAATGAACAAGAAAGCACAGTGAGCCTTATACCAATTTTCATAAAACACCAATGGTTCGAAAAATTTGTGCCTCAACGGGATAAACAATAAATATGGACTAAATGGCCTTTTGAAGCACAAATTTTTCTAACCATTGTTTTTTTATGAAAATTGGTATATAAGGGTTTTTGGGGTCGCTGATTACAAATCCGTTGTCAGATTTTCAATATTCAAAATGGCGGGTCTAATATATGGTGAACAAAAGTGCCATTTCTCAAAAACGGCTCTACCGATTATTTTCATTTTGATTTGTAAATAATCTAGAAACAGCGCGTATTCGAATCCAGAAAGAAAAATTACAGTGCAAACACCTTTGGGTTAAATCATGTTAAGATTTACCGTGCAAGCTTACAAAAATAATCAATTTAACTTGAATTTAAATCGATAGATTTCCAATAAATACATACAGTCTTTGAAAATACTTGTTTATAGAGAAAATAGTATATGAATACATGATATAGAAAGAACTAGATAAGAATAATATTTTTTAACTATTAATAATGGTTGATTTTTAACAGATTTTAAACTGTATGCTAGCCATTGACAAAGTACTAGATATTTTAAAAGTAAATTAGACTAGCTGAGTTACAGAAATTACCTGAGATTTGGTTACTTCTCTAAATTAATGCAACAAAGAGCATACCTAAAATAATTCCCCACTTTTATTGTTCTAGTATATAAACCACCTTCTATTTTCATTCTAAATCGACAAAGCCCATTTCTCATTAAATACCTCGACACAAAGGATCATAGAAATCCGAAGCACACTCGAGTCTACATTCCAAGAGTAATTCGCCCCGATAACTTATCCTTCCGCGATATTCGGACGTCATCGACCGCGATATTAGCGATAAAATAAGCCATTAAGTTAACGGCGCAAATTTCCGCGGCAGCCAGCAGCAGCAGCGGTGGTGGCGGCAGACGGTCTGCTCGCCGCGAAAATGCCATCCGCCCCCCCCCCCCCCCGGTCGAAGAAAAAGGTACGAAGACGACGACGAAGAGGGAAAAGGCAAAGATACGAAGACGTCGCGAGAGAGGGAGTCAGTGGTAAGGAAAGGAAAGGAAAGGAGATAGAGAAAGAGAGATATATATATATATATATATAGGAAGGAAAAGGCAGAAGTGAGAGACAAGATTACGCAGCCGAGCGAAAGGATATTCCACTAAGCTTTCAGATTTTACCCTCTTAGCCGACCAAGGATTATAAAACGCAAATACGTCCCTTGATTAGTGAGGATAAAATAAACATGGAGCCTCTCTCAAGTTTCTCTTGGCTCTACTCGAGAGAGAAAGAGAGAGTCTCACCTCTTTTTGATTTATCTGCCTCTCTCGTAGCTCTCCTTCTGGCTCTGTCTCGGCCCAATGTGTCGTGTCGTCCTCCGCCCCCTGCACAATTTACACTAAAACTAAAACTAAAACTAAATATTTATATTTTATACTTTTTGGATTATAAGTCTGGAGAAACTTCGTGCAGCCTTAATTCCTCGGAGCATTTTATTATAAACGTTCAAACTTTTTACGTAAGAAATGCTGTTTAAAGTGTTGGAATTAAAGGTGTATAAATAGAGTATTATACTTACTAGAATTTTTGTTCAATATTTACTATCAAGAAAATATTCATTTTGTTTCAAGAAGAAATGCATTTTAGGAAAATAAACATGTCTTCTCATTGATAGACGATGTTTTAGAAAATCTTCAATGTATATTTCATATAATAGTTATAAATTTAAGGTATTTTTTTATCACCTTATCACATCAGAATCCTTTTCAAGATGACATTTTCTTATCATCCTAAAAATATTCACATATGAACTCATGAGGTGGGGTTACATCCTCCCGATCGCGGATTTTGGTGAAACTCTGGGATGTTTTCTGGTATCTAAAAATATAGCCCAGAATCTAAAGTTTGATCAAGCAGGTCGTTGTTTTTAAGATATAAGTTATTACGCCTAAAATATTTTACCCAATAATCGCACGTTTTAGGAGATATTTTCACGTAAGAACACCTCCCAATGTTTCATCTAAATTCGTCACCCGGAAAGTGTGACTTTTCCTATACTAATTGGATAAAGTCTTTTGAATCAAGAAAACAAACCAAGAAACAATGAATAACTTTCTAAGAGAAAAATAATTGTGAACCAAATTTTTCCTTTTAGTTCAACTTATTGTTATGAAGTGAAAATCAGCTATCAACAGACGAGGACTTACATGAACAATTCAGTCTGATTTGTTAATCTATTATTACTTAAATTCCATAATTTTTATTTATTCAAACTTAGTTTTGGCCTAAGTTACATTAATTTGCTTTGTGTAATAAGATAAGTTTATAATAAATAGAACATGAACATTAAGAAAACAATATCGTAAATTTCATATCGTAAAATTACTATATCGTGAATTTTTCCATTCATATATCGTACATCGAATTCGTTTCGATCCATCGTTGTAAAATCACGAGCCTTGGGGTCTGCACAAAATATTTCGCCTACTAAAAGAAATGAAGCTATTTAAACTTGTATTAATGTAGAAATTAAGATTTCAGATTGTTAATTTTACGATATCATATCGCATCTAACGCTGAATAATTATGCTATTGATACGTAAAATTTTACGATAATGATGTCGTGTGAGTTACGATAAATATCATGTAAACTATGATATAGTTTTCTCAGTGAACAATTAACGATTATTCCAATAGAATTAAAACAATTTATTATGAGCCAATAGAAGAAGTTAAGAATCAGTTTACAATAGCTTCAAGCAGTTATCTTAGCACCTTTATTCAAGATTATTGTACTCGGTACGTGATCACTTCTTTGAATCGTGTAAACACTGTAAAGCACCGCATAAAAGAAACCAAGTCAAATCACCAACGCATAAAACACGTTCGCGCTCGCAATTTCTTTCCTCTCGGTTCGCTCTCACCTCAACAATGATTCCGCATCTCCACCTCACGTTACACATCCTTCTCTCCACCTCAGCTTACACCAGGGCGGGATGCAGTCGCAATAGCCACTTTAGCCATATAAACCGCGCCCGCGGAGGAGCGAGCTAGCGAGACGCAACTTTAGAAACAGCGCGCGCGGGGGCTGAAGCCTCGAGCATCCTACGGAAGTCTGGCTCTAATTAAGCGCCCCCCGCGCCCGTCTCACCCGTCCTTCCTCTTTTCTCCCCAGCCTCGGCTCAGTCGTCATCCTTCGTCTGCCGTCGCTCTCCGGCATCCGTTTAAGAAGAGCACACAGTCGCGAAGGTGAGCCCCGCGCGTGTTATCATATTCCTGATTGTTATGTCTTCGTAGAACGCTCTCCCCACCCTTTTTGCAATCTCGCTGAGAGCGCGAGGAGGAAGAAGAAGAAGAAGAAGAAGAAGCCTCTGCTCGTTGTCGTCGTCGTCGTTTCATTTGCTCAGGTGAAACGCGAGGATGCGGGTGTGCTGCTGTCGTTGTATTTTTTCCGGATGGTGGGTGGAAGTGAGGCTTCGCTGCCAGTGGATTCTTCATCATGCTTGCGCGAGATTGCAAGGACATGGGGGATTGCGAATCGTGGATAGTCTAATTAAATTCTGCGCTTCTTGAGTTGCCGCTTCTTTTTTTTTGTTGGAGTAGGGGAGTGGATGTGATTTGCGAGAGCTTGCGTTCTCTTTTTTTGTGGTTCAATTATGACTTCTTGAGTTTGAATTAGGAGGAGTGGATCGAGTTGTTTGAATGGAGGAAATACGATATGCTATGCGGAAGATGTATGAAAATTTTTCGGGAAATTACTTCGACGTTGATTATTATGTCTATTATGGTGGATATATTCATATAATTACTTTGAGGAAGTTGAAGTGACTTGGAACCGTCAAATTAATAGCTGTGCTTTTAGAGTATGTTTGTATTCTTAATTATAGCTATAAGTATATAATATAAACTATATTTGCAGATTTGCAGACCAATGGTAATGTATTTTCTCAAATTGAATCTGATAGAGTGGAATTTCACTTTGTGAATAGAGAATATTGTAAACAGAGTATATTTTCCACTCTAGTTGACATTTCACTCTGAAATAAAATAGTACGTTAAAAAATAGCCAAGAAGAAGACACGTATGTGCGTATGTTACATCGGTACGAGTTTACACGATAAATACAATTTTTTTTTAATTAGTACGTCAATTAATATGTTACTGTGCACATGTTGAAACGAGGTTAGCCTAATGCTTTGTCGGATTCACTACATTCGTAAAGTAAAACATTCCAACTCGTTCTAGAGTGAAATTCCTTCTTAAACCAGTTTGCAATCCTACTCAAACACGTTTAGCGTGCAAGTAAACAATAAAATCACGCCTCCAACCTCATCGAAAAACAAATACCCCTCCTTCCAAAAAAAATCCTACCCCCGCACAAAATCTCTTAATCGCCAAGTCACCCTCGCGAAAAGGGAACAAAAAAAAACAATCGAACCAACAGGCGACATCCCACAATAAACTCCCCGTTCCTCACTCCCGGAATCTTCATTATTCATTAAAAGGCAAAAAAGAAGCGAGCGAGCGCCCACCGCGCCTGCCAGATATTCATTCCAGATATAACTCAATAAATTCCCATCCAAGCCAGAGCGCCGAGAACCTCGTCGTTCGTTCGCTCGCAGTTAAAAAGTAGAGTAAGATATATCTCTCCCCACCTCACCCCCAAAGCCCGTGCCTCGAACAAAACAATTTTCGCGCGCGCGCGCGCCCGTCTAAATGTTTTTCTGGCATGTCAGAATGTATTGAATCCTCGGCCGCCGTTGGATAAGCATTAACGGGGGGCGGCGGCTTTTGTTTTCGTGTACAACGGCAGCTTGCGAATTTTCGGCCTGTAGCCCGGCCGCCCGCGGAATCCTATTGCCTCGCGCGCGCGATAGCACCGGGGATACACATCTATATATACGTATGTATATATATACACACGCAAAGAAGGAGGAGAAGGAGGAGGCTCACGGGCCGTGCTTGCGGCAACATTATCTAAAATTCAAGCTGTAATTACTTTGGCTGGGCGGGCGCGCTCCGCTTGATTTATAGTCATCGCGCGCGATGCAGCTGCGTGGGTGTAAGTAATTAAAAATGTACCATCGCGTGGCGTACTGCGCGGAGGAGGAGGATGGGGGAGGAGGATTACGGGGCTTCCTGGTACCACCTTGTCCTTGAGTGAAAAAAGAGCCCCCCGCGCGGGCCGAGCGAGCGTTTACCGCCGGTGAGATAAGCAGATATCAAAACCGAAAATTCCCGCGGCGAGCGTGGATCTCTATATCCGAGAGTATGAAGCGCTTGGCGGAGGGGTTAGGTGCTTTTGCGTATGCGGAGTTACACCGACGATTTTCCCGCTTTAACTTTTTAGGCCGTTCACGCGAGCGACGTGTGCATGCGTTTTATGGATGGGCGAGGAGGGTGAGTTGGCGGGGATGAAATGCGATTGCAATTAAAATTGACGGGTTAATGGGCGTTTAACGTGTGCTTAATCTTTATCTTTTTGCGTGGAGGCCGTTTGAAGGTAGTTACTTAGGGTATGGAATAGTTTGGTTTATACGGGCTAATAGAAGAGGAAAAAGTATATAAATTCTCGCGCTCTAATTATATATTTACGATTTAATAATGCATAATCTAAAATAAAGTATAAAGTATTTGGTAATATTAACTAAATTTGAGATAAATATGTAGCGGAAAGATACAATTAATTTATTGTTTTAGTAAAGGGTGAAACTAACAATTTAGTAACATTGACTAATCTTGCAGTTAACCTTCTCTTTTAATTGTTTGTGGTGCTAGACAGATACTTGATTTAATTTTAACAACAGTTATAAAATTCGAATATATTTCCTATGTCATGCGTTGAACTTTCAAATTACAGTGAAAGTGCATTTTTTCGATAATTAAACTCTTAGTCTATTTCAATAACAGTATTATACCTGGTATTTGAGAGCAGCCGACGTTTGAACAGATTCCAAATGACTACTGGAAATACTCAAATAAACTACTTTATGTTCTTTAGTAGACCTTCTAACCATTTTCATTCTACTACAACACTAAAAATTTTGTAAAGCAAACAATAATAGTAGTAAGAATTGTATACAACATGATTAGTACAAAACCATGCAAAACAATACTTTGTTATATAAACTACGAAAAAGATTCATACCAACTATAGACGTAATAAAAAAGTCAACATTATCAACGCTCAATTGTCAAACAAATTTTTAATCTTCTTTAAGTATGCCAATGTGCTATTTCAAGCATTCAACTAAACAAAATAGAAGACAACTATTTTTACATCCACAATAAACACATCAACCAAGCAACCCAATAACTTCCCAACTAACCACGAAAGACTCGAAAACTCCCCAGCGAAGATCCACCTCCGAATGCAAAGATCCCCATGTAAGTCAAAGATGCACACCGGCGAGCAGCTCGGTCGCCGCGGGAGACAATTTCAAATGTATTCAGGCGAAGAGTCGAGTCAGGTCCGGGTCAGCTAGGAAGGCGGTTAGCCGCTCGCCCGCTGCAAGTTGCCACTTTCCCCAGGTTAATTGGCCATTCATGCTTAATTTAGTCGCGAGGACGACTGCCCCGCCGTAAGGCGATAGGGAGGGGACAGCGAGTCGCGCCAAGGTCCGCGAAGAGCGAGAGAGGACACCGATACCCTAGGTCCACCCGTGGATTTTCCAATATGTACGTCTGCGTTGCGCTCGCTGGCTCGTTTCGCTTTGAAAGCCGGACCGTGCGACGGGAGACGATCGCGCGCCGGCCCAAAGTGGTTTGTTAGCGCGTTATTCGAGCGGTTCGCTTTGACCGTTCGCCGGCTTACGGGCTAATAGCGAGCGATTTTGTTGTGTAGTTAATTGGCGGGTTGCGAGCGTTTTGCGTTCATCATTTATTTTGATGTTGAGCATTTTTAAAAAAAGGTTGCATGTGTATAGTCTAAATGATATTGAACAATAATCTACTTAAAATAATAAACTCAAGGTGAGTTCAGATAAATATAAAAAGGATTGGGATGAGTGAGTGAAAGGTTGAGTAAATAAAAAACACAATTAATTTCGCGATAAAAAAAGGGCACTTGCTTCGGCGTAAAAAACCGCACGGCTTAGCGGGAAAAGCCGAAGCAAGCGTAATGATTTATTGAGAAAATGAAGCTACAAACAATTACAACAGACGCGGGAAATACGGATTTAATCTACCGCCTTACCCTCGACTCTTAATCTTAACGCCGCAGAGAGCTCTCTTACCTGGGCACGCAACCCGCGCAAAATCGCCGCACAAAGCTCGAACGACACCGCCTGGATGTCGCTGAGCCGAGAATGTAGTGAAACGCCGCCGCAGCTTCTCGCCGAGTCCTGGTAGGCTGGCAAGCCGGGCGAGGGGAGCGCAAAATGGTCCACGACCTGCACCGGGCGCGCCCCGACGTCTCGGGGAGCCAGACGCCTCGATGCCGGGCAACAAGGGTGTTGCCGCGATGCGCTCGCCCTGGACGGGTCACGTCCAACACGTGGACACCGTCCCCACAGTTTTCCCTAACACGAGGCACACACAAGATACACACACACACACACACGCGCGAATTCTCACGCACGCTCGCACGAATTCGGTTACAATTTCACGATCGCAGGAAGGCTGAATATATTCGCTCTGAAAAGAACGGAAATATATCTCAGCCAATCGAACACGAAATCACGGCAATCAGGACGCAAAAAGGCTGAAAATTAAACTATATATTGAACAGGGCTGCTAAGCGCGCGAACAGCTTGGAGGTACTGTCAAAAGTGAACAATTGCGAGAGCGCGCGCGAATCGAGACAGAACCGCGCGCGCTGACGGTCACGCAACGTCGCAATTGACCGCGCGAAATGGCGCGAAATTCAAATCTAGAGAAATGTACCTATATGACTAAGACCTGTAAAAATGGCGTAAACAGATATTTTAAGTATAAAAGATCTTTTTAAGTTTATTGCTGTTGGAGATAATTTTAAGTATATTATTTGTTCATATTTAAATAATTATTGTTTACTTTAATTGATTGTTTGTATAAAATATATATAGACTTATACAGCTCATACAACGAATCTATAGACTCCTTGTATTCTTGACTCGTACACATACACCTCATACACTTATTTTGTAAGTAGTCTTACTCAATAGTTTTTGCTACATAAGTTAGTGTGAAAGTGGTGAGGTCAAGAATACTTTGACCAAAACAACGTTCGCTTCTTTTACATTATACCTATGTAAATATATGTAATTATCTGAACAATGTAGCATTTTTATTTAAGTAAAAAGTTCAGTTCAGTTATTATTAATCATTCCTTGCATGTGATCTATTCTCAAAAATTAATATCGAACATTATTAATAAATGCTGTACTTGATTGTTCGATTAAATAAAATAATCAAAATTCTTGAAGATTATACAAATCATATAGGGTTGATCTATTTTGAGAATATAGCTAAGAAACCACTATAAAACATTTTATCAATAAGAAATTCAATAAAATTTCATCAATAAGATAGATATATGCAGAACCTGTAACTTCTAAAAGGAAATAGGTATAATAACTTATAAATTCTGAGAAATATCTTGAATTCTGGTTAGGTTGACCCAATAATACTGCAATAGATCGTATGCGGAATTTTATAATAAGAGTATCATACATTTCAGGAGCAAATTTTGATGACGTTTTAGGAGTTGTGTTCTGGTACCCAGAAATAAAAACTTTGATTAATCAGAAGGACTAAAATGATACATTTCTTGTTTTGGGCCAAAGCAGAAATACGGATCGAACAAGAAAATAAATGAAATAATCAACATGATATTCGCTTTCATGCCAATATATTTACATTGGATTTTAGTTCCTCGCATATAATCGATACTACAACTGATATTTCAAAGCTTCCATGTATACGTACCATAAAACGGCTTTCAAAGCCACATCGAAATCCTTATCAAAATTCTTACAGCTATAACACTCTCCTAGTTAGTAAACAATAAAGCATTCAAACTCTCTTCACGGCTAGAGCAACAACAACAACCTCAATTAACAACAACAAACTACACCTCTTAAACATGAACCAGTACCACAACGATTATTTAATTAAACAACAACATCGTATCTTCTTAGCCAACTTGTGCGTTCCGCCACGTACGTGTCCCACCGCACTCCTTCTCTCTCTCTCTCTCTCTCTCAGCATGCACCCAACGCACACCCCGATGGTTACTAATGCGGGATAACTAAGGCCCCTGCCGAAGATACCACACCCGTCGACGACCATCACATTACGTAGGCTCCCAGTGAAAACGCCAGTACGTAGAGCCTTCGCTCGCCCAGGACGTCGACGTCTCCGCTGTTCCGCACTTCTCCACGCTCGTTATTGCATTCTCCGCAGCGCTGCCGTGTACACACGCGCCACTAGCCCATCGGATCCACATAAGCTATTCCGGCCGCGTCAGCGCGCGCGAGAGAGCGAAGAAACTTTGTCGGCTTGTGCAGCTCTGGCGCAGCGCGTGCTTATATCCACTTTCGTACGTGTCGTCTAAGCGCGATATCTATACGGGGATGTTTTTGGGGAGAGGGGGGAAGTGTGCTAAGGAGAGCGAGTTATTAGTGCGTCGATATGACGGATAGTGTTACGGTTTTATGCGTGGGATGCGTGAAAAGTTGCGGGGGGTGCAGCTTGAGGTTCATTGGATGCAGGGCTCGATGCGGGGATTGAGGATGTCAGTGGGTGTTCGGGACGAGAATAAACTAAGGATTTTGTTAAACTAATTTATACACCATTTATGATAAAGTTTGTTATTTATTAAATACAACATTCGCCTTACTAGTATAACGCGCTTTGTAACTACTGATCTGTATAAAGGCCAGAGTGCATCTGGTCTCTGCGTCATTCTTTTTCGAGCTAGAATGAGCCGCTAAACGCGCCGCCGAAAGTCACCGCTGACGACCGCCGAAAACATACATAAGAAATTTGAGAATTTTATCGCATTTGAACTATACAGAAAGTCTTAGAAACCTTTTGCATAGGAACTTATTACACAGTTACATTTTCTTATTACTAATGGATTCTATCCGTAACAGTGGGAATTGTAGGGTTATTTGGGAATCTTTTAGTTTTAGGGGTTGTTGTTAATGTATATACGTGTAAGAGGGTTATACAGTGAAATGGTAGCAAAGATAATGTGCGGGATGATGTAGATGAGAAATTATATGAACAAAAAGATGATGAAGAATAAATAATCAGGTTCTTCCAAAAATGTTGACCAAACGTATTTACTTATATAAAAATTATGTTATGCAGGTTATGACTACAGAATTAACGTACAAGAATTATGAAGAAAATTATCAATAATTTTTAAAGATAGAATTTGATGGGTGGCAGAATATTTCATGATATTATCGCTCACAGTCTTTCACTCTATATATTATACTGCTTAAGATCTACATTATGAGCCTGTGAGTTGAAAAAAGATAAACAATTATTAGCCTCATATTTATTTTATATTGACACAACCGTTAATAATACATATAAATTCTAAGAAATGTATTAGAATTCAGTTAGATGATTGACGCACTTGGTTATACTTTTCATTTTAAACATTTACATTACCAGTTAGTAAAACTATTTTAAAATTCTACTATTTACTGAAATTTGTTGAAGAACCAAATCCTTAAGAATTTATTAGTATTTCAAAATTTTTAGATTCAATATGTTTCCATTTCTTACAACCCTGATAGACGATCTCAAGAAAATTATCTACAAAAGTATCGAGTCTGTCCACCTCAATAAAAAAATTCTTCTTTTTCGTTTGGTTTCTTTGCTTACTACGGTAGATACAACATCATAAACTGACAATATTTACTTAGTAAAAAAATTTACCATATTTTGAATCAGCATAACGCATCCAATCAATTACAATTTTTTGTCGAGTGCACCAGGCATTCCATACCCCGCGAATACATTAATTAACCGTCTACACAGCCAACGAAATCGTCGAATATAATGCGCGGGTATATTAAACCTCCACTGAATTTGCATATCGTTTCAATCGAATCTCTCCTTCCCTCTCCCTCTCTTGCCCCCCCCCCACCCCACCCTTCTCTCTTACATCTCTTAACCTCTTAAACCGGAATCCCTTGGCAAAGGCATAGCGCAGCAGCCTCCTCCGTTCCAGCTTTAAAGCCGTGATCTTGATGTCTTTAGGAATTCCCATTAAATCGAATACTGCGCCGTTGAGAGCGAGCGAGAGGCCAAATTTTATCAACGGATAAAGCGCCCGCTCGCACATGTATACCTACACATACACACACACACACACACGCACACACACACACACACACACACACACACATACACATCGTGCGGATGATCAATGAGGTTCCGCGGTGCAAAGGAGAGAGATGCAGAGAGAGAGAGCGAGAAAGTAAGACAGAGATAGGAGAATCGAGAGAGGATGTACACTATACTTGCAGCCAAAGGCTTTGGCAAGTTCGAAACCGCACAGCGGTGGTGATGGCGATGGTCTCTCTTACTATCTTTTGGCGATTGAGCGAGAGAGAGAGAAAGAGAGAGAAAGAGAGAGACAGAAAGAGAGAGAGAGAGAGAGAGAGAGAGAGAAGAGAGAGCGAGAGAGAGAGCGAGAGAGAGAGAGAGAGAGAGGGGGCGCACCAACCGGGCAGAGATAGCACGATCTTATCGGTGTATTACATCCTAAGCTGTTTGCATCTTGTAAACTCTGTCTCTACTGCAGCAGATGGAGAGAGTAAGGAGCGAGAGAGAGCGTAGTTGGATGCTCGGACCGAAGGGTCCGATAAGAGATAACGTGGTCAAGAGGGGTCGAGGGTATGAGCGTATGGTCCATCTTGCGCCAATACGAGCGGGATAAGGCGTGCAGGAGGGGCTCGGTGGAGGGCGACGCGGCATTCCGTATGTCAATTGCGGTGATAGCGTTATGGGGTCGGGATGAACTTGCTTCTTGCTGACGCTGAAGGATTATTTCTTTTCCGATTGAAATATAACGTTTATTATTAAAAATATAATAAGATACAATAGTATAATAATAATATAAGTAATATAGGTTATAAAAGAGGTTTTTTTATTTATTCTCTGTTAAAAGTTTGATTAAATTATTCGATAAGCTCTTTATCTTCAGAGAAACAATTTTTTATGGAGGTTAACAATATAAGTTTAAGGTGATGCTAAACACTCTTGTTACCGTTAAGTACGGGGAACCACTTTTTTCATTCAATTTTTAATTTTGAGAAAATATCTCTCTGGAAAGTTGTTGTTTTTTAGTAGGACAATAACGTTTCATAGAGATATTTACTTAAAATTGAAAATAAAATGAGAAGAGGTACCTTAATAGGTTAATAAAGTCAAAGGAGACTTTATTTTGTATTCTATACATCGACAATATTCATTGTAATTTTTACCATAAATAAGATAAATGTTACCATGAATTAGGTCAATATTTACTGTGTATGAGAAGAATATTAGAAGAATAATTTTTGCAATAAAGTATGAATCTCCCTATAGTTACTATAATTTTCAATAGTAATTTTTTTCATAAAAATTTCCATGTGTACAAAGTAAATATTGGTTTGTAGAATTGTACAAAATTATAGTTTAAAAAAAATTTATAAGTAAATCGTGTACATATTCATATAACAATACTATTGGTTTTACAAATTTCATGTTAAATGTGTTATATTACGAAGGAATCGCACAGGAAGATAATAAAATATTAACAAAAAAGTTGAAACCAAATTGTAGCTCAAAATAGCTTTACGTTTATCATGATACATCAAAGTCTGTTTTTTAAAACAGCAATTTGGAGGCAGCAAATCGTTTGACACGCTTTAAAACAATGCTAATGCTCCACCCAGTCTCTCGCTCTTTACAAGCTGCCTCGAAAGAAAAAAAGAGAGAGCAGAAAGAAACCGTCATTGCGAGCGAGCCCGTTTAAAGTATCCCTGCGGAGAGATCCGCCCTCGCATTTAGATGAGGCGAGACCGATGTCGCGCTGCCGCCGTTGCTGCTGAAAAATCGCCGCGATTTCTCGAGGGCGACGGAGAAAAAGAAATCAATAATTCACGCGTCGAATTAATAAAAAAAAAAGTCAGGGGAAAGTTTTCGCGGCATGTGTGACAGAGTCAATTGTCCGCTATTGGGCAATATAGACAAGTTTGCTCGTTTGTAATCGCGGTGCGGTACGTTGATGCGAGATTCGAGAGATGCATTTGAGGATTGAATAAAATACGAGGATTTATGGCTGTGTTATATAGCGTAATTCTTTGAGTTTCAATCAAATTTTTCATCGTTATTGGAGAAAGATACCGTGACGCTCAAGTCAAATGGTACAATTACTGATACTCATTAATTTCTAATTTTTTTACATTCAAAGTTTCAATCAATACTTTAACACACTATCTCCGTATGAAAATATAGTTTAATATGCCGTTTCAATATGTAATTTTCGTCAATGGAATTTTCAACAATAAACCGAATATGAAAGACATTCAGATTCAAGCATGAACTTGCTGTCTATAATAGATATATGCACGCGCTTTTATGGCACATCAATTAATGACACCAACAATCAATTAAATATACAATAATCGTTAGCCAATTTACAAAGATTAATTACTTATTAGTGACATGATGATAAATAATAATATTATTTATAATATATAAAATAATGGAAGTAAATTCATGGCATGTTTGTTGTTAAGTCTCAGTATTTGGAACAGAATATTGAAACTGTAAGTTACAGCACATTTATTTTAAAATTTATTTAAAATTTTAATACATTTCAAAAATTCCTCACCTGAATACTGAAAATTTTATTTTGATAAAAATAAATCTTGATATCAGAGTCCGATGAATAGCAAACTGAATCCACTATATTTAAATGTGTTATAGATGTTTAATTAATCAGAAATACTAATAAACTTTCAAAAAAATTTGACTAATTCTCATATAGTTAATTAATTATTTCATAACTCTACAATTTCCACAAAGTACACCGATCGTTCATTGTCCAAGGTGCGCATTTTTCAAATCTCAAATCCTCCGCTCGAGCATCTCTCTCGCAAAGATCCAGCCGCGTATCTTCGAGTGTAGCAGTCGGGGCGAGCCTCTCCAGGGCTGTTTTCTTTTCCCATTACCGGATGCAAATCAGGGTGTAATTTTAATTTCACGTGTATTAAAAGTAGCAGCGTCACGCAGCTGACGGAATGAAATACGCGCTCGCTCGCTCTCGACGAGAATAAGCGGGGAGAAGAGCAGTCGATGCGCGTATACATAAAAAAACCCCAACGATGGAGGGTCTACACAGCAAACACACCGAGAGAAAAGAAAACGAGGCCTCCCATATATAAATAATCTCAAAAGAGAGAGAGTGAGAGCCGAGGTGCGGAGTCGCGATTAGTCGGAAAGCGATTTCTCTCCGACGACAGACAGACAGATGCAGCCGCGGAAAAGCGGATGAGCAGAGAAAGAGAGAGAGAGCATCAACAGCCACGCCAAAGCCTCGAAATTAGAATAGAGGCGTGTACGCGCTCGTCCCAGTCTCAGTCCCATGTGCGACGCGCGATTTTCGCCCGCGCGAGAGACGCTAAAGGGGGGAACGAAACCGGCGCGATTTGCATACGCTAGGAAAACGTCGATGAGCGTGGAGCTTCGCGAGGCGTAGGGGGGTGAGGTTTCGAATATAAGTGCGCGACGAAGGTGCCGGAGTATACGGCGTCGTCGCTCTGCTGGAAAATACTGTAATTGGTTGCGCGATCTCGCGACGAAATGCCATTTGGATGTGCGAGTGGGATGAAGGAGAAAGGAGCTGGGAGGATTGAGGGATGGATTATACGATGAGACGCGGGATATATGTCGCTGGGATTCTTCGGGAGGCCCCTTGCCGCTGCGACGGTATAATTGTGAACATCGGCTGCGGCCTGTTATTTCTTATTCGGGGATTGGGGTGAGGTGAGTTTGGGAGCTTGCGAGGTTGTTCGAGTTATTGGCTGCGATTTTTTTCGGGTAAATGTCAGGTATGCTGTTCAGAATTTTTGTATCGAAATTGCGTTACCTGTGAAGGAGAAGAATGGAATTGAACTTTACCGAAATGAATAATTGCATTTGTCGAAGTTCACGAGGAAGTTTACCCTTTACCGTGTTACTATTAACTTAGCTAGTATAAATATTTACTTCAAAAGAGTTGGTTAAATATTTTTTTTAGTATTAGTGAAAAATCTTTTTAAACTTTTAAGTGTGTAAACGCCATTTTAAAAACACTGCATAGTTTATAATTTTCAATGTATCCTATCAGTAGTATAACCGAATTTGAGGCATCCGTGAATGAAACCAACTTGGATGATAACTTCTTGTCCGAGTTGTTGTTTTGAACGAAGTTACGCTGCAGTGTTAAGTTTGTTTTCGAAGTTGGATTTCTGTTATTGCCTTAGTTTGGGAGAAAAAAACTTTCAAGCTTGTTTGATAATAGGCTTTAAATACACGGATGGCTGACTATTCAAAGAATGCAAATGATTTAACACTGATATTGATAACTTAATGGATGTAGATGCATATATAAGAGAGTATTTATTCATTGACTTATAATTGGGAGGCCATGAGACTATTAAACATACTTTTTACATTTCATTTTTTTCTAAAATACACATCTAGAAATAAATAAAAAAATCAATAGTGATCTTTTAAAACACTTCGCCCAACGAATAATTTATTAATTTGTTTAACCCTTCAGTCAAATAGTTTAGTAGATATACCGCTAGTTTGAGTAACAGATTTTTTGTTAATTAACCTCCAATACGGGGACCTTATTCAGTGGATATATTAAAATTTTGAGATAACTATTTAAATTAGTCTGACTGAATATATAAGAGCTAACCTTCAAACAATTTAAACAATATGTTCTCTATAATTATGCGTAATATTAATTTTCCATTTAATGATTATAAAATGAGTCAACTTTTAACAAGGTGTTTAAATTTTATATTGCGGCATGAAAAAATAAAACTTATTTTGTGTTGTAGAAAATGATGATTTGTCTTTGAAAGCCAAGACATGCTTCAGAGAATTTTATATATAACAGTTGTTCTATATAAGACTGTAACAAGTTAAAATTCTGTTGTTTTAAACAACTAATTAAGTGAAAAACTCTTCTCGTGAGCTAAACTGCATAGTTTTCAACTTATTTTCACTGATTTTTAAGATTCCTAGGTATAATTTACATTTTCTTATGAATTGTCTTTTGCACTAAAACCAGACTAAAAGCGTTTACTTTCTAATTTTCATAGTCTAATTCCGATGGTGTGATATTATAGTTTATATGAGCTTATATACTCCTACTTATCGTACCTATGGAAAACATCGCATAGTCTCCAATTTCTATCTCTCCTTCCAACAAAAACGCTACCTAAAAGGTACGTAAAATCCTACGTCGCATCAATCTCGGCACATCAAAGCTCCTTACATAAAAACGTACAGCTCGCGACTCCTTCCCTCCCTCATCCAAAAAAGACCAAAGAAACCACCAAAACAAACATACAAAATCCCTCCTTCTCCACTCCACCTCCATTTCAAACTCCTTCACCCCCTTCCGCACTTTGAGTGATTAGCGTCGTCATTGTAACACCCAGTCTCCAAGCAGCAGCAGCAGCAGCCTCCTGGTCCTCGCAAGAGCTTTGCACGAGCGTCGCGCGACGACGGTCAAGCCTTCTCCCTCTCTGGCCGAGCGGGGGGCCCTTTAGTCAAAGAAAGCCTTCTGGAAATGGGGAAAGTTTCGCGAAGCGAAGCCCGTTGCCACCACCGACGCCGGAAAGTTTGTCCACGCGCTTTGGCGGCGGCTCCGCGAGCTAGGAAGCCCAGTCAGCGCGTTCTCTCTCTCTTTCGTCTTTCGCGCACAGACCTGGACTACGTCTTTCGTCTCTGTGTGTGATTCCGCGGAGTACGCGGTGGCTGCAGGCGGTAGCTACTGCGATAATTACCGTTGCGGCCGGCTTTTGTCCAGCGGTTACGTAGCGGGCTAGACTCGCGAGAGCGAGAGAGAGCCTTTGTTCGAGGTTGGCTAGGCGCGCGCGCGCGAGTAAGGTGTCTTGACGGTGGTGTGCGCGTCGAGCCGCATTATTGGAGAGCGATTACGCGGAGGTATACGTGGGACTGCTGCTCTGGTGGAGCTGAAAATAGCCGCGTGTTACGAAAGAGGAGGTTTTGTCGAGGGAGGGGGTGAAGGTGGAAGGTTGCGTCGGAGGTGGCGCGGTGGCGGAACGTGAGGTTCCATGTGGTTGTTGGTGAGAGTGTGTTATATGTGAGTTGTGAATGTAAGAATAGGAACTTGTGATGGAGACATACCCGAAAGACTGATTGAGTCAATAGTCCGGTTACTTTAGTTGGCAAGAGAGAAGAGGAACTTTATGGATACCTAAGGTAGAATACTTGTTGAAAGTATTCGATTAAAGTTGTTTGGAAAAGAAATACAATTTAATATTCAGTCTTGTTAACTAATAATACAGAGTTTAAAAATAACTTATTCGAGGTACGTTATCAGTAAGTAGTGTTAATTAAATACCTTATATTTAGTTTTCTTTTTAATTTCAGGTGACTAATAGAGCTCATTGCAATCCATTGTTTGATAATTGATTTCGGAATATTATGCTTATCCCAATTATTATTTTTTGTTTTGATTATTTCCATTTCCACAAAGAGAGATTCTCCTTTCTTACAAGGACAGTGTCAGGGGTTTGGGTCTTGGATCCTGCTGAAATATCTCTAAATTAAGTCCTTGCATGGTAAGAAAGTCTAACGCCGTATTAATTATGAGATACAGTTGGAAACGTTTACATTGCAAGTATATCATATACCATGCAAACTCTTCATTTTGAGGTACATATCCTAAAGTTTTAGCAAAATCCGTGACCCAAAGCCTTGGTACTCTCCTTGTTAGTTATATTAGGAACCCTTCTTATGTTTGTGTTGTTTCTTAGGGATAGGTAAGAAAGGTCAGGGCATCTACTTATTTCTAATAAAAATTTGAAAACATATATGACGATTTTATTATGGTGATCCATTCTAATAATTCCATCCTAATGTTCAGTGATTTCATATTACAAATATCCGTCATATCTGAATATTGTTGCTACTCATAAGTGTTATTATGTTCACGTCTATATACCTCCTTTTCACTACGAGTATTTTGGTTTATTATTATTATAATTATTTTCTGCATGGGCTATTTGCAAAAACAATGTACTTGCTGATGATTATGAAACGTAACATGTCTTATCAATACATCTGTTTGCTCACACCACCGCTTAAAAATTCAACCGAAACGAAAAAAACTCTTATTATCCCATATTTCCACCCATCTCGTTCAAAAATTGCTTCTCGGCAAATCAATACCGACAGCGAGAATAGATTGCGCGGATCGAACGCCTATTTCACACTACTTTATTATCATTCGACTCGCCGCCTCTTTCTCTCTCTCTGCATACACAGCCGACTCGAAAAGTATCCCCGAGATCGCTTACCTCGCAACCCACGTCGCGTCGCGTCACACATATACGCACTCGCAGGGGGGTACGACTTTTATATGCGGGGGGGCCCTTAGCCCCGCGAGTGTATCTTATAAATAAAATAGCGACGCTTTAAAAATAGGGGAATATTATTAACTCGCATTAGAGGGTGCGCCCGTGAGATGCCGAGAGTGAAAGAGAGAGAGAGAGAGAGGTGCACAGCTGATGCCGCGACACCGAGGCTGAGAGTATGACTGCTTGTGCTGCCTCATGGCTCGCTCGTAAAGTAATCTCCGCCGAAACCCCTCGTGTTCGTTCCTATGCTCCTGCGTGTTTTGTGCGTCATGTATACGAGTGGTGGGGGAGGGAGAAATTATGGAGAGCGAGCGCTCTACGGCTAATTGCCTTTCTAATTTTCTTCTTCTCGTTTGCGATTCTATGAGTATTATTCGAAGATGAATGTTTGTTGTTTAAATTTTACATTTTAAAATAGGTAAAGATTAAGACAACGCACTACCTAGATGAGATAAAAATAAATGAATGATAAAAAATAATCAAAGAAAGAATTCTCACTGAAACCATATTTTCATAGATTACATGATACCTTTATTATAATCTTTTCGGATTTATTAAATATTTTTAGAATTAGAGAAAATATAGAGCTTTAAATTTGTGAAGTTATAAATTAGTTGTCTATCAATTAATGCAGATCAAAATCGTGTATTTATTTACCATTCCAAATAAGTATTCGTAAATTTACAAATACATCATATTATTTTGACATTCAAATATTTTTACATTAATTTTTAAATTACCTAACATCACACTATCTAAGATAATATTAACAATACACTGTATTTAAACTACCCTTCAAAACGTTTTATTCATATTTAGCTTGTAATGCATCAAATAAATTTTTTTTAAACCGATAGCTCAGAATCTCAAAAACATTGTGAGGTAGGTGAGAGAGTATAAAAATTGATTCCATTAAAAATATCATTAGTTTAAAAATGGTTCTGGATCTAAAATACTGAATAAGATGTTGGAGCTTTAATACTCACTGCATTTTTAAACGTATAAAAGTGTATATAAAAATGCACAATCCATATGTACCAAAAGAAACTATAAATCCCTAAAAATCGCGAAAACTTCTCCAGCGAACACACGACCCTCAACCTGTCCACAGCATCAGCCCACCACCAACTCCTCGCCCAGCCACATCTTATCGCCCGCGCACACACACCCTCTTTCTCCACCGCATCACCCCTCCCACCACACCAAAACACTAACACTAGTAGCATCAGTCCTATCCTACCAACACCAGCACCACCATGAGCAGTAGTAGTAGTAGCCTGGCACCTAGAGCAGCTCGTGTAATTACGGGGAGAAAATTAAGCACCCTGCGCTCAGCCCCTTCATCGGCCATGGCAGCGTCCTCCTCCTCCTTCTCCTCCTCGTCGTCGTCGTCGTTCGGTCCATCCGTCCGTCTGTGTCGCTTAACGAGAGACAGAGAGACACCAAGGTATATAGAAGGAGAGCGAGCAGGCCGCACACGACAAAGACGCGCGGAGGGAATGACAACGGGGCCGGGCTAAAGCGCCTCGCAGCCGAGAGCCAGCCAAGTCAACCGCGACGCGCGCGCGAGCTTTCTCCTTAGATCTCGGCAATGGATCGCGCCACAAAGCGCCCATTAAAAGATCATATCACCCGTCGCCGCCGCCGCTGCCATGGCTGATGCAGCCATTCGCTATACTGCAGAGGGAGCTGGGATTTAGAGAGCGAGGGGGGTTCAACCCTTTCTTATGCGAGATTTCTCGTGCAGGCAAGACGTTTTGGGTTATTGACGCGAGGAGTCGCGTGTTTTTGAGATTTTGAGGAGTGAAGGAGTGCTGGGGTGGTATTCAGATTTTGGGGAGGAGGAGGACGAGTGTCTGATCATTCTCGCCGAGTTGCACAGAAGATTTTAATTACCGAGTTATGTGACGGGTGCGAGAATCGTAGTGGATTTGATTGTTGTAGGTGAACTGTCTAAGAAGTTTTTGAAAAGGTGGTTGTTTTTCTTAGAGTTTCGGAGGTTTGGAAAACTATATTTCATGAGACTTTCAGAGGTGTTGTCTGACAGCTAAAAATGAAGGGTAGCACCTTTAGTCTGTTCGAATGGGTTCTTATTGTCGAAGTATGAACCAATTGATCTCAATTATGCGATATTTTAGTAATAAATTATATACCTCTACTTCTGATCATAATAGGTGTGTAAGTTGTTACGTTAGAAAAAATGATCCAAAAATAAATAAAAATAAGAAATTTGAGGATTTTAACTATTTTAGTTAATATAACTTATTTATATAATATATGTTGTGATGTTCATATAATACATTTAGTTTATTAATATATGTTACGCGTGGCATGACTTTTTTTACAAACTATCAAGTTGAAATTTAAACGAAATTTGAACATAAGTTAAATTATTCAAATTGTATTGTTCATTCTAGTTAGCTACGTATAATTCACTACAATTAGGAGTCGAGTAAGGAATTTTAATAAATTAAACCTTATTAGCTTTCTCTCGCTCTCTCAATCCTAAATAACGTATGCCCGGCCAAGCGTCGAGACCAACTGAGGAGTTAGGGACTAGCTGTTTATGTTAGAGAAAGTACGTAAGTCTGTGTATGGAAGTAAAGAGGGATAAAAGCCCTTACTTATCCAATGCACAAATAGCGAATTTTCGACTGTATTAATTACGGTTAAAATGTAATTTACGCTCCATTTTGAATAAAAGAATCGTCGTATTTGTAACGTAAATTAAAAAATTGAGATAATTTAGTGAAATTTCTGAAAGCCCAAAGCCGAATAATTAAATATCGATTGTATAATCATCATAAGCTGCTTTCTGCTTAACTAGGTATTCGCAGGCTACTCAATCCTTTTGACCGTGATTACGGGACGGTTAAGCCTGACGAGCCCCTATTCAACAGCGTCTTCGATCTATCGTAGGCTTACCGGCCAAGTTTAAACGGAAGCCACTCTTATGCGTAACAAACTTTGAGTTCACGTTCAAGACTGCATTTTACGAAAATTTTTGCGACATAACTTAAATATCATTATCAATCAATATATGAAAATTTAAAACATCTCGCAATTGCCGTTCCAAGCAACGTTCACAAACAAAATTCCAATTCATCGCAATAAATTAATGCTCACGACACTTCTACCTACGTGTAGTGAAATGCGTTCCTCTTTCTCTCTCACTCTATCTACTCACACTTGCGCTTGCGGACAAGAACATGCCTTTTCAATACATCCTCGGCAGTGGCGGCATAGTCACCCTTTATCTTACCGTTCAAAGTTTTCAAAGTACCGCTGCGTTGTTCTCCCTCTCTACCTCTCTCTTTTTCTCTTTCTCAATGGGGGTTGTCCTTGCTTTCTTTCCCTTCTGTCTCCTCCTATATATATAAATGCGTGTACGCGTATGTACGCATGTGCATTTTCGCATACCGCGCGTGTATGTTCGTTATATATATGTATATGTGTGGCCCTGCGTCTTCTTCGTCTTCTTTCTCTCGACTCAGCAGCCGCACATATCTAGCTTCAAGTCCGACATGTTTTGTGAAGCGGCATTTGTGAGATAGTGATATCTGCTTTCTCTCTACTTTATCAGTATGATGCGGCTTTAAGGCCCTTCTCAGCGCTCCATGATTCAATGTATTATACATCTCTTTATTATTGGTAACGTTATTATGCTCCATTATTTAATTTTTATCAAAGGTAGATAAATTTAATGAAAAATGTCCTGTAAATTCTTGCTATTATTTTTATGTAGATGATACCAATTCATAATCAAGACTCTGATCCATTTTGTAAACTCATGTTTAACTCGTTAAGACCGGGGCCGAGCCGAGACCCTCTTGTAATTGATAATAAAACATCTTTCACTTGACTAAATTATAATTCCTTACTACCGTGATTTATATTTTAGCTAACATTGTGAAAGCATTCAGTGTTACAGCAAAAGTTCCAACTAGACTCCAAAACTTTACGTTCAATTTGAGTCATCATCATTTCGTTGATTGCCTGTCGAGGAAGGCTATTTCTTCAATAGGATTATCACTATAATGATCTCAGAGGAAGAATTCTACAAAAAAAAATATTTTCGATTCTTTCCTAAATAATTTTATCCTTTCTCTCCATGACCTTGAACATATTCAATTAGATCTACACGTCTATTATAATAACTAATTATATACAATGGACAACGAAACTACTAGAAGAATAATCTGTAAAATCAATTTTTCAACACGAATCTTATGAATATACCACACGTCCTTAACGAGTTAACGAAAGCAAAGCCTAACAACGGTCACCAAGGACTCTCAGCAAGCAGTCCAACAATCAATCCTCGCGTTAATCAACCTGCGTGCGGCCTCGGCTCGCTCCCGCGGATCCTCCAACAATTGAATCAGATTTCAGTAGTAGCTTCCACACTCCTCTATCGCCACCGCTTTCAGCCTCTCGACTACATCTCGGCCCTTTCACGATTACTCCTCGCTCCTCACCCTCACCTCCATAACGCACGTATACACTTACATCATACTCCTGCGAATCCCTTGTCCCTGCACACACCGAGACCAGCCATCCATCGGACTCTTCCTTTGTCGAGCCACGGAAATGGCGGCTGCCCCCGTCTCCCCCCGCGTATATATAGGCGCACGGTAGTCACGCTAGGCACACACGTGCCTGCGTGACGTCGTCTCGCCGTATATATATATATATATATATATATATGAATACACGTATACGCCAGCGCGCTGACTTCATCTCGTTACGGGTCTAACGTTTGCCCGATGAGACGTCGGCTGCAGGAAGCCTAAGAGAGCGAGACAGAGAGAGAGAGATGCTTTCCTCGCGCGCAACCCGTTCGCTCTACACTCCTCGGGATGATCCGCTCGGGGCGAAGACGCGAAGAGCGAGGGCCCGCATGCTGCTGCGGCTGCTGCTGCGCCGCCGGGCAGGACGAAAGATAGCATCGATCGCGAGGAGCGGTGTGTAGGGTGGCTCCTGCTGCTGCTGCTGCTGCTGCTGCTGGTCTGGTTTCTGAGTGTGCATGTGTGTGTGTACGTAGAGGGTGAGATGAGAGAGGTGAAAGTACCCTGTCGAAAATTGCCTCTCTTGTCTCTAATTATTTTCATTCTCTGTAATCGGGCGCACGATAATGCACGTCTACGGCCGAATCTCGCTCTCTAGGTCCGCCGGGGTCTCCCTGGCTTCGTCGTGTGTAACTTCCAGGGTGGAGAGTTGTTGCAAGCTGTGAGGGGATGAAGATTTGCTTTAGAGTTTGAGGTTTTTGTATAAGTGATTTGATGGAATAAAAACTAGTGCTTTTGACTGTTTAACGGATTGTCCATGGGTGATGTGAATATTATACGATTTTGTATAGTTAAAAAAATATAAGTTTATAATTAGTAATATAATAGATCAAATATGTTTTTAATATTTGCCTATTTCATTGATGATTTGAATTGTCATTCTTGTAGCATATTCTGAGAAAGATATGCAACGCAAATTCGTGTGGTGCACGTGAACCTGTAAAAATGTAGATATCGCAATTCAAAAACGTCTTTACCCAGAAGCTTGTATTACCCCATAGAATATATCTTGACAAATAAAATACTAAACGTGGGTTTAAGTAACCCTAATATTAAAAAATTCTAATAATCTTCGTCAGTGTTCTTAAATATAATAAATTTTATGCAAAGGTTAATTCTTTCATAATTAGTCAATATGATAAAAGTAAATATAGAGTTTATACAAAAAATACAAATAACACAAAATTTATCTGGATACCAGCCTATATGTATAAGTATCCTAAACAATAAAGAAGCTAATAATCTATCAAAAATCACAAGAAATTTCGAACCTGATTCGAGTATTAGAAATCCATGCACTGATTGTCATCAATGGACGTAACAACAAACGTAGATTCTGTAATATAATAACAGTTTTTGAATGTCGCAGATAGTAAGCATAAGCAGAGGTAGAACCGGCAACTACAATCTTGCACTTTCACTGTTACTTATTAAATTTATTAAAAAACATAATTTTATTCGAAATCATTTGATTTTGTCAATAGCAACGCAGTAATTATTAAATGCATACACTTGAATGAAATAGTGAACTTCTTACCATAAAAAGAATATAATAGCTACAATCCTATATTGGACCAATGTCATGAATAACTCATTCGGATAAATAAGCTAGCGCAAGGTCAAGCATACAACGCTCCAAATTAGCTCTCAAACTCCACCCAGCGCGATAAAATGCATAAAACGCAAACGATAACAGTCCACATCTCTCTCCTCATACATTAAATCACCATAAACCAGCGACCCTCTCTCCCACTCTCCACGTGTGTCTAAACACACGTAAAACACAGTGCCACGGCACTCAGTCTCGCGCTCCACGGATTATATCAAGACCAACAGGAACATTAGCTCGACACTCGGCGGTCGGCAGGCGGAAAACACCGACTCCTCTCCCTCTCTCTCGCTCCTACCTAGATAGACGTAAAATTCTCGCGGCAGCACCTACCCTCAGCGAAGAGACAGCCGCAGCTACAGCTACAACGCGGAAGGGAGCGAGAGTGCGTAATTATCTGCTCTCGCGCGGAGAGAGGCCACTACTGCAGAGACGCTTGTGTATATAAATCCGTGGCAACAGCGGCGGCGGCAACTCCGGCTCTCGGCTCTCGGTAAACCCAATTTATTTCGTTCCGGGAGCCGACAGGCGAGCGAGAGAGAGCGAGCGGAAGGTGAGCGAGAGAGAGAGAGGTCCTTTTCGCTGATGGTGCCTCCTGCACCGGTGGCGGCGTCGGCGACTTGTGAACCACTTGTCGCTGTTACGGCCCCATAAATTTGGAGGCGCGCGCGTGTCTAGCCTCGCGGCGAGGATGAAGTCTTGTTGTCGTGATGTCGCGAGCGCGTCGAGTGATGTTTATAGGCGTATACTTCTTATTACCATATACTTCTTCGGGTTCTTCGGACGAAGCGACGCGCGGCGTCTTGGGAGGATGAAGAGACTCTTGTGGTGGTTGTTGTGTGCACTCTTTGGACCTTCTTGGTACGGGGTTGTGTGTTGCCGGGTCTGCGAGGGGCTGGCTTATAGACTGCTATTTACCAAATGCGATTAGCTTAACCTCGTTGATTGTGCGAGCGGTGTAAACATTCTGACGGATAGATTCGATTATTCGTCGTGGTGGTGGCACGTGTGTGGGGAGGTGGGTTGTGCGAGGTGCTTGGGCATGCGGTTGGGTAGGTAGCGTGAAATTCGTTGAGTCAATTGAAGGAGTAATTCGAGCTTTACCGGATTTTCTTCTTCATTGTTGGTTTTGTAAATTACGGTGGGGCAATTGTTTATTTTATTTTTATTTTATAATTGTGTGAAATAAGAAGTAATTACTTATTCAAGGTACGGAGTAAAACTGTGTAATTCAGAAGTTTTTGAAACAAAGAAAAAGTATAGTTCACTGCGCAAATGAATGATTTAATATTTAAGGAAGGTAATCGAACTCTATGAGATAAAATCTATTAAAATCATCAATCAGAATAGCGTAATATCTTATCTATAGTCTCTATAAGTAACCAAAGAAGATTAATGTGAGTGTGAAATCTCCAAAATGAGAAAATTAATATACTGTAGATAATAGATAAATTATAATTATCAAAATTTCAAATAATAAAAGAACAATAAAAAACTATGCGTTCTCCTCGAAAATGTTAAATCTATGATTTTATACATTACGAAGAGAGACTATATATTATGACGTCCTTTGAAAAAAAAGAACTTAATTTATGAGATTAGTTTATCGAACTAAAATTTAAATTGAAAGAAAGAAAATTCCTTATTAAAGTGTCCAAAAGCACTAGCTAATAAAGCATAGGACACCAAAAAAAGTGTCACGTTATTTTCATCAATAATCAACGTTAAATATCCGATCGCATTAATTACCAATGACGAAGCAAAATTTAAAGCACTCCTCCCCCATTCGATCCACCCTCGCCAGCCTTAACTCTCTCTCCATAAAACGCTGGCTGCCGTTCGTCAGCTCGTCGATGACTGACGGTTCGCTCTTATTCTCAGCTCTCTCTCTCCTCTTTGTCGGTAGTCACTGCCACTGCCTGCCTGGTGGTCTCTTCGCTTCTCTCTCTCTCACTCTCACCGTATTCCTCCTCCTTCCTCTACCTCTCTCCCCATGGACCGGTTTAAAGCGTATTAATTAACCCTTTATTAGAGTCGAGCGAAAACCGCTAGGCTGGCGCGATGAGCTCGATTCAGCGGCGGCGGCAGCGAGCAAACTCCCTTGCGCCGCTGCTGCTGCCGCTGCCGCGTCTGGCTGAGGCCTCGTTGTCATCCAGTATTTATGAAAAGCCGCCCTCCTGCTTGTCCTTCTTCTGCGGCGCTCGTTCTTATAGTTTTAGCCGGTTTTCGCGCACTCGAGCTTTCTATTTTTCAGGAGAGAGGGGGAGGGATGCTGCTGGGTACTGAAGGGGAAAAGTGATATAGGTGTATTCTGGACTACTTATGTAGAGGATAGGTGGGTGGAGAATTTGTTGTGCTATAGTTTCAATTTGGATTTTTGATGATGTGAAGAAAACTACGCTTTAGCGAGTGTAATGATTTTCTTAATTTACGAGGAAAAACTGTTTATAAACCTTCATTACTTTCTAATCGACTAGAGAAACTAGAGCAAGGGAGTCAATTCGTGCGCGGTACTTTGGATGTTACTGATGCTTTTATTTAATAAGTTATAAAATCATATATTAACTCGATGAAAAATAATTCATATTTAAAGATAATCAAAATTTATTTACTGGCATTAAATCTACCGCCGTTTAAATCAATTAAAAATGACAAACTGTATACCTAGATATAATTTTAGTGTTCATACCATCCAAATTCCATTTTTGCAATATGGAAATTTGAAGATGGTAGCTATAAGTCGATCTGTATGTTTGAAAACTTGAAATTTGTTATCCAAAAGTAATTGTTGCATTATTAAATTTAAATATATCGTATTAGTTCATCGTCTGTAAGCTCAAAAATATTCTACAAATCCTACATTATTTTGTTATTTATTATATCGAGTCAAGAAATATTGAAAATCTAAACTTGGATTCTCAAAGAGCAGGTGTTAACTTATCTTAAAAGTCACTTAAGGTAAATGATATTGTTGATACAATATGTTTTATCTTACAAATTAATAAATTAACCAGTTCCTAAAGAGCCGATTGGAAAGTAATGGATTAAACAAGCTTGGTGTAAGCATTATAAGAAAATTATATTAGCTTTAATAATTGAATATAAGTCAAATTACATTATTATCAATTTATTCTTTACAATTATTAAATAATAACCTGTTTACTCACGCGTAAAAACAACTCAACCATCAAATCACCTGATACGGTATCCATAACAGCCCGCGCACCTAATAACTCACAGCTCACCCCCCCCCCCCCCCTCATACACGAAAATTCTCCGGGGTTTTACACGGGCGCGCACCGCGGAAATTTTGCTCTCGCGGTAGTTTAAAGTGGTCGCGTAATGAACAGAGAGTACTTAGCGACTCGCGAGCCGACTACCACCCTGCGAGAAACATTACCGGCGCGAAGGATATTTCAAGAGTGATGCGAGAAAACAGGATGCATTATTAATGCCGGCGTATAGGTAATTAAAGTAAATGGCTTAATTGCCAGGACGTCGTCTCGCGGCGGTAGAGGAAAGAGAGAGAGAGAAAGAGAGAGTGAGAGAGTCTACTACCCCGGAGACTGCTAATACCGGGGCGTCTGTGCGGGATCTTCTTCTTCTACTTCTACTTCTACTTCGCTGTCGTCCTCGTTCGTTCGTTCCTTCGTTCGTCAACAACAAAGTTTCTATTAAATTTCGTATTTACCCACGTCGACGGGGGCCGAGGAAAATCGTCGAGCGCAAGGAGGCGCGCTGGGTATGGGTTTTGCGCGCGAGCCGAGTCGTCGCCGCTCTTCTCTAGCTTCTCTCCCACCTCTTGTGTCGACGTATATATGGGGCGACGGGCGGATCCGCGGAATGGAGCTTTGATGCAAAAGTCTCGGTGAGGTCTTCTCGTGGAGCTGTTGCGTACGGTAGCCGTTACTGAGATGGGCTAGATATTGCCTTTCTGTAAAGAAGATTCATTTTCCTAGTAGACTGAAAAAATATTGTGTAGTATCTTAACTGTAGATACGCGTCTATTTTTTGCAGCTTTCAGATGTACTTGTGAGTTTGTTGGAGCCGGAAAATATATTCTAGCCCAATTTTGGTTTATGTACATATTTTTAATTTTTAGCAGGTATACATTACAATGCCCGATCAAACTAAAGACCGCCATACATAAATTGAAGACAAAAAGTCGTTTATGTTTTTAGTGCAGAATGGCACCAAGAAGTTTATTCGCATAAGAACTCCAAAAAAGCGAGGTTATTTATATAAATTACATAATTTTTGTAACTAAATTTTAAGGCAAATGAACAATGTCTCTTGTAAAGCAAGGTTTAAAGTTCTTACAGTATTTAATTCCAGTTAATAATTATTATTTAAGATATTCTCAGTATGTTATAATATTCTTATAATTCTCAAACAACAGTTACCGATTATTATGATAATATAATTTGTTTACGTTTTCATCGTTTTACACCAATTCTCACATCATTACAATTTACGATTATACTTAATGTATTAATTTTCACAATGTTTTCTTTATTCAGCACTTTTCCGTTTTAAGCATCGAAGCAACTCACAAAAACGTCTATGCTAATACATCTCCATGATGCTCATAAAAATTCAATCAAAAAGAGCTCCGTACTACGCAAGAAACAAGAAAAGCCTCCCCAATGATAACTAGACTCACGAGTAAAAGATGGGCCAAAAGAAGCGGGAAGGAAAACACGTAAAGAGAGCAGCACAGCAGCGGCACGCGGGGAAAAGTGAAAGAAGGTCGTTTATCTGGTGAATGGTTCACATATATCGCTACTAACGCGACTATATACGCGCGCGAGTCCTTCTTCCCACTACCCCCCCCCCCCCCTCGTGTGTGTCCTCCTGCTCCTCGTGTGTGCGCTCACGCTCGAGGGGTGAGTGTGCTCAATTTGCCACGTCGAGGGTCGCCCGGTGAACACAACTAGGAGCCGTAGCAGCAGCAGCCGTGTGTATAGGGAAGAGAGAGAGAGAGAGAGACCTTAAGAGAGAGAAGGTCGTCGAAGAGCGAGAGGATGTAGGGCCTCGGGTGCTACGATGTACGACGGGATCTAGATGAGATTGTCCCGCTAGGCGTAGTCTCTAGCTCTCTTGCCGATGCCTATACGATCACCCTTTAGCCCCTTGGAACAACGTCCCCCCCTTATATACGATAAACTCTTAGGAGAGCCAGAGAGGGAGAGACTCACGTACGGAATGTATGTATACGCGAGCAGAGGAGAGAGAGAGATGCTTTTTACGGCGAATGGGCGAGGCGAAGGCTCGATTTTCAAAACGACGGCAATTTAATTACCCAAGAGTACGGGCGAGGGAGAGAAGGAAAGTTCTTGGCAGTCGGAGTAGGTTTCGGAGTGTGACGAGTAGCGAGGCGCGTGCAGATGTCGGCGCAGAATTGTGATTATTAGTTTTATTAGCGGTATGTGGGGTAATGCGTGCGGGCGTGATGAGGAAATTATTTGTGCAATTGTTACGAATATTCGGGAATTATTGCTTAATTTGATTTTTCGATGCGAACGAGCGAAGAAAGTATTTCTTAGCTTTTCAAATTCTCAAATAAGCCATTGTTAAAAACAAAATAAAGAATAAAAGTTTTTATTTTTGACTTTGAAAATTAATATTTTTCGGCCTTAACTACCTGTAATGCCAAGATAGTAAAAATGGATGAATGGTGTTTTACTTACTACTACTATATTACTTTCTATTTTAGTCTGTACGTAAACATCTGAATCGTTTAAGTAAAAGTCGTCTCCAAATCGTTTAATTTTTGACGCATTAACTTGAAACTTTTACAAAATCATCAGAATATTATTCTTTCAAAAATAAGTACAGCACAATTTAAGAGTAATGGTTTTTAATACATTTTGAATCAAATCAAATAAAATCTTAATGATAATTAATCTAAAGGAAGATGCCTGTGGATGGTCTATGTCGCCCCAGGTAAAATATTGATAGAGGACCTATAACACTGATATGGCCATGAAGAATCCATTAAATCTTAAGCATTTAAGCAAAAATTTCCTTCTGTATAAAGTAAGAAACATAAAACAAAATTAGTTTTCTTAATTTTTACTATGTATTAAATGGCTGATACAATCTTGATTTTTTCACTTATTTTATCGGATTTGACCCTCTTTTCTTACAGATTTCGTTCATTAATTTCCCCACATAAAATTTTTTTTATGTTCATATATTGACAAACTCTAAACATTAGAGTTAGTTTTATACGTCCACCCACATCTCCCTATTGACCTATTGACTACGCAATCATGGGCATCGTCCTTTGTTCAAATTGTGCTCTACTTGTATTGATAAAATCATATTAATGCTACACTTTAAAGATCCCCTGAATGTTTCTTGGCTAATCACCCAAATCAGCCATTAGAATCACTCATTTTGTAAACATTTTGACTTTTTTCACTTAAACGTTTCAGACGTTTTTGGACAAGTTTAACAAGACAAGCGGTTGTAACAGCTCGCAAAATACAATTTTAGAGTCGAAGTTGATGTCAGAAAAAGTAGTCTGAATAAAAAAGAAAGATTTCAGTTAAGCATTGAATACATGTTCGTTAAACAAGAGTATAAAGCAATGTTAAAGATAAGGTACTCTTATATAAAATTCCTTTTTACGAACACCATCGTATACTCATCAGCTGCTACAAAACGCCTCAGATATCCGGTAACAAACGTTCCAGCGCAGCAGCAACATCTCACAGCATCGATGATCGTGTAGCCCCCATAAACTTTAACGACTCTAACGCTAACGCTAACGCCCGCGCGCTCCGCAGCGATTTAATTACACGAGTATCCAACGGCAGCCTCCCACTCGCTTTTAATTATAAAGCGCGCTGTTTGCTAAATTATGACAATATGTGCCTCTCGGCTCAGCGCGCGATCTCGGCGAATAAAGGCAGCCGCTGCCGCCGCCACTACTACCCACCTCCGGCGCAGAGAGGCTTCTGCGAGGGTGGGGTTATATATCCGACACTGATCTCCATATCTTGGCGATGGTATACGGGCGCGCAACGTGCGCTTGATGGCCTTATCCTCGGGGCGAAAAGCTCGTCAGCCCGCCGGTGCCGAAGGACTTGCTTGCCTCTTGCTTGAAGGAAGGTCGTCGCCGTAGTCGTCGTCGTCGTCGTCGTGCCGCCGCCGCCGCGAACTTGAGAGTTTAGACACGCGAGCGCCGGAGAAAGAGAGAAGGCAGAAGGCAGCAGCAGCAGAGCCTGGGATATGAGACTAGACAATGCGGATATTAGACCGGGGGTAGGGAGGAAAGGGAGGGAGGAAAGGGAGTGTAGAGGTATAAAGTAGACGACGAGCTGTCGATATCTTAGGAGTAATGCGAGTAGACAAACTCTATCGCGGGGAGAGCGAGCGAGCGAGCTAACTCTCGGGTTATCGAATCCGCACGCGCAGGGATGCAGCAGCACCGCGAGAAGGAGGTAAGCGGAGACGCAGTAGCACTGGCGTTGGTAGCGGCGTTTGTTACGCGGAGCGTTATTATCATGCGGTGTAGGAGGAGGAAGGCGGCGAGAGTAATTGTGCTCAGCGGGCCCGGCGCGGTAATTAAGATTTTTGGATGATGGTTTGCGGAGGAATCGAATTGATTCGAGTGAATTGTACTTGAGGTTTGGTTGGGAATTGCAATTGGCTCTAAATTGTGTTTGCCAGAGTTTTATGAATTTTTGAAAGTATCAAATTTTAGGTAATTCATAGAAACAAGCTAATATTCCTCACTCGTTGACGCTTCCTCGAGTTGAAATCATTATTTAAATTTTTTCTTATATGCGCCTATAATACTAATTAATTTATAACCAAATTTAAATATCCAATAATGGAAAGTAAATTTCAATGTATGCATAAGTTTTGACTGGAATCCATTCACATTTCATTCACTTCTAATCACTTTTCATTCGCTTCTAGTTACTTTTTATTCATTTTTGATTACTTTTCTTTCACTATCAGTCACTTCTCATATACTTTTGATCACTATTCATTCACTTCCAATCACTTTTCATTTACTTCTGGTCACTCTTCATTGAGTTCCAATTATCTTCCATTCGGTTACGATCCACTTCCGTATTTGATGATCAACGTGCGAGAAATAAAAATAAAACAGAAAATTAAGAAAAAAGAGACATACGATGACAGGTAGACGATGACATAAAAGTTAGCATTAATTTAATAAAGAAGCACTAGTAGTATACTTCATATCCTTTCTAGTTTTCCATAAATCTTTTTAGGTAACTGGTAGATTATTTTAGAATTAGTATAGGAGATAATAAAGTGTGCTTTGCGAAGGAATGAACAAAAAATGTACAATGCATAAGATGAACTAGAACGACGAGGACAATCCAAATTTAAACTGATTAAATTGACTGGTTAATATGATACAAGAAGGGGATAATATTAGAGTATGGTAAAGTTACTACTAAAATTACTGTCTAAGAATAATGGAATCTACATATCCTTAAATAACGATTAGCGGTTTATAAAAATTTAAATACAATAATAAAATTGATTATTCAGGTAAAAAGATATAATGTAAAATATATGTATACCACTCAAACAAAAAAAAGCAATTAAAAAAGTTCATAAATCACAATAGTTCTACTAAAATAACCAAAATGAAGACATTTAAATAGCCTTCTACAAAGGCTATTAAGCCAACTCAGCTTAAATTCCTTGCGATCTGCTCCGCAGATTAGACCGTAAATATTTATTCGAGAGAGTCAAGAAAAAGAAGAAGAAAAAGCAGCAACAGAAAAAAATCCAAGGAATTCGGGGGCATAAGACAGCAGGGGAGGAAACGCAGGGAAAGAACCTTAGTAGCCGGGTTATGATTGTCCCCTCGCGCGGGCACGCAGATATCCGCGTTCCAGAGAGACAGAGATTGCAGTCGCGATATCCCACGCTGCGGAGGGCTACGTAGAAAAAGACACCCAAAAAAAAGGGAAGACGACGGCCCGTTTGTCGCTTCGCCGTCGAGCGTTTTGCCACGACTACACACACATAGACACATAGGATAGAATATAGAGAAAGAAGGAGCAGAGCCAGGAGCTGTTTAATGGAGCTCGAGCCATTCTGGAAATTTGATCGGCGAGAACAGCCCAGCCCAGCCAGCCATTCTTCCTTCCTTTCACGTCTACTCGTCTTCCGTCCCGCGTAGGTATAACGTACATACATATACCTATATGCGGGCGCTCGCTCTCGTCTCATTCCACGACGGATTCGACGGTTCTCTACCAACTTTGATTTGATTCCGCTTCCTCTCCGTCTCTCTCTATTCCCGTTGCTCTGCGTCTTCTTCTTCTGCTGCTGCTGCTGTCGCTGTCTGTGTCTCTTTTCTTGTGGAACTACTTCTTCGCTTTCGAGGAAGCTCCGGCGGCGCTACAAATCTCGCATACAGGGGGCACCCGTCGATTTTAAAGAATCCTCGAGTCCCCGGGTTATTGGTAGTTTCCTAGGCGATCTAGCGGCGGATGCGGGTATTGGCCGGAAAGACCTTTACCCTCGGAGAAGACGGCGTAGACGTAGACGTAGCGGGGAAGGAATCTAAGGAGGACGACTTACGATCTTCCTGTAGGCCTTTCTGAAAGACGTTGCGGATTATTTATTCGGAGGTTCTAATTCACCGTGACGGACTTTTGAGTTATCGATGCTTCTTTTGAGATGATTGGTTGAGACTCTCGACTTGAGAGATGCTGTGGAATGGCGTCTTTAGTTTTTATGTTTATATTGGATTTGCATGTAAGAAATATCAGAATGTGAATTTATGTAGCTGATATTTCAGGTAGTTCTGCGGATTTTTCGATTTCTTTAAAAATGCTTGTAAATTATTATACGTGTTTAATAGGGTATCCTTTATATGTGGTTAAAATCTTGAACCCTAAGCCATGTGGAATTTGGAGATATGGAGCCTTGAAATTTCATATTTTAACGTAGGAAGCCTATACTGAGTTCCACAGCGTGAAAGGTTTTGTTTAATAGTAAAAAAAGTTTTCTTTTAATTTTTTTGAAAAACTAGCATATGATATAAAATAACAATACAAATCATGGAGAAAAGTGTTTGATAGGGCAAACGATGCTCTTTTTAAGATACAACAGTCCAAAGTTTTAATCCCATGCGACAGTATATTTATATGTGTGCAATGTGTCACTCTTTTTCGACTTTAGGGAATATTTTATACACTAGATACTGTCTATCGAAATTCTGATGTTTGGAATTATTAATTGTGAGGTTTTTACATTAGATAACGCCGTATAATATCTTAGAAAATCAATTTTCTAATTTAACCCCGAGTTAAACACCACTGCAGTCGGAGAACTACCTTCAGGAATTTTCAAACAGTGGTTGGAGTAATATTTTTGGTTTGATGGCTTGGTAAGGTTTTTAAGGTTATAAACCTTATAGTTATTATTATAAGATTTTTGAAAGTAATGTTAGACGATTGACTGTATTAGACGTTTTGACGAAATAGAATAGTGACTTCTATTTGCGCGGTGGAAATTCGAGCTGTTTATTAGCCAGCTAGGTAAGTAGCTAAGCTGCTTTGGCTAGAAACTGACCTGTAGCTAGTTGAAATTCTGTTGGGGTACACAAAGTGTCTGATGTAACCCTATATACCTTGTTCTACTGAATCAATATAGATAAATAACCTTCGTACATTTTGCTTAATTTTTATCAAGTTTTCTTTTGTCAAAATGTCCAAAATGCAGGTTGTTTGCTTTCGAAAAGAGAAAGCTTTGTATTTTATGTTTTATAGATGACATTGATTATTTTGATGTCAACTAATATTCATCAGTTGTTGCAGCTTATGTTGTGCAAGTGATTATATAAAATCATATCCTTTTTAGAAAATTATTCTTAAACCATCTAAATTCAAAATACCTAAATGACACAAAAAATATAGGTTACAATATCAACCAATAAAACAGTCTCAAATTTCCGTACACTTTTCCCTAAAGAGACTCACGCACAATTAACAAATTCACGTAAAGCGACAATTAAAATCAAATACTTCAATTCCATTCGAATCAACTTTCCAAACGAACTAAAAGGCACTCGACAAACATTCGCATCCCCCCTAAAAACGTTGTCTCTCTCTCTCCCGCTTATCGCTCATCCTAGAGCATCAGCATCAGCGGCAGTCGCACAGGCGTGAACTTTAATTAGCTCTCTCTCTCTCTCTCTCCGTTGGAGCCCAGAGGTACGCTCGTCCGGCTCGAAGGGCTAATAGGCTCTCTAGGAGCCCAGCAGTGTCCTTGCCTCGTCGCGGTGGATGCGTCACTGCATAAAACCCAGAGAGGATAAGGAGAGTGAGAGAGGGTCAAAGAGAGAGAGAGAGAGAGAGAGAGAGAGAGAGAGAGAGAGAGAGAGCGGTCGACTGCGGGGAGAGAGAAGGATATTATGTGCGGCGATTTCGGAAGGATAGGCTTGTTTGCATGGCCATTCTCCGCGCAACCATCATCATGACTGCAGAGGCCGGCCACGGACCCTCGCGGCCGGGTCATTACTCGGACAGCAAACACACTTCGACCCCTTGGTCAGCCCCTTCTCTCTCTCTTCTCTATTCTGTCCGTGTCCTCTTCTCTCTGACTGGCTCTCTGTATCGGCATAAGATTTGTATTTAAATGAGCCGCCATTAATCTGCGAGTGGCCTCTAGGACGAAATTGAAAATTCGTCCGGGGATGGTCGTAGTCGCGTTGCCTCGGTGCGCGGAGAAGGAAATCGGTCAGCGCTTTTTCTTTCGGCTGGCTTTAAGGCAAAGGAGATTCGCTTTGGCTTAAATTTATTGGCGGAGTATAGTGGTTCGTCGACGAGTCGTAAAACAGCTTGTTTTTTTAAAGTATTGGGTTGTAAAGGTCGCTCTTTATGCGGCAGTGAAATGCCGAGTTGTGAGATTGTTGGTGATTGTTGGAGAGAATGAGAGCGAACGTCTTGGCTAGGAGTTATAGATAAGTGTCTGAAATTTTTGTGAAATATTGGTTTTCTTTTATGTTCTTCGATATACATAGAAAATTAAATAAAAGCATCTGAATAATTAACAGTATTATAAGCTTATTTAGCAATTTTTGTTCTGTACAAACGATCAATCCCTATAATGTGTTCGCAGTACAATAGATAAAATGATACTAATTTGTATTTATTATCAACAGTCAGAGCTGTTTTGCAATGCTTTTCTTCTATTTATTGCAATTTAAAGAATAAGGATAGTTGGAAACCAATCGCATTTCAGTCGAAGTTTAAGTTTACCAGAATTAAGATATGCTTTAAATCTAACACTTTTACATATGTAAATATGTATTTCATCAAAATACATAGATACGGCATTTCTATCCCTAACATGTTTTAAACGGAATATATCGATTTATAAATACTCAAAATTTATTTCTAAAAGATATTTTTGTAATAGGTATGTAATAAACAGTAGGTCAGTCACAATAGAGATATTAATATAAAAATTTATAATACAAGACCTGAATTATGAAATCCATTGCAAGATGTTGAATTCAATCAACAAACATTGAGAATTCGCATTCAAAATAACAATCCGAATTGAAACCATCATTTGCGTAGTAATAATAGTCCAAAATAATGAGCACCCGAGAGCGCATTCACCGCCCGCCTAAGAAAGACCACCAACTTTCGGACTTTTCAGGAAGACGGCGAAGAAGTAGAAGTTGTCGGCCCTCCTCCTCCTCCTCCTCCTCGACTGCAGAAGAGATGACCAAACTCCGCTGCTCTCTTCGAACTTTCTTTGTCGAATCTCGACGAGCGAGTGACCATCGCGCGCTCCGCGTTATGAAAGGGTGAGAGAGGGAGCGAGAGAGGCAGGAAGAAATACGTCTAAGATATGTCCACGAATAATAGAAGAGAGAGAGAGAGAGAGAGAGAGAGAGAGAGAGCGGGGAAGGTTGAGCATCGCGAAGGGACAGCATCGAGGTCTAAGCACGTTCTCACCCTTGGCGCGACGTTACGCTGGCCACGAGGACCCTCGCTGCTTCTGCTGCAGGGCCTAACGAGCGGCTTTGTCATCTCTCCACGGTAGTCTCTCTCTCTCTCTATCTCTATCTCTCTCTTATTCTGCGTGTATGCCTCCTGCGAAGCTGGAGGATTCGCCTTGTCCCCGTTGGTCGTTCGCACTTTGTCTCTCGGACACGCGCTCTCTCGCTCGCTTGCTCTCCTTCTTTTAATGATCGCTTTTAATGGCCGAGAGTGCGTAAATATCGCTGTATTTGTGCGGTCAACCGGCTGGTAAACGTTTTAAACGATCCACGATCATGTTTAGTATTATAAAAGTGTTTGTGGAAAATTAATTTCTCGAGAGTTGCAGAACCTTGTACGTGTTTTTACAAACTTTAGATAATTTGCAATATAAGGAACAGGAATTATACAGTTGTAGTTTTTAAGTTAAATGAAATTATGTACTGCACTGTTAGAAAATTTCTTGTTGAATGTTCAGTTATGCAATTGAAAATTATTCCAAGTAAGTCACTGAATATCATTCATTTACACTGTAATTGATAATTTAGTCTAGTAGAAAATGTAATTCTAATTAACTACTGAAAAAACAGGCACGTTTTTATGATTTTTCAAACATACTCATATCTTAAAAAGTGAATTGAAGTAATACACATTTTAATATAGAGTATAATAAGAATTTGTTAGTTACATACAAATTCAAGAAATTTCTAGCAGTGTAGTGTATATTGTTCCTTTTATTTGTTTCCTTAGATACAGAGCGTAAATAAAAAGTACTTGCATCGAAATACAAAGTGATAGATATACATAACTAAATAACAAACATAATAAATATTAAAACAATACTTTAGAATCCTCATTCTAAAAGAACATCCCCGGAAGAGCACGAAAATTGATTAACCCAAAGGAAAAGCTCCCATTCTCCAGCCATTCGCCATCCAGCACAAAAGTCACAAACGACAGTTTGCCGGACAGTTTCTTGCGGCGCTCAATCCAGTAGCAGCCCGCAGGACACGCAGCCATGGCACACAGCATCGCGAGACAGCTTGGAAATTACACGGTAGCTGTACCTTCAGCTCGAGGTCGCGCTCGGGAGCCAAGGGAGTTGGCAATCAGTCAGAGCGCGCTTTTCCACGAGCACGGGTGAGCCGAAGGTGAGCCCCCGACTGGGGGCCGCTCCATCACTTCCGGTCTTGATGTATGCGCACGGCTGCTGCCGCGGCGCGAATCGCCCATGAATATATGAATCGAAGCTGCCTGCCATGTGGCGTGTAGCGCAGAAGGAGAGAAGAGAGGGGGGAGGTACGAGCGAAGTTATATGGTGCGGTAGGTGAGTATGTTCACGTCGACGTAGGTGCTCTAGTGAGTGAGAGGTGGAGGAGACGGAGGATGAGGAGGAATCGTCTATCTCTCATCCCGGGACTTTCGTTTCTCGATTCCGACGAGCTAATATCATCGGGGACGTGGTGAAATATGTGAGGGGGCACTGAGTGCAAGATGATTTCGCGTGAGTCGTGTCTGATATGTAGTTCCAGAAAATTGAGAAGGTAGATTTTTAAATTTATTATTATTATGTGCTTGTCGAAAATGACTCGTTTGATAGTGCTCAAGTGGGTTAATAATTTGGATTAAAGTACATTATTTTTAATTTTATTTACAAAAATTATATGTATAATAGGGAATAAGTACAATATTGGTTTCAAATAGACATGAATATAATGTATTTTTTCAATTAAATCAAAATCGGCGATATAAAAAACATACTGAGAACTAAATTTCATTTTATTTTGTAAGTTAAGAACGTTTTGAGAAATTAATATTGAAGACTGCAACGAAGATTCTGATTACGATTACGATGACGATGACGGTGACGATAACGAGGACGACGAAGAAGATGATGATGACGATTACGACAATCATGTCGATATGGACGTTGAATCTAGCATTTTAGCTATACAGAAGATGAAATAGTAAAGAATTCTATAAAATTATATAAACTCAATTTACGGTTGAAGAAGAGGCTAACTCAGAAATCGCGTAAAGAAGAGCTACTTTAATGGACAAGAATAAAATAGTAAATTAATGTTTTCACTAGGATTTCATTTATGTGTTAAAGGATTACAGTTTATTTAAATACAAGTGTATTGAATAAGACTTAAGGCTATTTACAAAAGAAGTATAAACCATACAATTCAGTACATTATTCTGCTCGAGAAATAATATTAAAAATTTGCCTCACTACAATTAATAGTACTTAGCAATAGATATCTAACAGCTTAGGCAATCCAAAAAATCCCAAGTATCTCGCGAGGCACATAAATAGCAATGCCCAAGAGGGTCTCGAGTAAGTAAGTCATTGTTTTGGTCCGATCTCCGGACAAACAGCTGGCCCTCGACCCCCCCGAAGACGCGAAAGTCCGATGCTTTGGAGGGGCTTAACGAGTCGCGCTCACGCTGGAAACTCAGCTCTCGCGATATTACAGGGTGGTAATGGAGTTAATTGCCGGCACAGAGAGCGTCGGCGCGGTGGTAGCGGCCGGGGGCAGAGCCGGGCTTACAACTTGAGACACGCCGTGCACCTGATACCAACAAATTGCCCCGCTTCTTACCTTGGGCGGCGGTGGCCGAGTTTATCCTGAAGACGCGCACCGCGCCCGCGCCGGCCATTACGAGGGTGTAGCGAGACACAGTGCAGGCAGGCAGGCAGGCAGGCAAATCTCACTCGTTATGAGGGTTCTCTCGCTCGCAATAAGAAAGCGAAGAAGGGTCAAGTGCTTAGCTCGGCGTATTCTCGGGATTGCGCGCTAGCGAGGATTACACGGAGCGTTAAGTGCTCCCGGGTTTTGGCACTGATTTCTTCTATTATTGTTATTGAGCTGGGGCTGCTTGTGCTTTGTTGCGGTGGAGATTTTAAAATATTAAAAGATGTCTTTTCACTGTGATTTATTTATGGTTCCTTTATATAATTTAAAATTTACTTTATTAAAGTATTTATAGAGGTTTTTGTGAAAAATGGTGTCAGAGGTGGGATACCTTAGTATCTAAGTGAATGATGGTGATTAAAACAAAAAGAATTAAAGCATTAATCATCTCCGATGTTAGCTCTGCTTTCTTCTGATATTGATGTTGAACTGGAGATGATAGAATTTAGCTGTTTGCTCTTATATCGATAATTCATGTGTAGATAAATGGCATGTGAATTGGGATATAATTACATCTTTACGAAATTACGGTTAAAGCAAAAGCACTAAAACTTCATACTTAAGACATGTTTATATACTTGCAATATTATTATTGCTATTATGTTATATTAATTAAAATATACACCATATAAGATTATTTCTAAATTAATACCTCCTACGTACTCATAGAGAAATTAATTGCAATATGATTTGCCAGTTCTCAGTGAAACAATTTTACATTCACTTGCCGTAACTTCATACCCGTAATCTCCATTTAAACCCATGAGCAGACTACTTTTCAAAGTAATCCTTAATCGTCCTAATCATTTTAATTCTTGTCTCATTACCCAGCTACTGATTAGTCAACGCTGTGAGAATATGGTCCGGCAAACGAAATATATTAGCCTCGTCCTCGTGAGTCCTGATTTATAATAGAATTTGCGAGGGATTAACCGTTGCGCGATCCCATGACATTCTCTCTCTTTCTCTCTCCTCATTCTCCGTCCCTCTCTGTCGTTCGAAAGTTAGCGAGCCAAAAGTGTGAAGCCGTGAAAGTACAACGCGCGCGGGACAAAGTGAGCGCGAGAGTCTGGGTCGAAGCCGACGCTGTCGAGAGAGAGAAAGAGAAAGAGAGCTTCGTGCGCGAACAGCGCAGACTAGTAGTATCCCGTTGTCCGCGTAATTCGACGTAGGACCGTCCGGAGAGAGGCAGGCGCAGGCACGGGACACACATACAGCGCGAAATAGGATAATGCTCTCGCGCTCGCTCGGCTCTTGCCGAGGGACGATGGCGCGGCGGCGTAACACAGAAAAGACATTAACCGTGTTGCAGCCGCGGCGCCGGGGATAGCGTGTCACACGGAGAGCGAAGCTGTATCTGCGAGGAAGAAAGAGCTATATCTCTCGCTCTTGCGCGGCGCAGAGCTCGTATAGGTATAGAGTCCGTGCGCGCGGATGGCACCGTGAAAGAGAAACCGCGAGAGCCATTGGTCGTCGCCGTTGGGAGAGACGTCTGGAGTCCCATTCGGGGTTAAAGCCACGGGCTGGCCGTGGCTGACTTTCGGTGCTTTGTACTACTCGCCGGAAGACGAAAATCATCCGAAAGTGTGGCCTTAGGGATAATGACGATGAGGTTGTGGGTTGGTTGAGAAAATTTTGTGAATAATTAAAAGAGGGAGATGGTGGGTAAGGATTTGATTAGGGATCATGAATATGAGATCATGAAGTTTTATGTGAGAGTAAATGACGAGAATTAATTGGAGTATGCGTGTGTTTCTTGTCTTTTCCTTATTAGTCATTATTGTAAGCAAAATGTCTATATACAAATAATATTGTTAACAGTGCTGAATTATTTCTGCATTTTTCATGATATGTTCTAGTCAATCAAATATTAAGAATTTATGATGAATCTTTCTGTGTCAATTTTTAAAAAAAGGAAACAAACAATAAGATTTTTCTTATTTCTGTGTTTTTATTTAAATTTATTCGGAGAGACTGATACAGACAATTTTCATATTACACTAAAATTACGATATTTCTTTTAAATGACTTGACTAAACTTTATTTCTAGAACATCATAATTCTTAATTTAGATAAACACTTTTAAAAACTTTACTTACATAAAATCTTCCATTATTGTTAAAAGGATAATAATTAAAGAAATATTGATTGAACATTTTGTGATAAATATAAATATTCTGTGATCTCGAGTAAGTAGGCCTTCGGCAAGTATTACCATCGCGACCTCCATACTTCTTCTTCGTCACCTACTCATCTGAAATTACGTCGAACACGCGATCACGCCAGATCGCTCGGCTCGCGCATCGATTGGTTCGTGTTTCGCGAATCGCGGCTGAATAATTTGATAGAATCAGATTACATCGATGATTTGCGTGGACGTATAATAGGTTTTTTCGTAAAATTTGATTTCCTTCGTTAAAAACAGCTTTCCTTTGAATAAAGCTGAGTCATAAATCACAAAGGAATGCTCCCTTCATTTGATTGAAATTAAAGTTTATGTCAACTTTTTTAACTTCAATCAGTTGTAATACATACATAAAATAATTTTATAGACTATTAATAGTATGAATCTATTCTGAAAAAAGAAACTAATATATTTGCTATACCTGTGCCTTATTTACCATGAAAACATACTCAGCACCGTCGCTGCTATCCAGGACGAGAAATCATTAAAACGTAATCCCGACAAACTCGTTCAAACTCTCTATTTCCGCCCAACCAATCCAAAATTCATCATGTAACTTCAACACGACGCCGCAAAAAAAACCTCACGTTTACCCAGGCCAACCCTCCAACTGCTCCAAAGTGCATCACACCCACCCACACACACACACACACACACACACACACGAGCAGACGCATCGAATCACGCTGATGTCTCTTTACTTTAAAATATTTATCCAGGGTATTAGCGCGTAGTCGCGCAACCGGGGGGGAGAGAGCGGGAGTCTCTAAACTTTGTTAGAGAGGGACTGCTGCTGGCGCTGGTACTCCTAAAATCTGCCTGCGCCGATTTGAAAATCCGAATTTAGGACGAGGCGAGGGTAGGGTTGCCGCGCCGGCAGGCTGCATGCATCGGTCCTAATTAAATGGATAACGAGCGCGCCGTCAGTTAAATCCGGCTCTTTCGGACGCCGCTGCCGCTGTACCAGCAGATAGAGTGAAGTAATAGTTATTCGACGGCGGAGAGAGAGAGAGAGAGAGAGAAAGAGAGGGAGAGAGAGAGAGGTAAAAGCTACGGGCGTACCATTATCGTTGCCGCGGGAAATCATAATCGAGAAATTGAAGAGCGGCGGAGAGCCGTCCAAGGTCCGTATAGGCAAAGGCACAAGCGCGCGCGCACGGAAAATCAAAGTTCCAGTGGTATTAAATGCTAATGAGAGAATAGCCGCCGAGAAAGCCGGATGGTCTATGTACCTACGTACTTATATGGGCATTAGCCGAGGTTACGTCAATGAGAAGCTTGAAACAAAATTTATTTATTCAATTGGAATAAGGTATTTAAAATTTGGTTCGGCGTTTTACATCATCTGTGTTTAATGGATTTATTGTATTGGCGAAAACAAAAACTTAATTCTGAAATTCTGTGAACGAGAATTGTGTTCTTTCTCGATTTTATGTTGTATCATGTTCTGATAGATTATAGCATACTTATTCTGTAATTCTTTTAAATTTTTATATTACTTTCAATGTGAAAGAGAATCTCTCGTTCTGTTTATAAAATATAAGACTTACTCCACTTTACTTAAATTATGAATACCGCCAATAAATCTTACAATGAATGAAAAATAAAATTAAAAAAAAAACTTAATTGTTTCGAGATAGATGTTAGAGCCTGTAGCTACTATTGTACGTATTGTTTGTTTAGTGAAAATACGCTAAACTATATAAGGCTAGATTTAACACTCTATTTTTCACATTCATCCATAATAATTATTGAAATAACATGTAAATTCAATGGTGTACTTCTGTGCTTAGAATTATTATTTGCGTTCTATTGATTCTCTTAAGGAAGATTCATTGTGAGGGTGGAAACCAAACTTTGCATAGAAAAGTTTTGTTCATACATTTCTGAAGTACCATAGATTCTGAAATGCTTTGAATGGGGATAATGGTTCTATAATTTTTAGAGCATGCAGCTAATAATATTATGAATTATTTACTTAGTAATAATACCGTAAACTTTAAAGCTGGATTTAACATTCTATTTTTCACGTATATTTCCAACAATAAATCCAATAGTATGTAATATTAACGGTTTACTTATTTCTTTAGAATTATGCATACCAAACATAGTTTCTTATTAAATATTGGGAATAAGTATTACCAATTTACAGATTGTATCAAATTTTACGAATATTATCAGCTTATATCAATTTGTCAATAACAAATTCTGTCAGTCTAATATTTTAAATGAAGAAGTTCAAAATAGGTACTTATTTAACATCATATGTATTACTATATATCAACCTTTTATAAACTCGTGAAGCAGCAGGTAGATAAGTGCCCCATACATCAAACAACTTTATTACTTTGATAAGCTAAATATCGTGTATACCTCTCATCCTAGAATCTAATACACGCCACCCATAGCGTAATTTCTCCATCGTCCCGTCAAGCAATCTTCGACCCTCTAGCAATGAAAAATCCCACTATACCACACCATACACCACTTCCCAGCCAACGAGAAAGTTAAGAGAGAGAGAGAGACAGAAAGGGAGCTTGCAGGTGGTTATCGGTACATTTCAGACTTCGATTCTCCTCCAAGACTCCACACTCCGGCCAACAAGTCCATCGGCGCCTGGATTAAAGAACAGGCGGCCAATTTTTCCAAGGCTCCCTCCCAAAACACACCCAAGTGCGAGCGAGCGAGAAAGCAAGAAAAACAGACGCTCTCTCTCTCTCGGGGACTGAACTTTAAATTCTCGCTCCGCGACCCTTAATCCGCGGCTTAAAGGGCTTAGCCCCGCGCGAATAGCTCGTCAGAGCTTCGGAGAGTGAGAGAGAGAGAGAGTAGGTTTATTAGCGCCTGGATTTCGAAATTCTTTTCATCGCTCGGGACACAGGCGACCGCGTCTGCCTCTCTCTCTCTCTCTCTCCGCCCGTTTACATAAGCGAGTTCCCCAGATTGCCTTTTTGATATGTAGATAAGGGGGTGGCGACGCTGGCGCTGGCGCTGCTTTTGCGCCGTTTACGCCCCCGTGCTTTTCTCGCCGGCGCCCCAGCGAAAACCTCGCGCGCGTTGGCTCTTTACACTCTGGTGGTACTGCTGCTGCTGTTGGTGCTGCTTTTAGACAGCGAGGTGCGTGTGGCGAAGCGAGGCGAGATGGGACGAGGCTCCAACGAGTTTTATACACTTTGCTCGTTAAAGCGCCGCGAATAATTTTCGGCTTCGATCGGTCGTGTTGGATTGGTTTTTTCTTGCTTTTTTTGAATATGTGTGGTAAGGGATTTTTTCTGTATCTGTTTGGATTAATAATCTCTATTTATCTAGGTAATTTTAATCGTGTACAAAAAGTAAAATAAAATTTGAAATTTGTAGGGCAATTTTAATCGTCTGTAGGGAAGAATGAGTCGAAATTGAACGTTTCTTTTCATGTGTTTTGTAATCTATAATTTTTCGAAAATTTACTTTTTTTGTTCGCTGTAATAAAGTTTATGGTAGTAAATAGTTATATTAATTCTGTCAAAAAGCAATTTTACTACTTTCTGTGATGATCAACATCGATGTTAACGTAAACACCACGTAATTATAGAGGATAATTGCTGTTTAGTAATTTTTAATGTTTTATTCAATATTACGTTTATTTTAACAACCTTAAAATAATTAGAAACGAAAATATTTATGATGTGCATAGATGAGTAATACGAAGTGCGAAAATCATAATATTCAACTATTTCAAGAATTTAGTATGGTCTGTTCAACTTATCACGATGAAACTCATCGTGAAAATAATGTTGTACTTTATAATACGTTTCAAGAGTTAAAATCTTTATAAATGAATATTCTAACAAGATAAAATTTAAATTTTAACCTATTGAATAGTTTGATTTAATATCCGAATAAACAATTTAAAATCTTACATTTAATCCGATTGCTTAAAATTTTGCCCAATGTTTGATTACGATTATGTCTTCAATATGCGCGTCTGATCAACAATTCAAATACTCATTTGAGCTCAAAATATTCGCTAGTACAAATTAACCTTGTTTTCTTTTATTCGATTTTAAGTTTTTAAATATATAGTTTAAATAATTATATAAAATTATACATATATCACATCATAATTACGGTTGATAGTCTAATAAAAGGATGTTGAATGATACTGATATAATTTTTTAGTAAATACGACTATGTAATTTAAAGCTCGCCTTTATAATGGTATTTTAATGCAGTGTAAGTTGCGTTTGATAATAAGGGGATAATTACTAGAAGTACAAGTTCTCACATTATTTATACTAGTTAATAATAGACTGCTATGTTGTGAGCATTATTCTAAAGTAAATAACAGTTAACAAAGTAAAACGTGAATTGTGTGTTTAATTTAATTCTCATATATTACTATGAACATTTAATGTTAAGGCAGCAAATAGTAATTATCGATACCGGTATTTATTTTATTATATTATATTATATTAAATTATATTTATTTATTAAATTATACCTGAATTTCTTTTTAACATCATATTATATAATAATGAAAAAGTATAATAGTCAGTTATACTGAAATATTGATTAGTCTTGTAATAACACCAGTAGGAACTTCATGAATTAATTAAAGCTTGAATACAGTGTACATGTAAGCGTAGTAATAGATATCATAAGTCGGTTCATAGATCGGCAAGCATTTGACGGCAAAATATTTTCGGATACTTCATGAAATACTTAATAAAACTAAAAAAAAATTTAATTAATTTATGACAGAAAGTAAACATAAAAGTGTAATAAATAATAAGCTTAAGCTTTAAACAATAACATAAGCATATGTAAAACAGTTTAATACAGTTAAAATATAAGAAAAAACTGATTGAAACCTCGAGTCATATAGGTTAAAGGTTTGGGAGATTTCCCCATATATGTCAGATTAAAAAAGTGTCCGAAAAAGGATACTCGAGTATCTGAAAAAGGATTGGGAGACAAAGCAATAGTTTCTGCGAACCTTTGAAGATTGGGCTATCTCTGTTGCCGCTTGAGAAACGGACTAATATTCAGCAGACAATATTTTACGTTCAATCTTTTATGGCATGCAAAGAATATTGTTTTCAAAAAGGCCAAAAAAAGTGTATTCTTCAGTACGATGCTTAAAGCATTAATACAATACGGCCCAGTACCCTATCCTAATGTGATCAAAAATATTTTTTAACATTCAATTGAGAAAAATTTGACGTGCGCTATTCTTCCAGCATCCAACTGAAATATTCCCACGCCACCTATCGAATCAACAACACCATCCACCGATCACCCGCTCACCCTCCACTCCCTCAACCGAATCCCTTTTTCGATATTTCCGAATCGTTCTCGCAATCACCAGCTCGCAGATGCGATTTCCGGCGAAGGAAATCGCAAGTTAGCTCGCGGTAATCGTCCGACTGTACACCGAACCGACGACTCAGGCGAAAGGCGCACGCGGACTAGACTATATAGGGAAGAGAGTGAGAGAGACAGAGAATTATGGGCGGCGGCGGCAGGCATGACCGGGGATATAAACAAATTACACGCGAATGGTTTCTTGGCGGTGATTAGCGGTAAACCTCGTTAGGAAAGTTTCGCCCTAGCCCGCGCGCACTGGCTCTACGGCTGCACACACAGCCCGGGACATCGGGGCGAAGCGACCAGCGCGCGAGCGTGCCTTTTACTCGCTGGGCTGCGGGGTATGACCTTTTGTGAATCTAGGTTTCTTGCAGTTGGCATTGAAGGAGTTGAGTGTTGCTTGAGATAATTTGCGATTTTTTGCAAGTGTATTTCACTTTTAACTCACTAATAGTAGTTGCTCACACTTTTCAACAAAGCTAAAATACCAGAAATATTGGAATTGATTTTTTGATGTATAACAAGCATTTTTTACATTATTGTAGAATCATTAATAATGTTTTAGTGAGTATTGTAATAAAAGAACGGTTTTTGATTAATTATTTTTGTGTTCTATTTTAAGCTCAAAAATATTTTCGGAAGAATACATAAAAGTTACAGCATAAAAATATAATTTTATTTAAAAAAGTTTGAAAGAAGCTTTAAAAATCGTAAAAAATCTATGACATGTTACAAATACGTAATGATTACTCTTGTAATACTGATATTAAAAATTTTGTAAACTTCGAAGAGACTTCAATATGAAGTTTTAATGTATAGGAAAGTTGTTTTGCATTGGTCACCTACTAAGTCTACCTTGTTTGGATTTTAAACGAAATTGAGCTAACACAATTTTTTTAGGTAATTCATACTTCTATTTAATAGCAAAGAGCCACATTAAAAATCTGACGTTTTTCAAATTTAAATACTTACTGCTATCAATATCAATACTATATCTATAATAAGAAGAATACGTTACTGTGCAAAGACTAATTTTAATTAAACAGCTGCAGTTATTATAATTCAATGTAGAGAATATAGTTAAATATGTATGATTTTAAAAATGTGTATTTAATCTGTGTGATCGATTGTTCTATTGAATTTTGAATTTACATACCATAGATATGGTTGTAAAAATTATTTTAAACGTATTATTACCCTAGTAGAAAATTATCTAGTTTTATCGAGGCCCTCGATTATTCCCATGACAAACTAGATAGATCTACATAGTTCTAGATTAATTTTCCACCAGGGAAGCCAACATACAAACAAACTTTTAAGTATAAAATAAACGAAATTTCCATGTACACATTTATGAGGCTGAGTAAAATAGGTTTGATTATCATTTAGGTATATTAATTATGTATACGGAAAATTCCAAATCTCGTCTTCACGTTTATCTATTAACGTAGATTCTACGCCATCGATGAAAGCACAGCGTCTGTAAATTTACAACTTACACCAGTTTGATCTTCAACATACACCCAAAATTCGCTATTTACCAATCGTCATCCAACAAGCGAACCCCCCACTAACAATAAAGAATTAGATCACGCACAGAAACAGAAACACTATACTCCGCACCGAACCCCATTCGCATTGGAAAATTCGCCTCGTGCGCCAGCGGCGCGGTCCCTTCCCCCGATCCCCGGGGGAATCCTTTTACGCGCCTTTCTCGAGTCACAAACCCGAGAGAAAAGAACGACGAGGGGTCGCTCGAAGATCTCTCTCTCTCTCTCTCTCTCTCTTTCTCTCTCGGTCGATCTCTCTTCTACGCGCGCACATATCGGCTGGCTGGCTCGCGGTAGCAGTAGTACTATCTCGTCGTTATTGGCTCGTTTCATCTCGCACAGAAGCGTTCATTTACTTCTATTATCGCGGGTAAACAGATTTGCCGCTACGTACTTGGCCTAGCTTCGCCTCCATTCAGCCTTTTTGCTCTATCTCTCGTTGTATACAGTCCGTTTTCTCCCTTTGGCAGCTGTTTAACGCCGCTGCAGCCGCTATTCGCGTTGAATCTTTAGCGGATACTGTGTCTTGCTCGTGGCTCTCTTGGTTTTTGCTCTGCGAAGCAACGTAATTACGCGGCAAACTGTCTATCCGTTGGGCGATGGTCTCGCTGGGGATGGCTGGACGGGGCCTAAGATCCGCGGCGCGGCAGTCTGTGCTGATTGGAGCGAGGCCCGAGTGCGAGAAGCGCGTATCGAGGTTTGTGTGCAGTTTGGAGAAAAAGTGGTTATTGGATTGGATACGTTCAGCTGTGGTTTTAAAGTTATAAGAAACGTAGGAGGGACCCGAGCGAATTTTTTTGTACGGTGTTATTTAAAATATCTTTAAAATATGTATGTATAACGTTTATGTTCTCTGATAGCTACAGTATTAATTTATTAAATAAATTATCATTCAACATTGATTAGTAGAAATAAATAATAATTGTTTGAACTTTATTGTAACTGAGTATTTTAAGTTAACAAAAAGTATATTATTCTACTCAAGATTTCTCAGCAGTAGAAGGAATAAAGAATACTGAGCAAAATATTTAGCACTGTTTCAATTTTACCTAAAATTACTATAGAAAAGAATATTTTTAACAAAAATGCTTAAAAATTATCTAGTACAAAAAACCATTTTAGTTTTACCAAGGGTTGTAAAAATTTAATATTTTGTATTTTAAAATTATTTATTTTATTCTGACTGAGTTGTCTTCATAATTTATTTAATTATAAAAGCGAGAACCAATCCTTTTTATAACATGAAATCAATTAAACGATTCAATCGAAAATCACTAGTGCCAAATTTCTGCAACATTAAATCTAAAAAAGCTACGAAACCGGTCCTATCTATTTTAAAGCCTATAAATCAAGCTCAAAATACTATAAATTGACTTCTCACGAGTTCCGAGACCGACGAAGCCTTCGATCGGAACGCACGGAGTGGCGGAGAATATGAAACATAGCGATGGTCGAGTTGATAGAGTGACGAGAGAGAGAGAACGTGGGGAGAAGGTGAAAACGTGGACTATATATCTGCGAGCACGGGGTAATCACGCGACAGACAATTACACTGAGTCCCTCGGTGAGTCCAGCGGTTCCACAGAGAGAGAGAGAGAGAGAGAGAGAGAGAGAGAGAGAGAGAGAAAGAGACAGAGAGAAGCAGCTAAAGGATTAAGAGACTCTCCGGTAGCGGCAGCAGTAGCGTCCGTTCGGCCAATTCCTTTGTCCCGTGGTTTTTCTTTTGTAGTTCTCGAATCTCCGCAGTCGCGACACGTATAGGAGGAGGAGGCAGAGCAGCGGACTCTTCCTTTTTTTTACTCTCTGTCTCTGTATTCCACGTTTTCATTTGATCTCTGATTAAAATTGACTCGGGGAAAATTCGCTCGCTTTGCTTTGGAATTTACGACGCGACTGGAAATGGTTTTGTACACGAAATGAAGAATAAAAGTTGTGTTTCAAGTTTCATATAGTTTTTGGTATTTATTTTTATGGCGTTTTTTAACAATGTATAATTTTGTCGATATATCGTTTATGTTGATTTAAGAATATTGGTTTATTTTGTATGAAAAATTATTACTTACACTTACAAAAAAATTATGAAACATTTTGTGCAATTATTATTGTAAAAGAATGGGTAAAATCATAGAAGAAAAAATATTTTGTATGGTAACTGTTTATAATTTTCTATAATATAATGAATAATCAGATTTAGTAGAAAATGAATTTTCGAATTATTTCTTTAATCAAATTGTTATAAACCATGATTTTTTAAAAATGTTTTTATTTTCTTCATTCCTGCTGTATTCTTAAAATGATTAAACAATTAAAATAAAATAAATAAAAATCTGTTGAAAACATTACTCAATAAAACGAAATAACAAATTCGCATCTTGATATCAAATACCAATTTAACCATTAATCGACTAATTGTTGTAGGATACCTTTATGACCATTCCATTTAAATAATGAACCTCGCGACCCTTATCATCTATCCTCAAAATTCCAAAGTCCATTACACTGAACTCGCCATATACGACTCCGCGTCAACTCACTGCAGCTGCCTCAGAGCCATCGCACATTCACGAAGCAGCAGCAGCAGCATTTAAAGACTTACGCACGCATCCGGCCGAGCGCGTAGCAGAGAAAACCCCGTGCGCGTGTGTACAGTGCGCCGGAATTAGAAGACGGATAAAAGCCGATTTTACGCTGCGGAATTAGAATCGCGCGCACGTCAAAGGGACGACTGCTGCTCGCTGCTCTCGCGCGCGGGAAGACGCGAAATTTCATCGGAAGCCCTGTACGAACCGGACGGTCAGCTCGTGTAGGGGGGAGGGGTGAGAGACAGAGAGGGAGGAACGAGTCGGTTCGAGTTTGCGAATTCCGAACCAAGGGGATTGCCGTATATTAAAGTACTTTTCGACTCGGCGGTTCGAGCTCTCGTGCTCTCTTTCGCCAGGGTGACTCTCCGAGAGCTTTTCTCTCTTTCTCTGCAGCGAGCGTTTTCTCGCTGAGGCGCGCCTTTTCTCTCTACGTGGCCGGACAATTTGCGCGCGCGGCGAGCTCGAACTTTAATCCTTCGCACGTGTGTGCGTGCAAGCGTACGGTGGACTGTGAGGTGCTTTAGAGATGAATGAGGAAGGAGAGGTCTTTGGCGATTTGTTGGTTTTTGATGGAAGTAGTTGGGTTTTTGAGATACGGGGGTTGGCAAGTTTTGTTTTGTGTTTTAGGATGAATTAGGGGAGTCACCTGTTGATTGTTGTAGTTGATAAAGAAAATAAAAGTAATTTTCTATTGCAGTTTTAATATATAAAGTACTTTCTACTGGAATAATAGTGGATAATAAAATATTTATATATGAAGAATATTAAATAAGATGTTAGAAGGTATACAGCAAATCGAATTGGCTTTGACGCATATTTCGAGGCTAGTATGGGCATGAAATTCCAATATTCGAATTCTACAAGTCAACAATTGCGAGAGCGCGCGCGAATCGAGACAGAACCGCGCGCGCTGACGGTCACGCAACGTCGCAATTGACCGCGCGAAATGGCGCGAAATTCAAATCTAGAGAAATGTACCTATATGACTAAGACCTGTAAAAATGGCGTAAACACTATTTAAATTAAAAAGGGTTTCTGCCACTCCTCATATAATGTTAATATACTTCTACAATAACTGTACGATTACTTCGAATTGAGTATCAATTTTCATTTTAGTGCAATCACCTAATCATTCATACTCATGCATTATTATATTAATAATTTTTAACTGTATAGCATTTTTATTCTCCTTTTTTACACTATAACAATTATTATCAATGTAATCAATCACCAAAGTCTACAACAATATTTCGGAAGAAACATACTCACCAAGATCATCTTCACCTTGAGCTCCTATCTTCCAAGACATCATCGCACTTCTAAGCAAGAATCTCCCTGCTGGTCCACCGCACTATAACCACTCCTCGACCGAGCACCAAAGACCCGGCGCATCCCACTCTGCCCGACCTCCTCCTCCTCCTCCTCAATGTTTTAGAACCGCGATATTGCCCGCCACCGCTCCACCACTGCAAAAGTCGAAGTAATATTTGAAGTTGGCTATTACGCGAATGAACGACGAAATAATCCCGCGCCGAGCGGCGGCGGCCGACCGAGATTCGCGCGCGGCCGCTTTGATGAATGAGCCTCGGCCTCGCATAAAGCTCGAAGTATGGTAAAAGCGGAGCCGGAGGAGCTACCGCTGGCCGTAATATTCCTGCGGGTCCCGCTCGCTCCTTTTAACTCCCCCCACTCTGCATACTCGCTTTCTAACCTCGCGGGGGGTTAGCGGGGGCTCTTAGAATCGCTAATGACTAATGGCAGCGAAACGAGCCGACGCGAGCTTTCTAGAACCGGTATGAAGATTGTGTGTGGTGTGAGGAGGGAGTGTGTTATCTTGCGCGCGGGTTTCTTGGGCGCGGGTTCGAAAGTTGGGGCTGTGTTTTTGCGTTGAAGAAATTACTGAGTGCGCATGAGGCAGTTTGATAAGTTTAATTTTTGTATGAGAGTTATTTGAATGTATTATTATTATATATACTGGTTTTTATCAAGAGCATAAGTGAACCGTGTATAGCTTAGTGCCGAAAGATATTATTTATTCATTATCATATTCTACCTGTACGAGGAGAGAGTCACTCACTGAAAGACGGCTTTCATTTCAGAACACTATAGGTTTTGATATTTATCAGGTGCCAGGTGTGGGTGCTGGCAGCGGTTCGGATGTTCGAATTTCATTATGAAGGAAGTCTATTTAAAAATTTCAAGTTTGTGTAGTTAGTGCAACAAACTAATCAATTCTTTATATTCAATTTAAAATAGACATTGAATTATTTTGAAGATCTATTTAACAATTAGATCAACAATAATATATAAATGCAGTTATAAAACAGCTGTAAAAAATAGTAATGTATAATAACTTTCTTTCCTTGATCTTAATAAAAAATTATACATTTTAACTAGTAAATAATTTTTTTATTTAAGCGATGGAAATATCAAGTATTGTGTTCATACACTAAGAGAGATTAAATGTCCTTTCACTGGTGCACTAATCCTATTTTCTTTGAAAACTTTCAAAAACTAACAAAAGAAGAACATGTTTAGCGTGATTATACTCCAAGATAGGCAGTAGTATGCTTATTTTCTACATTCAGTTATAATTATTGTACTGTGTATAATTATTATAGAGTATAATTCACAAAGTAATGAAAAACCTTAACTCGACCTATCTATGACAGTAATGAAGTAATTTCCTATAATTGCTTCATCTTAATCAAGTTTTGGTTAAAATACTTTTAAGTTATCAAATCTACCAGAAGACTTGTTAAGACAATATTATTTAATAAACAAAGATTTTATACAAAAAATATTCAAGTGTCCCAGAGTGAAATACCTTTTTTTAACTGACATGCGTTAGTGAATTGAATTACACTTATTGTTTCTTACAAAATATTCATCGAAGTAAATATGATTTTTAAATTAAATACACCCATAATGTTAAAATCGACACTAAAAACAATAGTCACATCTCTCAAACAACACCCCACCTTTAAAGACAGCAAAATAATTATATTTCAACGCGTTGTCACCAAAAGCAGAGTGCACGCTAACTCGTCAATTCGATAATTGACACTGGAAATGACGTTTAGATTCCCGGAAGGGGGATTTTTCCCACCCACCCTCCTTTCGCCCATATAACGTCCATTCCCTACGTGGCGAGGTTAAAGTTTATCGCAGCCGACGTGTGCGCATCCCCTCCGTCCTGATCTAGGTATCTCGCCTCGATATTTTTTCCGTTGGGCTCGCCGGGGGGCGCCGCAGAAAAGATAGAAAAGCTTAGGATATAGACGCGAATGATCCGAGAGAGCTGCGCTGAGCGAGAGAGAGAGAAAGAGATAAAAGTAGAAGGGAGGAAGAAGTGGACCGACTAAAGGACGCTGTCAGCCTTGTCAGGAATCCAATGAAGTGTGCCGGCATCCATTAGCTCGCTCTCTCGCTCGCTCCTTCCTTCTGTCCCCACGACACAAATAATAAAAGTGCCATTAGGGGCTTTAATCAATTTCACATGGCCCGTACACTGATTTATTAATAAACGTCAATCTCAAACATTTATTATCATAATATCTTTTGAATCTCGGTAATGCTGCGAGATGAATTATGCGCGCATAGGTTTCCGTGGTTGTATAAGGAGGGTAATCATTTTTTTATGAATAAGTAAAATATTCTTTCAGAAAGAATTTTATGACCAGCTAATATAAAATTAAATGGCTTGTAAACTTTCAAATTTCATTCTCTTTTCTGAGTCGTGAAATCACAATTATTTGAATTAAATTCTTATGCATTTAAATTAAAAAAAATATATATATACATTTTTTTCGACACATTTTCCGGATTGTCTTCTTTTTAAAATTAATCAGTTTTAATTTTCTTATTAATTTGCACGCAAATATATATATATATATATATATATATGTTCTATAAATATATATTTACAAAACATATTGAGATATTTGCTCATAGTCAAATCAAATTATTGTTTTAGACGAAATATTATCTCTTTTGTAGTCCAAAAGCGACTGTAATTCTTTCATTTCTTTCTATTCTCGAAACTTTCGATCGCTAATCGTATACAATCTTATCTCCTGTCATATCTCATCTCTAGTAAGTCAAGATATGATTTGTTAAGATAATATTAAAGTACAATATATAAAACAATAAATAGTAATACATTATAAAATGCAACGAACACACTTAAAAATATTTAGCAAAACTTTTATTCTACCATCACAAATATTCCTCTTAGAGATAGCAAAACATGCAGTTAGCCTCTCAATAAAAATAAGAATCTAATAAATCACCTGACGCACCGCTCAATTATCCGATCAAAGCCCAAAGCCATAAATTCCATCGGCCAGATTGACGAGCCCGCGGGCCGAGCTTTGCGCGCTTTAGCGCGTGCATCGCTCCTGTATATCGCCCGTGTAAATCTGCATCCCCTCGCTGCAACCTACCCCTTATTAATCCTTCATTGCCGCGCGCGCGTGCTACGCAGCCTCGCTCTCTCCGTGCACTGCGAGATAGAGCAGTAAAAAAAGGCGGAGCGCCGCTCACGATCTGGAACGAAAATAATTGCTCCATGATTCTCCGTCTTCCAGCGACTCTCTCTCTCTTTCTCTCTCTTCTAGCCTTTATCTCTCGCAGCGCTCGCCTCTTTCTTTTCTACCCCCTACCCCTCCTCCGCAGCGTCGGACCGACCGACAGGGGCATAAATCCCGACGAACGAGAGAGCGGGATCGTCGCCGAAAATAAGATAAAGTCGGCGGATAAGGGTGAGAGGGAAAGAGTGAGAGCGCAAAAGGAAGAATGAGAAAAAGAGAGCAGCGGCAAGCCGGTGGTACGAGAGGAGAAAGAAAGAAGGCAAATTCCCGAATAAACACATCCGCGCCTCTTTATGCCGGCACTTTGGATAGAGAGAGATGCCGGCTGTGTACCGCGCGCATTATTAACTCAACCACCGGAAAATGTCAACGGCACCGTTACTCTCTTATCTCCGGCGCGCGATCGCCTTTCTTTATTTTAACGCCGCAGCTAGATTCACGGCGGGACGCGGATTCCCTCGAGCTGCGGCAGGGCAGCTTCGTTTGCTCGGGCTTTTTTGCCACTGCTCTCTTTGCTGCTTCTTTTTTTTGCGCGTAAATGCGCGGCGGTGGTTGTGCGTCAACCGCTGCTTATTCACTTATTCAAACGCTTTTGCTCCCCGCGCGCGCGATCCCGGAGATTTGTGGCTTTACAGTTGCGTGAAGCACGCTTCGCCGCGGGGTTATTTAGGTGGGTGCTTCTTTCTTTTTCTCTTTGCGCGGGAAAAGCTTTGCGTTGAAGAACTATTTTCACGTAATGAAACCTAGAACTTTAAGAGCTATGATCGATTGATTTTTATTCAATAAAATGATTTCTATGGTCATTATAAACAGCGTAGACCATCAGCACCAAATAAATAATAGACGTAAGTTGAAGTCTGTATTATATTTATTATAAGTCCTGACAATGTGTTAAAAATTGTTGATGTCTGATTTTAATATTTAAGTACAGATGATTTGTGAAAAAATTTGGTTTTATATAAAAGTAGGAGGGTCAATAAGGGAGGTTTTCGAGTCCAGTGTAACTGTGTTAGTTAACCAATTTCTGATTAAGTGGCACCTACAATGATTTTTTTTAATAGATAATTTTTAGTCAACCACACTGAGAAAACTGTATCGTAAAATTCATATCGTAAAAGTACGATATCGTAACTTTCACAATATGAATAGTAAGGCGAAGTTTTTGCGATTCCATATCGTAAAAATCTGCGCGTGAGATATGCGCAGAAGCCGCACCGGCCTATATTACGAAGAGAATATACCTATATATAGCTACATGTGCATAGTACACAGAACAACAAACACATTAAAAACAACAAAAAAACGTTGTTTTTTCGCATGCACGCGATGTCTCTTACCAAAGCGAAGTGTAAATAATACGTGAAGACAATTACAATAATATTTATAATATTTATAGATCGTAAACAGTAATTAAAGAATTGAAAGACACTATAAAAATTAATAGTAGTATAGATTCTAATCAGTTATATTACCAGGTATATTGTAACTGACACTACATATATCGCAAAATTTACGATATGGAAACGTAAATTTTTACGATATATTGTTGCGTGAGTTACGATATATATTGCGTGAGTTAAGATATAGTTTTCTCAGTGCATAACTGGTTTCATCTATACATAACCCTTTACTGTATTATAACTATACTTGGTAAAGTTTAATATTACTCAGGCAACTCGTTTTAATAAAGCAACTCTTACTACAACTAATTAAAAATTTTGATGTTTATTATTCAAAAAATAATTGAATATCGGTTTAGAATTTTTATCAAAATTATGACTCTTGGCAATGACATAAGTATCGATAAAAATTACCGCATACAGTAAATAAATTGGCATCCAAGATAATGGTCATCATGTGTTTTCAGCATCCTTTGATCTCCGTTCCTCATTACAAACACATTAACTATCAATTCGACTCTGACCGGTCCGTAGCTTGATCTTACCCCGCAAGCTTCGATTAGAAACAGCAGTCGCCATCCGCTCGAAAAGCCCTTTTCCTCGCAAGAAAACACAGGGATGAGTCGGCACGGCGAAGTTATCGTCACGAAGGAAACTGCGCTGGCCGCCGCGCGAGCGTCAGCGCGGACCAAGCACGACGCTAGCCAGCTATCCGAGGAGGCGAGGGAGGGGGTGGAGGGAAATAAAGGAAGAGGCAGGAGGGAGAGAGGCAAGGGTGGAAACGAGGCGAGAGGAGAGAAAACGAGCCCTCGCTCTCTCTCCCTCTGTGCTATATAGCCCAGAGAGAGAGAGAGAGATAGAGGGGGCTGAAGTCTGAAAGATAAGGTGCCCCTCTCCACCTCCTAGATTATGGAATGGCACTTTAATTACACTAATGGGAGAACCAAATGTTAATTACAATTCGAAGTCTAAAAGAGAGACGCGCGATTCGTCGCGCCCGGCTGCGAGAGCGAGGCGGATGTATAAACGCCTGGAATAGCAGTAGAGGGACAAAGATGAAGCAAGAGAGAGTGTGAGAGAGAGCGAGTGAGAAAGAGATAGGAGACGGGATTTGCCGGTAGAACGTGGAGGGGCTCCTTTCAGGATTAGTATTATTTAATTAAAAATGCCCTCCTTGATTAGTCGTACGAGCCGGCTTTTTCGTCTCGGTATCGCGTAATAGATCCAATTTTCATAAAAAAAGAGGGGGAGTCGAGGGATCCTGACGTGGTCTTTTGTTTTGCAGTTCGCGTAAGCTGTTTTGCGCGCATTAGAGTCTTCTTGCGTGGGATGACCAACGTAGGGCGGAAAAAGGGTTGAAGGGATTCGTCTTCTTGTGGTTCAAAGTATTATATAACGTTTAGGTATTAGCTATGATATGCATGACAAGCTTTTGATATGATAGAAAAAAGTTAATAGTTCATATTTTCATACTTTTGGATGTATAGTTTTAATTAGCAAAACTTGATATAGTTACATAGAAAAATAGCTTATGGATGAAAAATGTTTAAAACCTTGATGATCCAGATTTATTGGTGGCGAAGATCAAACTTGTAATAGAAAGTGGGTTGCGGTATCGGAATAATAAACAATTTATCAGAATAATAATAATAATAAAATAATGTATTTAATAACAAAGACCGACAAATACATAAATTGTACAAAATATATTATAGACTCGCACCTAGTTTCAAAAGTCTGCCCTAATCTAACTAATTTCGAGACTTATAACTATTGCACTCTCACATACCTTTCACATTCACACCCATACTCTTGAAATCTTCGTCCGTGGATACTCCTGGTACTTTGGTCGTTTGACGGGGCCCCGATACAGTTGCAGGAGTTATTTTCGATGAGGTTAGCGATGATATCTTTGTAATGTAATGTCGTCCAATCTTTTGCCAAATTATGACAATATATATGCGCTCCGCGGAGATTAAGACCTTCAGCTTTGAGAGTCTGAGAGGAGCACCAAAGGTGCGCTGCTATCCGCAGCTAAACGACGAATGTCTTACTCGCTGCCCGCGGTCTCATAGTCCGCCCAGCATTCACCTCACACCTTTTCCAATTTTGAGAAGGACACCTTATTTTCTGTCCCTTTCTCCTTCGACTTAAAGGTTGGTCCTCCCTTCTCTTTATTTTATATTCATATTGATATGTACATTATAAACTTGAGCCTGATCAATGTTTTAATGTTGTGTAATCAAAGTTTTGACGAAAAATAATACCCGTATATAGTTAATAAAATAGATAAAATGCATAATCTATTATTAAATATGAATCATCTAAGTAATTCAACCAAATTTGTCCTTTTTTGTATAAATTGCATTATACAACAGCTTAATTAAAGATAAGTAATTAGTAAACATAAAGGAGGATTATATGTACTTTAAAAAATTTTAAGACCAGCATCATCTATTATAACACAGATAGATCATCTAAGTAAGACAAAAAAATTTGTCTTTTTCATGCGAATTCTCACGTATAAAACAGCCTAACCAAAGCTAAATTATTCGCAAACGCAAAAGCCACACCTCGATCCACTAAAAAATGCATCCGCTAATTGCCGGAGTAACGCGCTTCACTTTATTTTATAGGCCACACGCACCCCAAACACGCGTATGCATACGAAACGAGCGGAGAATTAGCCCCGACTTGATAAATTATGTCAGCCCAGGACGTAAAGATTATGATTTGAGTATCCGTCGGCTTAACGCAGACTATATCCGTGAGCAGCCGCTGCGGGATCCACTTCTGCCATAGGTATCTCTCTCTCTCTCTCTCTCTCTTGCTCCATGCCGGTGTGTAAACAAGCCATAAATGTTTTATTGCCTCTCGTGTGGTACACCGCACATCGTGGGGAGTCGTCGCTTCTGATGCTCGCCTCCTCCTCCACAGTGTATATATACATACAGTCCCGCAGCAGTCAGACGTTATATAGGCCCGGAGAATCGCTGCGAGAGAGATAGAGACACGCGCTTTTAAAAAAAAGGAACGAGAGTCGGAGCACGGGAAAGAAGGAAAGAACAAAGGAAAGACAGATTTAGTACGGGGGAGGGGGGAAAAAAGTACGGGGGCACCGGAATCGCTCGTGCGTGCTTTACGCGACGGATAATTCTTCGCGGGGCGGTTTTATTGTTTTTACGGGGATTCCGGGAGCGCGCGCGGATAGGAATGAGTATACGCCCTCGGAATGCGATCTTAAGTGGCTCGACATGTGATCTCGGAGGCGGGATATCGGAAATGGCATAAATATGCCAAAGCGCTGGAGCTATGGCATTAAAACTATTGGCTGGTAATCGGTTTATTTTCTTCTTCTCAAATGGAGATTGGATGAAGTTGTTAATAAAAACAAGATTTTTATTTTGCTTTTAATCTTTTTTTACAAAATTTATTTCCATTATGCATAAGAATATAAGATATTATTTTAGAATATAAACACACTTCTTTTAGCAGTATTTATTTTAAATGCCTCGAAATGCATTCATTCTAAAGTATTATTTTTCAAAAAAGTCAGTCAGTCTTAGGCACATACCCTTAGGAGTGAGAAAACAATGTGTATCGAAGCATATAATTTCTTATAAGATATTGACAACACTAACTTAAAAACGGTAAAATAAACTTAAAATAGCTGTTAATCAAATAGAGCGTTGACATAGCAACTGATAAGAGATAATAAAGTACTTTTCTAGCAAACTACACGGAGAAAAATATAGAGCGTTGACATAGCAACTGATAAGAGATAATAAAGTACTTTTCTAGCAAAATACATGGAAAAAAATATCTCTTAATATTTACATGTCAGTAATTTGGGTCCGCAACATGTTGATTCCTGTTAATCTTACAAGCTAGGTTTGTAGAAATCCCAATCTAAGCTTGAGCCCAAACAACCTAACCATTTTTCATCACACACGTATATATGCGTAAATTTATTGGAAAGCGAAGAAAACTAACAATAAAATTGACTTAAAAATATGATAAAAATATGAAAGCAAACAAATACTCTGTTTTTTAACTAATACATAGTTATATGAGGAAATCCACAAAAAACATTCAGTTAGAGCGTTCAAAAATTAAAAAAAAAATAATTTAGAGCTACATCTCTAGGACAAATTTTTTCTTGTTCTTTAGAGCATGCAGAATACGGCAAAAGTATTGTTCCCACGAATTCGGTCTCGACCCACTGTTTTCTCAGCTACACAAATTCTCTTACGAGAATTTAACATGGGGAAAATTAACAAAAAGTAGCCATTGTTCAACGTTATATAGTCAATGTGTAGGGGGCACGACGAGAAAATCATATAGATATAATCAAAATACAAGAAAAGATCTTCAATTTAAAAAAAATCGTTCAAATTGGATGATTAGGTAAAAAGTTATCTACGTTTAAAAATAGTGAAAAAACATAAGAATTTCAATTTTTTATAACACCAAGTAATTTTTCTCTGTTTTCAAATTTTATTAGCTATATATATAATTATCAATAATATATCAATATAGCTAATATGACAAAATATTAATTGTGATCAACTATCATGAGAGTAGAAAAATCGATCTTCAATTTAAAGAAGAATCTATTAATACGACCGCTCGGGTGGAAAGTTACGAGTATTTGAAAAAAGGGAAAAATTACTTGATCTTGTAAAGAATTGAAATTTCTATGAATTTTCACTATTTTCAAAAGTAGATAACTTTTTACCTGAGCATCCATTTTGAACAATCTTTTTTTTAAATTGAAGCTCTTTTCTTGTACTATGATTATATTCGTATGATTTTTTCATCGTGACCCCTACACATTGTATATGCGGTTGAACCATGGCCACTTTTGGTTAATTTTCCCCATGTTACATTCCCATAAGAGAATTTGGGTAGCCGAGAAAACAGTGGACCGAGACCGAATTCGTGGGAACACTTTTTTTGCCGTTTTCTGCATGCCTATAAAGCAAGAAAAATGTTATCCCAGAGATGTAGCCCTAATTTTTGTTAACACTCTAACTGAATGTGTTTCGTGGATTTCCTCATATATATAGGTATTATCGAAATGTGAGGTTACACGGCGTAAGCAGGCGCCAGTCTCCAAGTCGCTGGCTTGGTAAAATTCCAAGCCGCATCTGTAAAGTATCCAAGATCACGCATGGGGGCGATACAAGCGACACTGTTTGGAGAATTAACATGCCTCGGCCTGGAGTATTCACGTTCTTTCCCGTAGGAATAGCCGGTTATTTTTTTCCAAGTACATGAAAATACATGAAGTTATTCTGAATTAATTCAATTTGCTTATCTTAAATATACTTATACATAGCTTAGTGATAAAGAGAATTATCACACTTCACTATCTGAAACACTTGTGTCATTGGTTTTATCTATTTTATTGTTATTCTTATTCACGTTTTCAAAATTAGGTTCGTTCCAGTACTCAACTTCGCCATTCCCGAATACCAGAAACACAAAGTTGGTAACTATCGAAACCGCAAATAAAATCCAAAAGACGAGCCTCCACTCGCTCAATGTTTGATTAGGTGTTATCACGCCGATAATGTACGGTGACAAGATGCCGGTAATTCCAGCTGATATGCCATTGCACAGAGCCATTAGCATGCCCGAATAATTGGGACTGAGATCGAGCGAGTTGATCATTACGCTTGGATAAGAGGTTCCCATTAGCGTCATAGCCACTGCAAACATCACAATCACCAGAACTTGATCGCAGCCAGTGTAAGAAGCAGCAACTACGAAGCTCGCCGAACACGACAAAGCCAGTACAGATCCAATCTTCCTCACTGACGTTGTCGACAGCAACTTTCTTCCAATCACGTAATCCGCTAGCCACGAGGTGATGAAACTGCCAATCCACATGCACAGATATATCAAAGAATTCAAATATCCGTTATCTTGGACGGAAAATTTGAGCACTGTACTCATGTACTTTGGTAAATCGGTTACAATAGTAAGAATGGACCAGTTGAATCCGATCATAGCAATGATCGCTGCCCACAATGGTTTTGATTTTAAAACATGTCTCCATGGAGTTGGTGGAGGCTTCTCGTGCGTGTGCTCGCTCAGCTGCTCGTTCAGATAGTCCAACTCTTGTTTAGAGATGAAGGGATGCTCCCGTGGACTACTGTAGCACAATACCAACCAGAGTAGATACCATATCGCACTTGTGCCACCGATGACATAGAAGACGCTGGCCCAGTTGCTGGAGTATTGCAGAATGATGCCGGACACGGTATTCGCGTAGATTGTACCGAGTAATTGACCTGCGTATACGAATGTACCGATTCTCGATCTTTCATCTGGAGGAATCCATTGTGATAGTAGGACGTTGATGGCGGGATAGGTGACTCCTTCCCCAAAACCCATGAGAACGCGTGTGATTATCAGACCAGTAGAGTCACCCCAGATCACGGATAGAGGTGTGATCAAGGTGAGAACGGCGGTGAGGAAAATTCCGAGACCATAGGTGTGTTTGCCGCCGTATCTTTCGGCTATCGCTCCGCCCGGAAGGTGCGTGATCACATAGCCCCAGTAGAAGGACGAAAGGACGAGTCCCTGTTTGTTATTAGTATTACATTTTTGTTAGTTCTTTCATTAAATATAAAGTTTGTTTGAGGTATAGCATAATTAATTATACCTGAGTATATTCGCTCCATCGATAAGTTCCTTTAGAATATACCGTATTGTTTATAAACAGGTTAGGTTCAGTAGGTATTGCTGGACAGCTTTCATCAAAGGTGATATTTGATTCCGTTGGTATTACCATCTCGGTCATGGTAATGGACAGACAAGCACGCATGGCGTATGCGTGAAATAGTCCTAGAAAGCACATCACAGCGAATACCCATCGTTGTTGGATATTTATACCTTTATAGAGACAAAATATTTTATTTAGCGAACGCGTAAAGTTCGATTAATCAAATAATTAATCACACACTTACAGCAATTATTTATTTCCAAACGCATTTTTCCGAAAAATCACGATCCAATTCAAGAAGCGATGACAGATAAGATTAATGAACATTTAGTTTCAATATGCAAATTAACACTTGTACGTCGATGTGTTCTGTTCGACTACAAAAGTGACAATGAATTTAGATTATACGATGAGTTATAATTTACGCAAAGGAATGAAGTGAGATTTAATGGTTCATTTACTTATTACTTTTTCCTGTTTTTGTAAATATTACAATAAAAGATTCCTGGTGCTTTTTTTACGAAAGAAATTAAATTAACGTATGTTTATAAGATTATCAATGATTTATTTGTCATCATACAAGGTTAAAAAACCAAACATACTTTGTTTTCCAGAACAGAATAATATATAATTTATACATTACTTTAACGTACAAAATATGTAGAGATGATTTACAAAGATAAATTTGTTCATTTTTTAAACACAATTATCTAACAAAGTTTCTAAGATCACATATTACCAAGACAGTTAAACTTAAACATATTAAGATAATAATGAATACACTAAATAGTTTCCGAAACCATAGAGAAAGCAACTACAAGCAGCACGTTTCTCCACGTTCTCCGTTCACACGTAGGAAGGCGGAGAGCGCTACTGTGACCTCTGACGGGAGTTCCAACAGACGCATGCGCGTTACCGTATTGCACCAAATGCTAAGAGAACATTGTTTGCGAATCATTTGCAGTATCAAATACTTGTTTGTAAATAGAAAATGTAACATTCATCTGAGTTGGCATGTTTGAATTTTGGTATATTTACAAATAAATGTATATTAAAATTAATAACCAAATTTTAACAAACGAAAAAAATAGAATTTTTAAACTTTTTAACATTTATGAAAAACATATCATGTACTGTAATGCTTTCAATAAAACTGTTATCATTATGAACAAAAGAATGAAGCTTTTTTCAGCAATTTTTATTTTTAATATATAATGAACTTCTAATGATTTTTTTATTAGTATTTCGAAGCCCACGGGTAACAAAATATTTCATACAATTTTCATTAAAAAATATTTAAATTGACGGTCAAAGTAGCTAATAATGTATAAAACGTAATAATAAAAAATAAGATTTATTAGATATATCAAAGTAGTGTCCCCCCTTAAGTTTCTAATAAATTAAATACCGTCTCATATTGCGTTACAAGAAACCCGCCACTCAAAAAGCGAAAAAAAAAATTATAATAAATGCAAAATGAAACCTTCTTGTCGACTCCGCAGTTTCAATTTAAGTTCGTAGAGCCATGTCGCCATTTCAATGTACAAAAACACGTATGCTAAATCGCCACCTTCCCCCGTCCGCCTTTTGCTTCCTCATCTCGTAGCAGCAGCAGCAGTTGCTCTTTTACCAGCCTCTATACCGGAGACTAAGGCCTCGCGCGAGACGTGGGGCGCGCGAATCGCCGGACACAACCTTCGCATAACAGTCGGCGGCCGAGGACGAAAAATCAGCAAGTCTGATGAACTCAAGTAGGAAGGGGCTCTGGGCTTCGCTCGCTCCCCCTTGACGGCGACGAAGGAGGCGGCAAAGTAGATAGAGCCCGGATCGGTTAGGCAGGTGGGTTACGCGCAAGGCTCTCTTCTGCTGCAGGACAAATGTCCTCAAACACTTTGAAGCTCGGCGCTGATAAAATTGTAATTACTCTTTTGAGCCGAACGGTTTATGTAAAGCACAAGCGAGCGATGCCGGTCGGAGGGTAACCGGCGATCGCGTATAATTTAGAGTCTTTGTTTTCGCGCACTTTGTAGCATTATATAAATGAAGAGATTATTGAGATTAATTGATTAACATAATGCTCGTTGAACGATCTTGGCAATTAGGTGGTTTTAAATTGTTAAGAGGGTATTCGACTGTAATAGGCGGGTTTTACTGTTTTTTTAGCGGATTTTTAAAGAAAAGATAATAAAAGTTATTAGCACCAGCCGTACCTATTCATATATATTCATTAGTATTTTAAGATCAATTACAATCTTTTAAAGTTAACAATAATTGAAATTGAAAAAGTTAGCTCATAGCTTCCATGATTTAGGCTGGTCTTCTTATCTAATATAAGAAATTCAGAATAAATGTAATTACTTAGTCTGAGTTTGGTTATCTTTCCTACCAGTATAATGTTATAATTTTTATCATCTAATCAATAAATAAATATCGTAACGTAATTATGTTAATTATGGTAGAGACAATAAGTGAACTCATTTTTGTTCCAAATTATGATAAATATGATTTTTCCTTACATAACTTCGGACAAATTGCACTGTATTCAATTTCAATTCTTTTCAGTTGAAATAAACTGTAATTACTCCAGAAACGTTAATAATTATATATATTTGTTTTGCCTAAAACTTGCGCAAAAAAAAAGTTTCCGTTATATTGGAATACCCTTATAATATACGAGTAACATACTACCAATAAGTGTTATATTATTTTCTTTAATACTATGTGTAAATGTGTAAGATTACATTAAAATTTAATTATAAACATTTGCTTTTAGAAATAAAAAGAGAACCTACGTATTATTTTCAAAGCATTTGTCTGTATTTACACATATCATAAGCAAAGCAGCACACCTCTTCTCAACCTCTTTAATCATTCAAACGACTTTCACCCAGTCACTTAGCAATCGCCTCCCGCCTCCCACTCCGGGCGCCTCGCGAATCCAGCCACCACCGCGACAACACACACACACGTGAAAAACTTCCCGGCAGCAGGGACGAGCCTTGCAGTAATGGAATTGCTCGCGCGGGCGCGCTCCTCGAGAAATATGTTCGGGCGAAAGGCTCGCGGCGGCACACTCGCTCTCCTCCATCCGGAATTTCATACGTCGGACCTGAATTACTGCGCACCGCCGGCTCTGCGGCTTCGATCGGATTTGAGAATCGAAGGGCCGAGGCACGAGGCTCTCGAGATTCGCGCTCGGGAGCAAAGGCGCCCCCGTCGCCGCCGTTGGGTCCAAGGAGGGTGGGAAGAGGCAGCGTGATTGATTTTGCATACGACACGGATTGGACAGGTTTGAGAAATTGAACCGCGGCTCTCCTCTCCGGCTTGCCCTCGAGCGCCTCTCTTCTCCTTCTCCCTGTCCCTCTGTCTATACGTAGCTCTTGGCCTTTGTCGCGCTGTGTGCTTTTAGCCTTCTCGCTCGGACGACGAAAGAGCAAACGAGAGAGAGAGAGAGAGAGAGAGGGGGTAGAAGGTCTCGTCTGTGCGTATATTACGTATATATTGATATCGTATATATGCGTGTAATATGTGTATGAGGTCAGAGGAGAGTATTTTTCGTCGTCGACGTCTTTCTGTGCTGGGTTCCTTTTTGGATATTGAGGGGGATTGGCCCGTCGAGTCGAACGATTTGCACCAGCAGAGCCGGAGACGTGGCGTATTTATGACTTCCGTTAGCATACATTTCACAGTTGGCCTTTTTTTTCTCTTCCGAGGTGATGGTGCGTCGTGGTGCTGCTGTCCTGGAGAGCGGCTCTATCGCGTTTTTCTTTTCTTTTTATTTGGTCGAAGTGTTTATCAACCTAAGTGGCTTATCTCAGGATCAGAGATGAATTAGGAATTTATAACAATCGCATACCATTTTTTATTATTTTCGTATTTTTATATTTTTGAAGTTTTTATATTCATCAGGAACATTGAGAAGCTATTAATCGGAAATACTGGCCTATTGTTCGTCGATTATACTTTGTATTGAGAAAGTCTGAAATGATCTGAAACAACTAATAATGATTTATCTTTTTGAAGTCTGTCGTCTACCAGAACCATATAATAGTATTTGTCGATAAAAATAAATCCGGCATAATTAGTTGATCATTATTATATAATGCTTTTGATTGTCTGCATACTGCTTTGATGAGGAGAAAACAGTAAAGAAAACTTAAAACGTTCGTATTATTAATTTGTTAATAATACGAAGTTAATAATCCGTATAATAATAAGAAGTGAATCCCTTATTAATACCAAGATAATACGATAAGGCCGAGATTCTAAAAAATTTGAATAAAACTTTCAGAAATGATAAAAAAATGTGTTTCAGCCTTTAACTAAAGGATTGTCGCAATAAATTATTTAAATATTTTTGTTAGATTTCTCCAGTTTTATGCAATAAAAAATGACATACGTTTTCATTATGACATCGAAAATGGTTGACTTTAATCTGATTCACACATTTAATTTGTATAATTTCGAATTTATCATGTAGAAATCTTGAAAAAAAACGTAAACATATTGTGTAACCTCAATGAAGCATGCAGCATTAATGGGTTAATAAAGAAGTTAGTAGTAGATTGACATTGTTCGAGTTTTCTTCAACCGAACTTCATAAAACAGCATTATTGTATAAATTCGAGTCACAGTTTCGTAAAAAATGTAATTCGTTTCAATACAAACAACGTAACGATAGTAGCCAATATTTAAACATTTACTATAAATAATTCTATTTCTATTCTATTTTTATTTTTACTTTGTTTATTGATTAGAATGAACACGTAGAGAAACAAAATATCTATAATCTAAACACATACAAAATTTTTGTTTTGACTGAAGCATCGTCTCATTCTTCGAAGCCTTCCGAAATTTCATCAATCCGATCCACGCAATATCAGCACCCACAAGTATTTCACAATATTCGTCAAGCTTCTCAATCTCATCCCTCATTACACGCCGGGCAGTCTCGGCCATCCTCGATATAAGAAAACTCCCTTCCTCCTCAGCGCAGCCCACCATGCAGCAACTCATCAATACGAGTCAGCCTCCATCCCCGCATCCGCATCTATTTTCATTTCCTTCGATCCACCCACGCGCACCCATAAACCCCCCAAAATCCTCCCTGCTCCCAAATCCAACCCTTTTTGATTTCTATTCCGGTCGCCACCTCGAGATAAGCGCGCGCCCAGCTTTCCGTATGCCGATCACGCGTTAAGGGCTCTGTGTACGCTCGCCTCCTATCCCCTTTAATACCTTCAAACGAACTCGGACGAGCGAGAGCTCTCGCAGGGAATAAAGGGCCGACATGTGAGCGCGTCTTGGCTGCTGCTGCTCCTGCGGAGAGAAGAGAGGAAGGGTGGCGGCGCGTAGGCATGAGGGATGACTGAGCGAGTCGGTTAAACGCGCGACGTCTTCTTTCATAAATTTCAAGAGAGAGAGAGAGAGGGGCGCCCCTCTCTGGATAAAGGTTTAGAATAAATCGTTCGGCCCGTTATCCACTCCGACGGCGGTGAGCGAGATAGCGAGGCTGCTGCTGCTGCTGCTGCATGCGAGCATGTATCAAGCGAAGCGTGAGGCGGCGCGGCGCGCGTCTGAGGATATCGGTGGGGAATTTTAAAGCTGCAAAGCTGTGGGATTTTCCGAGTGCTTTGGAGGTGTTTTTTTCTTGGAGTAAGCGAAATTTGGAATTTTAGTGGTGAGGTTGGAGCTGCGCAGGGATGAAGATGCAAAGATGATTGAATTATTTAAGATTTGATCGTGTATACATTTCGTTTATTTTACGTGGTTTTGGACAGTCTTATATGCAAGATAATAATATGCTCTTGTTATTAAAGATATACCCATGGTAGGAATTTGTCTATAAAAATTGGGTTAGGAAATAGTTAATGGCTACCATTAAATAGTTAGCTTTTGGAGTAAATAAACACGTTACCTAACCTTGAAATATATTAAGTAAATTTTCAGTTTTTTTTTTACATTATAACTTAAAGAATCGAATTGCGAAAGTTATAATTTACAAAATTACAAATATGAAATATTGGTGTTAGACTTATTTGTAGTAGCCTGATGTAAATTCTATCTGTGGCACTGCTGTTAAAAGTTGTTGTTATATATCTTTGGTAGAAATCGATTTAATTTATTCGTCATTTCTTGACAATTTTACTCTAGTACAGACTAGAGACAAGGATTGCTTTCTTGGTTATTTATTGAGCATTAATGAAAAGCTTATATTAATTTTAATCATTTCTTGGAGTGCACATTCTAAGTAAAAATCTTTTACATGATCAACTCTCTTTTGTTTCAGTTTACAACGAGAGATACGGATCAAACCACTATTCCTGATTATTTAACATCAATTTCAAAACACGTCGTCAGTTTCCATCTACGTGAACGAGGTAAGTTATTTTTAATGTTATTTAGAATGATTTATAATTTCAAAAAATGTCAATTTTTTATTATATTAACAAATCTCACTAGGATTAACTGTAAAAGACAAAAAATCGTATAAATCATATAATTATACATATACCCTATAAAATTAACCGAACATAAATTATTCTTATTCGTAATTAGATAAGAATACAGAAAAATAATGTTCTTCATATATTGCGTATTTTATATTTTATAACTTTATAACGTAATAATATTATACTGAAACGTCAACTTTACTTAAAGGACATTTTTTTGTCCAAGAGTAAAGCGTGACTCCAGTTGAGCCCCTAATATCAATGCTTCGACGTCAGGTTGTTTTTCTTGCGCTATATACTTCTTCATCGATTATCATACGATACATTCATCGCCCGCGGCGCAGTGGTCGACCTGACGGTAAGTGTAGAAGGCAAGAGAACGATATCACGCATAACCCCATGCCGAACTCGCATAAATATTCTAATAACTTTGGAAACTAATATGATTGCATTCGGCGGGAATAATATCATGTTTCGCGGTGCGACGCGACGTGTTTACGGAATACGTAATGCCTGAAATTGGTTGTACATTGTTTAGCCCCTTCTTGAAAATTTGTTTCCAAAACTCTTCTGAATTTTTAAAGGAAATAAGAAGTATCAATTATTTTTTATTATCTCCAAAGAAACAATTTAAACTTTCTATGTATTTATTAATAAATAAATGTACTAAACTACTTTTATATATTTGACTGTCAAAATTATAATTTCCCTCAATATTTATGCAATTTTAAGCTCCTTTGACCTACTTTCATATTCTTTTGGGTAATTTTTCTAGTATAAATGCATGCACAGTTATACGAGGGTAGTTCAATGAGTCTTTAGAATGACCAACAGATGGCGCGCGAATCGCTCCAAATCATCTGTTTTCAGTCAGCACCACTCCCGACTAGATATATGGTGCAGTCACAGTCCACATCTTCTGAGTTTACGTGTTTTTATAACCAATTGAAAAAAAAAATTGCTTGTTAAGAAAAATGGAAAAAAAACGAGTTCAGAGCGGTAATTAAACATTTTCATTTAAAGGGTTTAACTCCATATGAGATAAAAAATGAATTGGACTCAGTTCATGACACATCTGCCCCTGCCTTAGCAACGGTTTATAACTGGGTAAATGAATTTAAGCGTGGTCGTACATCAATAAGTGACGAACCACGTTCAGGAAGGCCCGTAGAAGCAACTACTCCCGAAATCATCAATAAAATCCACGATATGATGTTGAAGGATAGAAGATTAAAAGTGCGTGAGTTAGCTGAGGCCACAAGGATATCTATAGGTGCAGTTGTTTCAATTCTACATGAAAAATTAGGCATGAAAAAGCTATCGGCAAGATGGGTGCCGCGTTTGCTCTCAGCTGAGAATAAACGCAATAGAGTGGTCGCCTCTGAGGCTCTTTTGGCGCGCATAAGTCGGAATCCTGAGGAATTTTTTCGTCGATTTGTGACTGTGGATGAAACATGGATACACCACTACACTCCTGAGACGAAGGAACAATCCAAACAGTGGATTTCCACAGGCGAACCAGCTCCAAAGAAGGCAAAGACCGTAAAGTCAGCTGGTAAGGTTATGGCTACAGTTTTTTGGGTTGCACGTGGAATTATACTTATTGACTACTTGGAAAAGGGTAAAACAATTACTGGTGAGTATTATGCATCATTATTAGAGCAGCTGAAAGAAGAAATTAAAAAAAACGACCACATTTGGCGAGAAAAAAATTCTCTTTCACCACGACAACGCCCGAGTTCACACATGCTTCGTTTCAATGGCTAAAATTGAAGAACTAAAATTCGAATTGGTCGAACACCCACCGTATTCACCAGATTTAGCCCCCAGTGACTTTTTCTTATTTCCAAACTTGAAAAAATGGCTCGGTGGACAGAGATTTACGGACAACGAAGACGTCATTGCCTCTGTAAGTGCTTATTTTGAGGAACTTCCGAAAACGCACTTTTCTGAAGGATTAAAAAAACTTAAAAAGCGATTGACCAAGTGTATAGAGCTCCAAGGAGATTATGTTGAAAAATAAAAAAAAAATTACCCAAAAAAAATTGTTTTTATACTTTATTCTAAAGACTTATTGAACTACCCTCGTATTCAGAATCAGAGGTATATTTTTTATTAAAATATCGTATGTTCGGAGCTCATTCCTCATATTTCGAATATAAGAATCTTCCAAAACCTCATCAAAACCAATTTCCCAAAGATATGTTGCTCTCCTTGCCAGCACATCTGCTACATAATCTAAATTGCTATCGTATGCAAATTAACATTACCGAAGCAATGGAAATAAAATTAAAACAGACGAGAGCGAGAGAGTATTACAATAACTACAGTTAAAACAGGTAAGATATCACTGATATCGTTTCCTCTAAATTTCTCGATTTCATTTCCTGAACCTGACAATCTTGAATTCATTCCTCTTACATTTTCAATGTTTACAAGTTTTTGTTTGCAACATATCAGCTAATAATTTGTAATATTTAAAGTTTCCAATAAAATGGGTAGTTTCGTTCACCTGCCAAAATCAACAAAATCTTACCCACTTTAAAATACAGCATCTTCGACCCGCAACTGGTCAAATAATTCAACACACCCAAGTCCCTCCAGGATGTATAAACCAGCACACACATACACAGCGAGTGAGAGTACTTAGGACTGGAAACAAAAGGCCGACGTTTCAATTAGGGCCCTTATTAGTTAGCAATAATAGGCAAGCTAGCCCTTCCCCCTCCCCAACACAGTACACACGAAAGCCAGCCATAGTCAAGCCGAGCTACGAGTAAAAGCTGCATTGAGCGTCCCAGGGCTTTCCAGTGCTTAGCGCCCCGCGCCATATAACGTCCGCTTGTTTGCCCTGTGCTGGTCCGCGGCTCCGGCTCCGGCTCTTACGATATTAAGGGCTGACTAGACACGCGCTCTCGCTAACTCCTTCCCAAACACCGGTCCTGCCATCTTTCTGCCCCAAGCCTCCTCTCTCTCTCTCTCTCTCTCTCTTAGTTACTCACCGAGACCTGACCTGTCAGTCGTTAGGTCGATTGATTTTCTCTAGAGAGAGTGAGAGCGAGAGAGAGAAAGTTCGTCCATGCAGCGACCGCATCTCCTAGCGGCTGTAAATGTGAGGGGGGAAGTAGGAGGAAGATGCTTACCGAGCAGCAGCAGTATTACAACGAGGAGAGCGCTGCGAGGAGCAGCTAAGAAGTCGTTTTACGAGCGGGCATTATCGCGATGCCGCGCAACGCGCTGCCGGTGTATATACTTTTCCGAAGTTACCTTATTACGCGCCCGCGCCTGCGTGAGACTGTAAAAGCTGGGCGGTCGTGCTCTGGATGCTGGGGGTGAGGGGTGGCCGAACGTTAATTTAGCGATGCCGAATGCAATTAAAGTTTATATCGCGCGGGTGTCGGCGCCCCGATCGAGTGACACGGCGCGCGCGCTGTTGGCTTTTTTATGAAGCTTTTTGGGTGAGGGTTTATTAAAGCTCTTCTGATTGAGCTTTTTGCGAGTAAATATGGTTTCTTGACCTGAATCGTTATAGCTAACGATGCTTTTTGTGAGTACTTTAATGTGTGCCAAACTTGCTTTGTTTGAGGAAACGCTAGTTTCAAATGCATTGTCTTACTCTTCTTGGAGTTATCTACTGGAACATTTTTAAGTAAGACGAATCGCTTCAAAATCAATACTTTTTGATGGTTTAAATTATTAAATAAATTATTGAATTTTTATTTTGATTACATATCTGAATTGGCTGAGTTTTATTAAACTGTTATATTTTTATTCATAAAACACATCGTATGTTTATGAAACTACCGAAAATAATTCGTATCTCTTTCTGTAGTACTATCTATACTTTTGCCTTTAAAACTGAATACTTGACTTACATCTATACAAAAGCTAAATTATTTGGTCATTATCAAATATGAGGTTACGAAAGTCATATTTTAACAGAAGATAATATTCATCGCAATTTCACACGTACTTAATAAAATTACATCAGAAATTTTATTGACTACAGAAACGATCTACTTTAAACTTTAATTTAGAATGAATTAATTTTGTTTCTATTTCTATTCTTTTATTCATTTACAGAATCAGAAAATGATAAGAATGACTTACGTTTTAAATGATTTTTTAAGATCATTTTACAATAATTAGAATATTCTCTTAAAGTGGCGTATTGAACTTATAATAAAGTTATAAAATTTAGTGAATCCATGTACGATCTTTTATAATTTATTACTTTGACAGTGCATAAAACTTAAAGACATGAGACAGAACAAATTCTTGAAGAATGCCTAAATGAAAAGTGTGTTTCTATCATATTAAACACTGACTAAAGGAGCTAAAACAAACTAAAAGACACAAAACAAAATTAAAAAAAAACTACATTAAACACACACTCACCATCCACCCCTATAATTCCCTCAAACAAAAGAATCCTCACCTAAACAGCGTCGAAAGAGACCCCGCGACTCGCGCAACCTCAGTTCCAACCACATCATCCTTATCACTCGCGCTGCACTTTTCTCTCCCGTTCAACCGTATCTCTCTTTCTCTCCCTCTCGCTCCCCCTCCCTCCACTACACAACGACAAAAGCCTCTTTGCCCGTGCGCCATTCATTCGTCCCGTTCTCCAGAACACACACACACACACACACACACACACACAGGTAGCTAGCTAGCGCACGCACTATACATCGTATACACGTCTGCGGGAATTTCGCAGCTCGCAAAACACCGAGCAGCAGCAGCAGTAGCAGCAGGAGCAGGAGCAGCAGCGGGCGCTGCCGCCGACGACATCTTGTATTGTCAGATACCAGCAGCGCGACAAATTCATAATTGCGTTAATGCGGGTAGGTAGCGAGGCGCCGCGCGCACGCACCGCAAGGCTGCGGCCTGCGCGAAGGAGCGGGAGGACCTTATCCTTCCTTCCTTCCTCTATCTCTCTCTCTCTCTCTCTCTCTCGCTCTCTCGTGGGCTACGTCTGCTGCTTCTTGGGAAGCTGGTGGAGGTGGAGGAGGAGGAGAGGCTCGTTAATCTTCGGGGGATTAATCCGAGAGGAAGTATCGCGCGCGGTGCGCGCATCACGCGCCATTGTGAGAGCGAGGTCCTGGTCGATGGTTATTAATTAAATTGCCTGCTGTGCGGGTCTGGGTTCGTGATTTGGTATTTTTTCTTCTTTTTCGATTAAGTTTTGATTTTGTATTGATCTCGTGAGATGGAGTATTGTAGATTGTGTATGAGTGGTGTGGACGAAATTTAATTTTGGTCTTGTTTCAAATCTTACATTTATTTTATATATAAATAAGAGGAATATTAATTTTCAGATTAGTTACTTTAGATATAATGTAGTCATAAGATAAGTATGTATTCATTTCATATATATATATATTCGATTACTGTAGTTTGGGATCTTTTGTAGATTGAATGTAAATATCAACCATATTTACCATTTTCTTCACCTCCACGGTTTTCCTGAAATAACATCTAAAGCTTATGAATTGTAAGTGATTTGACAAATATAAAATTCTGCGATATCTTTCTTTCTTCTTTCTTCTAATTTTAATAGACAGTTTTATATTAACTTTATCAGCAATAGTTAAACTTTTGTATTTGCATCTTATCTTTACAACGATCTGTACAAAACATAAGTGCAACCTAATTAAAATAATCAAGGTACCTTATATGCAGTATTATCATTCTTCTAAACTATATTTTAAATGCGAAACTGAGTTTCCAGGTAAGAAAAGATAAATATCGTTTGATCAATTTTCATATTGTACAAATTTTAAAACTTTTTAGGAAATAAAATCGTATATCAACAATATACATGCATAAAATATTTTCGGTTATGTAATTTCTTTTCTTTAACAAATTATTAAAAAAATAACATTCATAGTTATATCAGATAACATATATTGCCCCCCAATTTAGGACTCAATATTCACTTTATTAAAATGAATGCTAGATAGGGTAATGAATCCCTACATTTCTTATAACATCGAAACAAACAACGCTGTTAATTTTACTAGGGAGTCTAGTAATGGTCATTACTATTTGTTATTTTCATGCAGAGATAACGTTCCGCAAATTTCCAATTCTTTTTCTCAGTTAAAAAAATGACATTGTATCTCACTCATTGCTAAATCCACTATACTATCACCAAGACCCCCAAAAAATAAACAATCCACAAGCAAATCACCCACGAGATCATAAAGCAAACTCTCCCAAAAAAGCCATCGAGTAATCCTCGTTCGCACGTACGAGCCGAGAGCCCACGGATGCACGTTCCCTCGGCGCGGCACGCGCGGCAGGAAGCGCTTAAAAAAGCACATCCAGATAATAGAGCCATTAAATCGAGCAGCTTCCAGCGGCGCAGGCCCGCGAATCACACACGCGCTTGCGCTCGCTCTAAACCCCCTTAATTATCATAAACGTCGGCCGTCGCGCTCCCGCACCGCGCGCGCACACCATTCGAGAGCGAAGAGAGAGAGAGAGAGAGAGAGAGAGAGAGAGAGACAGCCACGGACGGGATAAAGGTGGAAACGAGATAAAATTTCCACGAGGAAGGACCAGCGGCGCGAACGAGCCGAAATAAAACAGTGATATCGAGGCATTTCACGCACGAGCGCGAGCGTTTAGCAGATTCAACGTGCGTGCCGGGGCACCGAGCTTCTACCCCCCGAGGTTGTACGCGTGCCTCTCTCTCTCTTACTCTCGGTGTGTTCGCAGAGCCGCAGGGGCCGCCGCCGTTGAAAAATACTCCTCTCTCGCTGACACCTGTGGCTTCGGCACCCCCCTCGATTCTACATACGCGTATATATATCGCGCGTAGTGCGAGCGCTGTATGGCTCTCGTTCGAGAGATAGAGCGAGCGCGCGCGTGCTGGCTGAGCGCAGGGAGAAAAAAACGCGAAATCGCGGAGAATGTGCTGGGGTGGCGGTATTCGCGAGTGCCTGCTCTCGCTTTATCTCGTCGATAAATATCAATGGGAGTGGAGTCGAGAGTGTGCGAGTGAGAAAAATGGGGATTCTTTTGTCTTTGTGCGCTGATGAACGGAGACGAGGTTTAAGTTTCGAATGCTGAATGACACTCGTATGATAGTTGTAACACTGGTTTAAAACCCATTTCTTCCCAAGCGGCCATGTTATAGTCTATTGGTTTTTTGCGTAAAAAATTGTCGAAAAAAAAATAATAATAACCAATAGCACTTTTCTGAATAAAATTGTCAGCTCTTTCCGATTCTGAAGTCAGAATTTTGAAATTTCCGTTGGAAAATTTCAAAATGGCGGTTTTAGGCAAAAAGCCAATCGACTATAAAATGGCCGCTTGGGCAGAAATGGGTTAAGTATATAGATTTAAAAAATTATATTTTCCTTCATTTATTACGGCTAATTAAATTTAGTTTATATAAATACGATGAACGTTATTCAATGAGAAATGTTAAATAAAGACTCTATTCATCTGCATGTGGAGACAACACATATGGCATGTGGACGTACGAGGTTTATTATTGAATTTGTTAGCGTGCCGATGACAGTGAGGTGGAGTGTGCTTTTTTGGGTGACGGGCAAAATGGAGCCGTCATTGACGAGGTGCAGTGAGTGTTGGGAAACGCGGGATAATGAATCGTGTGCAAGCGGCCGCGAGGCAAATTTATTCGGGCAATTTATCACGTTGTGGGCGCGCGCGCTGCGATGTGTCGAGATAAACGAGTGCGCGCGGACGCGTTTGATCCTGGGAAATTGATACTTCGTTTTATTTCGCATTTATTTGGGCTGGGAGGGAAATTTATTTGGGGATGATGAATTCTATTGGATATAGCTTTTTGGTATCAATGTCATCAATGGGGTTTTATCATTTCAAGGTTTTACCTTATTGTTTGATTATTCATTTTCATTATACGTTGCTATTGGAAATGTGAAATCAATTATTCTATATGATTGTTACATCATATTTCGCATGATACAGTGATAAAGTGATATACCTTATATATTATAGCCGTACCACATAATATATATCATACCAAAGAAGCATATGCACTTAATGTAGAAGTGATAATCTTAAATTAAAAAAATAACAGCATTTTCCCTTTTTTTCGGTGGATCTTTAATTTTTCATTTATTTATTATTTTACCTTAAATAAAAATACTAATAACTTATTATTGAATAATACGAATCATTCTATAAAAATACATTATTCTGATTTTCGTACGGTCAATTTGATTTCCATAATCACGAAACACTTGGCTCGCATTAAAGTCCAATTAAAATCTTAATGCCGAAAGAAGCCCGACTTCGTTCATCCCTGGTGGCATTACATTCCATCAAATAGTAAAATTTCCTATTAAATCCATCCATCCCTCCTTCGAGCCGCATAAAAAAGAATACGGGCTCGTAAAAAATCAAATAGTCATCGCGAACTTTGATTTTCGCTTGTCTTCCCCTCTGACGAAAAATAGAGAGACACGAAACGAATAACGGACGACGAAGAATCAAGAGCAGCCTCGTGCTAATTTCGTCGAACCAACGCGACCAGAAGTAATAGCGGTCTTAAAATTTGTATTATACATTGTCTCCATAACTTGAATAAATTAATATTGGAAATTACCCATTGTTCAGGAAAAAGTAAAACAAAGTGGGAATAAATAATTGGTGAAAACACGGGTATAATAAGTGTTACTTTAATTGATCTTAAGTTTATATATAATAAGGGTCAGAGTGCATCTGGCTCTTCATCGGCTTCGACCGGTCGAATCGGCTGCTACCCCCCACTTACGCTTATTAGCCACCTAAGTTGCCGCTAATGACATCAGAAAAGGTGCGAAGAGGGAAGAGGAATTATCGCACGCGTATTTGAATGTATTCTACTCTATACTACATGCAAAGGTCGCTGTCGCATTGCTTTGCTCCTCAGTCGAGAATGTGCCACGGCCCACCTTTCGACTTTTCCGTACACGTGGGACCCTCAGAACCATGGAGGCGATCTCCCTTTCGGGTCAATGCAGCCTCAGGATGACAAAGTCATCCCTACCTGGGGGCTAGAATGCCACGAAACCGTCAGGACGGTTTCGCACTGGGATTTTGGCCTATGCCCGTGCCCGCTCTTATCATCACTATCTGTAGCTACTCGCTCTATCTTTCTCTCTCTTTTCTTGTCTTCTCCTTTTCACAGCTTCTACGCTTTTTTTACATTAATTTACATTCTATCTGTAACACCGACATTTATCTAAATACAAATATAATAAAAAGTTACATTCGCTTAAGTATTTATCTTTCTTTATATGTATATTTTGTATGCAATTATAATAAAACTAAACTAATATTACCTGTATTACCAAAACATACTGCATATACGTTAACGTTACAAAGTTATTGATGTAACTCCATATATCAATAGAAAATCCATATATTAATAGAAGTTAGTATTTTTTAACATTTACACATTTTTTATATCGCAATTTGTTAAAATAAAAGAAATCGCTCTGAACATTTGTGTCCACGTTAACTCCTGGTCCCTCTAATTAAAACACGACATCGGCCCCACCAGACTCCAAAAGTCAAAGGAACGCGCGAACCTTTTACATCCCACAAAAGCTGCGGAGAAGCTATCGTCCGATTCGTAGCACCGCATCAGCGTCCTCTCGGGTCTCTCTCTCTCTCTCTCTCTCTCTCTCTCTCTCTCTAACGGCCTCCTACACCATGAAAGTAACGCCGCCGCCGCTCGTTCTCTCTGGCAGCGAGGCTCCACAAGTGGTGGACTTTACGGGACTTAAGATTAATCCTCATAATTACCCTGCTACTGCCGCGCAGTCCTTCTCCGATTTCGCTTTTTGCCGGGCAGCTTCGTATATATACCTCGTAACCTGCCCCGATGGCGCGCGCGCGAGCCTTTTCACCTCTGCGGGAGGCTATAGCATCGTCGGTAGCTGCTACGGCTCGCTCGCTCGACCATAAAGATATTTATCGGACAGCCCCGCGGTGCGTAACAGCAGTGGCAGCAGACAGTCCCCCTCCTGGTCATCCTTTACGCTGGCCGGCAGGAGGGGGGGGGGGGGGAGGGAGCCCGGACGAAAAATCAATTACTCCTGATTGTGTTTTATGCGAGTGCTCTCGCGGAGCGGGCACTGGTTTAACGCGATTAACACCCGTTAGAGTGGAATGATTTTTTGCCGTTCGTGGTGTGAGAGAGAGCGCGCGCGCGGGATTTGGAGAGTTCTGCTTTTGGGGAAATTTATGGGGGAGGGAGATGTGCGGTAGTGTTAGAAGGGGGGCACTGGGAGAGAATTGCTTTTAAGTGATTTTCGACACCTAGAAGAAGGATGTAAGTGTTTTTTTTGAGGGGGTGGATTTATTGTGATTGGAAGGCTGAATTGCTGGAATGGTTATTTTGGGATTATAATGAGGGATTAATTAAGGATATCTGATTTAACATGTAAGGGACTTGTGGGTCCTATATAATAAGTTACTTTAAATTAAAAATATATATGACTACTACCCAGAGATATTTACCCATTAGATTTTCAAATTCAAAATAGCGGATCTGATATGCAGAACGAAGTTGTTGAACTAGGTAATTCAACTATTTTAACTAACTTTCTTAATTAATCTGTTGAAAACCCCGTTCACTAAAGGTTTTCAGGGTTGCTAATTACCAATCTGCTACCAGGATTTATTAAAATTAGTTATTAAAACAAATACCAGAATCCTACGTTAATGAAAACTTGTTATAACAAAATTATTAGTTTACTGTTACTTTACGGGCAATTTCAAATGATCATCTTACACATTTTATACATCTGTGGCTTCTCGGAATAACCACTTTAGTCCATTTTTAAAAATTTCGAGATATTGAAGTTTGAATTTTTCAATTGCCGTTTAAACCTATGCGAAGAAAGACATAGATTATGAAAAAAGGATAGTGATAGATGAATTTTTGCAACTTTAAACTTTTTATATGGAAGTTTACCATGCATAGATATCAACAATACTGACATGTTTTTCATTGACAATAATACTGATGATCCAGGTTGGGTTACGGAAACTACTTAAAAAACAACGTAAAATAAAATTCAACTTATAACAAATTTTATCCTTAACTTCAAACATTCTTGTTTAACTTTATAGTAACTTAAAAAATAACTATGTACATCGTACATGTAATGGTTTCTTCCAAAAACAATATTGGTTCAATTTAACCAACATACATAGCGATTGTTTTTATTTTAATGAACATACCATTTATACCTGGTAGTTTAGTAATCATGAAATAAATTAAAAAGTCGACTCGTGCATATAAACAAATAACATACATCAATCTATACAATACTTTTCCCATCAATACTCAATATCAACCATCACATATTTTACAACAAGTCATCCCATGCAAAAACTTTATTCTCTATTTTCCTCAAAAACCCATCCAACCAAACAACCCCAACCCCTTACAACCCATCCCACAGCAAAATCTCTCCCTCCCCTCCGTTCGCTATAGACTTAGTCCGCGGCCATCGCGTTCCACACAATAAGAATCGATATCTTAATTAGCCGGCAGAGCGAGCAGCCAGCAGACACCCGTACCCCGCGCCTCCCCGAGCCAGAGAGAGAGAGAGGGAGAGAGAGAGAGAGAGAAGCGAGCCTCGGCGCCGCTCGCCCACCCAGCCGTGCTTTCCGATCGCCACGTCGAAGTGTACAGAGTATATATAGAGGGAGAGAGACCGAAAGAGAAATCCGGAGAGAACGCCGGACCGGACCGGAAACGCGCGCGTCCCTGCAGCGGCACCGGAAGCGCCATTCACGCGGCCGCCCGGGTCTCGCCGCTGATACGCCACCGCTGAATAAACAATGCCCCTCCACCCCCCTCCCCGAAAAACAGAGAGAGGAGCGAGCGGAGTCCGGCCGAAAAATTTTTTTTCGACGGACGAGTTTGCTTACATTGAATTTTGGCCCCCTTCCTCTCTCGCTCTCGGCCAACTGCGCTGGACTTTCGGCCGGAAATTCGTTTCACGACTCCTCGTCGTCGTCGTCGTCGTCGTCGTTGGCGTCGTTTCCCTCCCTCGGCGCAGCTCTTTTCACTCTTTTTTTTGTTTGTCAGTCGACGTCGATGTGTGCACGCGGGCGCGATCGGCGCGTGATGTTTCGCCGAGGCGCCGCAGGTCCTTTCTTGACGCGCGTGGATTTGAAAAGCGAGAGAAACTCGGGGCTTTTAGGGGAGGGGGGATGCCTTGTTTAGCGTTGCCCGGGAGAAATTCTTTTTTTTCGTTTTAATTCAGCGAAGAGTGTGGTGAGGAACGGTTGGGTGATTGGTTATATTACGATGTAAGGGAGAGTGGGGTTGATTGTAGTTTAGTTAGAGTGAGTTCTGAAAAGGGTATTGAATGAGAGTTCTTGAAGTTTAATAGAAAATGAATTTAATGATCTCCGCGAAGTAAATAAGATTATGGGACCTATGTGAATACTACTAAATTCCAGAAACCCATAAATCATATGTTTAATGGTTATTTTTATCTCTTCTTATTATATTAAACTTTATATAATATATATCATTATATTATTGTTACTCCAAATTGTACATCGCTAAACAACGATAATTGTTATTGTTTTATGCACTTATACTCATTTATATTGTTATACTTATGTTTCACATACAGATTATTTATTTTATATTATATTCTAATTTGTATTTTGTGCCTTACGGGATCGCAGTCCCCAGGCTTAAATAAATAAAAATCTAAATCTAAATCTAAATCTCTTAATCTCGCTAGCCCTATTTCCTGCCAAAATATCGACATCAAATACGTCCGTATTCTGCGTACATTACAATCATTTTTTTATTATAAGGATTTATGTATAACCATTGTAAAGTAATTTTAATACTGTAGATTTATTCAATTTCAGGCCATCGATTTAATGTATACAATATGAATCTAAAAAATAATTAAGTAATGAAATATTGCGGACAGAACATTAATTTCTCTATTTCCTAAAAAACCATGTTAACTAAATTAAATAACAAAATTTTTATTATTAAATTTTATGTTTTTTAACTATGAGTTAGTACAAAAACAGAAATAATAAAATTGTTATCAAGAATGTTAAGGAGGTTCAGGGGTTACAAATCGACCAATTTATTTTCAGTTTTCTCTCTATTTTGTTAAAACTAGTTAGTGTCAATCATTATAAATCTTATACTAGTACACCTCATGTACATAACATTTTTTTTAATTAACAATTAAAAACAAATGTTAAAAACGGTATTTGGTTTGTTTTGGTATCTGGTAAATGGGACATGGTTATCAGCTTTCCTACTTTAATCTTGCCCAGTAATTGCAGTCAAATGTTTGTATTGTTATTTATTATATAAATATTTCATTTCGTAAAATTCACGAGTATAGATGATAGATTATTTATAATCGATTTGTTTCGGCAGATTGCAGAATTACGTAAAAGCAACTTCTAAAATTGTGAGTTCTCCACTAAATATCCAGTAATTAGAACTGCCATGGAAGCCATTGTGTCTATATCTCATTGTTACCTTGAAATGTGCGTTTTTCTGATTGGCCTGATACGTTGTTATTATGCAATTTTCTAATATCTAGTTATCCTAAAATTGTAAAATTATCAACAATTTTACTTACTTTTATTTCAGAGTATATCGAGCTATATATTTCAAATAATATAACAGTGTACTACTCCGTTGGTGAACAGTTTTTTCTGTAAAATAACGTCAAAAAGTGAAAAAAATATACAAACATGTAATTATGTGCAAAAAAGTGTCTGGATTTGGTTTAATAGTATAACTTTTTATACTTTTCAACAATTTGTACATTAGCTTACATAGAATTTACTGAATTAGAATGAGGAAAAGAAGAATAAATATAGTGCATGATTATTGTTGAAATTAATATAAATAAAAATTGTCCAAATTCAGACCCTTATTTAATACTTTTTTCCACATTTTAAAAACAATTTGACACTATTTTACACTGTTTTTAATTTTTTTTTTTAATATTTTTACACACTTTTATGCATTTTTTTACGTTATGCCTCACCAAAGGCACACATAAACCGGTCTGTTTGCTGAGCTCTCTCGACACGTTAACATCACGCACATCCGACCAAAGCGACAATCCAAACCTGCGGACCATTTAGTCATTCGACTGATTGATAATGCAGGTCGCTCAAGAATATTAATAGGCGCGTGCGTTATTCAAACCACAGCGTAAGACCAAGTAATTGTCATAGGAAATTTGCATGAAAAAATCTATTAGGTCCGTCAATCGAATATCGAAAAATGATCAATGCGCATTTTTCTTTTTTCAATTAAATGATTATTAACAAAGATACAGTAGGTTGAAATGTCGCGTAACGGCACAAACTCCCTCTATATAGATATACTACGAGGGGAGTTTCTAACGTCACGCAACATTTCAACCTCAGATATTCTATCTGACGGACCTAATGGATTTATTCCTGCAAGCTTCCTATTGTAAAAGTCATCGTTCACCGTTCCGAGTAAATTGCAATTTCTTGCAGCATACTATTGTAATATGAGTTTTCGTGACATAATTTCAACAAAAACCAGACTTTCGCCAGACACTCGCCTGAGCTATTTAGCCATTCTATAGCCAGACTATAGTGCCAGACTATATTTTTACACGAGAAATGTTGATCTTCATAATTGTCAGCATGCTTATTAGTATTTGTATCAAATTACGAAGGAGGTAAATCGTTATCTGTAAAATCGCACACACAACCACATTTTAAGCTAAATCAAAGTTTATCTGCAAAAAGCTTTTATTAAATCTAACTTCTTTAAAACACAAATAGTATATACACAAACAAAAATACTCAAATATTCTGAAACAATTGATCGAAAAGCCTCCTACGATTCCGACAAATCAAAATAACTCTACTCACCCAGCTACGACAATCGCGTCAATTTTCATCCTGCCGCCGCCATAACCCACGCACTTATCAATCAGCAGTCCACTAATATTGATTCCCTCGAATGCCTTCAATACTCCAAGGCGTGAGCTCATACGTATCTCGATTAATATTGAACGCGTAAGGAGCAATTCCGCTAACTCGAATTAACGAAATGCGGTCCGCGTCTAAGGAGAATGGAGGGGGCGACCGATCTAGCCGAACTATTACATACGTATGTACACATACACAGTGGACGCGATTTTACTGGCTGCCGACTAATCGGATAAAGTGGCGGGCGCGCACGCGGGCCAGTGCGCGCATCAGTCGAATGGGATGTGACGCCGCCGGAGTATTCTGTACTGTCTAATAAAGTCTCATTATGACGGCCCGGCCGAGATGAACCACGCGCCGGAGTGGCCTCTCTCGGACGTAATAATCGCGTGGCTGGTCCTCACTGCATTAGCGCTAATTTTTTTCGCTTCCTCGTGCGCGCAGTGGCCGAGGCACTGATTGACGCTGGCATTGATTGTCTTGGTTTAGCGGAAACAAAAATAGAGGAGAGAAGCGAGAGTCTAAGATACGAGCGGTCATTTGTCGGTGCGGGATTCGGCGTGGAATTGTAATTGTATGGGTGAGGGGTAGGCGAACATGACGCGATGTGTAAATAGTATGGCGGGAATGAATGTATGAGGATTATATTTTAAGGTATTATTGGTAAAATATGTGCGGATCGGATGCGTAATAAGATGGTATAATTATTTTTCTTATTTGGGCCATTCTAAGATATTCGAAATATATATTGCATGATATTTAATACAAAATTGATAATTTAATTAAATTACAACTTGATGAATACAATAATCCTGTTTGAACTATCATTTATAATTATTGGAAAGTGCAAAATACGTATACTACTGTGATTTTTCAAAATTTGAATACGGTACGAAGTTTGTAGTAGAGATAGCAACAAGTATTAATTAAATAATAATTTGCAGATGCTAGAATCAGGATAACAGAATGTATTTGATAATATATCAATAAGAATAAGTCATTGGAGTGTATCTGATGAAAGCCATCTAGCTAGAAAATTAAAATTTACTGAAGCTAAATGCTGCGCTAGCTATTCTGATCCCTAATTTAAATAATATAATTGTAGTTCTAGTTTAAAATTTTATTTCTCTATTATTACTAACATTTTTGCTAGATAAGCTTAATAAGCATGGTGCTTTTAATTTTAACGAAATACTTTGTAATTACAGTTTAAAAAACAAGATAAGCAGACGCTAGAACGTATATATTATTAACGAAGAATACACCTGACTTACCCGAGTTCATTTTTCCATGTTTAACTCATTCAACCTTTTTTATTTATATTTTTACAAGCAAATACTAATATTATTAATCCATTAAAAAATATCGCAATACCGCATATAAGATGTAACATATCTTACCATTAGAACTAAAGTCACATATAGGTGGGTCTACACTGATTTTTGAACAAAAAATCGAAAAAAACGTTATGAGACTTTTTAAAGCTCTATATTTGTAAGAATATTTTGGGACCTGATTGAATAAAGAAAATTCAGAATCAACAAAGTTATAACGTTTTAAAGAATATAATTAACATTGCTTCTTATGCAGAGCTGAATATTTAAATGCGTTTTTCTCGAAACTTAGTTTTCAAACTTCAAAAAGTTGCCCGCGCATTTAGAGTCGATGAATGTAGCTGCAACTCGCAGCAAATATTTCTATAAGGTCTATTTAAACAAGTTAATATTTTTCTTCGAGAATTGCGTACATACAAGTTTTTGCCGATTAAATATGTATACAAAAGCAAGGTATTTTTTGTCATATATTTATTTAAAATGAAGGTATATTTTTTTAAAGCTATTTATGATAGAAAATTATAATAAACAATACTAATTTTCGTTTGTTGCGGGTTCTAAAGTTAGTGAGAATTTATTAGGTTGATATTGTCAAACTTAAATACGCAAGGAACTTTTTGAATTAACCTTTAGTTTGACTTCAAAAAGTGCATTGTATTCAATTCCTCTCTTTTTATTACTAACAACATATTCAAATTTTGAAATAAAACTCTGGATGTTTAACGATTTTGAAAAAATCAGTGTAGACCCACGCTAATACTAATTCATTCCCTCGGTCGAATTCGAATCTTGACTACGTGTGCAAGAATAACCGCAGCCAAAGAAGTGCATACACATCCACGAAACTCTCCCTCATCTCTCGAACCCCACCGCACCTCACCTTTGACCACCCAAACACACAAATACACCTACACACACCTCAACAAGTCTCACAGAAAGCTCGATTCCTATCGACACAACCTCGTCACTCTCACCCTCTCTCTCTCTCTCTTTCTCTTGCGATTACTTCAAACGCTCGGCCAGCGAAGCATTCGTCGCCCGGGTGACGCGGGTCTTTAACGAGTCCAGCCGCGCGCTTGCTCTCTCCCAAGGCTCAATCGAGTCCGGCGCCGGCGCCGGCGCTGAAGCTAAAGCTAGCCGAAGCTAGAGAGCTGGAGCTCAATTTCACCCTGGACTGACTATTTGCCAGAAGAGACAGACAGACTCTCTCTCTCTCGCTCTTTGGCCGAAGCCGCACGGGACGACGACGACGACGACAACGTCGACGGGCTTGACCTCTCTCCGTTAATCACCAAAGACAGCGAGCGAGGGTCTAGCCCTGCCGCGTCGTCAAGGGCGAAGGGTGAGCGAGAAAGAGAGAGAGAGAGAGAGAGAGGGACAAGCTGTGTAGTTGACCGCAGCGCGTTTGACCGTTGCCTTGCCTTGCTGCACGCGGGAACACCTTTGCCGGGGGAATCGAGGCGACGGAGTAATATAGGAGAGAGCGAGCGAGCAAAGATGAACCGCAGATTCAATTCAAATCGAGCGCGCGGGCCTCGTTAGGCCGTCGCCACCGCCGCCGAGCAAACTTTGTCGCCGGTTTGCGCGCCGTCTTCCGGACGGGAGTAGGTGTAGTGCACTGGCTGAATCGTAGGATGTTGGGGACGCTTTCTGTGTGTGTGTGTGTGTGTGTTTAGATAGATGTTTTTTTTTGTTTTAATTTTTGGGAGATGTTGTTAGTTTTTTAATGGGCTCTTGTTTTTACTTTGTTTTCAAATTCGATCACGTACTACTGTATATGAATATATTTGGAGGTACCCAATTACATATAAGTACATGTCAAGACAAGTGTAAAAAGTTTTCGTTTAGTTACTAGTGGCTACATATTACTATATACGATGGTATACGATGGCAGACTATATATGATGGTAAAATGTAAAGTTGTCGATTTAGCAGATAATTATCATAACTGAAAATATATTATGAAAAATAAAATAACCCTTGGAGAAAGTTAGCTAGAATGTCTGGTTAGTTTATTAATTATTAACCAGATTAATAAGCTATCAATAAGCCAAATTATTGCTAATATCTGGCTGGAATCTGCTTAAGAGTATGCTTTAAACATGTACGTATTTTGCCTGCAAATCAAACCTATTTATATTTTGTTTCTACAATTTATTATTTTTTAAAAAAGTACATTATTACACTTTATTAACAACATACGACCACATACATATACGCATATGCAATACTAAAAGTTTTTGATAACTATAATTGTTTCCCTTTATAATATTAATCAGTCATAACTTAGTCAACAAAAATTTTATGATTTATGCAGAAAATAAAATTTTATAAATAAAGTTTATTGTGTAACCTCAAATATTTGTTTAATAATTATTGTTTCTCCCGAGGTTTCTCCAAAAGTTCTTCAAAACTTACATTATTCTGTTTGTACTATTGTTTCTAAAGTAAAAATAATTATATGACTACAAGTTTTTATATTAATAATATAAAATGGGCTTCCATACTTTTTTGTAAATAATACTTTACAAAAAACCTAACCTCCAATACTACTAGACATTGAAATTACATTTTAAACTTTAATTTAGGAAAATACTCCATGTAATATGATTAGAAGAACTTATTACTTCGATTTTTATAAAACTGTTATTATTTCCATTATTAATTAATATATAAATTACTTATTTTATCAACTTCATATTAGCTAGAATATTAAGCAGAATTTAGCTAGAAATTAGCTAAAAAGCATGTCGTTTTTAACTGATTTCTATCTAATTCCTTAACCAGAAATAAGGCAGATTTAGAATATCTAGCTAATATCTGTCTAGAAACTTGTTTAGATTCCTACCAGGGAATCTTATACAATTTGTACATTGCTAATCAATGACAATTATATGATATTCCTTAACAAAATCGGAGTTAGTCTAAAGTTCTAGTACAAAATGTATAAGACGTCAGATGTTGGTTTTTGCTTTTTCAATGTCTCATAATAAATTTGAAATATATCGTTAATAATTCGTACTGCAATTTCATTGTCAGTATTTTTATGGATGAAAATTTAAAAATATTTTTGTGTAAACGATTTGAGAGTAAGAAGAGAGTAATAATAAATATAAGAACACAGATAATCAGAATAGTCTGACTAATTAATAAGCAAATGAATCTGGCAAATCTCTGTCAATAGTCTGGCAGAAATATGGCATTGGCAACTATATTCGAGAAAATTATGTCTCAAAAACTCATATTATAGCATCTGTTCGGTCTGGTGAGTGATATTTTTTGCAATCACTTAGTCTAGAGTTATGGTTCTAATAATGCGCGCCTTTTATTATCGCGAGCAACCTGATTTACCAATAAAATGGATGAACTGAATATCTATACGCCTGGCAAACCGGCTTTCGAACAGCATACATGGAGTTTTTTTGAAGGTCATGTCACTATATACCTTGACAAACCAGTTTACATTGGCTTAGATAGTTGTAAAATCTTCGCTCTGCAGTGTCATGAAATCGTTGCTCGCTCAGTAAGAACAGCACCTTCACTCCGTTCCGTCATCCCAAAATGAGGAAGTTTCTCGGAGCAATTTTCATAGTATGTATCATTTTTCAATTTATGAAAAATTATCGGTGCAATGGAGCGACTATAAAAGAGAGTTCAAACAAAAGCGAAGCTATCTCTAGACAATACACAATTTTGCAAGGGGCTTCAGAATATCAGAAAATCATAGTGAAAGTCAAGCTTTAATTTCTTCTACATCCAAACAGAGTACATTGGAAACCATGCAGAATATTAATAGAGATGACACTAATAAAAACATTCGTTATGGTCAAGCCGCCACAAGCTCCATAACTTATGCACATCGTTGCAGCTCCACTGAAATTTATCTATTTGGTGAATGCCGACCGATTGAAACCTCTAGCTAAATGAAAACTCCGAAGAAATCGTAAACCAACCAGAGACCCTAGTGAAAGTGTTTGTTTTTCTATATAATGAATTTTTTTTGTAAATTGTGTAAAAGAACTGTGAAAATATATCAAAAGTTGTTTTTAAAAAGGGCAATAAAATGTATGAAAATATTTTATAAGTGTCTGAATCTGAACAATTTTTATTTTTATTATGTTGCATTGCTTGTCCTTCTTATTTTCATCTTAACTGAATACAATTTATATAAGGTAATGTAAAAAATTGTTAAACAATGCACAAGAGTGTTTAAAAAAGTATTAAAAAAGTGTAAAAATGTAATATATATATATATATATATTATAGTAAAGTATAGTCAAATGTAAACAATGTAATATAATTAGTCTAAATTTTGATACTTTTTTAAACCTTTATGCACTTAGTTACTTTTGGTACAACATTTAGCACATTTTTTGCATTTTTTTACAAAGTAAATTTTCTCCAAGGGAATATATTGTGCTATAATATTCATTGAAATGATCAGCTCCATATACACTAGAAGAAGAGTAAGTGAAATTATCTTATGTATTTCAATTATAGGAAATCTAAAACATTTTACAGAACTATCTTCTCCATATTCCTAAACCTTTCAATTTTTTTTCTAAATTTTCCTTCTTATATTTCACTGATATAACCGTTTGAAAAAATGACGATTTTGTGTATAACAAAACAAGGGAAGTAGCGTATTCAAAATTTCGGGTCGGAAGAGATAGGTATAGAAAACGCGAAAAACTAAAACTCAAACATCGAAAAACCGATAAAAAAATAAAACGCAACGAAAAACAAAAAGAAATTATTTTTGAGCCGCCTTCCTTAAAGAAAAACAAAAAAAGATGAGCCCAAAAGCATTAATTTTCACCATATATTCGGAGTAATGCTGATCCACATCCATACATACATACAAAACATGTTTATACAATGATTTTAGAGTAACTTTTTTTACCATCACAAACTTTCCTTTATTAGGAAGCAAAGAAATGTATAATATATTTTTATAATTATAATTCACTCTTAATGAAACTTCAAGTTTTAAGAAAAAATATAATTACTATTTATTTATATATTTACCATATTATTTCTCTAAATTTCGAATCGAGTCTAACTATCACTCTTCAAAAATCATAGAGTAGTAAAAAGAAAATTTATTTACAAGTACAAATAAGATACGTCTGATCTAACTATAGCACTTTCTACTTACTCACTATAAAAATATATCGCTAACCAATTCCGCACCTTCAGTTAATAACATTCCCAAAATCATAAGCCTCAACAAACACGCACCCGCAGCCGCAAACAAACAGCAACATCAAAGTAAGCGATAAGTGTCGCGCGACAGCCCATCCTTAATCCTCCAGGTCTCGCTAGCCTCTCGTCCCCGCATCAAATCCTCATCGACACACACACGCATACACACGCACACACACGCATACTAGCATATAACTAGAAACCAAACGAAGCCAGGTCTGGCCCTGGCGGGCGAAATCAAATTGATGAGGCAACTCTCGGAGCCACTCGCAAACGACTAACGCACAGGGGCTGCTATACATACACATATACGTGTACACCCACCGATTTCACGTCGGGCTCTGCGTACACACGCACACGCGCGAGCTCGCCTCGAGGCCGCATCGCTACTGTACACATGCACGCGCCGCACTGCGCTTAATCGCGGGATTAACTGACTTGGCAGGTAAACTATGCTATTGCGCGCGAGGAGGAAGAGGATAATCCCGGCCCGAAATCTTCGAGGCGTTCGTATGACCGTTAAAGGAGTCTCTCTCTCTCTCTCCTTCGGGGGAACGGCGGGAAAACAAATCGACTGCGCGCGTATAAGGGGGGCTAGCGTATATAGCGTCTTAGGATCGTCCTCGAGAGCGCGCGCCGGTGGATCGGCATCTTTTACACGCTGTGCTGGCGCTATAGCGTGTGCTTAGCCTGAGATATAGGTGCCTGGTTGGGCTGGGAAGAGGATAGCCAGCTGGACAAATTGCAGTTGCGCTTAGTCGGCGCGCGACTGATAACGTTATTTTATTGATTGTGGAGGATTCAATTGATTTTGAATGAAGATGGAGTTCTTTGTCTGAGTTGCGATACAGGAGTTTTAAGTAATATTTTTTGGGTGAAAATTTGATATTAAAGTTTATGACATAGGTAGAAGAAATCGTCAATAGAAGAAGTTATTTTTGTACTTAGAATTGAGGAGTAGGCGAACAAAATCAGATAATTCTATTGTTTTATCTCTTAGAAAATTAAGAAAAACTAATTATTTTCTATTAGTTTAAATGGAATAATGTACTGCAAATGTCCCTTTAATGGTATAATTTTAAGTTTCGATTAAAAATAATTCCATGTGTGCAAAAAGAGAAATGTATTATGATGAAAAAAGACAAAATTATTTTTCACCAAAAGTGGAGACATCTATCCCGAGAAGTTTTGATTGCTCACTTCTTAATTAGGTACGATATAAAAATATGCATTCGGAGCTGTATTTTTTTTTTTAAATGTGACTAATATTATTTTTTTTATCTTATAGCAATTGAGTATTTAAAAATTAGTACCTGAATTAAAACAGTGTTCTGGCTAGATGTCGAATTGCATCAAATTTCAAAGAATAATTACCAATATGTTTTTCACGATCAACTTCTAAAAATCATATCAAGTGTATTTTCTCAACTGGGTCACTACTTGGGTCTTAAACGGATAAATTAATGGTCCCAACGGTCTTACACGTATTACTACTATTCCCGAATCACCTAAAATCAAATACAACATAAAATGAAAACAGCAGCGTCCGATCTCTCAAAACCTCTCATCCTATAACAATATCACCCGAGGTCGATCGCCACTCTTGATTCGATTCCGAGCCCTTCTGTAAATCCGCACAGCAGGCCAGAAGCGAGAGAAAAACAGCCCTTGGCTCGGCTCTAACGCACGGACAGAAGGCGGCAGCGGCAGTGGCGTTCCGAAGAGAATGGAAGGAGGTTAGAGGGAAGGAAGAGCGTTACGGTACGCCGCAAAACCAACGGAAACGATATGCGCGCCCGCGCCGAGAGTGAGACAGAGACGTAGGTCTGACGTATCGTATCGCGTGTGTGGACGCGCGGGCGCGCACATCACAATGCCGACCAACGTCTGAATGGAGAGAGAGAGAGCCGCGCTGGCCGCCGCGGTGGCACGACGTTTGTGTCGCAGCGGCTGCGGCAGCGGGTCGAAGTCAAAAGTTTCGTCTTTGTGCCGGGCTTTAATAAGGCTTCTGTCTTTTGCGATGAAACGCAGTCGAGCGTAATTATTTTGCGGGAAGGGAATAGCGTGGTTTATTTATGATAACGAGATATGGAATGTTTTATTTTCATATTAAGTATAATTGTTTATCGGTTATCATTGATTTATGATGATATGTTGAAATGAGCGTGATTTTACGAAATAGTAGTAACAGACGTCTGACCGGTTTGTCTGTAAATAATTGCGGTTTTTAACTTACGTCCTATTTTAAACAAAAATGTATTATCATTAAATATATTAAAATGGAGTTTCGTAAACTTCTTTATAGTTCAGATGTTAATTGAGAGTTAGAACCAACTATTTATTCCTTATAACTTGAAACTATTTTCAAACATTGAGAAACTCATTATGTAAAGATATTTTAACGATTATCTGGATGAGTTAGGTTAAAGAAACGAAATCCTTCAGTTTGACGTTTCAGTGGCTTATCTTTCTCCTTCAGAACCACCTGTATTTATAATAATAATTTAAGCATTACAAAACTTGGGAAAAATGTTTAGAAGTGTTAAGCGCACCCTGTTTCATCCCTTTTTATACGGATACTTGCAACAAAATTTTATTTCAATTTTCCGATCTTTCTTGAAATATATATAGCCAAAAGTGTCTTCTAACTCCATTATGAAATGGAAAATAGTTTCCTTCGATCTGATAAACATGTTTATTTTGTACAATTTTTAATGTATCCCACTAAATCTGAGAGAATATAAAGAAGCGTTATATGGATCGCAGCAGAATCACCGGGATCTACAGGTTTACCTAAAATTGACTTAAATAAATGTAGTTTTGATAAGGATAAAAATTAGCTATCGAAACGTGTAACTTCGGATTATATTTTTAACCAGACTTTATCTAAACAATTATAAAGTACAACTTCCTTTAATAAACAATGAGTGTGGAAATCACACCAACAAAAAATTAATATGAAAAATTACCAAAATAAATGAACAACCAGTTATGAGCATAATATACACAAAACAATCTTTAATACACGCCAACCTCATAAAAATCACCCAACCATCCTCTCTCCCTTCTGAATAAAGCAAGAAAAAGCCCAACCTTGCGTGAAAGAAAAAGCCGGGAAATTGGTATTTCAGCGAGCTCCTGCGCGAAGCGTCGGACCGGTTAAAAGAAAGCGCCCCAGCCAAGCCAGCCGGCCGGTTAGCCGAGGTGTCTCGCGACGCGGGGGGGTGGCACCTTCGGGAGCATAAATAGAGGTGACGTAATTACCGAAATTAATGCGGTCTCGAGGCCTTTTTGGGGCGCCTTTTATCTCACGAGCCATCGCCTCCTGCGCTTGCGACCACCTCGCCGAGGCTTCTTCCTCCTCTTCCTCCTGCACTCGAGGCGCGTATAAGAGACTCCACGGGTGAGCAGGCGCGGCAGCAGGGAACGCCGGAAAGTAATTTGAGAGAGCGGCGGTGGCGCTGGAGGACCGCGGTTTTAAATATTACTTATCCCCCGCGGTTTGCTGCGCCGGGATTTGCGGGACGAGATGCGCCCGCGGGCGAGAGTGTCTCTCTGTCTCGGGAATGAGAGAGAGAGAGAGGCTCAGGTGCTGCGGTGGCTGCTGCCTTTGACATACGTCGCGGCAAGGAACGAGTCGAGTTTATTAAGCGAGCTTTCGGGATTTTCATTTTTTTTTCTTCGAGGTGCTTCTGAGATTCTTGGGGGACGGTGAGAGGAGAGCTTCGGTCGTGTGTGTTTCAATGCGAGTGTAATTGAGTTCATGGTTGTCGCTGATGATCTCGTTTACGTGAGATTGCAGAGGGTGAAAGTCAATTTAACATTTTTTTTGTAGACTGGAATTAATTCAAGAGAGAAATTGTTTGTAGAAGTTTGTTTCCTGAGGATTTTTCGTACAGTCCTACTTCCATTCGCAACGTCATATATATTTTCAGTATAATAGTAGATAAAGTAGATTCAGGCATCTAAAAATATTCTAGAATTAAAGTTCTGTGTTTACTTATACCATTTACTTGAGGTAATACTTTCTTGATGTAAATTAATGACCGATTGATGTCTGCTTTATAATGCTCATTTTGACTGAATATTTATATTTCCTTTGTTTGACGATTGCCAAGGGATGTCAGCGCTTCAGTGAACAAAAATTAGTTTCGAGATTCATGTTTAATGGAAAAGTCGAAACATTTCAAGATGGAGAAAAATAAATTGCAAGAATCGCTGTTTTATAGACACGCTAAAATAGCATTTCGTAAAAAAGATTGGAACCTTAGAAAAGGAGATTTTTTTAAGTCGAATGTCTTTTCTCGAATCTATTGTTAATAATTTTGCAACCTACAAATAGTACAAACATTGAAAGCCAAGACAACCTTTTATTTTTAGTGAAATAAACCTTCATTTCAGAATATTCTACTTATTATTTTTCTCTGTTTACCGGAATCTTTATTCCGTTCGTATTATCAATCAAAGATTTCGCACTGGCAAGTTTCGCGTTATCAAAATTTTGTACATGTATTGCATAGCGGAAAAGACATTCTGATATATTTCTTTTGAATAATCGAAGTTCTCACAAAGGTTATCTCGCGCTTTCATTATATTCCAACGATTCATTCGCAAACCAACCAAAGGCCGATTCTCACGAAAAACAGACCCGCTTCCTCGTAACTAAATTAGCCCTCTATTTTGACAATGTCAGCGTCCCGTCGCAGCGCGACGGTCCTCCGAACAATCAGCGTTAATGAGGCCGCGAGGTTTTGTATTGACGAAACTCAATTACAAGTTCATCCGGTCGCGCGCGAAGGCGCATCTCTCCGGCGACGGGAGAAAGACCAGAGACGACGAGGCGCCAGCGGCCGACAGCTTCTTTCTGTCTTGGGATTCTCGCTCAGGAATTTCCCTCGACTTTCCGCGCGGATAAAGAGAGCCGGGAACGAGAGAGCTTTCTCCGGGGGGGTGACACCTGCAGTAACCATCGACACCGGCGCGCGTTCTTTTCGTTCTCTCAAAGACTTTCCGGGGACTCTCGTCGCGCTGAAATGGTAGTGAGAGAAAAAGGGAAAAATCGATGGTGGTGGCTTTGGTGGAGGGCTTTTTTCTCGTTGGAGCTGAAAATTGTTATCGATGAAGTTGTTCAAAGTTTGTATGGGGTTTAGAAATTATTCTTTGTGTCTCAGAAGATAGGAAGAGGAAGAACGACAATTTTATAGTAATCTAATATAAAACATATTTTTGTATAAAGTATACTAAATTTTTTTTATTAATTCTAAGTACAAAGAAGTATAAAAATATCCGTAACAATAAATATTATATTATAGAGTGTAAATAATCTTATTTTTCTGATTTTAATGTAGATAAATATGAAGTGTAAGACTTTTATTATATTATTTTATCTCTTTAATGCCATTAAACAAGGATGATAAAATCAAAACTATTTTTAATGATTAAGAAAATGCTTATGTTAGCTAACAGAGTATATAAAGTATCGTTGCGCAGTTTGACACAAACATTTTTATGTCCGGAAAAAAAGTTAGTAATGGATACTATATACGAATTTACTAATTTGAAGTCGATGAGTAAAATAGATCGATAGTACTACAAAGTCTAGGTCTTAGTACTGAGTTATTTATGCAGGAATGAATAATATTTCACGTAACTTTCATATCATCATTACTCATTCACAAAAATCCTGATACACAAATCTCATATTTCGTGATAATAATCCACATACCCTGACACTCTTTTTGTTAGTCCGAATAACGTTTAACAACAGTTACTATATTTTAATCTCCGTGTGATTTGTTCAGATCTACACTACAAAAAGAAAATCTTATTTTAAGATTGACCGATCTTAAATTTGTTGCATCTTAAAATTTCAAATGCTTGAAAAACATAAAGATAATATTAATATTAAAATAAAAATAATTAATATTTAATATTAAAATAATTAATATTATTATTATAATAATATTAATATTATTTTTATGTTTTTCAAGCATTTGAAATTTTAAGATGCAACAAATTTAAGATCGGCCAATCTTAAAATAAGATTTTTTTTTGTAGTGTAATAATAAATTAGTTCTTGAAACTAAAATCAGAAAGACTATAATTTTCACGTCAACAATATTATTCAATCCTTTGATATAAAACATAAAAAACCACATACCCTTTAATCAATTATCCGACAAATTTCCTAATGCACTCATTTAGCTCAGCAATGCTTCTCCATCACCGCCGCCACCGCACCGAGCGCGCCAGGAGTCTCGCGCGCGAAGGCGGAAGAAAACAGGAGCAAAAAAAAAGCCGCAAGAAAAAAGAGGCGAACGAGAACAGGAAGAGCTAAATAAAAGAAGGACTTCCTCCTTTAAAACCAAAAACAGCGTCTCTCTTTTCTTCCTCTCGGTGTCGCGACGTCGGCGCTGCTGCTACTGCTGCTGCTGGCTCTCCCTCGCCAAGAAACGGAGACAGAGAAGGCTTGCGCGCCACTATTCACCTCCTTGGAAAAAGACCCCTTTTCTTAAGACGCCGCTGCCGCTGCTGGAAACGCCGAGACAATGATATCGCAGGAAGAGAGAGAAAGAAAGAGAGAGAGAGAGAGAGAGCGAGAGAGTTCGCCCCGCTTTACAACTCCCGGCGGGTTGCCGCGCTCCCCGGCGAAATTAATATCATAAATAATATCGTAAAAATACTGCAGCAGCAGCAGCAGTGGCGTAGCTGTGCGCTGCGCTGCTTTCTTCGCTAAGAGAACTTTGCTCGTAGTCTCTCGCCTACTTCTGCGCGTAATTTTTGCCCGAGCTTAATTCCTTTGGCTCGCGAGCCGCAGAGGAATCAACCCGCTGCGTGCTGGGTGGTCGCAAATTGCATGGTTGCGCTCGCGTGGGGAGAGGGAACGACACGTTGGGAGAAAGCGTGAGGTTGTGATTGCGGTTCTTTGTTTTGCTTTTTCGAGGAAATAGCTGAACTGCAAAATGCAATCAAAAATTCTTCTTGTGATTGTTTTTTTTGTTTTCATAGTGAACTTTAAATGTTAATCGTTGGTTGTAGCAGCCAAATTGTAGACGATATACAGAAAAATATTATGGTTTTAGTACATAAAGGCTATATCTCGAATACCTTGTCCACTCTTCATCAGGGCTAAATGGGATATTATGCATGCCACTTATTTACAGCTATCTTATAACTAATTATTTATCAAGACCGAGAAGTTCCGTTTTGCTGCAGTCTTTAAAAATAAAGGTTAAGTATTACAATGAATATCATACACAACAGTTAGGCATCGTAAATCGGAATGTCTTTGAACTGGTGAGATGGCTTTAATCCAGTCAATAAATAGCTTATAGGTATATAGCTTAACGAAAATCAAATTCATAATAAAATAATTGCACAGGGTATTTTCCAATAAATATCAAGTGTTAGAGCATTTAATCATTTTTTCTTTGTCGAAGAGAAAGCTTTGTGACGATGAAAATTTTTTTATTAGAGACTTTGATGAATTCTTATGTTTTCAAGAGACAGAATCACTTTTTTTAAAAAATGTCTATCTGTATGTATGTGATAAAAAATTTGTAGAACGATAACTATTTAAGGCAAGCATGTTATGAGCTGAAATTTTGCAGACATATGATTTTGAAGCTAATTTGATAATAAAAAGTACTTTTTTTTAAAAGATATAACTTCAAAAAAAATTTCAAAAATCGAAAAAGAAAATTTTCTTTTATTTTATACGTTAAAAATGTTGAAAGTATGTATGTTTTCATAAAGTATACGTAATTTCCTTTTGATTGATATATCTAGCAATTATTTAAAAAATTTTTTTTAAATAAAAATAAAAATATAAATGTTTTGAAATTTGTAAAAACTAAGAAAAATTATTTTTTTCTTTATAATAAAAATATGTTGAAAATATATATGTTATCATACAGTACACGTGATTTTCTTTTGATTGATACATCTTGCAATTATAAACAAATAACAATATAAACAAAATTATTGTTGTTTTGTTAAAGCAGTTTTGTCTATTTTTATTTACCTTTCGAACAATTTTTCAAGCTCCAAAACTTATATAGTAATGATATGAAGTATATGTACAATTTTTCATTAAAATAATGCATAGTTGGAGTAAAATAGCTTGTACCTCGAGAGTAAGGATCCATTGGAACAAACTACGGGCACTAGGCTTCATTTTTAGGTACTATAAAGCTTCCTCAAAGTCTCATCGAAAATCATTTCCCACAGGTGGGACATTCTCCTTGTTAGCCAAGAGATAGTGGAAAGCTACTATTTTCACTGATAAGCTCAATTTATTTTAGAGTTTTTCCATCTTATATTTCTCAGATACCGTCACGGCACCGGTTTCTGATCAATTTAGGTGCGTGTCACGTTATTTCCTGCGTTAAATCGTAAAAATGAAGTGTTCAAAATTTTATTAATTATAAAACCTCAAAGAAAAAAATTTGAGGAACAATTCCTGATCACCCAAATCACACGAGGGCGCAGTTTCTGATCATGTTAATACCCAATTCCTGATCATATACAATATTGACGTTTAATCGTTTTATGTGATATAGAAAAACGTATTAAGCAATACAATTTCATTATATTTAATAAATAGACAATATTTTCCGGTTATGTAGTGATGAATGTGAAATTGAGGAGATCTAAAAGTTAAATATTTGTGCTCTTTCGACTGCACGATATAGACAATCAGCTGATGGCATACGAGCGTGTTGTAACCTATGGCCTCGATTTCATGCAACGATTCTGTCGCCGCGACGCAGTTTTGTAGTTAAACTTTTTTAACTACACGCGACAGTCCCCGAAGCCTATATAAGCAACGTTAACTACTCACGCATGCGAACTACGATGCCATTGCTTTATACACGGTCACGTGGCGATTTTATCATTGCATGAAAAATGACCTTATGAAGTACACGTAGTACCGCTATTTATTTCCAGGTTAAATGCAACTTTTGTTGAATAAATGTTGTACGTATGTATCAAAACTACTTAAAAAATTGAGACATTACAATATTTGCATATGTAAAGATTCTTAAACACATATAAAGTATGTAATTATAATGATCAGAGATTGGGGGAGCGATACAAATTTGGAACCTATTTCTAATCACATACTTTTTCACAGAAAAATAATATTTTATATAAATATTTGAAGTGATTTATACAAATTAACTAAAATTTAAATAATAAGTTATGTTACAATACATCAAACAATTTAAAAAAAATTATGTGAATTTCTTAGCATACTTGTAGTCGACAATAGTAAGATGGCGTCAATCACGATGTTGTCGGCAGCGTTGATCTGTATATTTTTTTTCATATAAATGTATTTTACTAGTAACTTCTAAAGTTTTTAAATAAGATTATCAAATAATTTGTTATTAATAAATGTTATTTCCAAACAAATTCTCATTACATTAAATGCAAAATAGTAATAAATGTAACGAAGAGATCAGGAATCGGGTACTGATCAGGAACTGGTGCCGTGATGGTATCACTGTTTAAACAGAAAATGACGTTTCCGTGTATAACAAAACAAGGGAAATATCTTATTAAAAATTTCGGGTGGGAAAATATAGGTAATTTTATGCTCTTTCAAATACATTTACACTGAATTTCAATTACTTTACACTGAATCGATGATATTATTTCTAACGTACCAAAAAATCCGAAAAACTGAAACCCCCTTCCTAGAAGGAAAATGAAAAAATATTAGCACTGAAGCATTAGTTTTGACTGTGAATATTAAGAGTAGTAATCTACATCCCCACGCACACACACATACAGACACACAAACACTCAGACACAAATACACGCACGCACACACGCACGCAATCAGGCACATATTGATACTGACACACACACATACATACTCGTACATACATACACACAATCTATTTATGAAATTAATTGTTTAATTACTATCAATTAAAAATTGTTTAGCAGTGTTAATATTTTGATTATGGAATCTTTTATCAGTTAGTCTTACTGTTCGGCTCTATTATACTATTATACTGGTAAGATTTTTCGTGACATTTGATGGTGTGAATTCAAATTTAAGAAACATCCTGAGAAATTTAATTTTGTGTACCAAAAGTTGATAGTACTATATATTTTCTTCCAACATAAGATTATTATTAAAAAAATATCATTAAAAATGTATTCATATTTTATAAACACTATAATAAATAATATATTTACGCTATGAGTTATAATCTATTTATTAAATTAATGTAAGAAGTAAAGAATTTAATGTCATTATTATGAATAAATGATTTGAATGATAGCATCAAATATTATTATTTTTCTTATAAATAATAAAACATTTACTAAATATTTGAATACACAGATAACACAATTTGCACTAATACTATTTGTTTACTTTTAAAGGTAATGCTAAACCCACCCGTCACCTTTACGAGGAATAACTTTTTTATTTATTCTCAATTTGATTATTTTATTTTCAATTTTGAGTAGATATCTCTCTGGAATGTTATTATCCCGATCAGAAACTACAACATTCCAGAGATATATCTCAAATTTAAAAATTAAATGATAGAAGCTTTATCCCATATTCACCGGTAATAGGGGGGTTTAACATCACCTTAAATAATAAAATTGAATTTTTATCTCACAATGTGAATTGTACTGTCTTTAGTGATTTGCGTGAACTCTGTGGTATTGTTCGGTAAATTATTTATAGAGCATAGTACACATAACGTTGATTGAACGGCAGAACAAGAAACATATTTGAAACTGAAGGTTGAAATTTATACGATCGCAGAGAATACAATATTTGACGGCGATAAATTTAAGCTAAATCACGGCGTATTTGACGATGTCACACGAACATTTACTAAATGGTACACTAAAATATTTTTACACCATTCTTATCGAATCATCAAACTTAAGTAGTACAAACATACGATTATGCCAGCCACTGAAAAAAGAAAATCGCATTCCCATCTCCATTGACACTCAATTCCACCCAACAAAAAGACCTTTACACGCTAATCACGCCCAGTAGCACATCCGCACTTCGCACTCCCTCGCACGCATAAAATCGTGCAGCATCCCTCTTTCACCTAACAAGCAGCGACGACGACTCGGCGCACAGCGCAACGAATCAAGCTCCACTCCTCTGCGCCCCGGCTGGCGGTGGCTACCTGTGGAGCTCTCGCGCGCGCACCGCGCCTAGTTTCGCCTTCACTCGCGCCTAATGCGACAATGGGGCGAATTAGCGTATATACGTCATATCGCGTCTGTGTCATCAGCGTTTGACGCCGGCTGCCGAGCCCCAGGTCGGGCGCCATTTGCTTTGCTCCATCAGGCTGATTATGTCGCGGCTGCAGCCGCGCGCGCGCACACAGCGCTTGTGTCATAATAGCACGCGCGTGTACGCGCTTTCTCCGTGTTTTGAGGGGCGGTGGTGGTGTGTAGGGGTAGAGACGCTGCGGTATGGGTTTCTTGCTAGGAGCATTATGCCGACTTTGGCTTTTGTCGAGCGAGGTGTGTATGAGATTTACGCTGACGTGTAATGCAGAGAGAATGGTACTGTGATGAGTGGTGTGGAATTGTATTTTGAGCTATATTGGGGCTTTAGAGAGAGTTGGCATTAATGTTTTTTTTTAAATTACTTTAATTATAATTTTGTAGGTAGCACGATTCATTTGAATTTTCTTGGAATAAGATTGTGATTATTTTTATAAATTAATTAACATATTTTTACCTTATTCATTACGATGTTTCGGCAACTAATTTGTTGCCATCCTCAGGATTGCGTTTGTCGTTGCAACAACTTCATTAAACACTGATAGTATAATTATTTATAGGTATACATATAAGAATCTCATTTGTATTTTCAATATACTTATAAAAATATGTATATTAGAGACCTTCATTATCAGATGTTTACGAAAACAGTTGCTATATGATAGAGATAAAGTATTAAATCCACTTTCCTCCTTTGTTATATTTATGTTTTAAAAAATAAAGACAGAACGGAGGAGTACATCAATTTAGTGGCCAAAATTATTGGCCGAAATTATTGAGTTTAAAATTCTAAAATAATATTTAATACTTTCCTAAGATGTTTCTTCTCAAAGTAAGTGCAGTAGAGTTGATAAAAATACAAACGATTTCATTTCATATACATATTTCAGGATAGAAAGTTTCATTGTGCCTACTTACATGTGTCTTCATTCTATCTTATTAGTAAAAACTTGTTGAAGAACTATTATTCATAAGCGTTTTACAATTAATTCATAAAATCAAATATCAATGGTTCTATTAAATTAATTGAAAATACCGAGGCAATTTTTCTGAATAATTAGTCATTCAAACCTCAATACAAGCACTTATCCACCCTTTCTCAATATAAACGACACTGCCTTCACCATCGAAGTCACCTCACCTCAGCTTCTTACCTCGCAGAAATTGGATTATCTCAGACCCGGGGCACGTCAAAAAGCGAGATTTCCTGCATAATTGAATCACACAGGCCACGGCCGGCGCACCGCACAAAACGCGCCGCCGCGCCGTCGACGTTCATTCAGCAAACTCGGCCCACCGCAAGAACCAAGAAGCAAAAGCCTTTCCTCCCACTCTCCTTTCTTTCGTTCCTTCCCGCGTCGCGGCTTCCTGCGAGCGGGCAATCATTAGGTTTTTGGTTGACTGCCAGGGAGTCTCTTTCTCTCTGGCACGGGATACAAGTAAGAGAGAGAAGCAGATCTCAGTCCGGGATAACCGCGTCCTCAAAGGGTTAGTCATTGGGCCGCTCTTGCGCGTTTCCCGAGGCGAAGCCAAGAGTTAAGTTAACTCAAGAAGCGAAAGACCGAGAGAGAAAAAGGGAGAAAGAGAGAGAGAGAGAGAGAAAGAGAGAGAGGGATCGGAGAAGAAGCTGGAGCCGGAGGCTGCCTTTTAATGGAATTAAAAGTAAGCCTAGAGATAGCGCGCCTCGCTCGTCCTCTCTCGTTTATCTCGGTAAATACGCCATTACGCGGCCCCGCGGAATCTACCTACTTACCTGTCATCCCATTTGCCGTGCTGCTCCGTTCCACTTGACGCAGGAGGGGCGCGGCCCAAAGCAGCCGGAGTATCTCTCTTGGTGTATAGCCAAGCGCGATCCCGGAAGAATCTCTCAAACGCTCTTTCGCTCGCTCTTCGTCGAAGATGAAAAGAGCATTTTTTCGCTCCCCTTGAGTCTCTTCAGAGGCTTACGCAACTTCGCTTTCTGGCTCTCTCTCTCTCTCTCTCTCTCTCTCTCTCTCTCTCTCTCTCTCTCTCTCTCTCTCTCTCTCTCTCTCTCTCTCTCTTGAGCTGCTTCTACTGGTGGTAGAAAAAGTGAAAAGGCGAAGTGTTTAAAGTCAACACGCGGGTATCTGTGGCTCGCGATGTTTGCGGATGCCTTTATCTGCTCTGGAAGATAAATTTGCACGATATGATTGTGACAGATTGCATTGTAGGCGATTACGTGTAATATTTGGAGTAGGATTTCATGTTTTTGCTAGTTTTCTTTATTGATTGATTGATTGACTTTGATTCAGTTTCAGTCAAACACATTAAAGCCATGCACTTGTAAATATAGAAACTACCACTTCATTCGTTCAACCCGTCTGCTCATTTGAATTTGATCTAACCATACAGACTTCCGGAATTTTGCAAATTAAAGCTTTACTATATAATTTCAATTTAAGAAGTTGTGAATGTTTATATGATGTAAAGATTCAGTTTTCTGCAATATGATTGGAGGTGTAGATTTCATAATCTACTTCTTAATATTTTTAAACCCAATATAATATGATAATTTTTCCATTGACTTTCATTTAATAATGACATAAAAACAGTTTTAATAGTACTCAATAGTTCTAATCAATTGAACATCAAACAACGGGTTCACCTAAATTAGTCAAACATTCACTACCACCGCAATCAGCCGCGCAATAATTCAACGGACAAACGTCTTAATCGCCAAAGTCGACAGCGTCGCAATTATCATCCACGCGCGTGCGAGCCTTAATTGAATTTCGCGTGTATATTGACCTGCTATCGCTCGCTCGCCTCAAACTTCTAATCAGATCTAAAGCAATATAACTGCATTAGTTACATCCAGCATCAACCACCGCAAACATTTACCAACTACAACAACCCACCGCCCTCTACCCATCCTCCTAGAAAATTTAAGAAAACGCAGCACCCAAATCCAAGACCCACAGTCGTAGCTTCCGCATCCGCGAGTCCATCCTTCTCCGGGTTCAATTCAATCGCTCGGAAAAGGGGTGAGCTTCGTGCCACTCGCGGCAAACTAGGTAAGTTAACCACCAGTCCGTGCGAAGCCAAGGAGGAAGGCTCGCCAGATGGACAGATAGAGATACCAGGCGCGGGTTAGGCGCGCCAGCAGCAACACTGATACAATTAGATGCGATCTTAACGCCATAACTCAGGGGCCTAATCTCGGCCCCCCGTTTGAAGGGGTGAGGTGTTACGCTCCGTCCAAGAGCTAGAGAAGCTAGAGAACCCAGCTTGCTCGCGGAGAGGAGGGGAGGCAGGCTTCCGGCCGGCCAAGGCGCGACTCACTTCATTATTCATCCCATTCTGCGCGTGCACCGCAGTTATCGCGGTCCGGATGTACCAGCGGCCGACCGACCGACCGACCGACGAAGCGAGCGATGCTGGAGAGCCGTGTGCTGCCCAGCGGGCCGCGAATAGCTCACGAATTCTATGCCGCGGCGAGAATCGGCCGCAGCTAGCGAGATATCCGGACGATATAACCTCGATCGCTGGCTGGCTCGGGCTATATAGTCTCCTTCTGGAGAGCGCGGTGTTGGGTATGGTGAGAGAAGTCGCGCGTGGTAGCCGGCGCGCAGGGGTGGCTTGAATTATCGGCTCGACTGGGCGCCGAAATTCGATTTTAGGGTTTGGCCTGGCTGTACCTCCTTCCTGTGAATATCCTGAGCTGCTTTGGGTGCGAGGGCTTCCTTAAAAATGTCGGGTGGAAGGTACTGGCGATGCTCTTCTTTACGGTCGAGTGGACTTATATTTTTTAGGGTTTTTATGCTTCGTTTAGATAGCACACAGTTTACTTTATTTAAGGAAATACAAATTGTTGTACATTACTGAAAATTGTTAAATTTATTATTGCAAGGGGAGACGGAGAAAGTTTTGTTTCATCGTCATGCTATACATTTTATGCTATTTGTTCGTACATATTCACAATTCCATACTATTTATCATACCATAGCTGATCAATTTGATGAAAGAAAAATAGCCTCTCACAAGCTTCGCAGATGGTATAAAAGGATACAACATTCTGCTTACTCGGATTCGAGGACAGTGACGCTGCTTTTTTAATAAACCATAACTTCATTCGCCATGAAAATAAGAAGTACGGTAAAGTCTCGGTTCGCTCGCTCAGTTTTCCCGGCCTGTTTATTGACTGAGTTGCTTTATGTACTCAAGGTTTACGATGCCACTAAAGTTGCGGGATGGGCTTTCATGACGGAGCAGGTTAAAATAAAGTCTTCGATGATCATTTCCTGTTTCTGTGTTTTCTACTTTGAAAACGATGTGCTGAGAAGTAATTTATTTTGCAATATAAATAATTCTATTAGAATAATGATTTAAAATTTTAATTGTCAGATATTCACAGGGTGTGTATAAGTAAAATATAAAAAATAAGTTATAGTTTAGTATAATTTTATAATCTAATAAATAGTAATGAATTTTACCTCTTATTAGATTAAAAAATCTTAGTAAAACTATAATCATGCACGGATTAAAATATTGTAGCTAATAAGCATAAGGCATTCGTGGAAATGCTTATTCTCTATATACATATACCTACATTTATACCTAGTAGTAATGATACCAGTTCATTTCATAAACACTATAATTTTGCAGTTACAAAAATAGGAAGTTGTAACTTGTACATGGCTAAAATTATATTTCAAAGCTACAGTATTCTTGAGATTAAGTTTGTCGAGTAACGGAAGCTTTGTTAAATAAAGATGATTTTTCCTTCATTGTTCGATTATCTAATAGTTGAAAAGCTTTAAAATGTTATACTTTAAAACAACAAATTATTTACAACAATAAAAAGAATAATACGCTTTATTTACTTATGAATGATTTACAATCTGTTTTAAAGTAGCGGATAAATAGCAAGCAATTTTAGCTGTGCAAGCCTTTTTGTACAAACGGTTTATATCTGTCGACATCAGAATTTCACAAATGCCAACTACACATTTCTTTCCTTGTTTAATTAATTAAAAAAATGAACTAATAAAATTCTAAAAATCGATATTTTTCACTAACAATCCAAGGCAACGTACCAGTTTCAATAATTTTTTTACCACACGATTGGCTCGAATCCTGGCAATCTGCGTCGATACACCCTCTCCCTTCAATCCCCCAGCTCGACTGCAAAATCAACGAGTGTGCGCTTTTTTCGGAATCTGCTCTTGCGGACACACACAATTCGTCTCGTTTGCCGCGTGCAGCGTGAGTCATTCGCGAGAGCGAGTCTCGTTCCGTATACGCTGGTTACATGGCTTGGAAATAGGAGGCGGCAATAGTTTCTGACCCATTTACCCAGATAGGTTTGCGTTTCCGTTTGCACGAGCAAGGCTGCAGTACCGACTTCTCTCTCTCTCTTTCTCTCTCTCTCTCCCTCTCCCTCCCACCCTTGAAAAGAGGATACAAGGATTTTTACGAGATTTCGTTTTGTGGAAATGGAAAAGGTGAATTATCTTTTTATTCACGGATAAAATAAATAGGTTTATTTGTGATTGAATCCGAGGTGAATGATGTATTGATTATATATACAAGCTTATATTGATATATTCACGCTATCCAGGTATATAATTGAACGTATAAAATACTTACATTATTATGATAAACTAGGTTGTAACTGTTAGTATATCTATTCTTTCAAATCTATGATCTCAACATTATTGTCTTTATAAGCATTTCTATAATTGAATAACAGATTCACAACCATATTTATATCGTTAACTATTGTTCAACATATTTTAATGTTTAGCCTTTGATTGCAACTTAGGCCATAAATGGATGGTTATTGTTTCTTATATTTTAAATGCCAAGTTAATAGCTACGACGTGACCCGACTAAGCCTCTATTACAGCAAAAAAGTTTACATTTTAAAATATGTAAACAAACTTCCACGGAGTAATTTTGTTTTTTCAACCACCTTTTCTTATTTAATTCACAAAACAAAGGTTACAAAAAAAGACACATCCAATCGCCACCGCCCTAACAATCTCTACGATCACCACAAGAAAAAGAAAAAAAAACCCGTTAAACAAAACAAATTTCCCGACTCGCGCGAAAGAAACGTATTTCAAACTTGAACATACCAAAGTTCGTTAAGTGTCTCCGCGAAAGAGAGAATTTCGAGGGAGAGAAACACAATGGGGATGGGGCAGGCGCACCGAGACACAAGGCAGGGCCGCCACAGGCCCAGGCACTAAACACGGGATTCCGTCCTTGCACTCGCTCGCTCTCTCGCTGTGGCGGAGGCTGTAATCTTCTGTTTTTAAGCGCGTCAGGAGGGATACCGCGGCGCGAGTGCGAAATTTCCTCTCTTCAAAACTCTTGGCCATTAAGCTTTTGTGTATTTCGCCCGCTGCCTGCCCGGGAGCACCCGCGCGAAAGACCTCGGGCATTTCTGATCTCGGTGCGGTGCGCTCTCGCCTTCTACTCTGCCACTTAAATGGCAAACCCTCTGCTCTGGTTTATCTGTCCCTCTAACACGGAGAGCAGAGCAGAGCGGAGCAGAGCGGAGCAGCACGAACGAGAGGGATAAACGTGCGACGCGCGGAGGATTCGCGTTCGTAATGGCTTTCTTTATGCAGAAGCTTTGGCGTTAGGTGGAAGAAGTGCGGTTGTTGTTATGGGTGTAATCCTGGAGAACGCGGTCGGCGGTGTGCGGTTGGGCTGTTTTTCGAAAATCTGTGTTAATTACGTTTGTATTTTTCTGGTTGATGAAGGCTTACACCGAGAGAAGTATTGTTATCAAAATAAATGTTCCCACTTAGTAAATATTTTATAGGTAATTCTAACTATTATGGTTTCTCCTACTAAGTTTTGGTCCTTGTAATCAAATGAAAGTGGTTAGGGGCTCTATGAAGCAAATTAATTAATATGATAATTTGATACAATCGTTTGCGTTTTGTTTATGTAACTTCTGATTCCAAATGACAATCTTAGGGCGCATCGATAATACGGCTCGGAGATGACTTTCGGTTATATATATGAATATACTTTTATATACCAGAAGACATAAGTAAGCGTATCTAGATACAACCTTGATTCTCCACCATAAACAGTACCTCAGAATTGTAGCGTTCTTGAAACCAGAACACAACGCATAAAAGACTGCATTTGCAATATAATTAGAAGATCTGACAGATTAAATAATGTGAATGAGCTTAAATGTTATGACTGTGGATAAGAAAAGTTACAGTTATCCTCAAGTGATCCGTATATCTGTGTGTACGCGGATTCAGCATATATATTTTGTATGATTTAATATTTAATCCTTTTGTCATATGATCATTTTCCAATTTTTACATGAAGAATCTAAATACTTGAAAATGAATGAATGCGCTAGCGGTTTAAAGAACTATCGACTGAATTCTAGAACTTCGAACTACAAACTCAATCAAATGCGCAGCGCGCTAACTTGCTCTAACGACGTCTACAACTCTGCCCAGCAGCGCCGTGCCAGCCTCTTCCTTCACGCATCCCTAGGCCAGAATATTAGTAAGTCCGGGGGCCGGTGGGTGCGAAGAAAGGCCGCAGAGACCGTGGCCGTCGTACACGAGCGCCGAGACATTACAGATGCCCGGGCATGATCACTGAGCGAAACCGCGCGTTGCGCTAATCGAGTCGCGTGATTATAGGCCCTTGCGTGTCCCTGTGCTGTATCCACGACCGTTCGCTTCGGCGAGCGTATACTTAGGCTACTCTCTGCAAGTGCAGAAGAGCAGAGGTAGTCCTCGAGCAGCTACTGCAACGTTGTTAGATCGAGACTATTGGGATTACAAGGTGAGAGCTTTTCCTTTGATACTGCGGGCTTTTGTTTTTGTATTTACTTTTTGTGCTGATGATGATGAGCTGCTGTACGGGTGAAGTGATATTTTAACAAAAGGCAAATTTATCGTAATTAAACACGGATTAGAAGATTATCGACCACTAAAATGATTTATCTATTTCATAATATTAAATTGAATTACAATGGATTGTTTTATATTCTATTTCTTTCTTCACTTATAATAGCGTAATAAGATTCCATGGCCGTGAGATGACATACATATTACATACCGTTTTATTTAACTCATTGAATCTTTAGAAATTTATACAATTTAACGAACTCACGCATGATATTGTACAGCTTACGAGGGTAGTTCAATAAGTCTTTAGAATAAAGTATAAAAACAATTTTTTTTGGGTAAATTTTTTTTTATTTTTCAACATAATCTCTTTGGAGCTCTATACACTTGGTCAATCGCTTTTTAAGTTTTTTTAATCCTTCAGAAAAGTGCGTTTTCGGAAGTTCCTCAAAATAAGCACTTACAGAGGCAATGACGTCTTCGTTGTCCGTAAATCTCTGTCCACCGAGCCATTTTTTCAAGTTTGGAAATAAGAAAAAGTCACTGGGGGCTAAATCTGGTGAATACGGTGGGTGTTCGACCAATTCGAATTTTAGTTCTTCAATTTTAGCCATTGAAACGAAGCATGTGTGAACTCGGGCGTTGTCGTGATGAAAGAGAATTTTTTTTCTCGCCAAATGTGGTCGTTTTTTTTTAATTTCTTCTTTCAGCTGCTCTAATAATGATGCATAATACTCACCAGTAATTGTTTTACCCTTTTCCAAGTAGTCAATAAGTATAATTCCACGTGCATCCCAAAAAACTGTAGCCATAACCTTACCAGCTGACTTTACGGTCTTTGCCTTCTTTGGAGCTGGTTCGCCTGTGGAAATCCACTGTTTGGATTGTTCCTTTGTCTCAGGAGTGTAGTGGTGTATCCATGTTTCATCCACAGTCACAAATCGACGAAAAAATTCCTCAGGATTCCGACTTATGCGCGCCAAAAGAGCCTCAGAGGCGACCACTCTATTGCGTTTATTCTCAGCTGAGAGCAAACGCGGCACCCATCTTGCCGATAGCTTTTTCATGCCTAATTTTTCATGTAGAATTGAAACAACTGCACCTATAGATATCCTTGTGGCCTCAGCTAACTCACGCACTTTTAATCTTCTATCCTTCAACACCATATCGTGGATTTTATTGATGATTTCGGGAGTAGTTGCTTCTACGGGCCTTCCTGAACGTGGTTCGTCACTTATTGATGTACGACCACGCTTAAATTCATTTACCCAGTTATAAACCGTTGCTAAGGCAGGGGCAGATGTGCCATGAACTGAGTCCAATTCATTTTTTATCTCATATGGAGTTAAACCCTTTAAATGAAAATGTTTAATTACCGCTCTGAACTCGTTTTTTTCCATTTTTCTTAACAAGCAATTTTTTTTTTTTTTCAATTGGTTATAAAAACACGTAAACTCAGAAGATGTGGACTGTGACTGCACCATATATCTAGTCGGGAGTGGTGCTGATTGAAAACAGATGATTTGGAGCGATTCGCGCGCCATCTGTTGGTCATTCTAAAGACTTATTGAACTACCCTCGTATATTGCCTTGACAGTACATAAATATAAGTACCTAATATACAACAATTTGCTAAAAATCACCCATACGATCATCAATGTATTGATACATTTAAAAAACGCAATCGAACACAAAACCTCTATCTAAAAATCAAAAAACAAAACGATCAACCCCCGGTATTCCGAAAATTGGTAAACGCAGACTACTGAGCACCGAGGTACCGTAATAATCCCCTCCAGCCTCCCCGCGCTGCGCACGCCTTGAAATTAGCATCCGTTAGCTCGAGGCGCAGTAAATTGTTCGTAGAATGGCGCGACATTCTCATGTAAAGGCACGCGCAGCCGGGGCTCCGCTCGCTTGCGCCTCCTCCGCGCGCGACGAAAATGTCATCGATTTAGCAACGTTGCGGGAATTTCTCAGCGAGAGCCCGAAAACCGCGGGAGCGCGCGCTCGCCCTCACCTTCGGGGGGGTAGGTACTATTTGAGGTTGCGCTAAGCAAGTTAGCATAACCCAGCCGCAACGTATCGCGTTAAATTATGCTCAGTGCCAGCGCTCGTTGCCTGCTCTCTCTTTCTCTCTCTCTCTCTCTCTCTCACTCTCACTCTCCCCGTATACGTGCGTGTATGCAGTGCGCGAGCGAGCGAGAGAGCTAAGCGCCCCGTAATCAGCGTAAGCACTCCAACGTGCGCAGCTCTCGTGCGAGGTGCATGTGTACATGTGTGCGGTGCGAGACTGACGGAATTGTCTTTTCAATCGCGGGGAGGATGAGAGCCTTGGAAAATTATGAAGCTAGTTTTTGTGCTATATCTATAACTTTAGATAACATTATATTTTTTACATCAGTGTCTAACATATTATTGTCTTAAGCGGGCAGGCCTGGGTTAAACTCAAAAAATAATTTATTTTTTCGAGCCCAGAAAACTTTTTCTGTTTAAAAGCAATTATTCTGAAACTTTTAATGCTATCAATACATAATAATATCTCAAATTTTTCCGTTGTAGAACCTCAAAATCTTAATCCTACACGTCGCAATAAATCATTTTTTTCAATACTACATTTATTAAAGGAACTTTGTTCATCACACGATTCTAGGTGACATGATGAACAAAATTTATTTTTTCGATTGTTATTCGACTCATTTTAACGTGTGTTACAAAAAGAACGGAACATCGTGTGAGGAACCAAGTTTCTTTAATAAATATGGTATTAATAATACCATACGTGATTGATTCTGACGTGTAGGATCAAGATTTTTAGGTTTCACAGCAGTTACAATTGAAGATATTATTAAGTATTGATAGCATACAAATTTTCAGAACAATTGCTTTTAAACATAATAAGTTTTCTGGACTCATAAAAAGAAAATTTCTTTTGGGGTTTAACCTAGGCCTGCCCTCATAAGTTTTATTGTCTAAAAATTTAGATAACATTATATTTTTTATAGCAGTGTCTGAAGTATTCTAAAACTTTAATAGTTTGCAAAATGTCTGCTAAAGGTTTGTTTTATGAATTGCAACCCCTTTTGAGCAGTGGATACTGTAGAAAAAAATAAATAATACGTAATAAAAATAATATTATGATGTAAAAAGAAAAGTAGGTAGACAAAAAGGGTTATCTACATAACAATACGTTTAGTTACTTTCAGCCTAATATCTAAATAACTTGTATCGGCTTTCAATTTTAAATTATTTCTTAACCTTTAGTTTAGTTAATGTAAATATCCTTACACTGTAGAAATATTTCTTAAAGGTATGCTTTTATCTAGATTCGTACTTAGATAAAATTATCTGAATGCGTGCTTATAATTGCCTATATATTAATGTAACCATGAATGTTTTAAAGTGTTAAATGTTATTTACTATATATTTAAGATATAAACATTTCAAACTCTTGATGATATCTATATAACAGTAGCTTTCCAATTTCTTACCTGCAAATATTACGTAACTTCATATGCTATTAAAAAACGATATGACATATCTATTAATTTTAAACGTTCTCACATCAAAAACGCACCAAATAACTCACCTCACCAGTCACTCACTCAAAGATCAATCGCGAAAGCGAAGTTTCCAGCTCGATTGATCAACGGCCAAGTATCAAGCAGCAGTAGCAGCAGCTTTGCTCCTCGATTGCTCTCTACTTGTCGTAAGAGTGCAGAGGACGGGCCGCTAACTTTATTCCACGGGATCAGTTAAGGCCGACTATAGCGCACACAAAGGAGGAATGCCGCGCGATGTCTCAGAGGGCCAAAAGGAGGAGATCGCTCGCTAGCTCGTTCGTTCATTAATCTTGGCGTAAGAGAGAGAGAGAGAGAAAGAGAAAGAGAAAGAGAGAGAGAGAGAGCGAGAGAGAGAGCGTCGAAGCATCGTATTCGCGCAATCCGGGCAATTGGATACGAGACGATGCGCCGTTAGCCGGCGCTCTAAGGTTGCTCTGGTGCTCTCTATTGGGTTCGCGGAGGTTCCAAGGGTCAAAAGCTAGGAGGTCTTTCGCTTGCTTTCACAGTGCAGGTCAATTTCGATACGGCAAGACGAGATCGCGTCTACTTCGACGAGGTGCTAAGGAGGAGAGGCGCGTGCCTCTTTTGTACAAGGAGATACTTCGTTGTCTTTCTAAAAGGGATTTCTATTTATTTTACTTTTTAACAAAGTCTAAATTATTTCAATATTTTTAACATTCATCTTTTTAAGATTATTGGTAAATAGAATCTTACCATTGTCTTGATGATTTATTATTTCTATCTCAAAATTATAGACCAATATAATTAATTAGCTGTATTCCAAAAATATTATACTCTCGAATTGTTAATAAACTCTCAGAGATTGTGATGTCGAAGATAGTTGAGGAACAACATGGATGTGTTAAAAACCGTTCTACTATGTCTAATTTGTTAATTTACTGTAATTTTTTATCGAATGCACTGGAGAGGTCACATCCGGTTGATTCATCTTACTGTGACCTCTCTAAGGCATTCGATACAGTTAATCATGAGCGATTAATGTACAAAATCTAAACAATGCTTATAAACGGTAAACTGTTTATTGGAATAGGTCGTATTTAACTCGAAGAAAACAAATTGCGAGAATTAATGGTTCTGAGTCAAAGCAAATCCTAGTTCATTCTGGTATTTATCATACGTAAGAAGTCATTTAATACCGAAATTCAGGACTTCGATAAAACCATTGACCAGATATAATCAATGATCTTATGCATAAAATGATAATAATTAAATAATAACAAATACATTTTAAAAAATTTATATTAATAATTTATGATTATTACCAAAAATATGTAGATATTTCTTTTAAAACCTTTTTACCAATCCTAAAAAGAACATGATGATAAAACCGTCAACATTCTCTCCAAGTCTTCATCCAAAAACAAAAACCACAAAAATAACATAAGTCACGCGCGATCGGGTCACCATCGAGCGCAGCGTCGAATTCTCGCAACGTCGGATCTCCACTCCGCAAATTCAACTCAAAGTTTTCTCCCCACACCCACTGAACATTCACTACAGCATCTCGCGCAAATCCATTCCCGAACTTCTGCCCCAACGTCACTCGCCTATAACGTCCTCCTCGTGTCTCCACAAGACACATACACACGCACACACTCACACACACGTACAGCCGTAAAAGAAGCCGTCGCGCGAGCCCATATACTCGCGTTTGCTTTTATTTAAATTGTAAGTTAGAGGCACGATATCGAGAGAGAACGAGAGAGTGAACGACTCTGACGGCCGCGAACTCTCTGCCGCCAGCCGCAGAAAAAGGCTTTTAGACGAATGGGAAAAATGTTTGCGCTAAATGGTTCGATCCCATATGGAAATGAGAGATCTTTCAGGGGTTACGTGCTTGACTTCTCTGGCTGTGATCTTCAAAGTAGCGTTTGCTCTTTCTTCGCGCGCCCTTCGCATACTTACTCTCATTCCATTTCGCTCGTCTACCTCTGCCTCTCTCTCTCTCTCTTCTCTCTCTTCCATCTCGTCGCTCGTGTCTCCGCGGCAAAGTTTCCCCCGCGGGCGAGGCAGGTAAGGTAATTCAAATGTGATTTGCGTATGTATGCATCGTACAGCGCTCGCGCCGCTAAATCGGAAGCTGAATCGGAGATGAAGGCGCGCGGAATATCTGCCGAGTCTGTCTCTCGACAGTGTGTCTTTGGATGGTCCGGAGTCTTTGCTCCGCCCGCGCGCGCGTGTGAGGGGAAAAGCAGTATGCACGGTGGCAGCCGATCATGGGAAATTATCGGTGAAACGAATGCAACGTGCGGGAGTTACGAGGCGCGAGAGCAGGCGAATTATGCGGGGTGGAATTATATTAGCTAGAAGGGAGCTCTGAGATCTGAGCTGTGGATTTGGGCTGTAGGTCGAGGTAAGGTTTATTTCGAGATCTTGCTTTAGATGTGTTTCATAACTGGTTGAGTGCACAGATGTCAAACTATCGCTTTTCAGTTGAGGTTTTATTAAATGGTTATTGTTTACTATGTATTTTTTTGTGATATTATTTTCAAAACACAATAAATTAGAAGAGTATTTCACTTATTAGAACAATTAACATATTCTGTACATTATAAAATTTTAAAATCTCACAAAATACAAGCACATTCTCTTCATTCATGCTGGTTTATGATATTGTCTACTTCATTGTAAATTTGTTGGAGCTCTAATTGTTAACTGATGATTCAGTAACTTTATTTTGTAGATGAACTTAAGATGAACCTAATTATACTTCCACAAATCTTTGGTATTTAAATATTATAGTATTGCTGTCTTGTTATGATAATTAATATAATAATTGTATGTAAACAATGTATAAACATTCACATATATGATTGTTTAAACGGTAAAAAGTTTAATCAGTTGTAACAAGCAAACCAACGTCTCTAATACAGCATACCACTTCAAAGGTGCACCAACACTAGCCACTCATCTGAAGATTTTCTTTCCTCAAAGACGACTTCCTCTCCGCCCGACGCCGTAATCGCCACGCAAATCAACGCGTTACCCGCTAAATTCCCTTGAGCCACATTCCACCTGCGCATCGCCAGAATTAAATTAACAAAAAAGAAGGCAGCATAAACAGCATGCCCCTTCAGTTTCCTTCACGATCTCGCGCGCCAAACTCTTTTCATTTACGTCTCCCTCGCATCGATTCGCCAGTGCAAGGCACAACAGAGCAAAGCAAAGCAAAGACTACCTAGCCATGCTGCTGCTGCTACAACGCGTCGAGGAGTGAGAAACCAATCGCTCGCTCTATCTCTATCTCTTCACCAGCCTCTGGGAAAGTTCGTTAATACCAAACCTCACACGAGGATTGCATTGTGTTTCGCTGCTAGCAAGGCTCAATGATAGCACGAGAGAGAAAGAGAGAGATAGAAGCTGCAGACGGAAGAATAAGAGTGAGAGAGAGAGAGAGAGAGAGAGAGAGAGAGAGAGAGAGAGAGAGAAATGGAGAAAGGGGAAGAGAGGAGCGCAGGAAAGGTCCACATTTGCATACTCGTCAGCTGTGTGCTTCCTTCAACTTTTCCACGACACCCTATCTCCTCTTCCTCTCTCACCCGCTACTCTGTGTCGTCTCTACTCTTCTCTCTCTCTCTCTCTCTCTCTCTCTCCTCTCGCGCGTCTTTCTCTCTGCGGGTTTGCCGCCACGCCACTCCCCGCGCGCTCGGCAAAGCTCCAAAGCATCGTGTGCACGTGAGACGAAAAGCAGCAGCGCGGACGCGGTAGACTATGCTGCGCATATATATATATATATATATATATATATATATATATATATATGGCGCAAGAAGAGAGAGAGAGAGAGAGAGAGAGAGAGAGAGTAGGAAAGCTCGAGGTAGCAGAGAGAGAGAGAGAGAGAGAGAGAGAGAGAGGGAGAGAGAGAAAAGCCAAGCCTGTATTTCTCTAGTCCCCGCGATTCATAATTGCAAATTTCCTCGCCTTATTTATGCAGCCGTTCCCGCACCTGGCAGCTCGCGCTCGCGCGACCTTTTCTCTCTTCCCCGCTCCGCTCTGCCTCTCTGTACGTATAAGAGTGTGCAAGCTGCGGGGGGCCGGTGCAAGGCACGCTGACATCACGAGTAGAGCGGCAGCGAGCGGGCATACGCGAAACGCATTACGAGTGTATTATGCATCGCGTAAGTCGTGGGCGATTAAACTCGTCGAAATTGGAATTGCTTAATTGGCTTGGAGCTGTACTAAATGGAATCTTGCTTGTTTGGTGTATTGCATGTGTATGTGTGTGTATGTACAGTCAAGGTTTCATTTGAAGTTTTTGCGCGGGATGATGCAAGAAGTTGACGGATGTTGGATGAATGAATTTAGCGAAGTATGAGTTTTCGAGCCGAACGTTTACATAGATGATTTTATAGTTATTCTATGCTACAGAGAAGTGGAAGTTTACAGTAGAATGAGTACAGTTAGATCAGACATGATTTTCATTCAGATAAGCATTTGATTGTTTTCCTATCTAGTTTAAGTAAGTACGTTATAGATATAGTTATGGGTATCGATCACAATACAGAGTTGTCTGTATGAGAAAGCAAATGGCACTTGTCCAGTACACAGTATACTTACAAGAAAACATTTCAAGGTGTATATCGAACTTTTGAAGTCTGTAGGCTAAAACAATTGAAAATTTAAATCTAGCAATCATTTCACCCTAGTTAGACTTCGAATTGCGTTATACACCTAAAAAGATTACCATATTAGTTAACTTTATGATTGCATACAGTTCTTATCCCTTATTATTTGTCCTTTTGTTTTAAGGGGGTAACATACCTAAAACAGATTTTTTTTATTTTTGAGTTGTAAAAAAAAGTAATTATTATAAATTATATTATAAATTTGATTTCTTACAAGTAAATACACTATTTTAATATATTTCATCAGAAAAAAGTACCATTATCGATGAAATATGGTAGATAAGTGACTAGTAACATTTTTTTCATACGCGCAAGCTCCACACTACCCATAAATCTACCGGGGCTTAAAATACTTGAAATACATACGTCTAGTGGATAAAGCTATTTTTGTTACACTTACACGAAAATGAGTTTTTTCATGCCTATATAGCGGGACTAAAGTGGCCGTTTTCCGACCGGCGAACGGAAAGGATTTTTGCACCCGATATAGCGTAAATTTTCGTTCGAAAATAAGCCCTAAGAGAGTTTAGGCCCCTAAAAATGGGATACCATCCGGATGATACCACATGTTTAGGTGCGCCTAAACACTCTAGTACACCGTGATGAAGAAAGATCAAATTTAGTTTCGCTTTATAAGCATAAAAAAACACGTTATCAATACATGTTTGACAAAAAATATGGTGTTTACCATGGGGGAAAAGCCTTTTCGCCCTTGTGAGGTTTGCAATACGAGTCGAAGGCGAGCAAGCACGAGCCGAAGGCGAGTCTAATATACTATTAGATTTTGTTATTCTCACTTGCACAATTTTCTGAAGCTATTTACTGTATCTAAAACAAAAAAGTTGAAAATTCACATATTTTTCTGTTGTATTTTTCTATTCGTACAATACTTACATATTAATCACAATTTTATGTATTCTAATTATCATGATCCACTAGCTGGATGATTTATGAATGGTTTAAGCCCCGGAAGAATATTTTTCATACTTTTGGCTGATCAGGAGTAAAAAATTATATAACAGAAGTATAAATACAAAACTTCCTTCATGTATAAATGCCTTCATATTCAGAATTGTTTGAATAATGATATATTGTTTACCCTGTTTTCCATTGTATGCTGGTTTTGCTGAAATCAAATAAGTATAATATATTCTTTCCAATATTTTGATTACTTATAAGATGAAAATACTTATCTAGTAAAGAAATTTACTTTTTATAATTCACTTTTATAATAACTATTCTGCACTATCAAGTTAAAATGCTATGTTAATAAAAGTAAATACTAAAACTGACTGACAGAGACTGATCATCGGACTGTCAGCCAGTACTACTCAGTAGCGGCGCTGAGAGCCAAACGCGCGAAAGTTTAAAAAATGCTGCTATTAAAAAATGATAATTAAAGTCTATATTTTTCTTAGATATCCTAATTGATATTTAAAATTTCATTTTTAAGTACTAGATAACTTGTAATACATCATAAAAAGAAATAAATATTTTTTCATTTCTTTTAGGTATGTTACCCCCTTAAGGTGCTACGAACCCTTGTAACCAGCATACTCAATTTAATCCATTATTGTTATTAAAATGTATGTTACTAATTATTAATCAAAAAGAAAATATCTACATCAGAAACTTGACATTAGTTACCAAATCTTTAAAATCTTTTAACAACTTAGATTAATAATCGACATTCACTGCGAGTTTGCGATTGACCAGATTTGACACGATCTAATCGTCTGCAAATATTGTTTCAAGTGAAATGCACTTAAAGTTTCAATATCTAATTACCCTTAAGTAAAAAATTGTTTTTCAAACCTATGAATTATCATCGGATAAAGTTAGAATGTTGACAGGTCATAATTGATTCTCGCTAATAAAGTATAAAATTGTACCGACAATTATCAATAATAAATAATCCCTTCAGCATGCAATACTTGAGCCCGCTAGCATTAATACATTAAACTGAAAAACTTCATAAACAATCGAAGCATCAATGATCGGCTTGACATTATCCCCATGCAAAATCCATAAATAATCCCAGCCCAAGCACCTCACATCCACGCTTTAACAAAGCAGCTCGCGACATATCGAGAAGAGATTAAGGTTCACATCGTCTTTCTTCCAGACTGCGCGCAACTACCCCTCCTTCCCTCCTCTCTTCGAGTTATGAAAATCTTTCGCCCCCCGTCACCGAACCTCGTGCCCCGTAAAACGAGTCGTCTCACGTGCACGGGAGCCATACATTTTCACTTTGGCACACGTGTCGTCGTCGTCGTCGTCGAGTTCGCAGCCGTGCACTGTCGCACATGTACATGTAGCCTCCTTCTCTCTCTCTATCTCTCTCGATGTGCTGCTCGATACAAGAAACGAAGAGGCGCGACCAACGCGCCAACGAAATGGTGATACGATGATGCGCCCTGCGCGTAATGCATTATGCATATGGCCCCCGCCTCGTTTCGAGAAAAATGAAAATCGCGTATTGAAAGGCGCGTCGGCCTCGACGATGCGTGCCCCCGACTTTTTAAAAGATGATGCGCTCGAAGGATATCGCGCGCGTGCGTATGCTTATGTACGGGGAGACAGCTCGAGGAGGTATAGCCTCGCTTTGTATTCACTTTTATATGAAGGCGCTGTTGAAAAATATGTCGCATAGAAGAGGATTTTATAGCCTTTCTAGCCTTTCTTTTTTGTCTCTGCTTTCGTCGAGTGTAGTGTACGTGTGCGTGCGCAAATCGATGCTGATTTTTCATGCTGATGGCGAGCGCACGTTTAAGTTCGATTTGCAGTTCACGCTGTAAAATTGAACGCGGACATTTTCCGTGCCGGATGGCTGGGGAGTGAGGTGAAAATTCTCGTTTAAAGAAAGACGCACGCATAGATTTACCAAAGTTCTTGTAATATATTTTTAATGTACTTTGAAAATTTGAACGTATATTTTTGTTGAAATAATATTTGAACTGAAACTTAACATTTTTAAGCTATTTTGTTGTAAATATACAAGTAATTGTAGGATACGCTTTCGAAGAAAGAGCGGCGTATAAATAGAGACCGTTCTAAGGGTTCAACATCAAAAACAAATTTTATTTTCTTCGATAGGATTGCATCCGAAATTAGAATTAATAATTAAACATAAAAATTACCAACATGACGGCATTTTTGTCAATTTAAAATAAATAAATAAATAATGCAAAACTATCATAATAATGATTTAATATTAAATGATGAACAATAGAGGGCCTGATTAACAATTGAGGCCATGACGGTATCCCCTTCTGACAAGGATATTATAAAGTTTACTTGTAATACATTTAAACTTGAAATATTCAGTATATTAACGTGTAATACATTTAAATACTACACATTTAAAAATTTGTTTACCAAAAAAGAAACTCTATTCTCCTGGACTTTATAATGACTAAAAGTGCATTGTCATAGAGCGTCAAATTTCTGCGTCAACTTGACAACGTGATATTTTTACGCACGTTTTCGCATTTTTCATGTTAAAATTGTTTAACTTCAATAAACAATTGAACTGTCATGCATATCATTGAAAAGGTTATCTAAATACAAAAATTTTAAAAGTGTTGAGAATGTATTTATATTTCAAGGAAACATATTTGAACGTTTACAAACCATCATTAATGTAAAACATTATTTTTTAGTAAGATCGTATCCATGTAACAGTGAAATAATATATTACAAAAATATTAAAATTAATGTAAAAATTGAGATTCCCCCATAAAATGTCACGTTGGTCGAGTTGACGCAACAAATTTGACGCACCGTGAGATTGCACCTTAAAATATCCGACACCTCGCGCCTTAATCCGAAAAGTCTCGAAATCACAGCGCACCGCGGAACCAATCCCATTTGTAAAGCCATGCCCGCTGCTGCAGTAACGAATGCCGGCGCTGCAGCGAGGTTAACGGCGCGCGTCGAATAACTGCAGCGGTGTGCGCCCGGACAGTGGTCAGCGAATCTATCCGATCCGGCAATAATTCAAGAGTTGCGCGCGCCTTCCCGCTCTCTCGCGTGAAATTTGCGCGCGCGCGCTCCTTGTGATATTCCCCGAACAGCGCGCGGAGAAAGTTTCGGCGGTGACCAGCGCGCGAAACAAATTGGACGCGTTATCGGAGTCGACTCGCGCGTATATACCAGCGGCGGCAGCAGCTAGCGGAAAAGGCAGAATGCTCTCGGACACTCGAGTCGTGCGCGCTCGCTGCACACACTGGCGGCTTTGCTCGTGCGTGCTAAAAGTTAGGATGGAAATCGAGAAAGAGATGGATGGATGAATAGATGGATATAAGGTTATTTGCGCTTTAAAAAGCAAAATTATGTAATATACTGTGGTGATTGTTGATTTTTAATGTTGTTAATTTCATTTTATCGCTCGGTGAAGTTAAATTAATAGACTAATTTAAACGATCGAGAGTTTATCTCGTATTGTATTATTTATTCTATATTCAAAAACAGTTGCGAGTATATTAGGAAGCAAAACGAAAAACTAGAGAAAAGAGACGTGATAAATTCAGTCGAGATATAGCAATTTAAAATTAATTTATTAGAACAAAAAAATTAATATTAGAACAATTAATTTAGTTTGAGGAAGCTAAATGCCAATGAATTGGAAGTGGTTTCTTTTAAGGAAAGCGGCTCAAATAGTATATTGTGTACCAAGGGTGATAAGTAGCCTTTTCTTGCCAGCATGTGGTTTGTCGTATGAGTCGAGGCGTGCAAGCACGAGCCGAAAGTGAGTGCGCATTGCGTGCCAAAGACGAGTACTGTAATCACACAAAGTCAAAAAAGACTTTTCACCCAATGTTCACACCTTCCTTTTTGTCATATATATCTTGATTTCGCGATTTTTATGCCTCTAAAGTGGTTATGTTTCGAATCGGTGTAAACGTATATTTATAAAACCAAAATAAAATATCAATAAAATTTTTTCCAATAAAATATCAAAATCAACACAGCCACAAATGTTTCCAACACAAAAGAAAATTTACGTATCAGTAACGCGAAAACGTGAATCTCCTCGATGGTCCGCATAAATAAAGCGCCCATCATCGCCCGACAATAAATCCTCATCTTCCAGGCGAAACTATACTCGGCCGCTACCGCCAGCCGACGCAGAAGCTTACCTCGTAATCAGGTTTGTTTTATGGGCCGTTATAAGCGTCCGGCTACTTCGGCTAATTGTATAATTGCTTTTGAGCTTTCTCTCTCGCTCTCTCTCTTTCTATCTCTCTCTCTCTCTCTCTCTGGCAGTCTGTTGCTGCTCTGCTCCGTCCCGATGTCTCCTAGTTCCGCGCGTTGTGCGAAAAAAATGCGAGAGGGTAGGACTTTTGAACGCCAGCTCGTAAACAGCACGAGTCGCAGTTGTAGTCGTCGTCGTCGTCGCCATTCGCTTAATTCGCCAGGCCGCTAATTGCACGGGTTTTAATTTGCGAAAAATCCGAGAGAATCTCCACGCGGGTACTGCCGATTAACCGGTGCTTCGTTTAATTGTCGACGCGGATGCGCGGAATAGACCGTGAGGTAGTTGCTCGATTGCTGCGCTGCTTATCATGACGAATTGTAGCTTTTCTTTTGTCTCAAGTACTGCCGTCGCGCGGAGATAACGTGAGCGAAAATCATCCGTATCGAGGTATATTATCGGATTGTAAGTAGAGTGAAGCGAAGTAGGGTAAGTGTGAGTATTACTGCGGACGCCCCAATTGCTGTGGATTTTACAAAGTTGACAAGAATACTACATTTTAATAAGTATTCCTTTGTAAAATGTTAATTATCGCTGAAAAGTGTGAGAATATGTATGTTTATGTAGAGACCCATTTTGCTTTTATATATTTGTATAATCAAAGAAGTTGACCGCAGTAATACACACCATGCCTATGCTTGTATTATTGCGGATCCTAACCTGCGAATTGTATACACAGTAATCGGCGCGCAGTAATGCATGCCGAGCCGCAGTAATATAAACTAGCGATTGTGAATGTTATTATTTTAGCAATGAAGTTATGTAGTGAATGTAGTTATTAAAGCAATTATTAAAAGAATACACGTTCTGAAACCTGTCTTTTTGTATTAATCAATTCTTAAAATGGTTAGATTCGATCTAGCAAAAGAGTCACATCATTATTTGTTCATAAGCACGATATTTTCAATGATAAACTTAACCTAACCGAAAACTTTGCAAGAATACCCATACTTACCCTATGTACTGAAGTCCGAAAAGGTGACGGAGATTTTAAATGCGATAAGCATATTTATTAAAATGTATGATCTAATGTTCTCGCGGTAACTGATATTAATAATTGTAACTCGATAAGATTATTAGAGCACGTTTGACTCATGGTTTTTTTTGTACATCAAGAAGCCCGATATACATTTGAAGAAAACGGATTTAAAAATCAACATTCCACGCTGACAATCTTCAATGGATGAAAAGAGACATTCTAACATCTCTCTTCTCATCTATTTCATCAAGTGTTACACAATCATAGCTCATTCTCCTGCTCGTCTTACTGCGAAATCGTTTGATCCGCGCAGTCACAAACACAATCGCATCGCAGCTTTTCAGGATTATAATGCGAATCGAGATTCGTGCGCATCACAGCCTGTCTTCTATTATAGCCCCTTTGCATTTCCCTGAGAAAGAGAGAGACCGAGCGAAGATCAGACTCGCGTTCTTCACCCTTCGAGGTGGAAGAAGGCTCGCCAGCTTCGTCAAATATTTGCTCAATCACCGCAAAGATATTTTACTAACTCGGCGTCGTGGCGGCACGACTGCCACTATAGATCGACGGCGATCACTGACTCTTTTCTCTCATTCCCTCTTTATATCCCTCTATATTGCTTTCTCTATATATCCCTCTCTTTCTCTCTCTCTCTCTCTCTTTGCTTTTTACACTATATCGCATATATTTGCTCATTGTATATATATAGCCATGTTTTGCGATATTCTCTTGCCATCCGTTTGCCTCATGCGTAAGGTTTATGAGAAATGTCAGCAATGATTAGTGAGTGAGTGAAGTTAAGGCAAAAGAACCTCATGAATATATTTTTATATTCGAGAAGTCGCCAAAATAAAGTGTTGGATTTTCGAGGGCTTGTAACGGTCTCTGTTGCGCATCAACCAGAAGTACAGTATTACAGTTTTGTCTTTTTCCATTAAAGAATATTACAGTGAAGGATCATTTCAATTAAAATCCCGAATAAACTATTCTTAATACACATACCTTAACCCTCTCGTATTTCTAACAGTCTAGAAATAAGTTTTTCTTGAGTAAATAACATTTACTCTATTAAAGATATTTTAGGTGAAAAGGAATACTCTCTAAAAGCTTACCTATAAATATGTTAATTTGAATTCAACAATGATTGAGATGTCCTTGTAATTATCAGCTGTAATTTTGGTAACTTTTTCGACATGCACTTATATTTGATCCATATTTTGGCAATGTGAACAAATAAATGAGACTCTAATGAATTAAATACTTTCTTCTATAGTTTTTTAATAAATGTACAGCATGTCATTCTCCACTTTTACGACCGATCAATTTTTAAGCTGCTGAAGTCATGTACCTATCTTATAGATCGCACATGGTGCAAAGGATTAAAAGTTAATCATTACACTCACCTCAAAATTAGAAATTACAGCACTCTTAAATTCGGAATCAAACGGTATTTTCAAATGTTGAAAGTATTCAATCTGATAAGGTAATTAGAATATCTAAATCTTATCGTTTAAGAGACATGAATTTTAATAAATTATGTATACACGCAATCAACAACATTTCCACTTCTTAGTATTTATTTTGCATTTCTCTTCTCAAAATTGAAAAGACCGCAGCTTATAACGTCAGTTCTCTTTGCAGAGCCCCTCCTTCCCTCCCTTTATCACGCTCAATTCGTCTATCGATCGAATTTCAAATTCGCTCCCTCGAACTCCTGTCTCTCCCGCCAATTATACTCGAGCGAATTAGCACGGTCAGTCGGAGAAATTAAAATACAAAAAATAAAGCCCAAGCCAAACATCGAATCCGTTCGCTCGGAATCTCCCCCCCCCCCTCTCTCTCTTGCCCTCGAGTGACTACGAGTCGTGATTAATTCGGCCGATATAACGAAGGAAATTCGACTGCGCGGAGCCGGAGCCAAGTATTTCTCGTCTCGAAAATTAGCCCTGCCGCGCGCGCCCTCCCCCCGACGCTCGATACGACCGAGTGAAAAAGCCAAAGTTCCTGAAAAGGCTGCAAGCGCGCGACATTTCGCGAAAGAGAGAGAGGGGGGGGGGGCTCGGGCTTAATTAGAGAAGGTTTTTTGCGTCCCCTTAAATCGCGTAATGCGAGCTAGCCCGTCATCGGAGGTCTCGCGCAAGCCTGCAGGGCGGGAATTAGCCCCGAGCGAATTGATCAAAGCTGTTTAACCTCAGCTCGGGCGGTGGCCTCTTATTAAAGAAATCCATAATCGCTTTGGCCCGAGCGCGCAAGCTGTGGGCCCTCAAAAGGCCGCCCGCAGAAATCTGGAATTGCCGGCTTTCTTCATCTCTCCCTGTACAGGCTGTCCCCTTCTCGGTGTACAGTCGTCTTTATCGGTTTACTCTCTTTTGCGCCTTTTCGAGCACTTGTCTCGCATTCGTTTGCAACCAAGCGGCCGCGTCTCTCGTCGTCTCTTCTTTAGTCTCTTTTCTCCTCTCGTCCTCTTTCGTCCTATTCGAGCTTTGGAGCGTCAATCAGGATGCTAGTCCATCTATCGAGATGTGATTTTCTTTATCGATGTTTGTAATAAGTTTTGTACATTTGTACAAGGACTAATTTATTTCTGCTTTTATGTTCGGTTTTCTTTTAAATGTTATTCCATTGTCAACAATTCGAGTGATTTTTGCTTTGTGAAATTAAAATAATTGGTTTTCGGTATAAATATTTATTTGTCTGGTTTAACAATTTAATATCTAAAATCTGAATGTCAAAACGTACCATAGTAGCAAGTAAAAAATCAACATTTAAATTAAATTTTTGATAACATTTTTAATAACAGTTTTATTGATATATTAGCTGCAAGAACTCGATTTCTCTAAAATTTTTGGAGTGAGATTTTTACTTCAAATATTTTAAAGAGTATCGCCGTAAAACATTATGTAGACGAATACTTATAAGACAAACAAAATCATGAAAAGAAACTCTTAACTATCTCTAGAGCCCATAAGGTTACTTCTTTCAAGTGGATGCGAAAGCAATAATTGTTGTTTTCACCATAATTATATATAAATTTGTTCATCGATACTGGTCAAGTGCGGTATACAATAAGTCAGGTGGATGTCTCCACTCTCTGACAGCGTAACATTTATCGCAAAATTTAGCACGTATATTAATATCGATAAGGGTTGGACAACCGACTCACTTTATATCATTCAAATCGTTACAAATCAAGACCGTTCCAAAAAAAGTACAAGGAAGTTCACATCAGTCCCTCCAAAATTCAAGCTCAAGAGACAGCTTTTTCGCATCTCATCCCCCTCAAACGAGTAACGGCCCAAGCTCGCGAGCGAGTGCGCGCGCGGGTATCTCGTAATAATGTTCATTCGTCGCGTCTCCGCGGCGCAGCAGCGAGGCGAGAAATATGTCGCGCGCAGTTACGCGAGATTAGCAATTCATGACCGCCCCCCCCCCTCTGCTTGTTATTGTCGCGGAGGGGGCTCGTACATTTAGCGCCAGTGTGGCAATACACGCCGGCAATAATAATAATTAAGAAACATCGTAACAGGGGCATATTTGGAGCTCGGCTTCAACCTCCTCTCTGGCATTCTCCGTCTTTTTCCCCGGTATATATATATAGCGTATCTCGCTCCTTTTCGCGCTGGCCTTTGTCTCTCTGTCTCTCCCTCCTCTGCTTCTAATCTCGAGAGCGGGCGCGCTTGTTAAAAACGCCCGTGAATATAAAGAGTTGCATTATTAAAGAAGTTTGCGCGACTATAACAAAAAGTTTCGCCGCCGCCGCGCGCCGCCCACGTTGAAAAGCGCCGGAGAGAGAGAGAGAGAGAGAGAGAGAGAGAAAGAGAGACAAAGAGGAAATGGGATAGAGAAAGAGAAAGAGAGGGAGATAGAGAGGGAAGGAGTATAACGCAACAAGCTCGAGGAACGAGAGGTACGAAATACTGCACGCGGGGAAAGTCGTGGGAAAGCGTGTACAGCGAGAGTATACGAGAACGCGAAAACCGAAGGCCTTGTCTGCGGGAAAAATACCGAGGGCAAAAGGGTAATGGCCGCCGCCGCTGCCGCCGACGCCGCTGCAATTTGTAGAATGAGATGCTGCTGGGCGAACGTAACGAACGTATGATTTGCGTGCTTCGACGGTTTTATTGGAGTAGGTACATTACAGTCCTCGGAGTTGGTATTTTTACTAAAAGTTAGTTTTGTAATGTTTTGGATATTATAATATATTTTTTTTGGGAATTTATTTTGCGAAGAATTGCTAATGTAAAAATCATTTAGTTAGTTTAGTTAATTACGCATAGCATAATTCGTTTGCTGATAACAAAATATCTATTTTAGAGAAAGTGAACACACATTAGCACAGAATTTATTTTGAAAAACTAAGCATTCAGTCTTACAATTCCATCGTAAAAGTTGAATCATCATTCGAACACGGGTAATATAGAAATCAAGTCAATCGCTAGAAAAACAACAGCGATAATTAATTATCAGTCTAAAATGACAAAAATATCAACGTAAAAAATTGTTCCTTCCTCCCGCCTCAGCGCCATCAATTTCCCAGCCGGTTAATGGCCTTTTTCGGGCATGCCGCGATGCGCGGCGCCGCAAAAAAAAAAAGAAGCGGCACCGAGGCGCAGGTGAAGAGCCGTCAAAACAAAAAACGGCGGGACAGGAAGTAACGGCGTATAATTAGCATAACGACACTAATTAAAATACAAATGAACAGTCTTAGAGGCTCGCCCTAGCGGCTGACTCATTATCGCCCAGGCAGTCGTCGGCGTCTTCTATTTCTTTCTCTCTGCCTCGCCTCTTGCTGTCGTTTCGCTGTGCAAAATCCAAGGCTGCTTGATGCACGCACTAATCTCCGATGCGCATTTTGCTGACATTCCCGCGAGCCTAATTGCATATTTTAATTTTCTAGTCTTATTGGTCCCGGCTTTTTCTACTACGCCTGATTTTAATGGTTGTGTAAGCGATGGTTGCGATAAATTTTACCTTATTCTCTATTTCAGGTTTTAGTCTTCTTCACTGATACATATTTAATTTTAGTCTTTCATCCGTTATGGCACGTTTTGCTAACTTGGAAGCCACCTATGCAGAGTTGTAGTTCTAGTGATTTATGGTAGATATTCATCATACTTACGAAATTTTTAGATAAATTTATGACTAATATCTAAAATGTAATAAAACGGATCTACTTCAAGTTTAAAAGTTTAAGTGAAAAGGGTATTAAATCTATAAAATTTGTTACTTACCGTGGCTTTTCCTAAAAATTAATACCTGCTTAGATTGAGAATCCGAGATCGAAATATACAATTTATTCTCTACTGGAGTTTAATGTGGCTGAAAATTAAACAAATAATAAAGAATTTGCAAATATTTTTTTAACAATTTTCGGGTGATCAAATTTTTTAGTAAAGAAAAATTAAAAATCTGACCTCGAATATTCAAACGCAGGTATCAAATCTTTTGTAACGTCACTTTTTGTGAATAATTTTATCGACTTAGAAGTTTTATTATTTTTTCCAATTGAATAATCAGTCGATACTTAAATATTCGATTGGTAAAGTAATAGGAAGCCCAAATGTAATACACATAAACAATCGTAACCAAAGTTAATGATATGCTGCAAAAATGTAATATATCCACTTCGATGAAATACTCCAGAAATATACGAATTTTAAGGCACACTACCAATATCGAAAATCCCGCTTATATCTTCGTAAGCAAGCAAACCCTCATAGCTTATAGCAACCCAAATAATTCTCAAAAGAGATCCAACGTCTAGCGCATCATCGCTGTCATCGGCATAAATTCCCCGTTGCGCGCACAGGAAGACAGACAGGCATGAGCTAGATAACGGCGAAGATTAGCGTATATTCCGCGGAAAATTGGGAGAGCCGGAAGCAGCAGCGGCGGCGTCACGCGCGGCCCAATGTCGTAAAGCGTATATACGTCGTGCGGCGTTCGATTTGCCCGCGTAATCCCCGATATTCACGTGTCTCTGCTCGTTTTCTCTCTCCCCCGCTGTGCTCTCTACATGTAGTATATACGCAGTCACGGACGACATAAATATGATTGGAGCCACCCGGCGCCCTTCTTCCACTTTCTTAGCTTTGATACGCTCCGCGGCAACCCCCGTGCAGCGGTGGCGTTCGACTTTTACTCCTATCACTCTCCCTATAGCTGTTTTGATCCCGTGCGCTGTTCGGCTGCTCTGTCTGTCTCTCGCTTTTTACTTTTATGGTCGTGCTATATACTTGCTCTTTTTGGATCTCGCGTTTATTCTATATATTCACTTTTGTAGTCGGGCTTTTTGTTTCATCCCCACTCATTGGATTTTCTATTACGTGTTTTTCTCTTTCTTTTAATAATAACTGGTCTTTTAATAATCTTGGCGATACAAAAACCTGTAAACATTACATATTATAGCTATGATTTTCTCAACCAATGGCAATGCTTGAAAAAAATTTATAATACTGGGTTCGTGAATTTCTTCAAAATAAATAGATTTTGATATTTTTAATAACCATAGAGGCCCTATTTCTTATCAATCCTTTTTATTCATAAAATCTAATATTGATTAACTTTTTGAACTTCATAAAATTTCTTTTCAATAGTTTATTTTGATATCTTGATTTTTAAACAAATTTTTATACGGCAAAATGAAAAGAAACCATTAATTTAAATAAATGTTCAGATATAGAATTTTAATTAGCAATTGGATCCTTAAACGTATTGTTTTTTACTTAGCATTTTTACTTAGTTCGATTGATAAATGTATTTATAAAAAGATTTTTTTGTATGCCGTTATAAAAATTGATTTTTCAACACATACAGTTAAAATAGTAAATTAAGAATTATATATGTTTTAACTAAAAATTTAAAAAATATATCAGAATAATGCAAGTCGGCCATACAAATGAATCTCCAACGTATCACCAATCCTTTCGCTTCCTCGTATCTCTCGCCAAACTCTCCTTTTGCTATTTTTATTCTTCTTCTTCCAACCTCCACCCTGCATACTGCAGACAGCGCGCGTCAGTCTTCGAGGTCGTTCCTTCCGTAGATACTACCTCTCTTTTTCTCTCTCTCTCTCACCCTGGCAATTCACCTCGAATTACCATGCGTTGTCTCTCGCCCCCCCCCCCCCCCCCCAGCACGATGGAGAGATCGCTTTACGACGGCATTACGGGATTCAATCGAAGCCTCGACTCACGCTCGCTCGCTCGCAACCCCTTCTCGTCAGATATTTGCTCTTCGAACTCTCTCTTTTTTTATGGTTGCAGCATCCGCGCGATTGCATCGAGAGAGATCTTCGTTGGGAGACAAATGTCGGCGGCGATGAATTTCTTTTTCTTCAAGTTTCTCCGTTGGAACGGTCGTGACGGCGCGAAGCAGACTGCAGTGGGTAACCTGGTCTTTTTTATGTAGTTGAGGTGTCTCTTGGCGATGGAACTTCTGATTGAATTTTTCTGATTAGGGCTTTTACAGCCAAAAGTATAAGGAATAGAATATAAGAATTTACATTGGTTTCTATATCTATATTATGAGGAATAAGGGGAATAAGAGCTTCTTCCTTACAAAAAGCTTTCACACTTCACATTATATCGTCAAAATAATGACGATATGATATGAAGTGCGAAATAGTCGTTCGTTATATTTTCAAATTAGAGATGATGAATTTATTGATCGCCACGAGCCAAATCATGTTCTTGCAGACTATAGAATGATTCAATCTCATGAAACGAGTAGGTATAATGTTTTATTTATAATATTTAAGAACGCACCGTTGCAGATATTGTGAATATTTAAATCTATAAGAGGCAAAATTCAAACAAAGAACACTATCTTATAATAAAAGGTTTAGATTAAATTTTTTTTCGAAAAGAATATACAGGTAGTTAATGTGTAAAATATAACGAGCGACTATATCATTATATAGTCTGCAAGAGCATGATTTGGCTCGTGGCGATCAATAAATTCATCTTCTCTAACTTAAAGAGCTTGTTCTTGATATATATATATATATATATATATAGTAATCAATATAAATTTTTGTTTCTTATTTTTTTGGCTGTTTAGACCCTTAGAGTACATAATTTTTGTGTTTTAATTTAATCATACAGAATTATTATAACTTCAAACGTACACTATCGGCATTTCTTAAGTATCAGTCGATCCTATTTATACTTAATTCTATTAGATTCTCCAATAAATAAAGCATTCGAAAAAGTATTTCAAAAGCATCTATATGTTTATCACTCGGATGATTTACGCGAAGCATCGCAAGAATGCAGCGTGGCAGTACCCTATGTCGCGTGATCACTCTTTTGGAATCAAGTTTTCCGAACCGTTACCTTTCAAAACACGAAACTTTGACAAATCTTTCGCGTTTTGAAGCGTTATTATATCCTTTAAGCGTGAAAACATCATGTTGCTTTTCTGATGAGAACATTATGATCCAGAAAATTAAACGTATAGTAACTATTTCAAATATTGGTAGGGTGTGGATGTTACTGACATTTTAAAAATGGCAGTCTAATGTTTTACTTATTTTTAGCTAGTTATTTGTATAAAATCCGTATTTTCAAAGTTAAAAGTTCTAAAAAAGTTCCAAAATTCCGAAACATTAAGTCAGAATGTGGTTGAGCTATTACTGATTACTGATATCTTCAAGATTGGTATATTCTGTTACAACTACTGACACCATCTACTTATATCCCTTAAATAGATTGCATTTGAATGTTAATGATTTCGATATTATTGAATATTTGAACTATCAAAAATTGCATTCACAGTACATAATATTACTTTAACCTTTATAATATAAATAAGAAATTCTTAAATGAATATAGGTGACAATATTCGGTACAGTATTTAAGAGACTATGCATCTACTACTAACATTGATGTTATGTTATGTATCCTTCGAATATTTCTTAATAACTTGTACAATATGAAATTCTTAATATAAAAAATGTTATAGTTTGAGTTATTTTCAGTAAATTAATATTTAGAGAGTAAAGTTTTTGATGGAATTTTAAATGTAATTGATGAGAGTGACAATCATAGGAGCATCCACCTTATCTTATTTAATAAAAATTTGCTTAAAAAGAGGCATTTATATATATTTTTCTGTTTATTATTTTTCATGTTTTTATTTAAATTGATTTTTCTCCAAACATCTTTCTTGCGCTACACGTAACGATTATGCGACGAGTGTATACTTATAAGAGAAACATAATATACAACATCCTAAACATCGCAGCCAAATAAACTCAATACAACCTTGTACTAATCCCTTCGCAACTCAATCTCCAGCTAATTAACCAACGCATTCGCGAAAAAGCCCTTACTACTTTGCAATCGCAATCCACCAGTTCACTTCATTTTCCCCTCTCCGCGTACACCTACACTTCGCAAGAAAGCAAAGCAGCCCGCGCACTTACAGTAGGCTTGCACGTACTCCTCTCTCGCGCCCAGAAATCCCGCGTATATAAACGCGCTAGCCGAGTATCATCATCGCTGCCGCTGCCGCTGCTGCTCCTTGGCTTTAGACTGCCGCGCACGTAGCGTTAATCCCGGCCCGCTTATATATACGTGCAGCTCCAACTCTGTATACACTTTCTCTCTCTCTCTCTCTCTCTCTCTCTCTCTCTCTCTCTCTCTCTCTATTTCTCTTTTAGCCTCCGAGTCACCCTATAACGCGTAAGTACACGAGATTGTGTGTGCGTGCGTTTCTCCGTTCGCCTCACTCTTTCGGTTGACACTTAATTTCCGTTATTCGCAGCGGCAGCTTTGTGCGACGGAGAAACAGCAGCAACAGCGCTGGTGGTACGGTAGTCCCCGATGGATGGAGTGTGCGGGTCGCTTGGCTCTTTCTCTCTGTTTTGTAGAGAGCTTCGCTCTTTCGGTGGCGAGACGATGTTCGCTGCTGTGGCTGCTAGTCGTGCGCGACGAAGAAGAGGAGGCTTCGATTTCGGTGTTTTACGCTGGAGAGGAGGAGAGAAGGAGAAAGTGAGTGTTGCGAAGACAGAGTGGATGTTTGCAAAGGGTGGTGGGACAAAGAGAAGTGCACGGTGGCGGGGGATTGGAGGAGGTTGACCTTGATCAAAAGTTTAAATCTAGTTTTTTGGAGTTTGGTCCTTTGAGAAAGCGCAGTGTTGATGCTGTGGCCTGAATATCGAGAGATTTTTTTAGTTTTATTGTGTGACAGATTTCTGCACCATGAATAATATTTTAGTTGTGGAGTTTTTTTAAATATGTACTATTTAAGAGTATGGGAAATGAAACTTGGAAAGTATAGCAACTCGTCTTTGCAATCGCATTCATTATCTAATTTCAGTTTATCATCCTCATCCTCTCGATCTTATATTAATCAGCTTGAATTTATATTTTTCTTACCGGTGTAGTTCACTGTGTTCATATTTCACAGATTCCTCTACATTATTTAAATACTTTAGGAATCCACACTTTTTTATCCTCTATCCAAATCCAGAAGCTGTCCACTGATATCTGAACTATATCCTACGTGACTTTTAAAATATTTTTTTTTGAATATTCTTTGTTATTGGTACTTACAGATTTTTTATAAACATTTCGACCCGAAAGTAGACCATGACTGAATCGAAGGTTATGAAAGTGAATTAAAAGAAAGTGATCAATATTAATCGAGAAGTGGTCGCTATTTATTGTCAAATTTATTATAGGATGTTCAGGTATTGATATTCTATATGCAACTCTTTATAAAAATCTCTTTTTAAAGAATCCTTTGATTTTCTATTGCTTAAAAAACTGTGTGATTTATCAGGATGAAAATGATCATTTATCTTATATGTCTTATTATTATATTGACAATTTAATCTGTAAGATGAAATAAAATAACGACGCGTGCGATTAATTTAGTAAAATTTAAAATATTAAGTTTGAAATTGAGAGAGGATTAGCGAACAAGTACTCTCAGTTTATCTGATCAAATCTTTTTTAAAACCTGTGGTTTTGATCGATACAAAAGATATCATTTTATTTTGCTCCGAATCTTTCCTAGAATTATAATCCTATAAGATCAAACCGAAATAAGAAGTAGTTATATCGGCAAGGTACAGAAATAATTCACGGTAATATTCGCGCAGTTAATGACGTGCATCGCATTGACTAAAAAAAAAGAAGAGCGTGGAGCAGCATCGGCTCTGCGCACGATCGAGTTAATTATTCGCGCGCTCGCGGCGTAAATTACGATTCGCCGCGTATTATCGCTTATACTCTCGGGGGGGCGATGAATAAACCGACCGCTATATAAGAATAAAAATGCAGCCGGCTCGGAAATAGAAAGAGAAAAACGAGGGAGCAAAATAAGAAGGCGAAACGAGGGAGAGGAGCCTCGAAGGCGACGACGTATAAACCCAAAGTCGCGAGGATTACATTGTCGTAAAATCTCCTTGGCGGCGAATTTACATGAGCAAAGAAGGAGAGCGCACGAGAGATAGAGAGCAATAAAATATTGATGCGACGCATTTGAATGCGCCAAAGGTCACCAGGCGGCGAGCAGCCGGCCGCGACCGGCAACTTGTCTGCACGCACTGACCCTTCGTCAAATATTCGGATGCGCGCGGCAAATTCTTTTTTCGTCCTGTACGCCGACGTGGGGATACTATGCTACCCCCTTGCAAATAACAATATTACGTTATCGGTGGCGCGGTCTTTTTTTATTTTATTTACGGCTACGAAGATGTATACCACACGTCGTTTGTGGATCCTCTGACGGCTCTGATATATTATGTTGGATTTTCATGATTATAAAAATATAGTTATTTGTTCATTTGTTACAATAATTAAGTAATTTTGCTTATGTAAGATTTTTATTTATTTGCGTTTGCAAAGATTTAGATAACAGAAAGTATTGAAAATACAAATTTATTACATTACGTGGATTTTCTAACCATAGAAATATTTCAAATGAAGTTGTAAGCTCATTTAATATAACCAAAAAGTTTGCTTTATAAATAAAAAGTTTTTTAAGATGGCGCTCAATAAATCATTTTAATCAAAATTTTTGTACAGTTTTCATGGTTTAATTTCTGATGCAAATACATCCTTAGTGCTAGTATTCCTAAATCTTCTTTTACATTTCTATTTCAATTCTGTATAGCCTTTATGTCCCCTTCATTCCCGCATTTGCCCAAGCGTGAAGCAGGAAAAACCTGTAGGTAAATCTCCGTCAGGAAAACCTGCTCCGGGAATATAACTCCGTCACCTTGCCAAATCGTCGGTTATCGCAGCAATATTTATCATATTAACTGTAAACAGAAAACCTAATCACATTATTAATATTTATCAAGGCATAGCTAAAAGTGTTACATGTATATCAAACTCAAACCAGTAAACCAACGAATGAAATCTCGAAAAAGCGCATCGATCGCGTATTGCGCTCCTACAAAACCGAACTTCTCCAACACTCAAACGCCACTCACAGAATCTCAACCTCAACTATAATCCCGCGATCATTCCGCCTTAACCTACCCCCACCCCCTCCAATCCTCATAGAAATCGCGGCCGGGAATCATCGATCCTTTCCGATTCTTGCCTCCGCACAGTCCTGCCAGCTGGCAAGCTGCCGCGTCGCGTCTTTTTCCCTTCTCCCCCTTTCCTTAAACCCATCCCCCTACCCGACCTGCAGCCGACCTTCCTCCACTAAGTATGGGAACAACCGCCAAACCTCTCGCGAAATATTAATTAACGTTATTAACGCGCGCTCTCCCAGCCGCCCCTCCCGCGTTTTCTCGACAGAGCGAAAGGAGTGCTCGCCGGCGCTCCTCTCCATGCTTCTCTACTTCGTCGTTGTGTGTATGCGAATGGGTAGTGGGGAAAAACGCCATTATCGTAAATCATCGTTTTCCAATAACGCTGCCAGGCCTCTTTACCGTTCCTTCCTCCCTTGCCCTCGCGCGCGCGGCTTTCCGTCGTACCGACGTCGCTGCTGCTGCTTGCTGTGTCTTCGGTCGCCCCATTTTCTCTTAAATCTGCCTTGCGCTATTTTTTCTTCGCTGCTCTTCTCTTGTTCTATTTTTTAAATGCTGACTTTTGAAATGGTAGGTGCCTGGATTTGTAATGGCGATTTGTCAACTGGTTTATTCGACGATAGTGGAACGTAACGGTGACTTCTCATCGAGGACATACCTATGACAAAAAGTTAGTTTTGCGAGTGAATGTACGAATGCTCTTTAAGAATTTTAACTTGTATAGGTACGGATAGGTACTTGTTAAGATAAATACGTAAGGACTTACGGGTACGTACTTGCTAAGGTAAATGCGTATGGCCTATCGGTGCGCGAAGCATTGCTCTGAATGTCCTTTTTACTATACTGATTAATTTACTACCCTGGACAAATCTGATGACATTGACGCCACCTCCTGGATAATATCCAGTTTCTATATTATAATCATTACCTTGCATAATATTTATTTGTGCACCGCTTCGAAGATATTCGATAATTTCACCTTCACGCTGGCGCAGTGCATCCAGAACATGTACTGGCATACGAATAGAATTACGATTCCTAGTATCGATAAGTTCGAACCATACTTCGTTGATAATGATATTTTATATAGTGTTCAACTCTGTTTCAGCCATCTTTGAAAAAATCACTTGAATAGAAAAACATGAAAAGCATATTAAATAATGATTCCTTATCTAGCAAAGGATATTTATTGTCCTACTAATAGAGAGAGTGCACACCCTACGGGTAATAGATTTCAATCAGGCTTTAGCAGGTGCTTTTTGACATTTAAATTTTGTAGCTACCATAATTCTAAAAGGGAAGCATGTATTCTACTAAAGCCATAATTTTTCGAATCTTTCAAATTTGATCATGAAATATGGATTTTAGAATCTATAACTTTGGTTTAAAAAATCTATTTTTAAATTCCCTCATTCATATCATAATAATATATATTTTAAAGATAAGAGAGTACAGTCTTACCACTTAAGGGCGACTAATGTATAATGCAATATTCAAGGGATGCTAATGACCTATAATTTCACGAAAGTATTTTTGATTCGTTAAATTTTGATAACATATACTCAAAAATATCCAAATTATTGTAACTTTAATATATGTAAAGACATTAATTTAATGTATCGTAAATCCACTCCTGCTAATCGTACATAATTTTTTTATTTTTCAGTCACATTCTATACAAAACTAAAAAGAAATCAATACTCTAGCTCTGATACAACTCAAGTTTCGGCACTATAAAGAAAACACCTTTTAAAATTATTGTTCTGCCAGACCGTTGTGGCAAGTTACTTCTTAGGTATATTAGGCACAAATAATTAAAAACATTTTGCATTTTGTATCTCTTTTGGAAAAAAAAAACAAAATTTATAAAATTATTATGTTTAATATTTAAAACCAATTCTTTATGTTTAAAAGTAACTCATTGTATAAATAAAGTACATAAAATTTTTATTTTACAAATACCATTCATCCGAATTAATTTAATTGATTCTGTCGATATCGTAAAATATTATAAAAGGCGTTTTACTTTCGCATATATATATATATATATATATATATATATATATATATATATATATATATATATATCAACACTTCGTGTGCAATTTGTTTATTACTAATTTCGTATTATAATATTTTTAGCCTTTTTTGGCTTTCAAAAAATCTGAAAAAATCCACACGTACACTCACACGCACACACCCACATCCACACCCACACACCCACACCTACAACCACACCCACACTCACGCCTACAGCCACACACACTCACACGCACACACATCCTTACGGATTTTTATAAGAAAGCAAAATAATTTTCCCATCCCCCCTCTCTCCCTCTCTCTCTTTCTTCCAATTACGCACTGCAGATCATCTCATCGAATCACTGCGCATGACGACAATGACGTCGACCGTCAAACCGAATAAGTCATAAAAGATCGTCGTCGGTCGCACTTACGGGCTACACTTCAACGTCCGCAATAACGTCGTCAAAGCATGACGGCTATGCACGTCTTTGCCATGGTGACGATGGCAGTAGTCGCAAAAGCTTCGGTTGGTAGCAGTCAGCTTTGGTAGAGAAGAGCAATGGTGGGGAGAGGAGAGGGCTAATGCTATCGAAGGCAGATAAAGTATAAAGTAAAGAGAGAGGTACTTACCAAATCAACCAACCGACACTACCGGACTTGGGTCGGTATTTCGTATGCACCGGGTTCTTCGTCCTCGCGCAGAATCCCAAGGAAGCTCGTTTCGCAGAGCTAGTTTCGAATTCGCGACTACATGCCGCTGCGGTGTGGCCGAGAATAAAATAATCTTTTGTGTGCACTGATCCCGTATGAAGCTGGAGATTTTTAAATTAGCAACGTGCTTTCGTTTTTTTGCGCGATTATCGCGATATATCGACTGATAACAGCGAGATATATTAGATAATAAGAGCACATCGAGATAGCATAGGTGGAGGTATCAGCGTGACCTTGAAACACCTTTTTTCGCGATGTCATTCTATGGAATATTTTATCTAGCCCCGGATGATTGAAGTTTTTCAAGCTATAAGTATTGTACATTAGTATTAATATTATTAGTATAGTATGATAATAGTCATTGTGTGTCAGGATGTTCGGATTTGCGCTGCACTTATAACGATAGTATAATACTAATTATAATAATAATCATAATAATAATAATAATAATAATAATGATAGAATTAATAATAATAGTTGAGAGATAATCATGTTCTATTCTCAACAAAGCGTATTACGATGTTATGTGAAACAATATTTAAATTTTGTTCTTACATACCTAAATCTGTAATTAAGCTAATGCTTAGCAAAATAACGTGAATAATGAATATTAAATATACATTGCACACGCTATGTTACGGATTGGCATAGTATATATTTGTAAAAAATAACCCTTTTCTTATATTTATAAAAGTATTTGTATACGTGAATTGTATTGTATGAATATCTATAAAATATTATAGAATATATTAGAAACCATTCGAAATAAACTATCAAGTGATGTTTTATGATGAAATAACAAATGCGTAGCGTTGTGGAGCAATTTCGGCTGTTTGTAATAATTGCGAGTTAGTCTTGTTTGAACCGTTATAGCGTTAACACATCACAGATAGGCCATTTTAAGTATTTTTTCGCGAATGTTCATAAAGTTAAATAAAAGTGAATTATTGTTCGTTACTTATTTTTCTCCTGCCGTAATAATCTGCTTGGTGCAGATACATGCTAAATCTAGTACAGTAAAATTAGACTCTATAGTAGAATGAATTAATAGATTACGGACAGATTTTTCACTCAGTCGCTGTTTGAGTTTAAAATCGAATGGAGCTTCAGATACGAGGAATTTTAGAAAAATTCAAGCTCTCATTGTACACGCAACAATGCTTAGTAAAGTATTTTGAGCGACAAAATCGAGATTAAATCAGTAGCAGCAATAGCAGTAGCTACCCACCATAGATAGCGGAAAATCGAGCGGACTACCGCACACCATCCTGCCTATCTACCTACACGTATGAGTGGAAAAACAATCAGCCTCCGCACACTCAAACACATACATGCACACAGAGCTCAAGCGAAAGATCTCGCAGAAGCGAAAATAAGGGCGAAAGGAGAGAAAATCTTATCCCGACTTGCTCGCGCGTCTTTCGAGACGCCTTTATTCTCTCTCTCTCTCTCTCTCACTCTCTTCCATTCTTATGTACGCGGGCTTCCGCTCTCGCTCGAGACTCTCCGGAGTCTTGACGGAGCTCAGCCGTCGTCCCTCCCTACCTCCCTCCATAACTTGATTGTTTTAATTAAATTTCGCCGGGGAATCGCTTTACGCTGGGCACACTGACTGCCGCTGATGCTGGCCCGGGCGGCGGCAACGGCGCACACAATGCAAACCGTGACGTGCACCGAATGAATCGGGGATTGGCAAGGAGGCAGACCGTCGACTGCTTTCTCTATCTCTCTCTTTCGCATTACAGCGCGCGAAGGAGCGAAAAATAAAGGACCGGCCGGGGGCCTCCAGAGATGAAAATAGCTATTTTAGGAATTTCATTATCACCTTCGTTTTTAGCCCCTGCGGGCTGGCCAAGAGCTCATTACCGGCTGGCACGGTGGCGGCGAGCTTTTTATGTATAACCGGGGAAAATCGTTTGCTCTTTGTCTCGCGTGCAAATTGAGTAATCGCAGTGTATATACTTGAGTTTAAGTATATTTGCTTGCACGAAAAAGTAGTTCTCGTAGATACATAATCACAAACTAGTAAAGTAATAGTACCTAGAGACGTATCCCGTAGATTCAGACCCTTATTAATAGCATCAGCCAGAAAAAATAGGTTTTTTAAAAATGTATGTATTTATGTGTGTATGCATGTATACGTGCTGATATGTGTATACGCATGTATGTATGTATATAGGTGCATATGTAAGTATATACGTATGTGTGTGTGTGTGTGTGTGTGTGTGTGTGTGCGTGTGCATGTGTGTGTGTGTGTGTGTGTGATAAAAAATTATATCCACGATAGCTCTCGCACACATTTATCTTTTTTGCTTTAATTTTGCAGGTATAACTGGCATGATCCAGCTTAGATCTGATTAAATTTATTAGTCAAATGTATAACATTTAGGTATTATTTTAATAAAATTAATAATTTTGAAAATATGAAAAAATTGTATACACATATATTTTTTGAATAAACGTAATCATATTGATTTATTTATGAAACATACATTTTATACTATCTTTAAAGGCCAAAATACGATTTTTAACATTTTTTTTCATAAATATTTCATAAAACCGTTAAAAATCAATTTTCAAACGAATTCGTATTTTTCGCTAAAATTGTAAGCATTACTGGTATAATCAGAGTTATAAATTAATGAGATTATAAAGCTAAATAAATACTTTTAAGTAATTTGAATTTTTTAAAATTTTAAAAAGAGTTCAAGGGGGTGCATGAGTTTTACTGTACCGACCGAATACCACCAACTTAAATTCGTCGTCCCATTTGGAGAATACGCATCAAAATCGATTATCCTTTTCTGAATCAGTTTATTTTATGAAAATATAGAGTGAATTTGTCCAATTGTAAGGGAAATCGAAAAAATGCATGCGTATCAACGTTACTAGAGTCTGCTGATCGCGTAGCTAAATTCACGCGTGTCGAAACGCAGGTTATTATAATCAAAAGTAAATTATTTACTTTTTTCGATTTTCCTTGTAATTAGACTGATCCGCTCTTCATTTTCACAAAACAAAGCGATCCTGAAAAGGAAAATCGATTTTAATGCGTATTTTTAGAATGGGACGAGAAAATCAAGGAAACCTTTGTTTTTCATTTTTCTATTTGATCGATGCATTATTTCAAACTATCAGAGTTTAGAGATCTTTCTTACAAACATTTCAATTATATACGTGCATCCTAGAGTACGCATCCGCCTGTAATTAGTTAAAGGCAATCACTCAGAAACTTTGTTTAACTATAGGGGAGAGTCGTGCAGTATAAAAATCCATAGCTATTTTGGGTATAACTTTTAATTAACTCAGTGTAAATTAAAAGCCCAAAAAATGATTTGTTCCTTGAATAGTCCTCTATCACGGAAAAAGATGACTGAGGTAAAATTCAAGCATGGAAATTAATTATCAATATAAATGTAAAAGTTACGATTTCGCGAGTTCTAAAAAGTCGTACAGTATGACAAATTATCTATTTTATTTAATTTTGAAGTCTAAATGATTTATTCAGACAAAATTTCAATAAATTAAACTTACAAGTCTTGAAATCTATTATTTATATTATATTATACACTAAAAAATCTTATAAACTATTTAAATATTCGATTTTAATTAAATATTATTTTCAGTAGTATGTATTGAAGAAATAAGTCGGTAGAAACAATTTCCAAGTATAATTACAACGGTGCAACATTCAACCCGACACGGAGGGTAATATGACGCACAATTTTTTTGTTATATATTGAATTAATTCTGCATCTTAAATTTAATAAATTTACATAAAACTGATTGTATTTGATGAACTTTTTATATTTGATTTTAGCAACTATTTTGTAGATATAATATAATGAACTTTACTATGCATATTAAGTTCAAAGCATGCTCTAAATATATAAAATTAAACTACAAACTATACATATCTTATTGATTTTATCGATTTTTAAAATTGTAATTGCGAATTCGCATTTTTAAAGTAAAACTAACAAATATGAAAGGAAATTCACCTCTGGAATAATTTATAAAGTAGATAAATAGAGAAAGCTTAATTTTGTTTGTGTGACGTGCTCATGACAAAGCTTCAGAATAGTATCTGAAATACTTTTAGTCTACTTTTTTGCCACAAGGAAATACTACTGATTCTGCAAGAAAAAAGATATATGTCTTATAATAATATGTATATAGCTAAAAACATTTTTAAAAGTTGTTGTATAATTATAAACGTTAGAAAATGAAAATTTTGTGGGTCATTATAATACTGATTATTTACCGGCAAAGAATAATTATATGTACGCGTATTGAAGTGAAACCTGATTTTTTAATAGATAAAATCATTCATGATATAAAGCCAGATCATGTAATCATTTTTACAAATAAGATACTAAGCATGAATGATCAATCACAAGTATTTCCTTATCAAAGTCTTATAAGTCGAATTCCGTGTATCACTATTGATCTGCCTAATATGAAGAATAAAGAAGATGAACGATCATTGAATTTGGCAGTTTTTAAACGCCCTGGGCCAGCTACACTGCATTTAATTATACAACGTAAAAGTGCACAAGATATTGACATAGAAGAAACATATAATATTTTAAACAATTTCGTTACAATTTCGCCCATATCAACCAGACCTAAATGTTTGTTAATATTTTACAGTGATGAACTTTGGACGAAATTAAAGGTGAAGAAAATCACACACTTTGCTTGGTCATTGAAATACTTAGATTTCACAACATTTTATATTAACGCTACAAAGCACATTGTATTCTTCAATTATAATCCTTTTACAAAAATATACAATACAGGTAATTTAGAAAGTACCACTGATATTTTTCCGGATAAGTTAATTAATTTAAATAAATACCCACTAAAATTGTCAGTCTTCAATACACCACCTTTTGTATCAGTTCAGATAAATGATAAAAAAGAAATAATAAACGTCGGTGGTAGTAATTTTAGATATGTAGAAATATTCTCGGACAAATTAAATTTCAAGAACGAATTCATACTTGAATTAAATCTCGATCTTCGAGTAACAGTAAAAAATGCTTTGGAAAAATTGTATTCGAATGAAATAAACGTCATTCCACTTGCGTTTCTTGTCGGTACAACTTTATACGAAGCCAAGTTAATAACAGGACAAACGATTACAAATACTAAACTAGCTTTTATAGTCCCCATCATACAAGTATCTAAAATTCATTTTCCGCCTGATAGTATGATGCATATTCTATGTTTTCCTTTAATCTTGTTAGGCTTCGTTGTACTGGTACATTTGTTTAAATTCCAGAGAAAGCAATGGAGATACTTTCATATATTTCAAATTCTTATGGGAATTTCGATTAAACAATCACGAAAATCATTAACTGAAAAAATTATTTTTCTTTCTCTCGTAATTTTATCTATAATATACTCTACTACTTTAATTTCAAAATTAACTGATATTACATTAATACTCGATGAACAAAAATTTCAAACAACTAAAGATTTACTTAATTCGGAAATGATTATATACACATACCATACTCCAAATGACTATGAGGATGCAGAACTTAAGAAATTATTTTCAATTAGTAAGATAATCAAGAATAACATGGATTGCATAAATATATTAATAAAGACCAGTAATGCAATTTGCATTGTTTCGTACGATAGAGCAAAATATTTAGTAAAGCAAAATCTGGATATTGATGGTATGCCGATAATGAAGCTAGCTGAGTTTACATTTCGTCACGAATACACAGCATTTGCTTATGAAAAAGCAACACCATATGCCGAAAAAATTAATAGAATCTTGCAGCAAATAATAGAATCTGGTATTCCTGATGTATGGAATGATCTCCAATTGAATAGCGAAAAACCTACTTTGCATCAGATTAAAAAATCTTCTGTAGTCACTGTAGATATTCTCGTCAAACAGCTGATTATAATTTGTTGTAGTGGATGCTTAATATCAATTGTAGTTTTTGTGCACGAATTAATGGCGTAATTATGATAGAGGAATAAATAGAAATTAAAAGTCTCTTTGTGATGTTACTAAACGTATTTCAATGCACGTGTTAAATATGGAATAAATTTGTCTTTTCTTGATGTATAAGTTTTTATTTTTTGTTCGTTTTTTCCCGTTTTCCTCTTTTTATTTACATGAGGTATTATCGAAATAATATAAGGGCGTACGGAAACTCGTAGCACAATGATCATAAGAATGGCACATTATTAATAAAGATTTGAATCTTTATCAAAAACTGGAATAGTTTCATAAAAAATATGTTAAAAATAAATTTAACGAGAAAATACTATCCGAAGTATAGGTGCCATTTTTTACGTAAATAACGTGTATTTTTAATATAATAATTTATATCTTGATCCCAAAGGATTATAGACAAAACTATGGCGATGTGCATCATAAATACCAGAAACCACTTCCCAAAGCTTTATGAAAACCTGTTTGCCGAAGTTTGTGGACTCTCCTTATAGTACATTTCAAAAGAAGCTAAATGTCCGCCAGGAAAGAATTTTCGTTTATGGAGTAACGTAGAATCCAGTCCTCCGCTCATGCAATAAATAAAGATTTTGAGTTCGCACGGCTTAACATAATGATATTATCAAGTATTTACAGTTCAGATTCAAAATAATTGCTTTTAAAGATATATTAGCATTCAAAAGTGGCCTGTCCTGTTTAGGGGACAGATACATCTTTAAATTTTAAATTAATTGTTAACACATTTTAAGGTAAAAGAGGAGTTTTTCATCATAAATTACATATTTTTTCTGTGTTTTTTAGGGTCCTTAGGTCTTTTTGATCGGTCATTAACAATTAATTTGAAATTTAAAGGTATATCTGTCCCCTGAATAGTTAAATTTTTCTTGTAAATAAAACTTCTTTACATTAATTTTTACAAAAGGTATATTAAATTCAAAAGTTGCTTTAAATGTATAAATTTAAACGACAAACTGTACATATTTTATTGATTTCATCGATTTTTAAAAAAAGGATATATTTGCAAAATTCACACGTTTAAAGTAAAACTAAAAAAATATGAAAGGAAATTCACCTCGGGAATAATTTATAAGGTAGATAAATAGATAAAAGTTAATTTTGTTTGAGTGATGTGCAATATGACAAAGCTGCAGAATAGTATCTGAAAATTTTTTAGTCTACTTTCTTGCCCAAAGGAAATAATACTTGTTTGAGTCAAGAAAATACTTAAACTATAATTTGCTGAATCACAGACAATTTAATAACAATAAAAATAACAATATTTTCTTATAAAGGAAGACCACGAAGTTCGGGTCTCGAATTTTGATGAAACTTTGGGGATCGACTTTTGTAACCTAAAAATGAAGCACAGTATCCGTAGTTTATCCAATGGGTCTTGACATTTGAGATAGAGTAAAAAAATATTAGCATAGCTTGTATGGGCAATTCTAAAAATCAGATATATATAGATATACTATCAACGTTAATGAAATATGCCGTATCTATCGTACAAGGCTTATTGGATAAAACCATGAGTATCGGGCTTCAAACTCCGTGGATCTCCCCTTATTAGTAAAATTTTAATGACGAAAAGACAGCAAATAATTCTAATACAATAGAAAGTTCTTTTTTATAATATGATTGATATACTACGTGACGTTTCTTTCCACAAATTTATTAAGAAACAACAATGTTTTACATTCTCCTACAAAGAATCGGTTTAAAATTAAAATTCAAATGATGGATTCCCTCATCAAAGTTCAATTTCCCACGGAATAAAAAAGCAATTATGCAGAGCAAGAGCAGGAGCAGGAGCGAGCGAGCGAGAGCCATAGAGAGACTAACCGCGATTAAAAGTTGCATAGCCACCGAAAGTAAAGTTTCTAATGGATATTTGGGAAATATGCCGGCAAATTCGAGAGGCGCGCGTCGAAGAGCCAAAGGGGAAAACGATTGAAGCCGCGTTCGGCGCGCCTTCGCGTTCCGCACTCTTCCCCGGTGGCGCGTAATAAGACGGAAGGTTAGGGATACGACCGGGGACGACGACCACGAGGAACGCCGCGGCCGGCGCGCACGCGCTCTCCCCGCATATTTCTCTCGATATTGGAATTTGTCGCGGTTACTTACTTCAAATTATCTTCCAGCCGCGCGCGAGCTCGGTCTGCGTATAACCCCTTGGAGCTCGCGCGCGCGGTCTGCTCCCGTGTCTGCGTTACACGCTGCCACTGCCGCTTTTAGTCGACGCGGGAGCAGCAGCCACTTACCCTTATCTCGCTCGCTCGCTAGCTCGGCGTTCTTCTTCTACTTTGGCTTGATCCGATCCGGGGAATTCCACTGGTGCCGGGGCTGACTTTACCGAAATTTTAATTGAATGGAGAGGGTTAGGGACTGTTTGGAAAATTTTGGATATTCGCGTGAAATCGGGGACTTTTTTAGTCTACTCGCGTTGAGGAATTTAGATGTAAAATCATTTACGTCCGAAATTACAATAAGTGATAGAATTAATTTATGTAAAATTCATTGGAATATTACATTATTAATTGCATAGATAAAACTAAAATTTAAAAAGTTTACATGAAGTTGTGCTTTTTTATTATTTGAAAAAGGTGGATACAAATTTTATTAATCATTTCTGATACGCACGCGTTAATTACAACGTTATAACATGCATGTTATGAAATAATAAGTTTTTTGACATCTCGGTTTTTGAGGAAATTGGTAGATTATTGTCTGCTTGGTGAACAATATTGAACTTTTCCTTACACAAAATAAATATAAATATAAACCGCGAGATACAGTTGATAAGAAAAGTAATCATTGATTAAATAAATATTTTGTAACGCAATCTACAACAATACATGTCAAATAAATATAAAAGAAAGTTATAGATATAAATAAAGTTACTCTAAGAACCAAATGTATACGCCGACTAAGTAGTAAGGGTCATGCTTAATTTAGACTGCGTACTTTTTACCATAAAACCGTTTCATGCTTAACTTTTGACGAGAATTATAATTTTTTTCAAAAATTCGCATTTGCTATTATTGAATTTTAGAACTGAAAAATCTGTATAAAAAGTCAAGAAACACAGAGAAAGAGAACGCTAAGAAAATCTCAATCGACATCCTAACGATCCTCTTCCTCTTTCTCGAAAGACAGGAAGCATCGTCCCCGGGCGCATCGCAGTAGCAGCAGCGATCTTCTTCCGCAATAAGAAACTTCATTCGTTATTGGTCTCGAGATATCCTCGAATCCTAACCTCTTCCCCACTCTTTTTCTCCCTGTCTCTCTCTCTCTCTCTCTCTCTTTTTCTCTCGACTCTCCCGTTCCCCTCGCGGGAGCCACTCGACCGCTTGAATGCGCATTTTTACTAAATTAAAAAGTATCGTGCGACTGAGCGCCGGCAGAGAAGCGCGCGGCGAGCTCGACCCTAAAGCGATCTTCCCTCCTTAACCCTTCTCTCTCTCTCTTACCCTCACTCACTCTCTCCACCCTCGGCGCTTTTTCGCGGTGCTGGCTCGATTCTGCCTTAACCGCTCTCTTTTCTTCTCGTTCCCCTCTTTTTTCGCCGCCACCGCGTGCACTTGCTTGCTTTTTCTCCCCCTCCCTCCCGGCCCCCGCACTCTCGACTATTCGAGAGAAACCCTCGCGAAGTGGCTAACCCCTGTTTGCGTTTAATACGTCGCTATTTTTCTTTTTTTTCCGCGCTGCTCTCTTCGCTTCGCTTCGTCTTCTTTGGCCTTTTTTTTCGCTCTGTGCGACGCACACTCGAGTGCACTGTGTGTGTGTGCGTGTCTCTGTCTGTTGTGCTCGGTGTCGGGTGGGATGGGTTTTCCGCGAACCCTTCCGCTTTGAATTTTTCAATGACTGTGTTTTGGAGCGAGCAACGAGGTGATGCTCACTTTTACCGCTGCTGAGAGGAGGATGCGAGTCGAGTGGCGCTGATATCGCTGTGCAACAGTTTGTACTCGCCAAGTTTTTATCGCGTGAGCGGTATCTTAGTTATGTATAGTTGGCTTTTAATTTGAAAAAGAAGAACAATTGTAAATTGTGTTTGTGCTTTCTCTTCTAAAGTTTATAAATAGAATAAGATTTTCATTTTATTTTGATAATAGCAGAATATCTAGATACGATACTATCATGCTATTCAAACACAGAAAAAATAATACTAATTAAGTTACAATTATTACAAATAATTAAAAAATTTATTTGGTATACAGTCACCGTTGAAATTTCTCTAAGCTAAATTTGAGAAAGTGAAATGTTAAAATGTTTTTTATTCAAAATATTTCTTACAGTTAATTCTTCCTTTATTTGAATTAATTTTTCATTTAATTAAAGAGTTCAGTTTCGGTCGTTATTTAAATAAAAAGTGAACTAGAAATTTATTTCATATATTGCCTCAAACAGAACAAGAATTTACCCGAAGAAAGATTTGTTGCATTTTGACTAAAAAAAGAAATATAACAAACATTTAACTCGTTCAATTTTATCGCGTCGAAAATCTATCAAGAAATAATACTACTCAAAGGCTTCGCGACAGTAAAAAGCTTCTACATCTTATCCGCCAAAAAACGAAACAATCGCCGATAACTTTCTCTCAAAACTTTATCCAACAAACGTCATCCCAGTCCCACTCAGCACTGCACTTACTGCACCAGCAGCAACGACACACGAGCAAAAAAGAATAAGCAGCTGCTCTCTTGGCTCTGCTCATTGTTCCATCATAAGACGAAAATATTTCTCTTCCGGATGTACACGCTGGGCGAGCTTTTAGATACCAGGCTCTCTCAGAGGATAACCTAACGGGGAAAAAACTCGCGAATCTTTCGCCAACGGAGAGAGAGAGAGAGAGAGAAAGAGCGAAAGGAAGGAAGAGCAAGAGGAAGCAGCGGCAGCCGACTTCAGCAGCCCCCATCGGCGCGTACGCGCGCGCAGCCTTTGTTGCCGGCGCGCAGAATACTTTGGCGGGCGACTGTGGTTTGACGGAACTCAGCTGCTGCCGAGCCGCGAGCACGCGTGTATTTAATTTGTAAAGGTATTTTCGTTATTTCCCCGAGTCAAGCAAAAGGGGCCTCTCTCCCCCTCTCTCTCTCTCTCTCTCTCTCTCTCTCTTCTCTCAGACCTTATGTATACGCGTACACGCGCGTTTTTTTTATTTTGTTATTTTGGTTGTTTTTTGTGCTTGTGCGTTCGCTTCAAGTTTTACGCTGAACAAAAAAAGGAGGAAGGAATTCCACTTGAAGCCGCGCGCCTACGGACGAACTCGTTGCTCGTATGATTTTAATTTGGAGGGATTTAATTTTTATCAAGACCGCGGGAGGTTATGTGGCGCTTTTTATGAGCATGTTGTTGTTCTTTGATAGGAGAGTTGAGATGTTAATAATGACGCAAGATGAGATTGCTATTTGAAGGTGAATAAAGATGTTTACAATTCAATTTCGTATGTGATATACCTATATTTGAATTTATTAAAAACGTTGGTTTGTTTCTAAACCATATAAGATTTTAGAACTTTTTCAAGTACAAGAATTAATTTGTCAAGAACAAACCGTACGCTCTTAACGGATTATAATAAGTTTATTAGTATACATATCTAGCTTTATTTTATACAAATATACAATCTATTAATTTATTCATGTACTAGCATTACGTGCCACGGCACTCGCGGCTGCGTTCACGAAAAATACTGATAGAAAAATTGGCATGGTAATATACTAAACTACTATAAATAATAGCTTAAATCCTTCAATACTATATTCCTTATACATTAGTCAATACCCAATCAAAATCGGCTAAGCATCTAACGGTGCCTTTCTGCTTTAATATATACCTGAGATAATATACTGTGTGTGCTAGTGTGTGTATGTATGTGCACTTATTTGTGTGCCAATATATTTCATTATTCTTATTAAATTAATTAATTCAGAATATACGACTTTACCGTAGGAGAGCTCAGATATTACCTACGCAATTTTTTTGTTGTTGAAATTTTTATGTCAGATTCGAAATCTGCGACCTCAAAAACCCGTATGTACACATTTCTGGTTCATTGACATGTGATATGGAAGAGAAACCTAGAGTTAGAAATGTTCTTATTTTCGGATCTCCATCGATTAAAGAATTATTTCAACACAGGCTTGAAAAAGGCCTTTTTATTAAAATTTAATTTAATTTTTTTTTCTTTTTATTTAATTTTCAACTTTGAATAAATATTTCTATGAAAAATTGTTGTCCCAATCAAATAGAACAACCTTCCAAAGAGATATTTTCGCAAAATTGAGAATTAAACATAAAAATGGTTCCTCGTATTTAACAATAACAGGGGGTTTAACATAACCTTAATAAGAATCAGGTAAATTTTTCAAGAAACATTCTTTTAGTGAATATTTCTATAAACATTTAATAATATTTTATTCTTTTCCAAAACATTTGTACATTATTATTTCAATAAACCAGATCTTTACTAATGAACGAAGATAAATCCTCCATTTCGTGACCAAAGAAAATCACCAAACCAGTCCTTTACACCAAAGAAAAGCTCGATTACACGCTGCGAAAGCACACGCGCGTAAAAGCCATAAAGCCGCCTAGATAAACGCTCTTTACATATGTATACTCAGCGCTGCGCGAATCGCCGAAAAATCATTAGCCCCGGCGAGCACAGCCTCGGTCAAAAGGCCAACGAAAGACCGGATAAAGAGCGACCAAAAGAGAGATACACCCACAGCCGCGCTCGTCCACCCTTGAATGAAGTACAAAAACCAGAGCGAGCGAGCGAGCGACCCCCCTCTGACACCGAATTCGCCTCGCCGATCCTCTGCTTTTCCCTTGCAAATTCCCTCTTCGCCACTTCTCTCTCTCTCTCTCTCTTCTTGCTATCTCCCTCTCTGCGTACATATATACACGAGAGGCCACGTAGTCCACTCTTTCGCGGGCCGGGGGGTTTGTTTTAGCAAGAAGAACTATATGTACGTGTACATGCGCGCGAGCTTCACCGCAACCGCCGCTCGCGAAACTTCCACGGTAAGTATGCCCGGCTGACTCTACCTTTATTGGTTTTTACCGACACAACAGGGCTGAATTTTTCTTTACCCCGTGCCACTTCTGATCCTCCTTTTTTTGCGCGTTATTTTCGCTTTTTGCGTCTTCGCTGCTGGTCTCGCTCTCCCGGTCGTTTTTTTTTTAGTAAAACGAAACTATGCTCGGAGAGGCGTTGCCTGCTGCTGCTGCTGCTGCTGCTGCTGCTGCTGCTGCTGCTGCTGCTGCTTTATGTGGCCTCGGCTTTTATTGCCTCGGCGAGCTGAGAAATGCTTGTGTATGGTGGGTATACTGTGCGGTGCGCGGTGTATAGAGGCCTGAGTGAGAATCAGAGCGGCAAGGGTTGAGCTTTCTTTAGAGGAACGTGCTTAACCGGTACTGGATTTTTGTTTTATCGCTTTCTGTGGGAACGAAGAATTTAGTCGTTTTGTTCAATAGGCCACTTTAGGGCTCTTTGTTTGTGTTTAAGGACATTTGAGTAGGACAAGAAGTTGAATGATTTTATACTGAAATTAATATTCTCGTTATCATTTTTGTATCATATTATTTTTCTTAATACTGCTTAATTCTTAGTCTTGGAAAATATGCACGCTATTAGTGATAAGTATCAGTTGTGTTAGAAAAAAATTAACACTTGATTTCCATTAGTTAAATTGATGCTGTACTTTCGAATATGTAACTTCCGAAGCTTTTATTTGATCTTGTGTATAACTTTTCCTAATGGTTCATAGTTGCTCATAATTATTCATAGGTGTATTGACATGTAATCTTACATTAGTCTCATAAAGGTTTTATAAAAAAAATCTTAAGAAATATTCTATTTTCAGTAGCACCACACATCATAAAAGAGTTAAATAACAATTTCTTTAGTTGCATTTGATAATCGTTTTAAATAAAAAAATATTTAAAAGATCATCATTTGGAACTGCTTAAAGATAAACACATCCATTACTATAAAACAAAAAATTATTCGACTCACTTCAAATTAAATCTTACAACTATAATTCCAACATATCTTAGAACAGCTTCGCACATAATCAGCTCTTCGAAAACCAGCTTTTCCCGATGAAGATCGAACGATCGCCGAATAGAACCATCATAAAATATTCAAGCCAAACGTACAGACGAGCAACCGCACGAGCACAGGCCAAAAACGAGTCGAAGGAGCAGGCCAGGAAAGAACGAGACTGCGTCGGTTACTTTGCGATACGCGCGAGCAGCAGCGTCTTCTCCGCGCGAATCCCCGAGCGCAGATTAAGCTCTCGGTCCCCCTTAAATATTCATTCCCTTGGAAAAACGATAAAAATAAGGGAATGGGAGAGAAAGAGAGTGAGAGAGAGAGAGAGAGAGTAGAGACTACTACCCTCACTTTCATCCACCATCGCCGACACTTCTTTCTTTCTTCATTTCTTCCTTCCTTTTTTTTTGGTGCGGCGCTCTTCGCCCCGCTTTCTATCATCTTTTGGGACAATAAACACTTCGTCTTGTTTACGTCAGGTGTAAGCGCGCTGATTTAGAGGAGAATTCATAATGGAGAGTTGTGGTTGCAGGTGTGTTTTTGTGCACCCTGACATCGATGCTATTGTTTCTTATTATTTCATGTTCTATAACTAAAAATATCAATCAAGTTACCTGCATTTCTTGACCCATTCTAATTGTATTTATCTATATAAAGTGCTGAATAATTTTGGCATCATGATCACATCAACATTTTATGTAGTACTAGTTATAGTTATTAATAAATCTTTGGATGAACAGATAGTTAATATCCATGTTTCACTAATTTTGAATTTGAATAATTAACTTCCATTTTGTGGCGTAAATGCATAACCAACACCTTCAACTTTTCCCGTGCAAAAAAGAGCTTACAGAAACAAGTAAGTAACAGGTAGAACATCGGCCTCGAGGATCGAGTATTTTTCTTTTCGAACGCGCGTACACAAACAATATGGTGCAAACAGGGGGCGGCCGTCATTCCACTTAATACGATTACGTGCAGAAGAATGAAAAATATACGCAAAGGTCGAGGAAGGGAACGACGCCGACGACGACAATGGCCGATCACGACATCTTAATCATCTTCAAGCCTCTTAGGCTCGCGGCTTTCAACCTCGACCTCAGGCTCCAGCTCCTTTTTTGTGCTCTGCGCCCAGCGGCGCCGCCGGTCGACGAAAAAGAGTCTCTCCACCCTCGATAATTGAATCAAACGATTTATCTTTCCGATTAAAAATGCTCTAGAAGAGAGAGAGGTATCGCGTTACAAAGCGGCTTTCCCGGCTGCTCCGTGTCTCGCCGAGCTTTATCTCTCGCTCTCTCGCGTTAAATACTCCCTGTCTGCTTCTTCTTGTGCGTGCCTGGAGAAAAAACACAGTCGGTCTTAAGTGGTTAGGAGCCGATCTTGAGTACTGCCTGAGAGGACGATTGCCGGGCTGATTTATTTTGTTGTAGAGAAAAGGGAGACCAATCGTTTCGCGATATAAACTGATGTGATTGTCAAAATAGAAGGTTAATAGTAATAAATAAAAATAAAATAGGTAGTGATAATTTAAGCAACATTGTAATTGTGAAAAGTAATTAAAAGATTATTATAATTGAAACATGTTTAATAGATTCGAGCGAAGCAGCATCATTGCCGGGGTTCAGTGGTGTGCGAGCGGTCGATCATCCAAGTTAAGCAGTGTTGGGCGCGGTTAGTACTTGTATTGGTGACCGCTCGGGAACCACGTCCCAACAATGATGTTTTCACAGATGGGAAATGAAGATTTAGGTGTCTTTTTGGGGTAAGAAAGATGTTCTAAGTTTGACTTTTCTATCGGCTGATTCCTGGCGTGGGTTTTCTTGGTTTGTCAAGTTTTCCCCACGTCACAGGGTATGGCCCTGGGTAAATACGGGAATTCAGTGGGGTATAAAGGTTGGGGATAGTTTGAATTAATGAAAAACCCTCCAACATTCCAACGGTTAATGTCTTCTGTTATTCAAGAGGTGCAGGGAATATATCTATTTATATATTCCGATGACTTATTAGTCGTCTTGAAGATCGAGGCTTGAAGAACATAAACAAAATATTTAAGGTATTTACTAGATTAGCAGCAGTTTCAAATCTGAAGTTGCAAATAAAAGTGAATTTTTAATACATACCTGAAGTTAACCTGAAGTGATTTATTTCGATTGATCAGAAATTCGATTTTGAACAGATTTCAAAAAAACGAGGTTCTATGTTTGACACGTATGTTTTTTTTCTTTCTAATATGTACATGTAAGGGAAACTTTGTTTTCCAATTCAGAGATACCCATTCTCTTTTTAAGTCCATGCTGTTTGAGCTAATTCGTGGTATACGTTGTATGCTTCTACTCTAAAAAGTTAATTTGACATGTACTATAAGCATCATTCTTTGTTTTTAATTTTCTTCAAGTAAATTCTTTTTTTAGATAAGAATTCGCCCAACACTAAAATGCAAGAAGCTTCTAACTTAAAATTCCTTTAAGTAAAATAACATCTTCGGAATCGCCAAACAATTTGAAAAACTCAATCACGAGAAGCTTGACTTTGATCTCGCGAAGAGCCATCGAAGCCATCCCAGCAAAAACCGGACCAAAGAACCCCGCAACCACAACTCTACACATCTCACACCTCACACCTCGCACTCCCTTCCCCGTTCTCTTTCCTCCCGAAATATATGAGAATCACGTAGCGCGCGCAGGGCTACACACTGAGTGCCGCGGCGCAACTCCGTCTCGCAGTCCGTATACGGCACCTAGGACGCGAAGCCGCCAAATTGGTCCCAAACGCGATAAAGTTCGGAGCGCGCGCGTGCTCTCTCTCTCTCTCTCTCACGTTGCGATAGGGAATTGAATTTAAATACGCCCGCCAGCTCGCACTCGTTTCTCCTTCGTCTTCGGTTGCGCACCAGCGGCGAAAAAAGAAAACACGACGGAGGACGAGCCCTACGAGTGTACACGAGTCTGCGCGACAAACCGATGGCAGATTGATTTTGCTGGTCCTGCACGAGAAGAAGAAGAAGAAGCAGCAGCAGCGGTTGCTCCGCACTCGCGAGAAGAGATATAGACGTGCAGCGCCGACGACGCGTCGAGGGAAAATATATGAAAAAGGGGAAGGAGGCGCACGCGAGTTCGATCTCATCTCGGGTTATTAATAATATCTGCGGAGGTTAGTATTTCCACCGAGGAGGAACCGCTCGCTCTTCATTTCTGTATCACACGGGCGAGCGAGAGTGAGAGAGAGAGAGACGAGCAGCAGCAGCACAGATGGAAGTACCCGATTTATATGCAAATTCCATATTTGTCGCGGTAGGCGGCCGCGCCACGGCCCGAGAGATGGATCCTTCGTTCGTTCGTTCGCTCGCTCGCTCGCAAGCTGGGTTTAGGAAAGAACAGGGTGGAGGTGCAGCCGTCGCAGGGAAGGTCTTGGGGAATAAAGGCTGTGTGCAGAGTGATGAAGGGAGGAGGGGTTGCGCGGTAGAGGAGACTAATGACGAATGGGCCGCTCAATTCTGCCGAAGCGTTGAGAACGCGTGTGAGTATTGGGAGCGCGGATATGTGCGGCGTGTTCTTTGACTTTTCTTTATGTGGTGTATGTAATTACTGGGAGTTGTGAATCGGTAGAGATTTTTGTCGGGATTTCAAAAATGGAAAGACGTGAAAAGGTTCATTTTAAACGTTGGTTTGCTTAAAAAAGATTTTATCAAAGTTATCTAATACAATTATAATCATATTTATTTTTTAATAATTTATAAAAAAATACCGTAGGAGCTAAGATTTTCTTTTTGTAAAAACATTTATATTTGGAGTATATATATATACTTTTCAGTCGTGAAACCCACTCTACATTTATTATAAAGTTATTTATTCCTTGGATAGTTTAAGAATCTGTTCTTCACTTGCTACTAATCATTATTTTTATTTATTTATTTATTTATACCAGAGACGAGCCCTTTTATATTTGCATTCATATTTTTTAACTTTGCATATTTTAACGGTTGCTACTTCCTTTACACATCAGAATCATACTTGATTTCCGTCAGCGATTAATCCCGAATTACAAGTTGCAAATTTGTCACCGAAGAAATCGAACCAACGTTTATTCATAACTTCAACGGTTATTATTATTATTATTATTATAGAGCCCGATATTATTATATCCATATAATAGCATTAAACTAATTTAGCACACAGCATTGATTTCACATGACTGGCAAGCACACGTTCTTTCCTATCTTCGCTTAAGGGGATGTTAGAGCTATTCTGATTGGTGGAAATTAAACCTAACCTCCAAAACTTGGAAAACGAAAATAAAAATTTGTAGGCTTTTGTAGTACAAAAATGTCGTCCACTATTCTTTACATAATAATAAATGATTATCAAGGTCGCAATGTATGATTTTTTATGAAACCACGACGTATAACGAAAAATACGACGCGAGGTGAATCCGTTAATGAGGTTAATAAACGGTAAGACGACCGTCATTTGGACCGCTTTCTATTGGTCAATTATAATAATATTTCATAATGCAAATTTTTTGAAGCTATTGATAAACAAAAACGCTGGATAAATAAAAAAATGTTTTAAACTGTTCTTTGCACAATAACAAAGCATTATCACCCTCGATTTTGATGTTACTATGTAAACTTTAGACGTATAGCGAAAAATACGGCGCGAGGTAGAGGTCACAATGGTAAAGTTCGCTCCGACCTCCCCTTAACATAGTTCAAGTTGGTGCGATCGATCTGACAAAAGAAAATTTTCCAAAACACAACGTTGCAGCGCGTCATCTCGCAACGTCTCTGGTGGGCAAACTTTGCGCGAACCTTAGCTAGCCCCAGTTTTTTTTTGCGTCTCGACGCAGGCGCGCTCAAATGACAAGCTGCTTCCGCTGGAAACTCGCGCAAGAAAGTTCGGCACTTTGGTATACGCGATAGCCGAGGTACACGCGTGTGACAGCTCGCGTTTGTTCCGCCACCGTGCGACCAGCAAAAGTACAACGTTTTATAGTGTGTGGTTTGAAAATTAAAAGTATTGCGTTTTCATTTTTATGGCTGATTCATCAGACTTCCAAAAATGAGTTCTATTGATTGTTGTAATGAGTCAGTTTTTTTACTTTATAAAGATGTATGGCTTGTAATTATATATAAGCTTCAGTGACTAAAGAATCAAATCATTTTTATAAAGATTACATTTAGATTCTTATTCTTATTTAAGAGTTCGGTTCACATTAAGTTATATCCATTTATAGCTACTCTATAATAAGTTATATATATTATAGCTACTCTAATTTTAGTTGTATCAACTGTTGAAGTTATTAGCGCTAATTAATTATGACAAGACCTTAAAGCTTTATTATACACACAAACTTTGAAGCATATTTATCTCAACTCAGCACTAGTGCCGTCAAAGAAACCGACTCGATTAATCCCTCTTTCTTCCTGCAATCTCCATGCGGCAAATTCCCGTGCCATCCCCATCGAGAAGCAAAGAAGCCGTCCCCAATAACAACAGTTGACGTGGTGCCATCATCACAGGTGCAGCGCATAACAAATACGAATCTTCATCGGTGAACCGCGGCGTCTACACGTCCACGGCCAGGTCACAAAGAAGAAAATATATTAAGACGGCGCGCCAGCGGAACGACTATGATTTTGCGTCACGCGATCGTTATACACCGGTGGGGGGGAAGGATATAGCGACGACGACGGCGAAGAAAAAAAAACGACGAGTATAGCTAGAGAAAAAAGACGACGAGGCGGAAGAAGAAGAGGAAGAGGCAGAAGACGAAGAAGCTGAAGCCGAAGAAGAAGGGCAGAAAAAGAGAGAGCAGCAGCCTCGTTTTTCGCACGACACCGTCAATTATCGAACCTTCTTTTTCCTTGCCTGCTTCCCCCTCTCTTGGCTCGGGCGCGCGCGCGTCGCTCGTGCGATATCGTTAATAAACCCAAGCTTCTGGAGTTCCCTGTCTCGTCTAATCATCCTCCCTCTCGAGTCCTCCTCCTCCTCTTTTCTTCTCTCTGTCCCTCTCTTTTGCCACTACACTGCTGCCACGCGAAAATATACTCTCTTCGCATCTTCCTCTCTCGCTGGTTTCAGTCCTGCGTAGCCCCCTGCGCGTATATATATATAGAGCGTAAGCACCTTGGCGCGCGACACCTGCATATTTGATGCGAAGTGTAAACAGCGCCGACCACACCAGCGCCGCTGAATAAATTCGCCCGCGACTGCTCATGTATTATTGATCGGCGCGCGGTAGATTAAAAAATCCCGAAACGAGATGACGGTGGAGAGGGAAATTAGGCCGAAATTAGGTAGCTAGAGGAGGTAGGGGCGGTGGCCGCAGCCGCCGCGCTTGGATGCTGGAGAGGGGCCTTTATTAGCTTTGTCGATGAATTTTAGCACTTTTGTCGGGAACGCGATAAAAGATGTTCTTCTTTTTATATCAAACAATTTTTAAATGATCAAAGTACTTCTTTTAGAAAAGTTTGCAAATTTTACATTGCGCGTGGTTTGAAAAATCGATGTAATATTTTCAAAAGAAAATGCCGAGTAAAGCAAACTTGAGAACCTGTAAGTGCAACAAAAATTTTTGGAATTCTCCTTTTCAAATGTAAATAATCTTCTAGGAAAAGTTCTAAAGATGTTTACTCGTAGTAAAATGCTAATGCTAGAAAGTTTAACTGTGCATCAAAAAATGCGCATCAGGACAAATAACGTCATAAAGATAAGTGTGTTTAGCTGATCTGAATTATTTTCAACACCTTTTGAGTTCTTAGTTTGGTACTTAATTTATAGTGAAAAACGTTGAAATATAATATAAATACGGTGTATTGTACATAAATTATGCTATAACGCTGAATAAGTTAAAATAACTATATAATTGTTACCAGTATGAAAATAATCCGCACCAAAATAGAAAATAAAAATATAAATTATATAAAAGCGTTTTTCTTCAAAATAACGTTGATTGCGCTTATAATGCGCGTTTTATCAACACGGAATGCTGGTTTTTTCATATTTTGAAGTAAGGTCGCGTGATTAACAAAGAAATTTTTCTCGGCTTGCAGAGAAGAAAAAAGGGCGAGACTCTGTCCGGAAGAAAGGAAGAGAATATTTTCCGCGCGAAGCAAGCAAGAATTTTCCAAGATAAGAAGTAGCGTACCGCGAAAGAGTGTGAGAGAGAGAGAGAGAACTAAGAGAGAAAGATGGAAGGGTGGCTCGAATGAAAAAGAAAGTAAAGAAGCGTATACGCGCAGGCGGGACATTCCACGAAAATGATTATACAAAGTTTGAGCAACTTTTGCCGGGCGGAGAGGAAGAAGAGAAAGAGAGAGAGCCAGAGTGAGAGGGGCTGAGAGAGATACGCCAAGCGCGTGTTCTTGTAACCTCGGTTAACTGTCTAGAATGTTTATTGTCGCGCAACTCTGAGATGACAAAACGAAATCACGCGAGCAATCGTTTTCATTTTAATTATATTTTTATCTAAATTTAAAATTACTATGGTTTGTGTTAGAAAAATCCTATATGAAGCACACGATAATCGACAATAAAATAGAATGCGGTTTATCGATCGCTACAAGTAAATTCCTTTATATATAAGAGCCAATTTTTTTATCGTCTTGACGTGCGATCCTGATCTAACCATTATCCTAATAATTATCAAAAGAATATTAATGTCTTTTAAATCGGATAATCGTGTTTTATTAATTTCATTAATCTACGAATCTTGTAGTTTTCCGATTCTGTGCTAATATAATACTGGTGATAAATTTGTAGTAACATATTTACTAATTAGTAATTTTATTTCTGTTTTAACAAATATTCGTATATGTCTTGCTCTTGATGAGGGGAATGTACCAAAGGTGTTCAGAACACCAGTTCTTTTTAAATTAATAATATTACTCGTAGCAATCTATAGTCTCACTATTTATTATTTAATTTAAACATGCTTATAACGAAATTATGACTCTCCCCCATCGAAACGATACTTCATTCTATCAATTATTTAAAATCATTCGGCATAACCTACCGGTCAAAATGTCGAAAGCCTTTATCGAACAAGTTTTAAACAAACGCTTAAACACACACGGCGGCAAACTGTCGCCAATTACCAAAGCCCACACTCCGATATAAAACCCCTCTCTCGCGCTGCACCTCTCCCCCCCACCTCGAAGACTGATTCACGCGCATTTTTCAGAACCCGCCCCGCGACTGCTATCTCCGCGATAAGTCGACGCTCGGCTTATCGGCGTCGCCGCGCATCGCAACACATTCGCGGATTACGCGTCGCCCGCGCGTGTACTCTCCGAAGATTGAAGAGAGACGGGCTTGGCTTATTTATATTTGTCGCAATCACGGCGCACACCCGAAAACAGCCGGCGCAGCGAGAAACGAAAGGGGATGGGTGGCAGGAGGATAAGGTGATAAATTATCGCGCGTCAAAGCCTCGGCGTGCATTCATTTGTAGGGAGTTAGAGACTCTGTCATTGGCACCATCCCTCATTTCGTCTCGCTCGATCGTTCTCGGCTGTTACTCAACCCCTGCCTGACTATACTCGAGCTTCTTCTTCTTCGTCGTCGTTGCTGCTGCTGCTGCTTCTTCGTTTTCGTTTCGGAGTGTCGAGCTATTAGAGCGAGGTTATCGCGAAGCTAATTGCCCGAGCGGCGACGCGGCCAGCTATATATAGCTGTTGATATCCTATTAAAGCATTGAGTGTTATTAATGGCGCGCAAGCGCGGGGTCTTTTGTGTTTTTTGTCTCGGACTTTCTTCTTCACTGGTAATTTACTCGCGTGTATAGGTTTTGCGGTGCGCGTGGAGTTTATATATAGCGATCGATTGGAATTTTTTTGGAGTGGGTGATTGGCGCGGTGATGGATAAAGGGAAAAGAGAAGGAGAGATTCATTGTTTGATTGAATTATTGGACAGTTGGTATTCTGCAAAAATATTTGATTTTAAAAATTGTGAAATAATAGAAAATATTTATCGCAGAGAACACTTTGTATTTTATGGATTGTTGGATGATCGAATGATTGTTATCTATAAAATCTTTGAACAATATTCATTTGTAGTAGCAATTGATAAAATAGATTTGCAAAAAGTTGCTTATGCGCTTGTATGATAAGATACATAAACGGTTTTAAAGAAATCTTAACTTCATTAAATCTTTTAGCTATTTTTTAGTTTTATTATCATTAAGATGAATCGATTTAAAATGCATTTTATAGATTTTATCATTCAATTTTGAATTCTTGAAGTAAAAAATAAAACATTTTTTTATCAAACTCGAATGTCACGGTAGACATGATAAAACAACTGAAAATATAATCACTGTTAATATAATATTGTTAGGGGAAGCCTGGGAAAAGTGAGCCTAAAAAAGTTTGAGCACGAATATATAAATATATTTCAAGTATCAATAATTCGAAATATATTAAAAAGGTAATATAGATTTTGTTTAATATATATTTCAAGCACCAAGACTGCAAGTAAGTGAAAGTATTTTAAAATTCACTTACAAGAAAAAAAATGAGAATGCATACTTTGTCACGAGCGTGGGGTAAAGTGAGCCTTTGTACGGGCAAAGTGAGCTTCAATAAATATGCAGATAAAAGTTTAAATTACGATAAATTAATCAGTTTTATTTAACTTTTAATCGTAACTTAATCAATTTGTTAACAGACATATAAGTTTAAAGCTTTACAAAATGTATTTATCAGACATAACCATAGAGCCAGTTTGAGGTTACACTTTCTTTTTTACATTGTTTATATAAACTCACTTTACCCCGGTCAGTTTGCCCCGAATGCACGTGCGACGTAAGAATGCTTTTTAAAAGATTTACGTATTGTCTTATTGTATTAAAAAAATATCTACTGAAATTTTAGTGTACTAAGTATAAAACAAAAAATTTCTGTTATAAAATAGCACACAATATAACATTACTTTATCTAACAACCAAAACATGCAAAATTATCATATCGAGTGGCTCAAAAATTCATTGTTAATTTTTTATTACTAAATAACCGATTATATGCACCACACATCATTTAAAAATCATTCTTTACTTAGATTATTTTTATGTATAAATGAAATTAATATAAATGTTTTATTTATGTCGAAATATAGAGAAAGCTCACTTTATCCCGAGGCTCACTTTACCCCGGTCTCCCCTATATTTCATGTAAAAGAACTCAAACTATAGCCTCGATGCATGTTCACACTTCAAAGATCAAAGCGATACTGATTTTCAATTATTTTCTAATCAACATACTTAATAATCGTATATTATTACAAGCTAATCAAATAAAATAATAATAGTCAAAAGAATTAACATACGACTTAACAACACAAGTATTTATTTAATATTATGATATTCGTAGCTATATATTTTTCAGAACTATACTGCCCGTAAAATAACGTTTAAAATACCTATATATGAACATTACTGTATGCAACACGGTGTCAAAATATGTCACTATCCTGTATGCACGATTCTCCTTGTATACTCGACGAAACCCATCGCAACAACAGAGAAGCCACATCTCCTCATCCAAAATATTCCTTCAAAGCGTAAAATTCGTTAGGCGCGCCCTCGCCGCGAGACAATACTAGCCCGCAGCGGCACAGCGTTGATATCGAAAGTCCGCGCATAATAACCCCCACACACACACGCGCGCGCGTGTCCCCTCGAACTTCTCGAATCTCGCGCTCGCAGAACAATTGGGAATTCGGTCGGCCTCGTATCCCTCCCAAAAGTTCCAGAGCGAGAGACAGAGAAAGAGAGAGAGTCACCCCCCCGAGAAACGTCCTTATATTCTAATCTCCCGCGGACGACTCTCTCTCTCTCTCTCTCTCTCTCTCTCTCTCTCTCTCTCTCTCCGCCGCTCGCAGCTCTTTTACATTTCCGTCGTCGCCGGCAAATAAGGCACCATACGCGTATACGCTCGCCCGACGCTTTCATAAGATATACGATTGCGCAGATACCGGGAGATTTGTGGTCTCTCGCAGTGTACAATATACACACACACGCGGTATGTACGCGAGCATAGGACTCGTGGATGTGTATATATATATATACAGCTGGCAGTGACGGCAGCAGCAGCAGAGGCAAAGTCGGCTTTCAGGTGGAGATTGCGTTTTGACGTCTGATAGATTCATGGTTATTGGAATCAGAGCGGTTCTCCTATTACATCGAAAGGACCGCTCTCGCGACGGCCGACTGAGAAAGAGACGGAGAGAGAGAGAGAGAGAGAGAGAGAGAGAGAGCGGCCAACTTATCGCCCCAGGGCGACGTAAATCACTAGGGCCCCGTTTCGAGAGATGTGTTTTTGTGCTGCGTCGACGCGCGACTCGTGTGTGTTTCTCTCGGCTCGAGTGCGACTTTTGCGAAATCCGGGAAGGGGGATGAAGTTTTGAGGAGAGAGAGAGATAGAAAGAGAGAGAGCCTATATGTGTGTACCTTGGAGGATTAATGATTTACGTAATAACGTCGGGTTCTAGGGCGATTTATGGCTTTTGAGATTTATACGAGGGAGCGCGAGTGGGTGTCGATCGGAAATATGTTGCGTTTTGATTGTCCTGATTTCTGGGTGATATTGGCGAGTCGGCGGATTATCGGACGAGGCATCGGGCGTGGAGGTTTATTAATAAGAGTTTAGGCAGATGTGTGGGGAGTATACAAATTTATGTGATGGTTTGATTTATTTTTTCGATTGTTTTATTTGTGTGTTGCAATTGGGTTTTTCTAATTATTACTATTGCAGTTTCAAATATACAAAGCGTATGTTAGAAACGATTAACATAAAATATTGCCTATTTCTCTTTTATTTATGAGATTACTCGAAACTAAATATTTGTATAAAAATTATAACGCGAAAAGTGCTGAATCATTTTGACATTACTCTTACATCAAAGTATAAAGAAAGGACGAATAAAATCAGATCAGATGAGAAAAATAAGCTTTATATCCCTTCTCTCTTACACTTGTCACTATAACTAGAAAGTAAATATCTACATTAATGAAAATCATATTGTCAAAAATTCTTAATCGTTTAAGGGTGCCGTCTACTCGAAAAATAGATAAATTCTTGGAAAAAATCATTTTTTTAAAAGACACACATTATCATTCTACATATAAATATCTATCAGAAAACGGTCCTATGAGGTCCTAAACAATTTTATTCGAAGTCCTACGATACTTTATAGATTATAAAACAAATCATAGAAAATCGATAATTTTGATACTTTTTATTTTTCTTATTTCGAGTTATGTTTTCGGGTTATTATGAATAAATACATTTAAGTATATGTATAAACTTAAAGTTGAAGTATACTATAGTCATAATGTATAATGATAAAATCCAAATTAAATTGTCTGGAGAAACACTAAGACTGTAAATATGATTACTATTGATTCATACAAACTTTTTAATAAAACCTTGATTATCTCAAAACTATCATTTTAATTATTTTTCAGGATTCAAAATTGATTTGATGATGCAGGTTGTGATTAATTGACTTGAAATTTCATGCAAGTTTTCCATGTTAAATATACAATTGTTTAAAAAAATATGCAAAAGAATTGATTTCTTTAGGTAACTTTTGGTCTAACTGGTGCTGTCTTTTTTTTATTCGGTCTAAAAAAGAACCAACGCAATTTTCTTTGTCTTATCTTATAGAACAAATATCTGCAACGACTTTTTTGGTAAGTCAATGGTTTATCGCTAAACCCATTTTGAAAATGACTGTTTTTAAGCCATTTTTAATGAATTCTTTAGATATCTCCTTGAACAATCGAATATTTTTGGCCTATAACCTCTCATTTTTCTACATTTTTTATTTGTAATCAAATAAAAAAGGTTCCAAAAGTTACTGTCGGGAATTGTAGAAAATAGATTTTCGAGTAGACGGCACCATTAAGTATTTATTACAGTCACATCTAAATTTTGTATAAAAAGAATTTATTTTCATTTAATTCACGTAAAATAGTTGTACCTGTACAAGTTATTATTCGTAATTTTATTTATTTATTTTTCATTATTATATGAACGTTATTTTTGAGAAAGTTTCTAGCACTTATTCCATCTACATCCATCCATTACATTATTCGTCAATACATTTCAGCACGAAGATCCATTGCTTCAGAACCTTACAATTCTAAAACAAAACGCACAGAGTATCGTACACACAATACATGATATTGCAATTAGCCAACGATGGCCTTTTTTAATAATCCCGATGGACACGATGGAATTTAATCAACATCCGCGACTTCCAAACCGCATCCAACATGCATCCTATCCATCCAAATTCTCTCTCTCTCTCTCTCTCTCTCTCTCTCTCTCTCTCTCTCTCTCTCTCTCTCTCTCTCTCTCTCTCTCTCTCTCTCTCGCTCTTATACCTAATCCTCGAATTTAGCCCAGCGAGCTAGCGCATACTTTTCTCGTGGGGCTGCCGGGCGCACGAGTGTCGGTGAAGGCCCGCGTGACATTGACGAACTGCGGATAGCGGCGGGGCGGGGGAAGGGGGCCGGGACTCGACTCGTCGCTAATGTCGTAACCGAGTGTCATCGTGTGCAGCAGCAGTCAAGCCCTCCCCTCGTGCAGCGGATCTGCGCCGCGCGGAAAGACGAAGGATGAGAGAAAGACACCGAGCGAAGGGAGAGGAGGAGGATGGAGAGGCTTGGTTATCTTCGCGGAGATGCAAACTTCCTGCGGGTCGACCTGCTGAGGGAGTGGAAGAGAGAGAGAGAGAGCGTTTGAATGCCCGAGGAAACGTTTGTTGTGGGGAATTTTGACGTGCGGCTGCTGAGACGCGCGCGTGCGCGCGATCTCCTAGGTATAGTCTCTTGGTTTTCTCGCTCGCTTTGTAGGTATCTGTCGCCGTGAATTTTGCGAGCTCGCTTTTTCTTTGTTTGTGAGGTATTTAGAAAGTTATGAACGCGGGAGTTTATCTGTCGTTTTTTTTAAAAGTTCTTTTTTGTTAGGGATGAATGGGATCGTCTGTTTAATCTGCGTAGTTTGTTTAATGCTCTTGCAGGGAACGACGAGTTATTATTTAGAGCGAATATTTTTGCGTGGGAATTTTCACTCTATTTCATTGAATGGTTACTAAGAAGTTTCACTCATAATTTAGTGATTATTATACTAATCTAGAGCGAGAATTTACTCGAAAGAAGGTTGATTGCAATTTGCCTCAATCCACTTAAACAGAATGGAATATTTAAGGAATTCGAAGGTCTACAAATATTGTTTTCAAAGGAGTCATAAATTTATGCATTTAAAATTTAAATCTAAAAATTAAAGACAAAACTATTTGTACCGTTTTATTTCTAATACAAATATTTAAAACGTGCATATATAGCGTATACGATTTATTTTAATATAAATTGTAACATTTATGCAAATTCTTTTAACAATTTCTGCAAGTGGCAAATATATATGAAAATAATTAGGAAAGTTCACGCAAACTATTTGACCGAGCTAAGACTGTGTGATAGAATGTTAAATATCACGAATTTTGCTCATTTTTTTAATTCATTGATAACCTACTGCCAAACTTTACAGTAAAATAGTTATTAATTACACGCGTAATAGATTTATATTAATTTTGAAAGTATATGTAACCTATAGTTTCATGCCAGAGCCACCTTAATCTTGTCAACAAAATATAATATTTCGTTTCATTGACTATATTTTGATAAGTTACAATAGAACTCGGTATAAGAAATATACGATCCAAAAATAAACATCTCAGTTCCTGACTTTCGAATTACATCTCAAGATCCACAAGAAGCTTAATAAAATTTTGCCAAACCCACAAAAAACTACTCCCAACGAAGATCAACCCAAGTAAAATGAGCCCGTCCACATACAATCACACGAAGCCCTTGCTGCATCCCAGCATTACACTCCCGAGACAGCAAAAACGCGTCGCGCCGACTCGCATCTCCCGCGCGCAATCACATCCCATTTCCCGGCGATTTAAAAAAAAACTTGATTCATCGCGCGTCTACAACCTCGCATTCGAATCCGCGTCTGGCCTCCTAAAGAACGCGCTCTTGCGTTGAGCGAGAGAAAATTCGCCTGGGATTCCTGTGGGAAGCCTTAGTCTTTTTTCTAAACAAAAGGCAGCCCTGCTACTGCTGCGCGGAAGAAAACTTTCCTCGGAGCTGTCCCGAAGGGTGTCCAGTGGGTTAACAGGACCGGGGACTCCCCGAACTATATCCCGCGGACAAAACCAATCGCCGCGACACCTTTACTCCCGCACCGCGCTGGGCTGTATAGCTGTAATGCAGACCTTGCGTAGTAGAGGAGGAGGGGGGAGAAAAAGAGGGAAAGGGGACGAGGACTGCGGGGCCAGTCCGCCTTTATTGGCCATAAAAGCAATAATGCGATGCCTTATAGGGATACAGTCGCCGTCTGAAGTACGACAAAACGATACAAATGCGAGATTTCGAATCACCCCTCGTCGACTTCCTTTTTTTCTTCTCCTGCGCGCCTCGTGTCTCCGGTGTATAAGGACGAGTGGCTACTGGCTATTGCGCTGCGTCCTTTTCTAATCGATTCTGATTCCGATGAAGGACGCGCTCGATCGGTTCCGGCGATTGCGCTCGCGGAGGAGGTCGGATAAAGTAGAGAAATAAAATTCAATTGGCGTTAGATATGGAAGTTACGCCGCGTGTGGCGCTGGTCATTTTGAGAGGATTGTGTGTGTGTATAGTGGTGCGGGCGACTTGGAATACGGAATTATTGTTTTATATGAGTTTTTGGGGACTAATTTCTCGTATGCCGAAGTTTTTCGATTGGGTAACATGTGCTTCGATGTTTGATATTATTTCGGCATACCGTTTACTTATTGCATAAAAAAGGCTTAATAGATCTTTTTAACTCAATATGCGATACGTGCTTGAAACATATTGCATACAGATTTTGGTTATAAGTAAAAGTGAGCTTGTAATATGTTTTTAGATAGTTTTAACTAATAAAAATATAATGGTATGACAAGGTTAATCAATCAATTCAACAATTTAATCAATTTAATTCAACAATATTAGTAAATACAATTAGTAGTAGAAAAATATTATTTAAAAATTTTGATGATTTTTAAAATATGTGCCTAATATGAACATCTCTTCTCTAGCTACATTTAATTTTCTTACCTTTAGATTATCAACTAAACTGAGTATTTTTTCATTATTCCGATATTTATTGGGAAAAATTATCTGAAATTGATGAAAATTTATAATTATAGTAATCAGGTAGGATTTTCAGGACGCTAAATGTGTAAAAGTAAACAATTTAACCTTTTTCTACATAGCCCTCTCTACTGAATGATAAGAGTGCAGTTTCTCATAATATGTTGGCAGCAAAAAATAGCACTCAGCTCTTTAAAATTATTACTTCAATTTGCAGAATGGTCTATTCTAGTTTACAGCTTTGATCCATAAAAACAATTAAACCGAAACTTCACGCCTCCACCCTGTAATGAAAAATGCCCTGAAGGGAACTATATAAATCTACATTTTTCATACCACCCCTTCTTCTTATACCCGTTATACTTAATATCTCACGGTGCGCGCGATGAAGAATAAAGAAAAAAAAGCAGCGCGAGGAAGGAAATAAAGATTTTCCGCAGTAACGATCACAAAGTATTTGAGTTAATGAATATTGCGCAGCTCCTTATCCTCCATCTCCGGTGGCGCCTCGCCGAGACTCCATCGAGCGTATTTGTTGAGCGCTTTAAAGAAATTAAGAGCGGCGGCGATTTCCTCCTCCGCTCTCCTTTGAAGCAACCCTGGGCCGCTGCTCTCTTTCGTGAAAGGGTGAAATTAAGAGCGCGGACGATGCCGCCCGTCGCCGCCTAAAACGATAATCGTTCGGGCTCTCGTCTTCTCCTCTCGGCAAGTGTGCGTGTGCGTGTGTGTGTGTGAGCGAAGCTCATTCCGGGGCTGCTTAAAAATCTCATGAAAGCGAAACAAAGGAGGCGAGAGAGAAAAAAGCTCGACGGCGAGGGGAGATCGAGTATTAACTCGGGCGGAACGAGAGATGGTCAGGGAGAGAGAGAGAGAGAGAGAAGAAGAAGAAGCGAAACGAGGAGGAAGAGAGAGAAGAGGATAGTGTCGCTTGATGATGTCTCAATTCCCTTGGAGTTGCCTTTGAAAAAAAAAGAAGACGGCGTTGGAGAAGAGAGATGGAGAGAGCGGAAGAGGCGAAGGGAGATTCTTATCAGGACGCGCGTCGGCCGACCTAATTTACTTATTCACCACTTCTTTCGACGCTAGCGAGCACGCGGGGCCTATTTACAAGTATGAAATTGCCTGCCGGAAAGAAAAAACAATGGCTGCGGAGCGCGAGAGTCTGGAGTCAGGCTCGAGCATTAAGGGGATTTCGCGCTTTTATACAGATGGGCTTTGATAATAACTACGGTGTGTTTGAATATTAGATAGGAATCGGAATGGCTGCTTTAATTTTACAATGTTTTGAGCGCGTTTTTTGCAGAGGCGGGAGGAACGTAAAGATGCATAAATCTTATGTAAATGCGGAAAGAAAACGCATGATTTGGGAATTTTTCGTAAATAGAATGTGATACGAGGAGTGAATAATCTGCTTGACACTTGTGTGAACATGTTTTAAAGTAATAATAACATTTGTATAGCTATTTTGTTTAAGTATACTTATAGTAAGAGACTATAATCTTGAATACGAGTTGTTGTTCTATGATAAAAAAAATAAGTAGTATTAACGAATTAATTTTTTTTTAACGCGATAATTTCATAATCGTACAAAGGAAATTTATACCTAACAAACCTTTTGTGATATGTATAAGAAAATTACGTTTAATAAATTTAATAAATTTTAATTTAGAAATATATCCTATTTTTGCACCCTGTATTTTGCACCACAATGTATTAGTGAAAATTATTACGTTTCTGGATTAGACTAGACGGATTTTCGTAGCGAAGTTTTTAATGAAAATATATGTATTTCCGAGATGATCATAAAAGAGCTTAAATTACAAGGAAATTTATGTTCGAGAAATATTTAAGTGGCTTACAATCCTTTCTCCCCAGCCTCTTGCTTTTCATCTGCATTCAGAAACCCTAATCTTCTCCCGAACCTTGACTTTAGGAATTTAGTCTTGGACGAAATATGCATTTAAATGGCCTTTTAAATTGTCCGTAAATTGTACCTTAGGCTCTTGTCGAGCGTTACACCTAATTTCTTAAGACGTTGCATTACAATATTTTACATAACATTTTCTTTAAACACATAAACAATACAGTCTGCAATAAACAAAGCAGTATAAGGATTACAATGAAAAAATTCCATTTTTTGCACGTAAAAGTAACTTTACCGTGTATACACTTTTATACATTTTTTACAACAAATGATTAATCAACATTCCATTCAACCTACTGCTTCATACACATTTTTCTTTCATAACTCAGCATAAAAACGTACTAATTTTTAGACGGCTAAGAAGAAAATTTCTTCCTCGTGACTCGCGCGAAAGTAAGCTCGAAGAGTCAAAGTTTCGGGCAAACTCTGCGTATACTTCTTACCTATACCAACACTCGAGCGTCCAGTAAGACGTGAAAGATTAAGGAGAAGACGTGTTGATCCTAGATTACACGCCGGTTGAATCCTCTTTTCTTACGCTATACTGGCCCTCTCTCTCCACTTCCTCGACACGAGTCGAGGCAAGGTAGTACTACCCTGGCTGGTCTCTTCCTCCTCGCGGCAACAGAGCCACCCTCGCTATACACGTGTTTTGCGCATCGTCTCTCGTTATCGATGCTCCACAAGAGCGCACGACTTACGTACGTTCTTTTTGGATTTTCTCAGGTTAATACCGTGATACCCTGCTGTTTCTTTCTTTAGGATGTAACATTGTAGAGATAAAAGCATTCTTATTATTGCTTGAATTATTTAACTAATTGAGTTAACAGTTTTTTATGTAATTCATATGCATGTAAATATTTGTAACACCTTTCAATTATAAACATATTTTTAAGTATTATATTTTCTAGTTATTGTATTTGTTTGATAATTAACTTAGTTATGTAATAATTCAACATAATATACATAATTAGATTTTTCTGCTATCATTTTATTTTAATTTTTTCTTACTATTAATTAATTCTTTCTAAGTACTCGAAATTCTTCACACGCAAACCGTGAAAATTCATTTCAAACAAAGTGAATTGATCTATCACGCATAGTTAAAATTTTACAAGCTACAGGCCTACCGAGAAACAAGTATCTTTCTGCTCCTCACTCCTCTCTCTCTCTCTCTCTCTCCTTCCACCGCGTATGTAGCACGAGCCGTTACGCGTTTTACACACGGCGGGGGGCGGTATGGTGGTTGTACCTTCTCCCGGAGGAGTCATGGGAGGGCGAGCAGTGAATACATTTAAAGCGGGAATGCGATTATACGCGCGTAGCGCATGATACGTACACGCGTATACGTATATTCGCGCGCGCGAGGAGGTGGAGAGAGTTTTTTTGCCGCTGCTGCTCTCCTCTCTTCGCTGCGGATTTATTGGCGGAAATTTATGCTATTATGACTCCTCGCGATCTTCCTCTCCGCGGCGGCGTCGTCGTCGTAGACGTCGTCTCGGGAGCGTCTTAAGGAAGACTGCCGCCGCCGCGTGGCTGAAATATACTGGATCGTAAGGATAGAATAAATCTACGGGTATTGATAATAAATTGTTTTTTTAGTGCAGTGTGTAACTATATGCGCCAAATTACGCGGAGAAACAAAAAGTGATGTTTCGAGAGTGATATTTCGATGGGTTAATTTGTTTGAGTATTTTGTCATTTATAGGAATATTTAATGGTTACATTAACACACCCATACACAAACATTCTACTCGAATCTTGAATCTTAGAAACTTGATGAATTATATCGTCTTCCTTCTTACTCTTGTATTGGATCCTAGTGTATATTTATTGATAATAAATCTCTATAGTTTTAATTATTAACCGCTTTTATTTTAATTAAACTTTGAATAATATAATTTGAATGCTCGTTATGCAAAATAGACGCTGATAATGATATTGCTCTTTGTTTCACTACTTCTCGAGCTCTTATCTTACTTTTTACATTCGGCAATCTGCTGTTCATGATCACTACAAACTTAAACTATACATGGCATTTGAGTTTCTTGCTCTAATAATCTTAGCAATCTCATTGAAAGACAAATAACTTCATTAAATTTAAATCCATATAACTGATCTCTCACTCCGATTTGGAAAATCAAATAGTACCAGTTCAATGAATACCATCATCCACCAGAACCCTCATACTCCCTCTGCAAAAAAGAATCACAGTCCCGAGCACAAACTTCGAATTGCCCTCACTAAAGCAATCGATGCGGTCATTCAGACACTGTAATAGCCTCTCTCTCTCTCTCTCCCATCTCGCTCTACGACCGCTAAAATCCATCTCCTTACTCCCACGCCTCCATCCTCATCAAAGACACGCGAAAGACACCAGCAGCAGCAGCAGCAGCGCCATCCAAACGACGTTATTAAATTCTCGGCCCGCGCGAAGCATTTTCTCGCTCGCCGCGCGCTTTAACGAACTGAGGCTAAACGGTCATTACGTTGATTCATGCCGCGCGCATCGCGCGCTGGCGATAATGGCAGCAGCGGCAGCGACGCCGGCTCTGTACCCACCCGCTTTTACGATCGATTATCGCTCCGCAAGCGCGGGCCTGGCTCCTTCGGGGATTTTCGCGCTCCGTGCCGCGGCAAAGAAGAGAGATTCGTCTTTGGACGCCCGAATGTATATATAAAGGGAATTGCCGCGGCGCGGCGCGCGTCGTAAAGTCGCGAAAGGGTTTTTGGGGGGAGGCTCGAGTGAAGCGCTGATCGCGGCTACTTTCATCACTAGAACGCTGTAGTCAGCGATGCGCAGTCTATGTGGTTTGTATTTAGCATTTCTGGATAGGAGCCAGGATGCCGGGAGCGAGGATTTTTACGCGATCGGGCTGCTGTGTGTTGGAGTGAGACATATGGGGTGCTGAGTATTAACGTACGATGTGACTTTATATTTCGCGCGGTTTTACGCGGTGAGGATTTGCGGCCGATCTATGACGGGGGGCGAGATTTTGAATATTATCGCGGTGCTGTGTTTTATGAGGCAAGAAGTTCTGTCGGTGGTTTTCTTTTGCGTCATCTGTAAAACGTTCTTTTCGGGTTATCAAATTTTATATTATTCGATTTTATTTTATTCTTGGGTTTACTGACTGCGATTTAAAATAGGTAAAACAAATTTAATATTGGTGACCCTTAAAACCTACAAAAATATTGACTTTTACCAAAAGCTAAAACATTTTGGATATATTAACGGTACATATCAGACATTAAAATTGATTATTTTTTATTCGAGGAAACAAGCTAAAGTATGGACTAATATGGACTTAGGAATAATAGTTTATGGTGTAGAGTATATTTTCAATTCTTTTTTATTTTCCGAGATGTCTATATTGACAATAATATTATTTTACACTATTTTAATACTAATGAACAATTGAAACTGCTTTTCATTCAAGTACTTAAAAATTATTTCGTAGCTAATCTCTGGCACGTGTAAACCGGTAATTAATATCAAGGTATCCTGTGCTTGCTCAAGCAAATCTCTTCTACGTACAGCTCTTCTAAATTGAGTTTTTATGTGACTGCCCAATTTCGAATACGTTGCTTGAAACTCTTTAGACTCGATTATGCTGATCATCAGTTCGTTTCGCGTGTGATCTATCATTTTGTGGATGTCCATCAGCACGTCGTACATCTTTGTATACTTGTATATCTGACAATTCTTCATCTTCTCAGTTACTCTTCCACCATAATCCAAGTAATTAATTGGGGTCAAAATTTCGTTATTTTTAATGCGAATACTCGCTCCGAACTCAATCAGCACGTCAATACAGTCAACATATCTTAAAAACGTGCAAGCTCAATGAAGCGCTGTATTGCCACGACTATCGGAAGCCTTTACGTCTGCTCCTGTCTCCAAAACAATTCTTACCGTTTGCGCGTTGAAGCTTCTGACCGCGTAATGAAGTGGTGTTACAAAGTCTACCGTGTGGCTACCGCTAACGTCGGCTATGTAGTCTAGCAGGAGTTCGACGGCGTTGAATAGTAGTAAACGAGTTTGTTATCATAGAGAAAGCTTTGTAATGACAAGAACATTTTAGAAACACCTTTTAAGATCTTAGGAATCAAATTACACTATTTGCAGAAAATGTGTGTGTTTGATAGTGTGCATGTGTACATAAGTGCGCGTGCATGTGATGTGCATATGCATATATGTATGTGTGTATGTGCGAGAAGAATAAAACCTAAAAGCCTACAGTAAATGTGCGTATATCGCAGTAATTAATTATCTCAATACTAGCTCCACATACACGGAGAAAAGTAGTCACTACGCAGCGTAGTGCGTGTGGCGCGTCGAAGCGAGCTGCCCACTGTCACCGCGAATCGGCTGCCGTCCCCCTCTTTTACCCTGTCTCTCGCGCGAACAAAATACTACGCGCGCGCTCACTTTGTTTTGTGTATATATGGTCGAAGGTTTCGTCGCGTCTAGGCACCAGGTTTTCGAGTGCCGGGAATCGCAAAACGAGCTGCACGTGAGCATCATATTTTGTTAGCGCGAGAGACACCGTATAAGAGAGGAGGACGGTAGCCGATTCGCGGTGACAGGCGGCAGCTCGTTTAGACGCGCCGCTTGCACTATGCTACGTGGTGGCTACTTTTCTCCGTGTATCATTGAAGGCCAAAGCCCTTACGATGGTGTGTAGACTACTCTGTGAGATATTGGTGGACTTTTCTTAAACACTATAGTACTGAGAAAAATGTTGATGACTAGGTGGTAAATTATTATGTTATATTTATAGTATCTCGCGCTATCTATATTGGTAATATATAATATTTTTTTTTCATAACGTAGTGTTTCAATCGACTTGGATTTGTTGGGGTCATCGAGGATGTCATTCATAAATGTGGTTACGCTTGGAAAGAGGAGAGGGGGGGGGGGGAGTCTTGACATGATCACTAAGTAGTGTCGGCTGTAAAACAAAGCAGTTGTAGCATAGCGATTCAGAAAAAGGTTACTGTTAATATACTATGCTTTGCAAATTTCTCATAGACTCTTACGATGAAAATCAATAATTTACGTTGTAAATACACTTTTCCAACACATTAGCAATTAATCTTTACAAAATATAAGTTAATAGGTATGAAATCCGAATATTCGAAAACCTAACCTCAAATATCTGTCATTTCGGCTACTCGCCTTTGGGGGGCGAGTCAAGCTAAAACTGCTTTGTTCTACAGCAGCGCTGATGGTGTGATCCTACCGCTTATTTGACGTTACCACTACAACTCTAATACTATTATAATAATAGTAGGAAAATCAGCTACGTAGTCGGGGGGTCTAACAAATTTTCAATAATGCGACGTAATTTGTGAATGGCCCCAGCTATTATCATAAAAAAGTATACGAATGTCTAAGTATAACAATCTATGACATGTATTAACGTATTCATATCAACTAATATTAACGCGAATATTAGTCTACACAAAAGATACTCTATTGTATCTAACAAGAAGATCATCCATAAAACTCCACTAAAAATAAAACAAAAATTAATACACACTCAGCGCCACTTACAAGCTCAACTCCCGAGATTTCTGCCTGCGATTCCCATCCGCAAGCCGGGAGGTCCTCGTCGGCGCGTCGGAATTCCCGTATATACCCACGGCTTCCTCGACGAACCGGGGTCAGAAGCAGCTTTTCTCGCCTCGGATTTTTCGCACGCGTCACCCCTCGGCTTGTCGACTGCCTTTCTATCTCTCTCTCTCTCTCTCTCTCTCTCTCTAGCCCCCGCATATTTCTCAAGGCATCCTCGCGCGACTTGCCTCTCCTCAGCGGCGCACACATGCTCGGGATACATCAGGCTTCCGCCGCCGCTGCTGCTTTCCCGGCAGCAGGGACCGGATTTGCAAGTTAAATGGCATAAACGAGGAGGATAGAGAGCGAGCGGGCGGCATTCTTTTGTCTCTCGTGCTCTCGCTCTCTCTCTCTCTCTCGTATTCTTCGACGACGACTGCTCCTTTTTTTTGCGAGAGAGGCGAGAGATTTGCCCTGAGTGCGTGGTGGAAGCCGCTTGTGGGTGGTCTTCTCTGTTGGTGTTTTCTGTTTATCGCTTTATTTTTTATCGAGAAGCTGATGTCGGGAAGGTGACTGATTTGAGGAGGCGCGCGACTCACGGATCATTTGAATTTCGTCGGTGGAATGTTTTATTTAGGAGGTATCGTCGTCGTGGCTTATGAATTTTCGAGGGTTTTGGAGAGAAGGCGAGAAAGAGGAAAGGCAAATGGATTTATGACTCTTTGATCGGGCGGAATGAAAGTATCGTTATAGTTTGAATAGTAAAAGAGACGTCTATTGATTTTTTGTGAGTATATGCGATATTTCAGTCATTTCATATTCATTGTGTTCATTATATGGGACATTAAGTATTTACAATAACGGATGTATTTAATTTTATTGAAATACAGATCTTAACTATAGTTACATAGAGCTAAATTCACGTTTAACCTTCTAAGGCCCAGGTATCAAAATCGTCGTCAAAAAATTCTGCAAAAATTCAGGGATGATTGTTGGGTCTTGGGATTTACTTATGAGCATTAAATTTATTCTTTTTTCTCTTAGTTTTCTCGGCTACTTTGCGGTAAAAAATAACGTAGGCCCACTTAATGAGATCGGAAATGGTCCGCTTCAACCTGATCGATATACATTTATATTACATAATTTCGAGTTTATTACGTAGAAATCTTCGAAAAACAAAAAAATGTATGGATCGTGAAGGACCCACCAGGCCTTAAAGGATTAAATGATGAAGTATAATTAAAACTTTGATATACTATGTGCGTTAGCGTACTACAGAGTTATAATAATAAGTTTTTTAAATCTCGGCATCTGGCAAAAATAAATGATTTATTTCATAACGCTTTTTCCAAACTATTTGTAATTTTTATTTTGATATATTACTTGTAAAAATATGTAAAAATGAAAAACGTACATTACGAATCTTTGTAATACGTAATTTGTCTCATAAACGATACCTACGCCATAAGCAATCATTTATTCTATTGGACCGAGTATTAAATGATCATACATAAGAAAACTCTACTAATTTGAAGTCTGTGCTAAAATTGTATTAATTACACAAGCTCATATTAAATCATATATAGATACTGTATTCCTCCAGAGAAAAAGTCGTAACTAAAGGAATGGAACGTAGAATCAAAATCTAACATCTATTATTACTACACAAAACATAACCGTACAAACAAATCACTTACAGGCCAAAATTCTGGCATAGTTTCGAAATTCACGCAAAAAACCCCTAATGCATCGCGCATCCTAAATACTCCCACCCACAGCTGGTCTAACACAGCCTCCAGCGCACTCCTCCCTGCACACACACCTACACACTCTCTCCTGTATTCCCGGAGAGTTTAATTATTGATAAATTTCGACACCGGCGGTCTCTTCCCCCTTTCAGCGCGTCGCGCGTGTGCCTACTAATTTATATCCCTTTGAATATTCGAAAGGCGCCTTTCTCTCCACACCCCCCAACCCATTCTCTCTATATCTCTATCTCTGTCTTTCTCTCCTTAGAGCCGAGAGAGGCATGCCTCTGCGCGCGTTGTCTTCCGAGTTGGGTGGGCGGCGTCGTCGCCGTCGTCGCATGACCGGGACATTAAGACATTGTTCGCATGATTTACACTCCGTATTACATTCACGTGCTGGTCATATATTTAACATACATTGTGAGAGGCTAACCCTTGCGCCAGCGCTGCTGCTGCTGCTGCTGCTTTCCTCCTTGGCTCTCCTCCTACTCCTGCTCGGCTCTTTAGCCCTCCTGACCCCACCCACTCAGCATCCAGTTGCGCGCGAGTCTTGAGGATCTTTAATATCGTAATAACAGTGCGGTGTGGAGCTTCTATTTTGATGCAAGACGTAGGATCTTGGGGTGTCTTTTGCTGCATCTGCGAGCGGCAGCGACAAGGTAAATGGGACAGAAGTCGAAAGTTAATCGAAGTTACGCGATTTGTCATGAGCGACAATGGTAGTAGGTTAAATCTGTTGACTAACATTCTCATATTATTTTTAAATTTGACGGTGAATAGTATGAAATTATTTATTACCTTTAGATTTCTTTACTTGCAAATTCTATTATATTTAATTGTTTATTTATTTACTTTTTTTGGTCCCACTTTACAAAGTCACTTAGTATAGTATGTTAGTATTTGCCTCACACGTGCACATCTGTACCATTCTGTACCTATTTTAGCTGAGATAATTATACGGAATTGAATTACTTAATACAAAATCGTTATAGCCTGAAACGTCAGATTCTTTTATCAGATTATAAACTTCATTCCTAACATTTACAGATTACATATTATTATTATCAGGTACTTAACTAAATAATATAAGCTTTATTTACTTTTCCTATTGCAATGAATTCATACTCATCTGTTCTTTATCTATGTTTCGAAATGTTTTTGTTACCTCTGATTTATCTTTATTGTACATTACAATTATACCTTATATATTCTTACCTTATCTCTTTTATGTTTTGTCCACTTCTAAACTGATATATCACATTCTTATAACAACTGTTCAAGAGGACTCATACCTTTAATATGTATCATGCATATCAATTATTTTTCTTTTCATCAATATTTATTCACAGCTCTAACATTTTCACTTCTTAATTTCTTCTTAAAATGCTAATATCCCGTCTTTTATGTACTCTTTTTAATACTTTTGGTAATTATTCAAGCATTATGTTGTTGTACCTTAATTAAATCTAAAATTTCTTATCTTCCGATCAACAATTTATTTTTCTACATCTCTTCAATTCTATATACCGTCACGGACCCAGTTCCTGATCAGTACCCAGTTCCTGATAATTTGGTTACATTTATTACTATGTTGACATTAATTTATACAAAATTTGTTTTAAAAAAATAATTAGTAATAGTAAACGATTTGGTAGTCATATAAAAGAACTTTAAAATTTACTAGTAAAATACATTTTTAAGATAAAAAATGTTAAAGTTGGACGTTGTTGACAACGTCGTGATTGACACCATCTTACTGCATTTGACTACAAGTGAACATACAAAGAAATTTACATCGCTTCTTTAAAATGTTGTAATGGACCGTAGAAAAATTTATGTATTAAGTTATTCAACAGTTTATTTGTATAAATCACTTAAAACATTCATATGAAATATTATTGATATTTGTAAAAACGTGTGATTAGAAATAGGGTCGAAATTCTTATCGTTTACCCAATTCCTGATCAGTATTAGTAACATGTGTTATGTGTGTTTAAAAATCTTAAAATACACAAACTTTTGTAATAACACAATTTTATAAGTAGTTTTAATCCATGCGTAAATAATTTATCAGGCAAAAGTTGCACAAAACGTGAAAATAAATCACAACACTATGTGCATTTTATAGGTTATAAATATAATGTCGCACGCGAGTCTATATCGTGCAGTAGACCGAGTACGAATAACCGAACACTTTTACTTCGCCTAAGTTTCACATTTATAATCACACAAGCAAAAAATGTTATATTTTAGTATATCTATCGTATTAGTATTGCTTAATAAGTTTTAATTTATCAAATAAAATACTTATGCGTCAATAATATATGTTATCAGTAATTGGGTCTTGATATGATCAGAAATTACTCCCATACAAATTTTAAGTGATCAGGAATTGCTCCCACAGCTTTTTTTCTTTGAGGCTTTATATTTAACTTAATTTTGATTATTTATGTATTTTTTCAATTTTATATTAAAGATTAACAGTTATATTTGATATTAGAAATTTCATTTTCCATGAATACCTTATTTTTATGCTTTGATACAACAAATAACTTGACGACGTGCCTTAACTGATCAGGAACTGGGTCCTTGACGGTATACCAAAATTAAGCAAATGTTACATTATATAATAACTCTTTTTGCACACTATAGTAATCGCCTATCGTCCCTCCTTTCAATTTCCTAACAAGCATAAATACGTTAATTTACTGTTTTATTACTTTTTCTTTATAAAACATTCGCAACACTTCGAAATGTATCCACTTCATTAATGAAAAATATATATAATCCCACACCAACTTATCTCTCGCAAAAACAAGCTAATACCATCAGCATCCCGAAAGCCATCGATAAAACGGCGAAGGCCTTCACCCTCCTCCTCATCGACATCACAGCTTCCCAGCTAACGCCCACTGCCCACGCTCACATCAACGCCGAATTAAAAATTAATTCATGTAAAGACGGCGCGCGGTGATCGAGCCCCGTAGCGAATGCTGATTCCATTAAACCAACAGCAGCAGCAGCAGCTCTACGTGTCCTGCAGCGGCCGCTGATGAACTCGGTCCGTCATCGATCATCCAATTAGCCGTGGCGATCAATCATTTTCGCCCGCGGCCAGCGGTACATCGCGACTCGACTCTGCTCTACACGAGGTGACGCGCGCGCGCACGTGTGTGTGTATATATACGCGCGCAGGCGTCGGGATGTAACCTTTCCGGTATATATAGAGGCCTGCTCGCCTCCCTCTCGACCCTTATTCTGAATCCCTAATCAACCCTTTTCAGCGCTCGCGTAATTTCGGGCCATCGCCTGCTGCTACTGCTGCTCTTTCTTGCTCTCGCTCAGCTGCTGGCGGCGAGCGCGCGAGTCTCCTTCGATTTTGCCGGGCGCGCCGCGACGGAAGATGAATTATAAGTCCCTCTCTCTCGCGCGCTTTGGGTTGCGAGCTTGCTGGCTCCCGGCTGCGTGGAAAGACCACAGTAATTTACAAAACCATGCGTCACAGAAGGGTTCGGCGCTCGGGAGTCTCGCATTTTTTTCCTAATTTGCAAATATTAGCTTTTACCGGGAGAAGAGCGGCGGTTGGAGTTGGTGGCGTCTTTGTGAGCGCTGCTCGCTCGGTGAAATTCCTTTGTGGAAATTGAATTCTTCTTTCCGCGTGCTTCCTTTTCGCGGCAAGTTTTTCATCTTTTTCTTTTTTTCATTACTTTGGTGGTTGTATTTTGTTTCGTTCGAGGTTTGTTAATTACTGGATAGCGCTTGTTGGGCGCTGTGGGTACTTCTTTAATCTTGAGTGGAGGATGCTGACCGCGATAAGCAGACAATGTTTGCCTTGAAAAGAATTTAGCGGAGAGCGTGGACTTTGTTTGAAATTTAAATAAGCTGGTCGGAAGAAAAACATTCTTTGTGCGTTTGCGAGAAAATACAAAGTTAGCTCGATTAAAGTTAATTCAAATAATATTCGAAATAAGCATTTGTCTTACTATATTAGGATTATACTACTTGATACAATATGTATAACGTAACTTTTCTCAATTCTTACTTTAATCTCTTAAAGTAGTTTTTGAACGGAACTGAAAATCAAGGGAATATAGTGAAACTAACATATGTCATTGAAATATATTATTGATTGAACCATTAACCAAATATTCAAAACAATTAGTTAACTTGAAAATCGTGTTTTATTAGGCGTGAGATATGCAGGTATTCATACTTTTCTGTGATAATTTAAATATTAAATATATTTCTGTCCAAGGCAATTTAAACAATACCTAGGCCTATAAGTTAACAATCATAAGAAACTAAAAATTGGAGATTGTTGAAGCTTTGGAGAAGTTATTTGAACTTAAAACTAAAAATTCTCTAAAAATCGCGAAAATAAAATATTCGCTATTCTTAAAAAAATTCTTATTTTCCGCGAATCCTCATTTTGTGTGACAATTTGTATGAAAACTAAAAATCGTTATTAAACTATGATGTTTGTTAACCGTGCGCAAACTTTATACCTGCGTGCAAGAATTACCTTAAATTCGATTATTACCTATTTACACAGACAGCAATCACAAATACCTGTAAGAAAATATCGAAAACTTTCCAAACTCCCATCGTCCAATATCCAAACTCAAGCATTTTCGACTCAACATCGGCTAATCGTCTCGCACCGAGCCATATTTATATCAGATACATCGCCTTATTGGCACGGGCGGCTGCGTCGGGGCGCGCTAATGACGTTGTGCCGTGCCGAGGCGAATTCGCATGAAGGAACAGGATTTCGGTGTGTCTTGACGGCGCGCATCCCGCGCGCGGAATAAGGCAGACACGGAGATCGCTGAGTAGCTGGAATTGATAGGGGCAACCCTCGTTAGCGCTCCTTAGCGTAGATTTGCATGTACGCACGGCGGTACGCGGATATAACTGTGTATACAATGAGCGAGGCGCTTGTTGCATATCGAAACGATTGAGTGATTTTTTGTGCCTCTCGTGGGAGTGGTATATGGATGAATGTAGGTGATTTAAAGCAGAAATAAAGTCATATTTTTAGCCAATAACGAAATGATTAGTCAGTGTTGTAATATATGAACGGAAATAATTGATTAATAAAGAACAGTTTGATTTTTGTTTTTTTTCTGACTATATCTTATGTGTTCTTATGCAGTTGAACATTGCATACATCATTAATTTTCAACTGCTTTGTTGGTTAATTTTTTAGACTATAATACATATAAATTAGCATTTTCTCAAGGAAATGAATAATGTTTAATCAATCAGGAAAGCCATGGATCTAATAATTATCTTTCCCTTGTAGAATGTTTTAAAAATATGTTTTATATTCTTTAATCAAATAAATATAATTTTACCGCTCTTGTAAAAAAAGCAATCAAAAATCAAATCAAAACTAGAATCCAAACTCTCAAAATCATTTGAAAAATTACCCAAAACTTTCACAAAAGTACCTCCCTCCAGACCGACAAAATCTCGCTCATCTAATACCCCCCCCCCCCCCCCCAGAAAACCACACTGGCATCGACACTCTCCCGGCACTGAAATAAGGGGAAAGGTGTTTGACGTATAACTTCGATATTGGGTATAATAACTCGGGTGATATGACGCGTGAGTTGTTAATTCGCGAGTCGTGTCCGTTGCAGCACGCGAACTTCGCGCTTCACCCTCTCCCTCTCCCTTTCTCTCGCTCTCGATGTGTTTCCGCGCGACTAGTCGCGAATGGAAGGAAAAGAAGAAATTCTCTCCCACGCGGAATCCGTGCACGTGGTGTAGGCCTGTCGCTGCCGCTCCGGTTAAAAATCGCTCCGGCTTCGCTTCGACGAGCGAGACTATAGAGCGCTCGCGATTCCGGGGATCACTCGGAGCTCGACGCACGATTTGCCGCGTAATGCGCGAGGATTGCCACTGGGGTGCCGAGCTGGATTCGACGCGGGAAAATTAATAATTTTCTCAGTAAATGCGAGTGATGTTCGAAAGGGAATCGGTGTTTGGAATGCGTGTAATCTGGATTCACGGTTGTACAAATCGGTTGTATAAATCGGAGGTGCTTTGTTCGTTATGGATTTTTGTAAAAATTGATGTAAAACCATCAGAGACGTGTTAAAGTGTAATAAAATATTTTGATACAAAATCTAGTCGATTTTAGTTAATGTTTCAAAAATAATTTTTATTGTAGAGTGTTTTAGGTATGAATGCTTTTTTTCTTCGTTCTAATATTTATTCAAAAAAATATTTTTACTTGGAATCGATAAAGTAATATGAAAAAGTAAAACATACTTGAATGTTTTATCTTTTTATGCCGTATTTATTTATAATGCATTGAAAACAGTAAAAATTTATGTCGTATTTTGAATGGATGTCGCCACAACGGCGCTGGCTTTGCGGTGTTTGACGCTCGTCTTGATGATGTTACGTGATATCGATTCAAATAATGATTTAACATGTTACTATTAATAAATAAATAAATAAATAAAGCATTAAAAATGAAACTGTCTTGAGAAGTTTATTATTTTAAAGTATATTATCAAATAAAATTGAATTTAAAATTCATGGAAGTTCCCTATTAAAAAAATAATAATCGACAACCTAAATACTTATCACTAGAAACATGAACAATTTTTCAACCCCTTAGCAATCACCTCTCACACACCGCGTATACTTTTTACACAAACCGATGACTCCGTAACCTCTTGAAGCGCTTCAGAAGCGCCCGATCTAGCGCAACTCGCAAGTTCACCGCGTGCCTCGCTCTTAATTTATGCAGATGAACTTTCTCCCAGCCCCCAAATTGGCTTCGCGAGCGTGCGCGCCTTTTACGGCTATCAAAAGGCATCGCGCGGCGAATGTTCGGTAGCCCTTTCTCTCTCTCCCTCTCCCACTCTATCCTGTCTAGCGCTGCTCTTCTTAGCGATTTATATCTATTTCCATAATTTCCTCTTAGCTGATAATTCCTCCCCGCAGTGGCAGAGAGAGAGGGCCGTAGCGGTTATGCCCCCCGGAGCGTTGTTGCTGCCAGACGAAGTGGAGATGATGCCGCGCCACCCGCGAGTACGCTCTATCGCGTTAGCTGCTCTCGACCGAGAGGCTGCGTATATTTTCAAGGAGACATTCAATGTAAATTTTGAAATTTTGGAAAGGGTGTTTTTGTCAAGCATTTGTAAATTTTACTTGTTGAAGAAATTATTTTTTCAGAGTCCTTTGTTGAATTGTTAATTTGTTATATTATAAAAATCTTAGCGTAAGAACTCCTCTTTTTATTGAAAACGATAAGATGAACGTCTCAGTTTCTCCCTTTGTCTCACTTTGTATTTCTCCCAAATTTCTTTTTTTTACGTATTTATTGAGATATGATTAATTTGGAATATTAAAACTAAAATTGTAAACCTCAATTAAGATACAAAATATTGTAAAATATTGTGTTTTACGCAATTCCAACACGGAATGTTCGTATGAACGTGAAGTGGCAGGTTTGGATTGTACGAACTAAAGTTAAAGTTTCTTGTTCTTTCTTGTAAGTAACGTATTGTTACTTAAAATAACATATGAACCCGGTTATAATAATATGAAGAAATAGGTTAAGAAAAAAAAACACATATTGCATGACCCTATATTTACTCACTAAAACCATACCGGAATTGTATGTATTTTAATATAATGAAAATATCTCTCATAATCATCTATTACATTTATATTTTTTAACATATCTACAAATTAGAAGATGAGCAATTACGCAAATAGAAATTATTACAGATAGATAGTAGATAACAGGGACATAATGCAAGAGATCAATTTTTTGCATTTATTTTATATTGTGAAAAATGTGATCTATTCTTATCTATTACTTCTATATACCTACGCACGTTGATGCTTAAATGTGTGGAAATTAGAACGTTCACTGTAATACAGTTTATTTTATAAAAGATGTTAATTAATATGTGTCTAATCTAAATTGACTTATATATGTTCTTTTTTATTTTTATCTTATTCACAATAACAAGATACATTCATTTGAATTTTTACAACTTTCTTTTACTGAAATGACTTCATTTTCTTATTAAACACATTTTCGTTAGTATTATTCCCTTTAGGCGCAGGGCGTAATATCCGACAGTGTATAGAGTCTTGCCATTTGCAGCGACGCCCGCACCCGTCGCGTCGTGCGCGCGCGACCTTATCTGTAGCTCCTGGAAATATTCAAATGAATTTCTAATCTGCGGCGGCTCAGGCACTGAGGTGTAGTTAGGTTACTTGAAACTGGCGAGAAGAACAGGTTGAAGAAACTGAAAATTGCCTTCCTCGGCGTTAGCAACTTCCGAATAGATGAATTTTATTAGAAAACACATAAAGAGGATTCCTTTTGATAATATACACATTCAACATTTGCAAAGCATTATTATTAACATAATAATAATGAACTTTTTTCTAATTTATTATCAAAATTAATTATAATTCTTTTTACGAAATATTCTTTTACCAAAATAATAATTAAATTATTCTATTTTTGTTTCAGGTAAGCAAATAAATGGAACAGTAATATGACTAACATGCAAAACAAACATCGCATCAAAAACTGAGGTACTGTGTCAACAATGTTACCAAATGTATACATTTTTTCTAAAACTAAATTTTTCAGTGACATATCATCCATCCTTCATTTTATATATCAAATAACAAATTACCAAAATAATTGAAGAAAACTTTTCAGTCTAAACAACCATCCATCCATTAGTCTCGTTATTCTACATTAATTTACAACTAAATTAATATTATTCTAAAAATGGGTGTATCCTATACTTATACGCTTACTACTTTATTTATCCCAAGCAAATATTTATTAACGGACTACAACATCCACGTTACATCACAAGTAAAACCACGCCAGCGCGGAAAAAAAACCGCTAAATGTTTTTTTATACCATCAACGCCCCATCCCTCTAACAATGTTTAACGAATGAAAGATGCATGAATCCCCACGCACGTCCTAAAAAACCATCATCAGTAACCTCCCGCGCGAAATTCCTCGGGAATCTCGCCACCAAGTCAAAGTCGAACTTCCTCGCCGGCTCACGGCCAACTTGCTCTATATCCACAGCTCCCGCAGACATCGTTAACGCACTCGTCGTATCATCGGGGGGCTCTCCTCGCGCACGTGCAAACGCGCCGCGTACTTAAGTTCTTAAGCGCGCGAGAAAATATTTTGCGAAGCTCGCTCGCGCGCGCGCGTAGACCCGGACTTTCGGGAACAGAGCCTAGAAAATGATTAAGAGAGAGAGAAAGACGTAGGTAGGAAGAGCACGCGGACTTTTTGGGAGGAGGGAGAGGGGGAGATGGGGATGTATATAAGGCAGCGGAAGACCACCCGCCAAGTGCTAAGCGGATAGGCCGTGAATCTATGGGGGGTGGAGGCAGCCGGGCTGGGAACGAAAACCTAAGTGTCAGGCGGAAAACGTCTCTTTAATGCTCTTAGCATCGTCACGCCACTCTCTCTCTCTCTTTCTCGCTCCCTTTTCTCGTCCTCTCGTGTCGCTTCCTGCCGAGCGGGATAAATACCTGCCAACGTCCAAATTACGTCTTCTCTCGCGCACGTTATTCTCACTCTCTGTCTCTCTATCTTGCTCCCTTGTTTCTGCGATTCGTTCGATTTACCCGTTCGCGCCGATTGTGTTTCGCGCTGCTGCTGAATGGAAAGAGAGAGGGAGAGATAGAGAGAGATATAGAGAGAGAGAGAGGGTGAAAGTTGGGCGAGAAGGCGCGAGATTCCTATTTTATGCAAGTGCGCGCGATTTTCGGCGTAGCGAGGCAAAGTTCCCGCTTAGAGGCTCGCAACTCGTTATGGGTAAGTCGAAATAAGGCTATTAGCTGAGTGCTAGTTAAGAGATGGCGTTCTCTTTTTTGTTTTAGAAGGCTGCTGCGCTAGGCACTTTGGTATTGTTCAGTAAGTTTCGGTTAAGTTGACGATTTAGCTTTTTGTCGCAAGAGTATTTGGAGTGATAAAATTGCAGAGGAGTGCTATACTTATTGAACGTAAATCTTGTACTTTTAAATTGATTGTTACAGAAAGCTTTATAATGAACTATGGATTAATGTAAACAAAAAATTAAATACATTCAAAACATTGTAGAAAAATTAGATATATAAGTGTTATCACTTACAATTTGATAAGAAGTTTGATAGAAAATTCTATCAGAAACTCGGAAACCTGAATTTCTGACTTAAAATCATTGATTCGTGATACGATATGAAATTTGCAGGTGCACCCATTAATTAACTTATTAATATACTATCCCTGGTGGAAAATTAATCTAGAACTATGTAGATCTATCTAGTTTTCCATGGGAATAATCGAGGGTCTCGATAAAACTAGATAATTTTCTACCGGGGATTATGAAAAAATAATAATTATAAAATACTTTTTATTTTATTACGTAATATTTTCAGAATTAAAAAAGTTTTAAGTTCAAATAAATCAAAAATAATTTCATACGTGTCATGTCAGCTAACCAATGTTGAAAGGCAGCTAGTACGGGCTAGAAGAGTAATGTAACGTCTAATTCACGTAACATGTCTGTCATTCTGTTCCGTTTATCTTAAATTTTAATTTTGTATAACTCTAAAATTGATAAAATATGAAAAAGATTGGTACAACATAAATACATAAAAAAAAAAAAAATAAAAGCATCATATAAGTTTAGCGAGAGCAACCGACCAATCAAATGCCGTTTACAGTTGTTACAAGATGGCGCGATATTTCTTTTAGCATAGCATTTCAAGACAAAAACTAGCACATTTCAGATTTCTAGAAAAGTACAGATTATCTTCAGGACCCTTTCTACGAATACTAGCAATGTTCAGATTCTCCAACAAATACTAAAAAATATCAGTCTCTCTCAAGATTCTAAAAAGTTCTATATTTGTAACAGACTCCTGAGACGAACAATCAATTTACAGATTGGCACAGCAATGAAAAAATGCAAGTTCCCTATACAACCCAAAACTAACCCCAATCCGAAACCATCCCACAAAATTGCCATCAAACCAACGAAATACCCCACAAATTCTCAATCCCGAAATATCGCCGTTCGCGTGCAAGACATCCCCGCTGCGCCAAATCCCCGAATCTCGCTCACCCCCACGCGGGCTCCAATAAAATTCCTCGCCGCTGCAGCGTGCAGCCTTTACACCAGAAACCGACCTCGAGACCCCGCGTCACCGCGTGTATATACGGGGTTATAACTCTGTCTCTCTCGTTCTCTCCTGCAATACAGGCCAGCTCTCGGTTCGGCTGCGTGGCCGTGACAGGCGGCAATTAACAGCCCCGGACGAGGCGCACCGCGCGCTTCTCTCTTTCGAACGGAGAGCTCTCCCGCTCGGCGCCGTTAAATAATTGTCCCCGCGCCGAGCGCCCAGTTAAGACAGCGCTCGCGCCGCGGGGGAATGCGATTTACCTCCTACGCCAGTCAATGCCAGCCGTCGATTCGCCGTGTCGCGCTGCTCGTGCTTCTCGCTTTTTCAATTATTTCGGGATTTCGCTTTGCTGCAGTGCGTGGACGTGCGTGCGTGTGAGCGTCACCTTGGATCAATCTTTATTTGGAGGTTGAGAGTTCGGTACTGGGAGTGTGTATTAGTCTGGCAATAGTCTGACTCAATAAGTCTAGCAAAAGTCTTGCAAAGGTCCGGCAGAAGTCTGACTTTGGCCACTATACTTTTTATAACGATGAGTTAAACAAATTTTGAGAGTACGGATGAAACGATTTTGAGATTAATTCCGAGACATTTCTTACGGATGTTTTTAAAAATGGTTTGTTTTTGATCCAAAAAGCGTTTTATAAATGATCTATATTTTACTAGAATGATAATTAATAAATTATATTTATAAAAAAAAATTCTTATAGTAAATATGTTTAATATCTGAAAAATATTTCATGTTACCCACAAAGAGAGTGTACGAGTAGCGGGTCGCGAATTTTGGTGAAACTTTTAGAGGCGTTCTCTGGTGGCTAAAAATGAACCCCTGCTGTATTCGCTGTTTTGCCTCATCAGCCCTTATTATAGAAATACAGCCAATTATGTCACAAATACCCGAGTATTAGTGAAAAAATGGTATCTCTACTTCATATCACAACTCCGCAAGTTTTTACTTAGAAAAGATAATTCAAATGTAGTTGATCGTAGGCAAAAAGAGCTTTAATTTCCGCTTTATTTCGTATAAAAATATTAATCCTTTACAAAGTTATTAATTGTCAAAAACAAAGTAAAAAGAAATGTATGAAAAGTCAGCAATTTAAAAAAAATTAAAATAGTCATTTTTACATGCATTTATTATTACTTTTTTGACAGTTAATAACTTTCAAGGAATTAATATTTTTATACGAAATGAAGCGGAAATTAATGCTCTTTCTATCTACGCTTAACTACTTTTGGATTATATTTCCTAAGTAAAAACTCGCGGAAATATGATATCAAGTAGAGATACCATGTTTTCACTAACAAAAGGGGAATTTGGGACATAATTGGCTATATTTCGATATTAAGGGATCGTTAGGTAAAACGGCGGGTACCTGGGGTTCATTTTAGCCACCAAAAAACACCTCTCGAAGTCTGATAAAAATTCGCGACCCGCAGCTCGCAACTATATTGACAATTATAAGTGCATATATTGAACTAACTTTTTTGAAAATTTCACATAGAAACGTGCTTATTTATGACCACAACAGCCGATGGCGATTATCTTTTTAAGAAGATCCAAAATTAAAAATCGCACTTTCTAGAATATGTTAAATTAGCTTCACTTAAACATAAGATTTTTGTAAAATATTACATTTAAAAAATGGAAGAACTTTGAATATTAATTAAAGTTATTTTTGAATAATAAAAATACGTTTGAAGTTATATAATATAATTTCTTATATATAATAAATTGATATTGTTATAACTTGCTATAATAATTTCATTTATGCTAAAGTCATACAAGATATCACCTAAATGTAATAAATATTATTAAATATTTAAAAATGAGTTGTTCTTAATATTTACAGTTAGTCAGTTAATTAAATTTAGCTCTAATATAAAAGATTCTTAATAATAATAATATGCATTTTACAAACCTTCTCTAAGCAATCAATTACCACATTTTCTACACACCTCTCAACAACAATAAACGCAGCACAAAAACCCGCACCTGCCAATAATTGTCTTAACGAAAACCACGCGCTGGGTATTCAGTCTCGCTCGTGCTCTCTCCTCCTCCGCACTCCGGGGTATAAGGCATAAAGGGCGCGCCGCATAGTTGCTCGGAAGTTGACTACATATTTCAGTACTTCCGGGCAAGCAAGCGAGCAAGCTCGCTCGCACGCTTGCTTCCAGCCCGCTTCTTCCTCCTTTTTTTTCGGCAATAAAACCCCCGCGAAAAGAGGCAACAGCGGCGGCGGCGGCGGCAGCCACGCACAGATATATATTATTATACAGCGGAGTGCGCCGCGCGCATAACCTTAGGGGGCATTATAGGCATTACGGAAATTCAGCCCTTGGCTTCTACTTTATTTTTTTTTTTCTTGTGCCGCGGGTGTAGACCGAGCTGGCGCGTGCGCCTGTTATTACGGCGTATATCATTTCCAGTGTTCTTTGCGCCGCGCGGTCAGGGAAATACTGAGATGCGCGGGTGGCGAGCTTCCCTTTTAAATACGGAATTTCGGCGAGAGAGGAGAAAGAGAGATTGAGAATGTGAAAAGCTGCTTTTCGTAGCGTTCGTCGCTTGGGTCGCTGGCTTATGTTTTTCGCTTGTTGGGAGTATTAAGCTTTTAAAGGTGGTTCGCGGTTTGCGGTGCACGAAGACCGTATTGCAGGCCAGATACTTGGTATGCTTCATTTTGAATGGTTGTGTTTTGTTCGCTGTGGGAGAATAAAAGTTTTTGAACTTGCGCAAGTCTTGCCATCTCGGACTTATTCTACTGTTGTTTTGTGTGTACAAGAGTATATTCTTAACCGTAAATGTTGGAAAATTGATTTTGATAACAACTATGGGTTAACAATATTTCAAGTAGAAAGCGATACTTCAGCAGCATGGAATTGGTACTTGGTTATGATAGGTTCCAATACTAGGTGACAACGTTATAAAAACTGACATAAACTAGCTCACAAAGACAGTTCCTTCTACACTACAATATCCAATCTGTTATAAAAATTACAAAATTCTGAATGGCGGATCTAATATGGCTGGTAAAAAGTTAAAAATTTTTATGTTTTTCAAATACACGTTATGAATTTTAAAATTTTAATACCAGATTCGTAGTCAGTGACCACAAAATCTCTGAAAGGCGTCGTTTTAAAGCAACGAGTTGAAAAAGTTAGTTAAAACAGTTTAATTAGTTTGCCAAGTTTAACTATGATATAGGATCTGTCGAATTTTGAATTTCGAAATTCTTTTAACAAAATCGTAATTAAAGATCCTAGAAACTCTTTGGCTATAGTCGTTCTTGAGTTTCTGGTGTTTTTTCTTAAGTTAAATAATTGTTCATACATGACTTATACTAATTAGTAGTATTACAAACATTAAATTTTTACGTGACCAATATCAAACAATTTGTTTATCACATTTAGTTCTAATTTAGAATGGCACAGTTATTTGATAAATAAATACCAGTAATTTTTCCTCCGAATCTAAAATATAAATCGCTCAAGCATCCCACGAAAGCATCCTTGAAAAATCTCGAGTAATCATGCCTCATTACACAAAGCAATGAACTCGCTGTAAATACCCACCTCTCCTCCAACAAATAGCCGCATCCAGCAAACAAATAACCGCTCTTTAATTCCCCGCGCGCAAAAATGACAAACGTCAACAGACAAATTCGCCTCATTACAGCTCCCGTCTCTCACTCCTCGCTGCCAACATCCTCCTTATTAAGTCATACCACCCTCTCCTCATGAAAAAAAAGAAGCACCTCTTAAAAAATAAAAAATCAACCCCCCCGCGCCCCACACAATTAGCCGCGAGTCAATCAAGTAACGCGAAGGGGAAGCAACAACCTATATAGTCGCGTGACATCGATCCATCTCGCGCTCTCGCAAGAATATCAGCCAACAGAGATCGCGAGTAAGAAGCATACGCTCGAGATGATTACCGCGCCCTCGGGCGGCACAACACTAGCGCGCGACGTCCTTTATACTTCTCTCGCTGCCTCCTCCTCCTTCTCCTACGCAATGTCGTTTCTCTTACGCGAGCGCAAGCGGGAGAAAGAGAGAGAAAAATCGTCGTTAGACAAATGAGCCGCTTTATCTGGGTATTACGCGCGCGCTCGTCCTTTTTATTTGAGCTGCGATTACGGCGCGCGGGGGCCAGGTGTCGCGCAGTTTGACATCCTTTTTACCGATGGGAAGGGTGGGGTGTGTACGCGATTCGGTCCCCTTCTCCTTCCACCGTTTTGCCTTTGCTCCAGTACCGCGATCGTTTTTTTTTGTGCGCCCGTTCCCGCGACGGAGCAATAAGATTGAGGTAAAACGATTTGCAGAGACGAGAGCGACATCGCTCTTCGGGGAATTCTTTTTATTCCGGGAGGATGAGGTGGAGGCGGAGAATCCGTGTAAACTGGGGCTATACGTCTGAGAGAGAGAGAGAGAGAGAGAGACTGAATGGTGAGGATCTCTCTGGGCTTTTTTTTGCATTCGCTTTGATATCATAATGGAGGAATTAGGATGGTTTTGTGATTTTTCCAATTAGTGGGAATGCTGTTTGTCTATTGGTGTAAAAAGATTCTTTTTATAACACTTGTTTAATCGGATGGAATTTATGTTTAAATTTTAAAAATTTAGTACCCCTTTCTTTTTCTTCTGATTGGTCAATCTTCCAGTAAATCTTTTAAAATCTTAAAACTAAATTTTTCACAATATTTCAATAGAAATAAATAATGGTTAAAACGTAAGTTAAAGCTAGATTAAAATTTACTAACTTTGTACATTATATATAATGATAATATTCACATGCGCAATGATCTTTGCGCATGTGAAAATTCAAATTGATCAGTCTACTTAAAACTTTGTTCGAATTTTTGCATTCTTCATATATTCATAATTAATTCCTTTTAACTATTATAATAATCTTTTTGATAATAAATTAAAATAAAAAAATATTTATAAAAATCAATAAAATTGTTATAAACTACTACTTTACATAACTACTTTTCAACGAGAATACATAATTGTTTTTGTTGTTTCATAATAAGTCTTTGGACAAATATAAAATTGATTGATAAATTTCGTGTCTAATTTTGGGCTTCAATAAAGCCATTTGATGAAGAGCATAATAGACTCTGAATAATATTTAAATAGATTAAGAAAGAACTTTCAAGTATATCAAATAATCCATATTTAAGCATCAAGTACACCGCATATAATCGTTACGTTAGTTACCGTATATTTAATTTATAAATAATATTAAAAAAAAATTTTTGATAAAATATAATATGAAGCTAAAGTTCAAAACAATTGGGTTATAAAAACTTTTATAAATTGATGGCACTGTACAATCACTTTCTATTCTGACATAGTATATATATACTGTTCTTCTCAGTATAAAACAATTAAATCAATATTTATTATTATTGCTATATCTAAGATCCGAGCATTATTACTTGAAATACGTATCAAACGTACTTTGCAGAAACAAAGTAATTTTCCGCTCAATTTTCCCACGCAACTTCAATCCATATCTTAGCTCTCCCGTTGCGCGGATACGCAAGAAAGCGAGGGTTCGCTCTCCACTATTATACCTCTCTCGCTATACTTATCGCCGACACTCGAAACCGGGCTTTATTGGCTCCCGATAACCTGTGTACAAAGGGTTGCTTTAGATGTTCCGCTCGTTTTCAGCCGAGAAGCCGAGCAAGCTCGCTCTCTATTCTCGCGCCGCAGCGGGGAAAGAATCTCGATCCTCGGACGCGCGCGCGCGGCGGGACGGTAATCGCGGTAATGGACCGTTAAGGAATTTCACTTCGATCGTAATTGAGGTTGAAAGTGGACTCTGCAGAGCGATAAAAATAAGCGTTTTTCGCGTAAGACTGGATTTCGGAGGGTCGCGGCGGTGATGTGTTTGCAGAAGCTATGGCTTTGTTTATGCGCTGATCTGTTGCTGCTTTCGCGGAGTTCGTAAAAAGGAGAGAGCCGTTGAAAAACATAAATATTACTGAGTGGAACTGTATTAGTTATTTACGTACTAAACTAAGTTATAATATTGTTCAATACTGCACGCAGTTTTTTTTTCTTCTAATAATAGCAATGCTGCATGATAAAAAGAGTTATAATAACCTGAACTATTATCAGTTATCATAAAACATCTGATATTAATGATAGTTCAACTTATAGAAAATGATTTTAACTTACACAGAAGAACACAATATGGTTATAGCGGTTCGCAGAAATGCTACAATATTTTCATTTATTTTTTTCCTCCTATTGAATACCCGCAACAATACAACTTTATTCAATAAAGAAAGTCTGACAGACTTGCGGCGAACGGCATTCATTAAATTCTCATAATGTTGCAGGTAAATTGATTAAGGGTGAGCGCGTGCGCGCGCGCGTAAATGCCGATTCTTAACGTTGTAGTCGAATGTCGAGCACGAACGACGTAGTCTTCAAATTGCCGCCACTTATATTATTTATGCAACTTTCTTATATTATCCTGACCATAAAATACATTGCTCGAGAAAATTCGCAACCGCACACAAGTTCGCAAGTTTTAATCCTTTCGCGGTACTGCCTTCGATTTTCTATATTGCCGTGACCGCGAAAAAAATAATCCCAACCATTTTAAATTATTGCTATTATCTTAACGACAGTTTGTAGTTTATAACACTGTAATTACGTAGTTCAGCCGTAACAATAGCAATTTAATGGAAATAATATAGTGGAATATATTGATTCGTTTTCATTATTGCACATGCATGCACGTTAAACATGTGAAAAAACAAATAAAATTCTTTTAATTTTTCTTTCTTTTCGAATATCGTGGTCGAAAAGAGAATCGGATCAACAGTTGAAATATATATCTGGTTAAAAAGAGTCAACACGACACAAAAGCTTAATAAGACCTCAAGAATGACAAACGCAGTCCAACTTTTCCACGTCCATCTGGCACAAATTTTTTTCAACGCTGTTTAACTTATCCATTTAGAAACTCAAACAGGCGAAACAATTAATTAGTAATTACCACTGGTCGCTCGTATAAACTTATATATATACGTAAACGCAGTCGAAGACTGCTGGCCCCTCGGCGGTTATGCTCTTCTTCTGGAGTAAGGTTGCGAGCGAGAGCTGATAGCTCGCGAAGCCTCTCTCCCTCTTCCTCGCTGATTCTGCGTTGGCAGCAGTATAGCACTGCGCGCTCGCGTACGAGTGCAAGAAAGTTTAAAGTTCCGAACTTCAGTCCTGCGCTGTTAGCTTCTAATTAGCGGACAAACATTCAGCCTCGGGTTACACACCGACATCCGTGGTTTACCTGAAGATTCTCGCCGAGGAGATCGCGCTAGATGGTCGATCGATCTGGCGGGGAAATTTTAAGTTTTGGGGATGCGTGAAATGTGACGTAACTGATTGCGAATGAATTTTGTGTGTAAAATTATTATACTGACAAAGCAAAACTATGATGGTTACGAATTTTGGATCTTTGGCAATATTAACTGAGGGAGAAGCTTTTTTCGTGAGTTAAAATTTTTATGTTTGATTTTTAGGGATATAGTCATACTATAGGAAAAATTTGTTACTTCTTATATTTGTTGTTTTTGCATTCAAATGAAGCTCAAATAACTTGGCAGTCTTGTTTTTGTGGTGCGATATTGAGGTGATTCATGTTGATTTAAAATTAAGATATTCTCAGTTTTTTGACATCCTTTAGAAATGATTAAGAATTACCATGTAAAATAAAGCACTTCTCTTACCGGTAACTGCTTACAACTTAATTTATTTTAATAAAAGTCATAAAATTTATTATTATTCTGTGCTTGTTTAAGTTGCTGTTGCAAATCAATGAAAGTAACATTAAAATGTGAATAAGAAACTAATTTGACGCTTTCGGTGCTGCACGAAAATGCGTCGTGAACTTCTCTCTCGTAGTGCTACTATGCATGTTTTATAAGTTTATTATTTTTATTGTCCTTTTAACATGAAAATATAAACTTAAATGTTCGAGCCATTTTTATGAACTTTAAAAGAACAAAGGATTAGTGACTATTATAATCAAATTATAAAATATTTGAAAATTCGTATTTTATTCTAGATTTTTGTATTCATTGTTGTGTTTTATTGAATAATTATATTTATATTACGATGCACATTCCGTAATTATGCTAAAGTCATTCACCATTTTCGTTTAAAATCCCCTTCTTCACTAGCTCTACCACGAATACCCAACAACATTTAAATTATAAAACTGGTAACCACATCATTACAACTTTCACATAATCACATAAAAAATAGTATTACAATTACCCACATCGTTCAAAACTTCCCTCGAAAAATAAGAGACCAAAAATTCACCTGCTTTCTCGAACATACTCGCGTCGACTATCCCCTATCGCAGACTACTCCATTCTTTCCCCGCTAATAGACTCAATCGTTCCTCTCAAAGTCCCGCTCCCACCCCCTTCAACCAAAAGCAAAGTTGAAAATTTTCCAATTTTCAGCGCGTCCGCACTCCACCCCAGCTCGAACTTTATTAATTATGCCCCCTACGCGCTCGTTAAACAAAATCAGCGCTGAAAAGTCTCCACCGCGCCCGGTGGTCATTCCCATCTAAAAGAACCCAAAACGACTGCACTGCACTCTCCCTTGTATTCTCCACGAGCCAGCAGCAGCGCAAGATTGCCTGTCACTCCTTCGTCCAATCGAAATCGGGAGAGCCGGAGAGCCCCGTCCGTCGCGTCTATGGAAAACAGCCTCGGGTCGCGCTGTGCGATCGATTATACACATTTCTCACTCGACTCGCTCCCACACACGTGACAAACGCACGCATACACGCTGCCTTCTCGCGGATGCTATAGCGAACACGAGAGGGAGAGAGAGGGAGAAGAGGTTTGAAAACCATGAAGGGGGAGAGAGAGGCCTTCAATATGCTTCGCCGGTAGTTACCGACCACTCGGCTGCTGCGCCGCTGCCGCTGCGGTATCGGTCGCCTTGGTTATTTAGGAAACCATATCAAAGTTTGAGTTGGCTGGCTGCCGGCGCACACTCGGCCGTCTCTCCGGCTACGTATACACGCCCGAGTCGCGCTGTCGATATGAGAGGTCGAGGAGGAGGCCGCCGCCGAGCTCTATGGTATAGCCTGCCTTCCTTCTTGGACAATAAGGTCGCTTCCGGTCTCGTTCGAATCTCCGCGCGAGGAGACGATGGAACGGAGAGCAAAAGCGAGAGAGAGAGAGAGAGAGAGAGCGACCCGTCCATTAGGTATAACAGTTTGCGATGCGGCGGAGGGCTGATGTGGCGACGGCGGCGACGATGAAGGTGGAGGTGAAAGGTGCTGGGTGGATGGTTTTGTGAGGTGCGGCCGAGAATCAATCGGCCGGGTAGTAGTGGCGCGCACGTTCATTACTTTTGGTGGTTATCGGGTGTTTATGATGGGGGTGGGGATGCTTTGCGTTTGCCTGATTGAGGTAGAGAGATTCTATTGTGGGAATCCAGATGAGAAATGAGCGTTTATTTCGGGGTAGTTCAATATTCAGAAAGATAAAATTGTATAAAAGTAAAATTCGGGAAGAGATTTTATGTAAAATGAAAAATTCTGAAAAGTTAAATTGGGTAAGAAAGAGATTTGGAAATATTTGTATTGAATATAGAAATATTGAAAGACCAAAGTATAGAAAAAAAATTCGTAAAGGTAAAAATATGGAAAATAAAAATTCGTAGAGCCAAAATATTGAAAATTAATAATTTTATAGACTAAAATATTGAAAATTTGATACGCAACCCGCTAACTTGGCAAGAGCTTACTTGGTAATGCCCGTATATTACAAATAAAAGCAAATTAACAATTTTCAATATTTTAATTTATGAAATTATTGATTTTCAATATTTTGGCTCTACGAATTTTTATTTTCCATATTTTCACCTCATAGAATTTTATTTTTCTATACTTTGGTCTTTCAATATTTTATACATAGAATATTAATATTTTCCAAATTTTTTTCTTTCCAAATTTAACTTTTCAGAATTTTTCATTTTCCATAAAATATCTTTCCGAATTTTACTTTTATGCAATTGTATCTTTCCGAATATTTAACTACCCCCATTTACAGTTTATTTTGTAAATGATATAGTGAGTTGAAGTATTTGATAAATTATTTAATTACGTATAGGTTATTTACATCCTAAATTATCAACATAACATACAAATACGAGGATCAGCAGAATGACCAAATTATAATTTATTAGGAATGAATCAATGTTTAATTTAATTATTCAACTTATTTGTATATGATGTTCCTAAAGAGGTTAAATTCTCAAAAATGTTAGAATTTTCTTATGATATAACAATTTTAAAGGAAATAAGCCCACCAGATGCTGTTGAGAATCTAAAAAGAGATCTTAATTCTACTATAAAATGTTAGGATAGAAATAAGAATCTATGGAAATTGTGTTTGCCAGAATAAAATGTATTTATTATCAATATTGCATGGAGAAAAATTAATAACCGTACGTCCGATCATGATGATCCAGGAATAATGAAAAATGTAAGATTAAAACAAGTTTTTAACAGTGATGCCCGTATATTTTATTTTAAAAAATCTCAGAGGACCTCAGTTCCATCTAAAATAAAATTACATGCACTTGTAAGACCCTTTAGATCTAATTACATAAAATTCCATACGTATGTTCTTAGATGAGATCTAAATAATCGATCACCAATTGATAAAATTATTATATAATTTAATGAATGTTCCCCTATGGTAACTAGATATTTACAGTGAAAACATACAATGCTCTACAAGATTCAAAATTTTAGCATTTAAATAGAGTTCGTTCTGAATTTATTTATAACTTATTATAACAATAATATACTTTTGTTATTACTACTTTGTTCTGTGATTATTAATTGAATAATTTATAAATTAATTTCATCGCTGTATATAAGTAAAAAAGTCGATATAGATGAAAAGTTAAATTATTAAAAAAATATCCAATAATTTCGTTACAGCATATCATATGCAAAAATACTGACAATTTAACTAATCAAATTATAAGTGATAAAATGAATGAACCCCTTTATAATTCATATATAATTCATATAATTCACACGTCCTTCTCTGAATGCATCAGTCACAACGCACGAACCTCTCTCCACAATCGTCCACCAACATACAGTTATGAAACGTAAAACAACACCACGAGTTTCTCAACTACTCCTCCTCGCGGCTCAACACACATCGCCTTTTCAGAGAGACAATTGTCTAGAGAGATCGACCAAACGGACGCGACGCGTCCTCGAGTTTACACGTGCGCAAGACGGACCTCGGCGCGGCGGTGTCTTTCTTCCTGTGCAGCGCGCTCGTCGGCCGCTCAATTAAATTCCTCGACCCTCCTTGAAGAGCGCCGCGCAACAGTCGCGCCCTGCATCGCGGTACTGGAAATCCGGGGGGCCGCGCGCGCCTCGTTCCTCGGCTTATCTCCTCGAGCGTCCTAGAGAGCGGCGAAAACATCCCCTCCGCCGGATTCGCGTCATCTTTTTCCTACTTCTAACGACTGCTCGTCGGTCCTTATCTTGGTTATACGCTCGTTGTATTCATTGCACGAGACGCAAGAGAGGAGCTGTAAGAAAGTACTGTAAGAGGATCACGTTACTCGGAGGAATTCCGTAGGAGTTTATCTCTTGTTTTCCGTAATTTTTCACTTTTCGCGGATGTTATCGCGTTGATGCGACTTTTTCGTAATTGCTGCGGGGTTACGCGGAAGTTTTTGCTTTAGTGCTGTGATGAATAATTATTTGAGCGCGGTCTTAATGAAGGTTGACTAGTACTACTGAAACACTGAAGTTAATAATATTTATCTGTATGAGTAAGAATGAAGGAAAGATCACAAACCCATGTAAGAATTGCCATTACTGACAATCGGGTCACTGCTGGCTCTTTACTGCTAAACAATTAATTCGACGCCAGCATCGCTCTGGTACTTTATTTTTACTGGAATGATAACAACGGGCCAGTAATGGAATTTTTATTATAAATGTCTCGTTTTACTGTAATGCCAGTACTCAGCCGGACTTGAAAATTCAGCACGTCAGATTGAAAAACAAAAGAATCGCGGATTTGTCATAACCTACTTTTTAACCTCTAATTTTTGCAAAATGTTATTTTAAAATATATTTGCCAATTATATAAAACAAATGCTACTGTTTAGCGGAATCATGCGATTAAGATCTATGCATAGTCATTTTAGTGAACCGGTAAAAGTCTGCCGTAAATGATATATTTTCTGTTATATTTTGCACTAAAATTGCGAATATCGGCAGTTCTTGTAATTCCTGCATTGCCCCAATACTGGCTTGCTAACCTCGGCCCATTGTTATCATTTCAGTATTGCCCCAGCATTAGAACAGTAATATGTGATAGTACTGAATATCTGTCAAAAAGTACTCGGCCAATATTGGGCCATAAGAATCTTCTTGCATGGGCAGATATATTTGTGTCCTACCTGCAGCGAAAGTATGTTTTTTCGTACATATAAATCGGGTGAAAAATTAAACCCTCGAGTGGAAAGCAGGGTACTTTTTCACCCGCGGTCCAGGTACTACAAAAACTATCGTGTGCGCCTCGGATAGAAGGCGATTATGGCTCGAGCTGGTTGCAGCCCTTGCCTCAGCAACCCTCGACATCCCTCGGCTCGCCTCGGGCTGCTCGGGTTGCCTCGGCTAGGCCTGCAACACCCTCGCAGTAATCGTCTACTTTCCGCCCTTGATACACAATATAGTATTTCGTCACACATACAAATAATGAGTTTTAATTTTTCATGAATGTTCCAACAAGGGTCAATAATTACACCTGATGAAAGTCGTTAGGATTACTAAAATTATCATTTTGATAGCTTCGATTCGTTTTTTTCCTAAAAAACGTTTTTTTAAATTGCTTGTTATTTGTTATTTACTCGTTATCGTGAAAAATATATAAAGCCTTTAGAAGCAACTATCATTTTAAATTTCTGTAAATAAGTTTTTGTTATTCAGCGAACCTAATTTTAGTGAGGTGGCACTTGACAAAGTTAAATATGCTACAATAACCATCTAAACTACGAATGTACTTCGTACATTTACTTGCATATACTTTATCTGCAAATCTCTATCTTATACGTCACACTAAATCACTATTGTCAATACCATATTTATTGTAGGAACTTTGCGGCGTGCACAATTCTAGCTGAGCATGCTAAATGAAACTTTTTTTTATACCACGTGTATAAAAAGAACCATTTTCGGTGCCTATAAAGTGGAGCAAAAATAGAGTTTTCCGAACGTGAGAAATAAAGTAAAGCAAAAATGAGTATTTTTGCTCCCCTTTTTTATTTTTGCTCCATTTCCTTAATAAAGCTTCAAATTTTTAAGAACTTTGAAAAAAAAGTCAATCTACTTTGTAGACAAAGAAAATGGTCTTCTTTATGAACTTTTTATAAAAAATACGGTGAACAACAAAGGGCGAATGGGCGTTTTTAGACTCGGATGATGATTGAAGCACTCGTGCTGAAACATCATTCTCGCTTGGAAAATCTAATTTTTTCCCCGAGTTGCACAATGTACTATTTTCCATAGTTATTCGACCCCTATTGATATATACTAAAAATTAATCGAAACCCTTTTTCGTTAATTTTTTTATAATTATTTTTCAAAGATCTAACTAATTATTTACAATATTTTTATTAATAATGTGGATAAAATTTTTTGGATTTAATCCAGATCTGCTCTCTCAAGTAGCTCTATCAGCTACAATATCTTTTTCCATGTAAGCTTACAATTCTTACAAATCAATTACAAACCTCATATCACTTTTTATGTCAACACTTGACCCATGACATGCCCACCCAACACCGCTAATTAAAAAACAAATCATCATCCAAATTTTTTACCCAAATGATTGATCGACGCCGTCCCAACCCCCGCAGCTCCTTGTACACATACCCATAATATATTCAATCCTCGTCCTCACTCTCTTTTTCCTACCGCGCAGCAGCTTCTCTCTCCATCCCCCACCCCCTCTCTCCCTCACAAGAAAACTATTTCATCCTCGGGCCGGCAAAGTTTTGAGACGCTGTGTATAAGGTCGCTCTCGCTCTCTCGATGAAACCGCAAAATCCCCCCGTCCCCTCCCACCTCCCCTCAACGAACTAACTCTCACCGACGAGAGGAATACAAAAAAGGCGCGCGCGCGCGCGGACGCTGCGATGTCGATCGATTTGTAGGTAGCGCACCGCACCGCACCCGTACCGCCGTCATTAATTCCGCAAAGTCTGCGCGAGGAGACGCGCATTTCTGGCCGGCTGATTTCGCGCATCTGGCATTTAGCAGTCCGGTGGTCTCCGGTTCAAGAAGAGAGAGAAAGAGAGAGAGTAACAAGAGCAAGAGCGAGAGAGAAAACTAGTGCCCGGCTGCTGCGGTGTGCCGGTCTCTCTCCGTGATCAATATTCCTTACCCCCTTTGCCTTAGCCCCTCCGGGCGAGCTCCCTCTCCTGCCCCTCCATCTGCGAAACATTCTCGCTGGGCTCCAGCTTCGGCTCCAGCTCCACGCTCGAGGAAACCCCCGAGAGCCCAACAAAACTCTCTCTCTCTCTCTCTCTCGCCCAGCGAGAAACCCCTCTCGCGCACACCCTCGTCTTAATTAGGAGTCTGAATCTGCGGCGGACACGCGTAAGGGAAGAGAGAGAGTGAGAGAAAGAGAGAGAAACACAGACATAGGAGAGAGAGGGAGAGAGAGCGTCGTGTCCGAAACATTATTCTCAACTTTGCAGCGTCGGCGGACGTGCAAGACGCGCGATGTTTTTCTCGGTTACTACTACGTTTTGCTTTTTTTATGTATGTGCGTGTGCGCGCTCTGGCATGTCCTTTCTCTTTTTTTGCAGCTGTTATTGTTGTTGGTTGCGTGTTACGTTGGAAGCGAGACTCTGTTTTAACTAAGGTTGACGGTGGAACGTGTGTGTGTGTGTGCGTGTGTGTATGTGGACTGCGCTCTTCTTTGGCTCGAGGAGGTTTTTTAGGACCCACGTCACGAGAAGAGCGCGACGTTTTGACGCGAGACGCGGCGGACGCGCCATGGCATGACAGTTTAGCGCAGAGTTTTTCTTTCGGCTTTTTCAAGCTTGGCTTTTGTTGGGGCGAAGGAAGCATGTGTGTTTCGCGTTTTAGTTTGAGGGGTTTTTTCTTTTTTTTTAACGGGAGAATTGAATGTCGGAGGGATCGAGGTGCTTTTTGCGTTGTCGAGGGTCAGTTTTCGCGGCGAGATGAGAATGTTTCGGTGGTATGATTGAATTAGAAACGGAAATTCGGACAGATTATTTGCGTTGTTATAAAATAAAAGTATTTTTAAGGGATTTTTAATGCATACATTTTTAGGAATTGAAGCGGAAAGAACTGACTGTAATGTAGCTCACCGAAACCTATAAATGTCAGATACCACAAAAAGCTCATTAGCCAAATTTACAGGCATAAACTCACCCCAACATTAAAGACGTGAATCAAAGGGTTGAGGAAAGCAGTTAACCACAATCTATTTATATATAAATTTACGTAACTCCTTTAACTTTTAATTTATTTTTTCATTTTTATACTAAAAATTTAGTTTATGTGATTCTGTCGCCATATGTGAGGTAGATGTACAGCGATGTATGGAAATAAACCGGAAGTTTACTGGAAGTAATTCGAAAGTTATTTTTTGTTCTTGGAAATTTAGAAAAAATGTGCGATATGTACTTCACGCAAAATCGACTTAAAACTTTGTTTATCATTCATCTTGCTGACCAGATGTGAGATGATATTGAGCCAAAAATTATGTTAGTGTGAACCGGAAGTTCATTTTGCTCTACTTTGAAATTGGTAAAAATAAAGTTATATAATAAAATAAATGTGCCATTTAAACACATTTTAGTAACTTTTAGATTCTCGCTATAGTGTATAATTTATGTCATATGTAATTAATTAATTAATCAATTTACTAAATCATTTATTCTAATTCATAAGTTGGATGGGGCATAAATACAATTAATTAATTACAAATCATTCGGCGAAAAGTACAGTACAACGTTAAACTCGTATATTTACACGTTATTTACAAATATTTACAAAGGTAGTATTAAGAAATATACAATGATAAATTTAAATTTCTTATAATTAGTAATAAATATGCAATAATAAATTTATTGTTATTTCTTAACACTTAAGTTATACTAAAATGATATAAAGCTAATATTTTTAAGATGACTTTAAACTTTCGTCCAAAGTTAAGCTAATGTTTCATTCATTTTTGACATCGAGAACTGTCTGAATTCCTAAGTAGCAGTGCGCGCGCGTAGCTCGTCGAACTTCTGGAAGTTTTGACGTGGAAGGTCAACGAAAGAAGGCCCGTGGAAATTCGCCGCCATTTCGTAAGTTACTGAAAATCGATTAATTATTGACATGCGCTAGACGCGGCTATATTCATTTATCGTTGAACTCAAATTAATTATTTAACGCAAGTTTTTAGAATCTTTACACGCCCATTTCCCTGTAATCTATGAAAAATTCAGAATTTCAATGAACTTAAACAAATATTTAAATGAAAATTCCCAAGACAAACACCCTAAGTACAGAGTACACAATCATCACCAGTCCCGCGTAAAACCCGGTCCGTGTCCACTATTTACACTAACAATTTCACCCTCACTATAATTCCATGAAGCACCGAACGCGTAATCGGATAACCATATAACACAATATAACACCGTTGGCGGCTAATCGCAACTGGAAACGAAATGACGCGTGCGCCCATGTGTCAAGTCTACACCCACCTACGCACACGCATGCACGCACGCACGAGCGGAAAATGGGTTTATGAAAGCTGCCGCTGCTACTGCTAAGGAAAAGGCGGGGAAATATTGGGGTCGGAGCCATTCATTAGATTACGGAAATTGAGCGGCCGAAGCCAAAGCCGAAGCCGAAGGCCCAGATATCCGTTAGGACGATCGCATGTGCGTATATATAGGGAAAAGGTGTACGCGCGCGCGGGCGAGTAACCCTATGTGCATTGCCCGTGACGAGTGTGTAACCACGAGAAAAGGGTTGAAGGGACCTAAAGTAGGATTATTGTTTTCGCCGCGGCGGAGCTAGAGCTTATAGCGCGGGGACGCGGCGCACTGCAATTTGCGCGCTGCGTAGGAGGATATAAAGCGCGCACGCGGTGGGTACACATACACACGCCCGCGCGTTTCGCGCACGAATTCGATTGCCGGGTTCTTGTGCAAATGATGCACGCGAATATTCGCGAGGAAGGAAGGATTGCAGTAGCGGGTGCTTAGGATGATGTTTTTTGCGGAGAACGCTTTTTATTGGTTCGCTTGTGAATTACTGGATTCGACGTTTATTCAAACTACTTAATAAATAATTCATTTTTAAAGAAGGAAACTCTATATTGATGTAGATATTGATAGCAGTAGTTGATCACATTGAGTTAGGTTGCTACTTTGATTAATCCGTGCATTGTAATAAATTAAAATTAGACACTTTGTATTATATTTAGACTTCGCGATTATAATATGTACTTTCTTTATGAACTTTTTAAATTTTGGCAAAATTAAAGAAGACCATAGATCTGGTGATAAAAGGTTAAACTTATTTGAATTAAGCTTTTTTTATAAAATTCAAAAAGAATTGCAAATCTACTTGGATTTTCTACCTATATTGTAGACACTGCTGGAGAAGAATGCACGTTAAAACTTAAAAATTTCGAAACGATACAATAAAATTTACTATATGTGCAATGATATTTCATATACGTATATGCTGAGAGAAAGTAATCTTCGAAAGATGTTGTTTTTAACAGTTAAGATACAGTTCTTTACGTTTAAGTATTCGTTAATTTCTTGTGAACACATGCTTCACTGCTTAATTTTTTAGATTAACTATAAATAGTACAGACCAAAAAATTCTAAATGCTCGAATTATTAAGGTCCCTCTAAAGAGTGTTTAGAGGGACCTTAACCACCAAGAATCTGTTCTCTCTGACTAAAATTCAATAAATATCAGTAAAATTTACTATATAAAGAAACGTACGATTAATACGTATTTTATTAATTGAATAAATTTGATATCTACTTTTAATTATTTGTAACTATTCCTTTGGGATATGTTGAACACTAAAAGCTAATTATTTGTATTATTTGGTTTGTTACAGAGTCGTCCTCCAAAGGGCGGGACTATCCCCGCCAAAAGATGAACAAGGTAAGTGTAAACAAGGCTCCAAACAAATTTACTTTTACACCATTTTACATCGCACAAATATTTCTCTACTAAAATCGCCCACCGAGCTAATAAATACTTTCTCAATACTCCCATAATAAGCCACAATTCTTATCAACGCTCTCGCGTCGAGTAGCCCCATCGAAATCCAAGACCAGCCGCACCAACGAACCCACTGCAGCTCACAATCTCCCCAGCAGAAAAGTAAAAAAAATCAAGTGGCACGCAGAATCCGTGCACCAGCAGCGGTAGCTTCACTTGGCTTGTCGTTTGCGCTCCACTCCTCCTAGCAAGGGAGAAAACTACCCCCTCTCCCTCTCTCTGACGGCTCGTCGGTAACATTGTAATCGGAGGGCTGAAGAGGAACGAGAGGCGAGGTAGTGCTACTCGGAGGTTATACGCTTGTTCTCGGTGCGCGACGTATAGGTATACACGCGCGTACCTGGTGGAGCTGGAGCTGTAGCCCGGTGGTTCGCGGGGCCATAAGCGGCAGTCTCATTTGTAGGCCCTTTGCGCCGTCTGCTTCCCCTCATTATGCATTGCACATGAGAAAACTTGGCTCGGGAGTCTCGCCGCCCGCCGAAGCCGTCGCCGTCCTTCCTCCTTCCCCCGCGCCGCGAGTTCGCGAGCACAGCTTGCCTTCTTTATAAACTTTTAATGACGGCAAAGCCTAATCGAGAGAACGGGGAGAGAGCGAATGAGCGGAGCGGGGGGAGGAGGAGGAGGAGGACGAGGACGAGGCGAGAGTAAATGAGCAAGCGGAGCTCGCGGGAGGAGCGCATAAAAGTACCCTCGACGAATCGCCTATCGAATCTCAATACGAGAGGAGCTCGACCTCGATGCGAGCGAGAGATGCCGAAGGTGCTGGTGTTGGTGCGGCTGGTGTGGATAGTTATTTTACCTTGGTGAAGTAGGGAAGGGGAGGTGAGCGTGGATTTCGAATGAATATTTGAAGAGGTGCGAAGGGGAGTGGAGGGGCTTTTTTGCTGGAGGATGATTTTTTTGTAGGTTGTCTTTGGTAGGTTTTTATATTTTCTTATATAGTGCTGGTTTTTATATTATCTATTAGGTAAATTGTGTTTATTTGGGTAAAACCGTATTTGACTGCAGAGAATGGTGATTATCAAATGGCTTTAGCCATTAAAGAAATATTAATTATGTAGTAATATCAATGATTAACAATTTAATTTTCTTTCAAATCTATCATTTTCAAATCATTATTTGATGAGTATTCGAATGAAACCGGATAATTCCATTTCACTTTGAACTTAATTGTATATTTTTTGCAAATAATTTATTTTTCCTTTGGATTTATGGTAGTTATTATCAATGAACCTCAACGTTTGGTGTTTAAAAGAACATCAAATTTTTCATTTTGCAATTAAAATGAGATAATTGATAAAAATAATACTGCTCGTTCAGAAACATGGTAAAAAGAGAATTGGAATTATTAATTTTGATTAGTCAATACAACATTTATATTGCTACATTTTGAATTAATTTATTTACCCTACTGAATAAAAGGAATTGTAAATACTTGTTACATTTTTTCAACTATATCTAGGAGCTTAAGAATCTTACTTTTGCATTTTAAACGATGTTTTTCTTTATCCTTTTTACGATGCTTCATTTTTTTCCGAGATCTGCGTACATGAATATGTAAGTAGGCAACCAGGTGAACGCAGCCTCGTGGCAATTGGCGTATTGTCGCGGTAAGACGCTGTCTCCTGCTGTATTAGGACAATGCACCTGAATTAGGCAAATGCCCTGCCATTTTGCATAAACCGCTATCAAAAATTTAAATTTATCAACCAGCTAATTTTTGTAAATCAAATTTTCATCTGCATCAATTATCTAAATTTACATCGTTTTAAAACTTTTCTAATGTATTTTTTATCTTTTCAAAAGATGTCTAGATAGCTTCATAAAGTATACAAGTATAAAGTATGTAAACTTTCAACGATTTCAAAAAAATTACATTCTACGTGTAACAAGAAATGAAGTATACTTCCTGATTTCTACCAGTATTTTTGCCAGTAATTACACTGTAATTTTTAAGTTTTCTTTCTCTATGAAAAGAATTTATTTCTAGAAGTATTACAATAGTAGAAGTAAGAAAACGGTTTATTAAACACATTGTTAGTTAAAGTATCAATTTTTAAAACTCACTAGATAAAAAGATAGTATTTATTGGTTATGTTTATTCGTCTGTTTTACGTGGCAGCAATATAGACATTATAATGTTAATTCTTTGTTATTAGTCAACAAAACGAGAACCTGTTTTTGCAAACTATTGCACCCCAACTGAACAGAACTATATAAGCTAAAAAATTTTCTCTTTTATACAAACTAACAATCGAACCTTTTAATAAGCTAGAGATTTTACTAGAATATCATTATTACATTATACGTAATTCTCGTATAAGGTGTTCTTATACTCAAATTTTATTTAAAAATGATTGAATTGTCAGTACTATTCTGGGATTGCAATATAAACATTAAAATTATTCTTGTCGTAGATTATTCAAATCTTACTACATATTTCGAACAATAAAAAAAGTACTTTTCACCAACGAGTACAGTATGAAAAGAAACGGGAACTCCATCGCGTAACGAGACACGTGTAAACGTGCGTCATAGCCAGGTAAATCCATTCTCAAGCGAGCAACAGCAGCAGCAGCAGCTCGCTCGCTCGCTCACCATCCGACCATGCTACAAGAGAACCCATAGAAAAGAGAGCAGCAACGGCAGCTCAGCGCCGCTGCTTTCGATTCGCAACAAATCATTCAGCATTTACGCTCGACTGCCCGCCCAGTTGAATTAAACTTTCCAAGAACTTCCCCCCTCTCGCCTCTCTCTCTCTTCCTCCCTCGCGTTCCCTTGGAGGCATTGCGCGCGAGCTGCTGCATAGCCATTCCGACTGATTCTCTCTCTCTCTCTCGCTCGCTCGCGTATACATCTCTTCTCGCTCTCGGGCGGATAAGTAGCGCGCTAGCGGGAGCTATACTACGTAGGTATGCGCGCATAATGCACTTACACACAGGTACATAAACGGGAGTTGCTTTCCGGCAAGTTCGCGCGCGGCGCGTCTTCTCTCGCGCGAAAGCAGTTAACTATTTGACGTAGCGCGAGAGAGTAGAAGAGAGAGAGAGAGAGAGAGAGAGAGAGAGAGAAGGTGTTATGTATAGGCTATATAGCTCGTGAGCGCGTAGAGCTAAAGAAGATTAACGCGCCGCGAGGAGCCCAGCAGTGGCAGTAGAGCAGTTCGAGGATTCGTATAGGAGAGAGAGAGAGAGAGAGGGTTGTATTAGTTGGCGCGATGCTGCGCGCGCGAGAGGATGTACAGCTGAAGAATTGCGAGAAGGTGCGAGCAGTTTGATTGGGGATGTTTGCAGAAGTTGGTGGCTATTGTAAAATGGGTTTTCCAATGATCTTTTGCATGGTAGTTTTGTGGAAAGTATCGTTTAAATTGTTTATTCGTAATTCATAAATATGTTGTGCTAAATTGACTGGTTTGCTAGTCATCGACGTCGTATTAACTCTCGAACCGCATGTGCGCATTGTAGGATATGCAACTTTCATCAGCTGATAAATATTGAGTCTTGAAGAAAATGTTTTTAGACTGTATAGACATCATTCAGTAATTCCAAAAAGTGACGAAAATAACCCTGTAGCATAAAAGGCATTTACTGCATGCTTAAAAATATATATTTGGTAATTATTTCGAAAACAAAACTGTTGGTAAACTTAGAAAAACTTTAAAATAACTCCAAGATATTGGTTTTCTCTTGGCAATGATCGAAAAAGTAGAACAGATATACTTATTCTTTATGTTATCTAAAAAAAAACATACTTTTAATCGTGTTAGGTCAATCGAAACTACTTTGGCATGTGAGGAATAAATGAAACTATCAGTCGCTAACTAACTAACTAACTAACTACCTAACTAACTAACTAACTTGTAACAACTATCAAGACATATGTTGGTCGAAATGTAGACAAATGGTTGTTGTTGGTTCGCGCAATCCATATTTTGATTTAATCTTTCAATATAAAACACGAATGATAGAAACTCATCGGAATAGAACTTTAATATATGTTAAAATAAACAAAAAAATCACTTTTTTACTGATAATCTACTCTGCTTTTGAAGGTTTAAATAAACGTATCTTCTACAGAGAAAAAGTATAATAGCAAATTTATCAATTATGATTAAACAATAATATTTATCTTACAACCGACTAAAGGTTTGTTTTTTATTTTATACAAAGAGAATATATCCTTCGTATATATTTATAATTTAGATAAATTAATCTACTGGTTGCTACGAAATAGGAAGAAAGGTTAAACTAAGAAAACACATCAAATTTTGAAAAATCATTTGAACAATTTATAACTAAAGTGAAAATTAATAAAATATAGAAAGAAGTAAGTTTCGCTTTAAAACATCTGCTAAGCTTGCCGGTAGAATAACAGATTGTTCTATTTAGACCTATCATGATAAATTTGTTAGTGATATATTGATTGAAATGTTTGTTAAAAATTAAAATCTATATATATAAAAAAAAGTTCTAAATTATATTATAATCTTGCAATTTAATACTTTTATTTCAATAACATTAATTCCAGCTTTTTAAACATCACGTAACAGCTGTTTTATATATATTTGACGTACGAACCACTCCACTCGCAAGCCAAACATGACCATAACCCCACATAGAAAGACCAAAAAGAAGGCACGAATCGAATAAGCATTTCCTAAATTACCGAATTACAAATCTAATCCTACTTTATTATCGACTGCTTTATGAGCGAGCTTCTTCCACCCACGACTACACAGCCAGAGGGAGGTCCGGTCCGGTTCAGCTCGCAGCGCCGAGAATTAGGGCAATATAGATGTCCATGAAGCGTTCGAGGCGGGCCACTAAAGCAGAGTTACGCTAATGCTTACTTATTTGTTTCGGTGTTTTTCCTTTTCTCCTTCTGTATGTGTGTGTGTGTGTACTGGAGCGGCCGTCGTGATCGTTGGTTACGACTTCTTTGGGAATGGACCGTGGGCCGCGCGCGGCCGAGTGCAATACTTCGCGAGAGACCGGACGCCCCCTTCCTATACAGAGCGCGTGGAATAGTGCGCGCAAGTTGCTTTTCATGTAACATCTGCTATCGCTTATTTCACGGTTACGGGCGCGGAATGCGCTCTTTGTGCTTTTAATGGCCCAGCGCCAGATTGATTTTTAGGATCACGGGCGCGCGAGCGATGCTTATTGAAATATTTATCGGTGTGGGGGTGTGGGTTTTTCTTGATTATTAGAGTGAATTAAGAGTTTTGCGTGCTTATAGATATTTCTATTGTAAGATTCTTGCTACTTACATTGTTTTTTATAAAATAAATGTATTTGTAGGAATTAGTAAAAGATCAACCAATCATTCGTGCATATTATTGTAATTTAGAATTTTGGCATACTTTTCAGAATATTAAAAGAATTTTTAACAAGTTTCAATAATTTAAACATAAAATACCTCTTGCAATATATTGATTAAAAGTAACTTAAATGTTCAGTGATCCTTGTAACTATGTAAACAAAGTAATACTCACAAAATATTAATAAAAATATAAAAAAGTGTTAATGACAAATATTTAACTTATTATTTCACTTCCAAACAAATAAAAAAGAATGAATATTATTAATAGAGAGGTCAAATAATAATAAATTAAAAATAATAAAAATAAAATCACCCAAGCTAATATCCGAATAAACATAATAATTCTTTTAACTAATGTTAAAGTGACTTTGCGAAAGAAGCTTCTCTAAAAATAACTTCAATACATTAAGCAAGTTGCTATTCACGATAGTAGAATTCAAGAATTTCTCTACCTAAAAGCTCAACCGTTACTCGCTGCAGCCTCGCACAAATGCAATATATCGCTCAAAGATCTCGCGTCGACGTAAATAAATTCGTCGAGAGGCTTTTTGCGCGAGCGGCGAAAGACACCTCGAGCGCTATTTCAGCGGGCCACTCTCCCGTAAAGACCCTTAATAAAAATCCCAATCTAAACAAGCTTAATTTACGTCCGCCACATAATTACTTACCCCAGAGCTCCTTCTCCTCCCCTCTCGCGTCGCACTTTTTCGCCCGTGCCGTGCAGCCCGTGACGCAGCGCGAGAACGAGCAAGAGGTCGAGAGGGCAAACGAGCACGAGAGAGCGAGAAGAGCGAGTGAGGGAGGGGGAGAGAAGAGCTTGGAGGGCTCTCTGAAAAATCTAAGAGGCGTAAAGCATTAAAAGGGTTATATAACATTCATTACGAGCAGGTCAGCCTTTGTGAAATTTCCCTTGGAAGCTCGGCTCTCTCTCTCTCTCTCTCTCGGTGCTTTCTAGTCCTCCCTGCGCGGACTTTTCCGCCTCCTTATTCACTCTCTCTCCATCCCGCTTTTTAGTCTCTCTCTCTCTTTCTCTCGTGCTCTTGCCGTCTCACCTTCACAATGATCCAGTTGCCGCCTCCCTTGAGAGATTGTCACGTGAACGTTCTCACCGAATAAGAGAGGAAGAGACGCGGAGAATAGGAGAGAAAGGGTTGCACTGGAGGGTGCCATCAGCGTTGCCCAAATTTTTGATAAAATGGAAGTTTTGCAGTTTTGAAGGATTAATTTTGTATGCTAATACAAGAGTTTTGTTGCAGTTAATTCATTTTGATACTTATTTATTGTAATAAAAGTATATAATACAAGAATTAAAAAAAATTATTTTACAATTTATTAAACTTTTTTAAAACTAAATAAAAACAACAGTAAACATAATATTCGAAATATTAATCCAATAAAGCAAGTAAATGTTTCAATTGATAATTCAGATATAAGTATTACAGTATAATAAAAAATAGTTCTAAAGTTATTGAACGTTTAAAGATTGTTTGTATTATATCAAAATTGAATTGAATTTTAAATGATATTTCTTCGCGTCTTTTTAGCTGCAAGTTAATCTTAATAAACATAATATTAAGCCACTGATGATATACATTTTTAAAAAGTATAATCCACCGCAGCATCGCTGTTTTTTGTTTATGTTGGGTCAATAATGTAACTAACTAGACTCTTCAGAATGCATTTATATTCATTATTAACAATCGTTTTCGCCCATAGGTTCTGCATAAAGTTAATTTATCTAGCTTTATAAATTTAGTCTAATATTATGTGTGCATTTAAAGCTACTAAATAATTTTATCTTCAAAATAAAATAATTCTGTAAGTCCTAGTCAGCATAAAAACTTACTTATTTCTGCACATTTTAAAATGTTTTGGAAATACTTAATTATTTAGACTAACTAGAAAAACCCCTTATCGCTTCTTATTTTTCTATGTCAATTTCCCATTGGTCAAATACAAACCATATGCACTATTATTACATCTAAAACTGATACAGAATACTTTTACAGAATAAAAAGGTAACCCACGAAATAACTTCCCAGCGAGGCCGCTATCTAATTCCGATTAGGCCACAATAGAGCCTCGCGCTCCCCGTTTAATCCCGCCCAAGAGAGAAGAGGAAGACGAGCGAGACCGGCACCGTATAGTCAGACCATTTACCACAAAAGAAAGGAGCCGACCGAGAGCAAGGGAGGGAGAGAGAGGGAGAAAGTACAGACTCTACCCAGAGAAGACGAGAGAAAATGAGAGAGGAGCGAGTCTACGGCGGCCAGCCAGCTCTACACGATGAAAACGCCCAGCAGGAGGGAACACTCTGATGAAGATGTCGCACACGCCGGGGACCAGAATCACCACCGCCGCCGAGATTACTAGGGCCAGCGCCACGATAATTGCTTTATTTGACATCGAGAAATAATGTACCGGACCCGGCCCGAAGACAGAACTCCGTGGCGCAGGACACGAGGAAAGAGCCGCAGCGAGTCGAGAGAGAGAGAGAGAGGGCGAGTCGAATTACGCGGCCTCTCTCCTTGTAATTCACGCGTGTGTTCTATGTATGGGCGAGTCTAGTGCATGTAGGTGGAACGTTTTAGGAGCCGTAATAGCCGGGTAAAAGCCCGCTCTGAGGTCCTGTTAGAGGAGCATCGATCAAGAAAATGGCCCGGCGCTATAGTGGATTTCTATTTGGAATTATGGAGATGGGTTGTGTTGTAATGAGAGTTATTGTACTTATTGTTATATCACTATTGTTATTATTATTGTTATTATATTATTAGTGTTAAACTTTTGTTTCCGGAAAGAGAAAGTATCATGCAGGGAAAATTGTTATTGTGAGTACAAGAGCTGTACGAATTTTCGTGATTACCTCAAAGGACAGAGTTGTGCAATTATTTATCCTTCTTCATTTTCGACTGTACTGATGGTTATTATGCTTGTTGAAAACGTGTTTCCAAACTTGATAATAGATATTTATTTACATTGCCTACGAGTATTTATAGGATTATATACTTATTATACATTTCAATTTCAGTAATTTCTTTAATTCTAAAAATAGAACATTTATTGTACTTCTATAATGTAAAAGACTTCTTTTTAAGTTAACTTGAATTTACATTACGTAACCTTTACAATACATTTTACGACGGTGCCAATATTGTGTTGTCAATGCATAACATCTCAAAAATTTAATGACAGTAAAAGTCATTAATAATAGGTTAACTGTTTATTTTATTTACGATTTTAATTGCATAAAAATAATTAGGGTAAACACTACTGCTGCAATGAAGGCCAATTTATATGCGCTATAAGTTTAGCAGTATGCGCGATTTTTCGCGCTTGGTTCTTTTCCATGCAACCTGCTCGCAAATTCAGAGTGTTGCTGTAAGTCTTTCTCCTTCCTCTAGACTATAGATTGGCCCACACGCAATTTTTTTCTGTTCCCTTTCATCCACTTATGTCGAAGCTCAACTAACTAATGTGTTATGAATAAAATCTAGTCAATATTGTTTTAGGAGATAGTCAAATACTGATTTCTGCCAATATAAAATAAACTTATTACTTTATTGTCACTACAACTATGAGCGCATTTTTCTGACAGTGATTTTCTGACTGTTGTCAACAAATCATTGTGAAAAAAATTCTGAAGCTCGTACATATTGGGTTCATGAAAAAAATTCGCTCTTATTCAGTTTTTCAAATGTCCAGAATTTTGAGGCGGTATAGTATTGTTCTGAGAATGCAGCACGTTAATTGTTAATTTAAAAATTACAATTTATAAATTAAAAACACTTTAACAAATATTTTTATATTAAACTTTAGACTCTCATGTACTCTCAACAGTATCTTCACTTCAAAGTCAACTTATTCCTCCTACTTCCAACCTACACTTACACCCACGCAAACACGGAAGTAAAGCCGCCGCGCTCCGAAAACCGTTACGTTTTACGAACGCATAAAACATCTTCGGTCTGCAGTCGTCGTTCGATCTCCCCGACATACACGCGCTCTAAAAGCCAACAAGAAGAAAAAAAAAAAGATTTCCCGCGATTTCCCGTGCTCGGAATTCATAAGTCCTCTCCCCGCTAGATAGCTAGATAAATAAACGGACACACAGCGAGTCGCGCGGCGTCGCATGTGGCGTTCATTGGTCACTATACATTTATATTCCTTCTCTCGGTCACTACGAATTTGTATGCCAGCGCGCCGCGGACTCGTAAATTTGCGTCTTTTTACGCCTCCCCCCCTCGACAGTCCGGCCGCCGCGTATCTAAGTGCCGTATCCATGTGTGTGTGTGTGTATACGCTAAGGGTTAGGAGTTGGGGGAGGGGATGAAGGGTGTTTGGACACCGCTCGCCAAGGGTGCATTTCATCTTCGAGAGAGGCGTCAGCCCGGAGAGCGATCGACGCCAGCGGACGTCTCGAATCATCCGTCTTTTATCGGAACGTGTCTCGAACTACGCACATGTGTGTATATGTGTGTGTGTTTAGAGACGAGCCGTGCTCTCTCGCAACTTTTGCCATAATCGAAACAGGCATTCCTTCTTTTCTCTCTGGCTCTGCGGCTCCGCGGCTCTCTCCCTTCGGACTCCAATGGGAATGTTTCATCATTCGGAGAAGGATCGCCGCGCCGCGTCCCGAAAGTAGAATTTTATTATCGACGTGTATACTTTTTTCGGTGGGTTTGTTCTTCTCTGGGGGTGGCGGACCGTGTCGGACGTTAAAAATTCTATTTGAGCGTGTGGGCGAGATGGATATATTGCGATGCGCCGAGATTATGGAAAGTTTTGCATCGGGGGTTTGGGGAGAAGATGGTTTTTTGCGGGGTGATGTAATTAACATGTTTTGTATGCTGGACGCTGGACTTCACGGTAATTGATAAATTTTTTGAGGGGGAGCTAGGGTGTTGGTGAATTATTATGGTATTTATATGTGCTTAGTATTATTTTTCTAGACATGTGTATGTTCAGAAAAAAGAATATTATTATTACAATATGAAACTTTTGTAACGATCAAGTACTATTTTGTTTATTAAACACACTATTCTTGTATCACCTGGTACTTAACGCTGTCGCTTTCTCATGTCTATATTCATCATTAAATAGATATTAATAGAAATCTATACTCGATCGTTGTAGAAAGTATTTTATTAGATACTATAAGAATAATGTTCATGTATTTGCTGATGAATATATTATTTTTACCCGGTAAAGGTATATACACGCGGAATATGTTTTTGTAGTGCGAACTTGCATTTATCTATCTTGTCCTAAAATAGCTTTCGAGAAGATAGATAAAAAGCACATCTCATTATTTTTATTATTCCTTAGTTTTAATTTTTTAATTTTGTGTGTGACCAATAATTTAATAGTTATAATTAATTGAACTGTATACTTATTCTAAAACAATATCGAGTTAATTATATTTTATATAACTATACGAACGATACGCTACTCTCACTGTAGCAACACTTTCTCACCAATTTCTCCTGCACTCGCCACTCAAACGCACCGAAAACCCATCAATAAATCAAGCACGCATCCCTCATGCTCGCTCATTATATCCATCGAGGCCCCATTTAAAAAACAGAAAATCCTCCGTTCGCTTAAAACGCTGTAATTACAACGACAACGGGAACAATGCCACTCGCTCTCTCCCACCACCATTAGCCACCCGCTTAATAATCATTTACACGCGCGCTCGCGCGCGCACACACTTTCGTCTGCGGACGCGGGAATAACAATGGCAGAAAGAAGGGATAGAAAGAAGGAGAAAGGAGGAAAAAAAAAGGTGCGTGTGCGTGTGAGGCCGACGAAAGAAAGGTAGCGCGAACGATACCAAGGGGGCGTAGGTATTTTTGCGGTTTGGCAGGAGAATAATTTAAGAGCGCGGCTAATATGCACATTTTGGGGACTGTATAACGCGCCACGCGATCGCCAAAGCAACGCAACCGCAGCCAATGGAGAGAGCGGGGAGAACGGGTGGCAGGGGGGGAAGCAAAGAATCGAAGGTTATGAAAGGTGTGCGAGTACGAAATGTGCGGAAAGGGAACGTTTAGTCGCATTTACCTGAACGATGTGGTAAGATGGAGTTTGCGACTAGTTAAAATTAGTTTGCGTTATTGTTGTGCTCACTAAGAAAGGCTTGTCACATACATTGAAAAACATGCATGTAATATAACAATAGAACATTTATCAAACAAGTGTACAAATTTTGCTTATTATTTATTCATGTTAAAAATGTAGTATGACTCACACTATTAAAGTATACTAAAATATATTTTTTCTCCTAAAGTTTTTAATATTTTCATTAAAAATTGTTACGTTCTCAAGATATAATGATGACCTAGGCGTAGAAAAAGGTCAAAAGATAGTAAATAACTATAACGTTCTTAGATATGAAATGATTGTTTTATAAAAAGATAAAGAAAAAGGAAAAGATAAATACTTAATAACTATACCGAATACTCTTATACCAAATACTCCCTTTGTTAGTCTTAACTATAAAATTTGTATATTAGATTTTCGTCTTTCTATTGCAAGTTATACATTCATAAAAACAATAATGTATGTATTTTAAAAGAAGGGTATTAACTTATTGAAAATTTCGGGTTAAAGAAAATAGGTAATTTAAAGTTCTTTCAAACGCATTTGCACTGAATCAATGATATTATTTCTAACATACGACAAACACGATAAAACTAAAATCAAGAAATAAGTCCAAATATCGAAAAACTACTAAAAAACAAACCGCTTCCAGCAATTAATAAAAAAATTTTATATCCACAGACGCGTATAGATAAAAATAAAGAGAATGAACCTAAAAATTAAATTTGACCAAGTATATTCATTCACACACGCATACACACACACAAAGTCACACACACATACACATCCATACGGACAATTTCTAAAAACAATGTATTTATTATGATACCTAATATCTGCAAACATGTTTTTATAATAATTTTAGCATAACTGTTTGATTTACCATCTCAAAGCTTCCTCTATGAGGAAGTATAACTTAAGTAAGTTGTATACGAAGAATATTTTGTTTATTCATGAAATCATAGACATAAATTTGAAAAGAAATTAAATACAACAATCAGCCAAAGCAACTCTCAAATAATATAAGATAAATGAGAAAAAAAACATTTAAGAAAGTAAAAGGGAAGGAAAAATTACTAAAAGATAAAAATTTACCAGGACAAAAATATTCGCTCATAAAGAATAGACGAAGAGAACAGCCTAAGTGAGAGAAAGCGACGGGAGAGACAGAAGGAAAGCAGCAGGCCTGGCTCAGGTGTGTTCCAGCGGGTAATGGACGACGACGCGCGTTGTGCGTGGCTCTCCTCCCACCAATCCAGCAAAACCGCGAGAGAGGCTCACACCCCCTCATCAAAGGCTGATCGATGTAATATGCGCGGTGCGGCAGCTCTCTCTCGCTCCCTATAACGCACACACGCCACTTTCTCCTCCAGCCATCGACTGCTGCTGTTGCCGTTACGCGCTGCTCGTTCGCTCGCTCGCTTTCTCTCCCGTGTGGCGTATAAGGTACAGAGGGTCAGCGGAAATCGATGAGCACGTGGAATCTATCACTCGTGCGTGTACACGCGGAGACGACTATACCTTCCCCCCTTCCACCTTGTCCTTTTTTGCGGTTATGCTTATTTTCATCATGATTCGATGGACGCGCAAGCATCCCTCGTGCGGTATGGCAAACGTCCGTTAGGGTTGGTACACAAAGTTCAGCGGGTTGGTTTCGGTGCGTAAGTGGATTGCGTGGACGGCTGACCGTTTGGGATACGCGAGTTTGTGGGTGAGCCTTAATGGAGCGAGGCAAGAAAATACGAATGTTGTTTTCGCGAGTGCGTCATAACGTCGTGTGTTATGCGCGTGTGTATCGGGCACGGGATAAATAATTTGGGCTTGCGGTTTAAAGTGCAGCGGTGAATTATTCAGGCTGGATTAATGGCAGTGTGTGAGACAATTTTTTACTTCGGGTAAATAAGATGTGTAGGACAGAATAATGGCAGTTAATTTTTCTTTTATGTAGTATTTTTATTCACACGGAGATAAATAGGATGTTAGATTCGCTGTTTTTATTGATAGTAAAATAGCGTTTGGAAAGAAAAGTTAAATTTATCTTTAAACCAATTTTAAACTCCCTGAAATAATGAGGATCTTCTTTTTCCGAGAGCATAGACCAAACATATAACCTCAAAATGTATTTAAAAAATAGAATAAACGAGTTTTAACTACTTTAAAAATTGTTCAATTCAATATAACATGTTTTCCAGTGAATTCTACTTTCTATTTCTCTCCATGTAAATACGGTAATAAGTAAATTATTATGCCCAACAAATTTAATGAGAGGTTAGTGTTCGATTGATACAAGCATCATACTATCCCCCTGACGTTATCAATTATTTATTTAGCATCCTTCAATCACAATCAATTATTCAGTATCTAATCCATAAACCTCTACAGTATATATCAGAACTATACACACTCATCACACCTCTACAAACACCTACAATAAAAACCTCATTCTCACCAAAGTCGTGCGCCCAAAGTAAATGAAAAAGGCGAGACCCTCCCCCCCCCCCCCACTCTTTCGCAATTCACACACACATACATACACACCGCGACCCACGTTTTAATCCACTCTCAGGATTTCTTCCGCCTCTGCGGCGAGAAAGCAGCAGCAAATAGAGAAAGAGAGAGAAAGAGAAAGAGAAAGAAAGGGATATCGTTTACGTAGGTAAATACACACTATACATGCTGCACGCGGTCAAGCTCTCTTTTGTTATTTAGATACGCTCACTCTCTTTCTCGCTGCGAGTCCGGGGATCCCCATTAGCGCCCCGCGAAATTACAAAAATAACACTTGTCCCGCGGTGGTCCGCAAAGGCCATCCTGCAAACGGCTCCATTGCCCGAGTCCACGCGCGTGTGTGTGTATCTATGCGCGCGTGGCCGTCGGACGCGGCGTAGTTAAGTAAAATTAAGGCGAAATTTTCGCTGCCGGGGATGATATGTGCCCTGCCTGTGCGGGTAGAAAGAGAGAGAAGCCGGATAGTTATAAGGGGTTGCTTGCCTTCGCCCTTTTCCTAATATACGTTACACTTTGACCGGCGCTGCTGCTACCCTTGCCTTCCATCTCTCTCTCTCTCTCTCCTTCTTTTCTGACCCCGTAAAATACTCTCTGTCGGACCTTCGCTCTCCTTCTCTCTGGCGGCGCGGCAGTGTTAAATATTTACTTTTCAATGAATATGCAAATATAATTATTTACGCGCAATTTGGACGGTTTTTACGCGCCTCGTGAGCGAGCGCGACGCCTAACACACTGGACTCGACGTGGCGACCCCCCGCCGAGCTCCGGAGCTGGACAACAACACAACGACCCTCGAGATGAGGGAAAGAGAGGCGGGCAGGCACGTTGAGTTGACGTTTTAACGGGGGGTGTGGGCAGGCTTGACGGGGGCAGAGCGTGTAAAGTACCGAAATAACGAGGATTCAATTTTTATAATTAGTTTTTTCGCTGGGAGAAGGTTTGCAAAGGGTATGTACGCGCGCGAGGGTATTAATTTTTTCATGAGGTTTATTCCGGGAATTGGATTTGGCTTATTTTGTGTATTCATAGTGTGAACAATCAAACACTTTTTTTATAAACTCGTGGTATTACTGGTATTTCGGTGTTTGTTTTGCCAACGATATTTGTATATAGAATTTGTTAGTTGTTTTAAAAGTTGATTTACATGGAAACCGATCAAATTATGATACTTTTACTATCATAACAGTTTTTATTTTATTGTTTAGATCTGGTAAGATGAATTGATTGTGTGAATAACCTATTTAAAATATAATATATGTGATACTTAAAAAATAGACTGAAGCCATATGAGTAAAATTTCATAACAATCGGTTTATGAATAAGCAAATTAACGTTGTCTTTTTAATATTATATCCCTCTATTATTTTAATGAAACACACAAATACGTGAAATATTATTAGAAAAGGATGACTTGAAACACGACCACGCAATAAAATTGTGTTTCATTATGGAGAAGTCCAAGGAGAGGTCGCATCACATGAAATCAAAACAAATGTACACAGTCGACACAGTAGGAAGCAAAGGCAAGCATAACAATAGAAGAAACTCGTCCAAAACTAAAGCTACATAAGTACATAAACGCGTGTACGAAATGCAGTAAATCGCTTGAAATAAATAAATGTCTCGCCTTCAATAAATTATGTTCATTTTATTATATGAATAGCCACTTTGCGGAAGTATGTTACAAGAAAAAAAGAATAAAAACAATTTCTCATAATACGAATGAAATTCATGAACAAAATTCAGACTCAAATTAATTTTTATTCAGAAGTGCGGTTGGTGGGGATGACGAAGAGGAATGTTGTCATGCTGATTTGCAAATAAACAAACAAACAATATTATGTGCAGCCTAGATCTCGTCACTGTGTATATAATAAATGTTCCTCGGTTTCTGTACAACCACTGACCTATACTCACGTGTGTTTACTTTATTCAATTTTCTTACCTTATATTTTTGTTATATATTACTATCATTTCGAAAGCCTGCAAGCTTTTTTGTTAGGTAAATATAAGTTTACCTTATGTGTACAAAATTTTGTCAACCTTTTAAACATCTGGTGATTTTAGCAAACGAATAGTTCTGAGATTTGCCACCGAAACAGGTAAAATGCGTGAGACGCTAGTGTTAAGTAAGTAGCGAAAACCTTACGGAAAAATTCTAAATAATGCTTTTAGATTATTATATGAGTGACATTTGTAGGAATAACTCTAAAAATGGTTAATGTCTTAAAAGATATTGAGGAATCTATGGTAATACTTTTTACTTTTGTTTACCCATTTATGGATCAATTAGGCCAAGATCCTCCATTTGGTTTTTAGGCATCCGTATGCAAGGAAAGGGGTGGGGGGGGGGATCCTTTGTTAACAGAAATTAACTCGATATCTCATAATGGTTAAGAGGTATTGAGAAATACCTAAACAAACCTATCAAAGAGTAACAATAATATACTTATACAATTTTTTTTTATACAATAAAATATCGTAAACAGTAGTGAAAATGTCAGATAAGTATAAAGTTTGCAAGAGATAGCTGAATATTTACAAACATAAAAGAATTATTGTAGTGTGAAATCAAATAAAACGAGAAAACATAAACTTTCAATAATTTTGAAGTCCAAGATTTTAAATATTTTCAGAAACTAGTATACACTTTTGTCGAGCGCTGAAAATTTCATAAAAGGATGAAAATCCATTTTCTCTGTCAACGGAAATATACGTCTGAATATTACATATATAGAAATCGACAGGTCTATTGGGGTGGCAAAAGGGAGTAGCAGTAGAAGCAGCAAGCAGCAGCAACAGCAGCAGCAGCAGCAGCATAGCGAGGCAAACTCGCGAAAAGTGCCCGAGAGGATAAAATGAAACAGAGAAGCAGCAGTGGCAGCCAAGTGTTTTGGCAATATCGCGAGTGGATGTATATATACAAAACGATACGGAATAGACGCGCTGTATAGTCGAAAATAGATTCTCTCGGGCTCGAGTAGCAGTAGCGAAATCGATGCGAATCGCATGCGATTTCCATCCCTTCGTTTCCCTCTTTCTCCTCGCTTCTCTATTGGAAAAACCAACGCGTTTAGCTTAAAAAGTTTCGTTGCAAATAACGCCGTATATAAGTGGCCCAAAAGAGTTTTACCAACCAGGCGTACGCGAATAATAATATACTCGCGAAGTCTCGGGCGCGTGTCGTTCGCGATTATGAGAGAGGTAGCGAACGGGTATATCGGAAAATTGTAAACGATGTCATTTAAATCGATAGTATTACTTGACTTAAAATTCAGTTTGCGAAATAATGGAATGTCCAGTGTGTAAAGTGAAATGCTGTTAGCTATCGTTAATTTTAGGAAAGTTGGATACATATTTTTAGGAGATTAAATTAAATTATGCCATTTTCTAAAAAGTTTCAGGAATTCCGAATAAAATTAAATTTCCTTAAATTAGGAGTTAAAGCGTCGTTAAAGTTTCAATGAATAAAGTGGGAAAACTTATATTTTTTAAATTTATTTGCAGATTTGCCAAATTGATTCCCATATTTATTTATTCTATTAATACATATGACATAGAAATCTCTTGATAAAAATAACGTAAAAATGACAGTAAACGCAAGACATTTTGAACAAGCGATAAAAATTATTCTAATACTTGGAAACAATTGTTCTAATTTGTGGTAAAATTTACGCTACTAAATAGTTAAAACTATGCTGACGAATAACGTTTATTTTTACCACATATCAAAGTAATTTTTACCGTAACATTAGACTCTCACGTTTACTATGACGTTCGCATTAAGTCCTATCAGAAGATTCTCTCTGTACTCTCAATCACCTACAGCGTACTAACATTTTAATGAAAATTGATTGAAAGTATTTAATTAAACAATGAAAATGCATACTTTTAGAAATTGACTATCAGCAGTGCACCAAAAACCGGTTATATAATACCCCCTTATTATTCCAAACCTAACGAGAAAGGATCAAAACCCGACACCGCACCCCCCGTTCATTTCTAATTCTTCACTTCGAAATCAATTCACCCCGGGCATAAGCCACAGCCCAAGTCTACATTCCTCCCTCCCATCCTCCCATTTCTGAAAACCGTTTTCGCAGTGTAAAGTAAGGCGCGCGTCCGTACAAAAATGTATTTCCCGAGTTTCCAATTTGCGGTCGTCGGAGAACGAATACGGACCCGTACCAGAGCCAGAGACAGATAGAGAGAAGCGAAAGATGGAAAATTGGGGATGAGGACTTTGAGCTCTATTATGGTAATTATATGATAAATACAACAAGCCCGTGGGCGCAGCAGCAGCAGCCGACGTCGCCGCGTGTCTCCGCAGACGCGTCATTCGCTCCTCCTCGTCCTTCAACACCGCAAGGAATAAGTCGCTGAAAGACAGACTCGAGTGAGAGAGAGACAGAGTCCCTTTTCGTCAGCAGGCCGCGCGCTCCGTCTATTTATCGCGTTCTCGAATTCTCTCGTCTTCGCGGCCTCGCTTCGTCCTTTTGCACCCTTTCGCGGCAGAAGCGCCGCGCGTTGGTTTGCTTTAAAATACGCAGCCTCCTCGGAATGCAATTAATCTTCCTCGTCTGTGCCTGTCTTTCTCTCGGTGCCGAGAGGAAGGCGAAGAAGTGTTGCCACCTACCTAACTTAATGAACAGCGACTCCTGATGCGTGCGCTGCCTTATATACGTAGGAAGGGTTGCCGCCTGCTCTCGGTCTCTTCCGATGCGAGAAAGTGAAATAATCCCTTCGATATGTATGTATAGAGCAGGGGGAGGAGGGGGTGAGATAAAAGCGAAGAAAGCGAGGATGGGTATAGAGCGTGGAGGGAAAGAAAGAAGAAGAGGGTTTGGGTGTATTAGGAGCGCGCTTTGGCGTTAAGAGATACGGCTGCTGCTTCTGCTGCTGTTGGCTTTGTAGTGGCGGTGCGCAGGAAGGTGGCGAGTACGTGACGTGTATTCTGTACGAGCGTCTCTGTTCCTTTGGATATAGCCTTTTTATGCTATAAATAAGATATATTTTGATGGACTGGTAGTGCTTTAGGAGATTTTTCTTTATTAAGATTAATTTGGTTTTGATTTTTGTATTTATTTTTGACGGCTTTTATAGCAATTGAGAATTGCTGCCCTATTCACTGGCACGTAGACTCTGAACGGAGATACTCTTTGCAGAAATCTGAATCGTACTGATCTTCGTTCGAGGCATCAAATTGGTCTTTATGTAAGATTTTCAAAATAATGTTACTGGATGATAGTTTCTTATTTTATGATTACATCGGTGTCTACGGCAGGATAGAACTCTCAGAAACACGAAGCAAACAGTTAAGGAGTTTACGATTTTCCTGTACTTTTTCTAGAGCTGATAATGAATTTGTCGCAACTCCATGACGTGGTTGAAGTCATCGTCAAGAATCCGTACATTGTAACCAGACCCCAATACCATCTGCAAAAGGCCCTTTATAAGTAAGGAGAATGTTATATCACCTACAGGCTGCAATCCCGAAGATTCTGATTACGGATATAGTTATATGTGCGAAGTAGAAGATTTTAGGAATAGAGTCGACATCGATTTTGGCGATCGAACCATTTTCAAAGCCGATGTTTTACTGAACATGGTTACAGCAGAAAACTGCATATGTTGCGAGACTAAATGAGTTCTTTAATATAATTCACCAACATAATAAAAGTAATAAATGACGTTAGTAGTTTTTTTAACAATGAAAAGAGTGTATATCAGAAATATAAAAGAATTATCGGAATTCAGATAAATCTGCAGAATGCGATATAAATATCCAAAAATGTACGAATATTTTTCAAAAATTGAAATAAATTAATAAACACAATAGTAAAAGTAATATTTGTAGTTGGCTCTTAAATTTTCACATGCCACATTAATGCCGTAAAACTCTTGAAAATCAACGGTACCTGAAAAAGATATTCAACATGAAATTGAAATGATATATAAAAGGTCGTAAGGATATTCAATAAATAATACATAATTTCAGATAAAATAAAATACTCAATTATATTGAAAATCAGAGCGTTGGTCGATTACAAGTTAAATTCTTTATAACAATAATTGCACTCACATGCAATACTCCTTATTCTTCTTTCGCTGTCGCACGATGCCGTGACGTTGAATTGACCAACTGGAGATGCAAAACAAATTTAGAAAATGCAAGATCCTGATGATGATTTGTTTCAATGTCTCCAGATCTAAATTTGTATACTTACACAATCCCAATATTTGAAGTAACATTATTCTATAATATATTTAACAACCTCCTAACATTTTGATTATCATATTAAGAAAATTATCCCAATATCTTTACGAATCTACTCAATACGCTTGAAAAACAAACAATGCACACTTTACTACTTTTAACAACTCTGTCTCAAATCATTCAATTCTTTATCTCCAGAAAGCCAGTTAACGCTCATTTCCTTGTCGCACGCGCATCTCGTACATATGCGTGCTCCGCTCGTCGAGGAATGCGCGCGCGCGTGCGCCCTCTCACACACACACACACACATACACGCGGGGAAATAATACTTCGCGGATGACTCGTCCTCTTGTCGAGGGGCCACGTCACGCGCTCATTGCGGTGGCTTCCGTTAGAGACGAGAGGGTTGAGAGGGTCCCGCGCACTCAAGAGCACCGCCAACGCCGCCGCCGCCGCCCCCGGTGGTGGTGCCCTATTGCGTATTTTGAGGCACGTGCTTCAAACGGCACTGGAGTGCCTTCTTGAGGATCTCTCTGTCTTGCTCTTGCTCTATACCTCGGTCTTTCTCGCTCGCTCTCGCTGGGTCTGAACGCACGCACGCGCGTGCTGAGAATCATTTAAAACACTACCCGAGAAGTAGCTTCTTTATAAAGCGCGTTTAAGATCTTGTTTTGCGCTGTCGCGAATGAGATAAGGAGATTTCAGATAAGAGTTATTTTCTAGAAATGAGGTTTTTATTTAAGTGGATACGGGTGACTTTTTAAATGATTTTCAATGAATTTTATATTAAGAAATATGTACTTTATTATATTGTATATTATAATTAGAATTACGAATATGTAATTAAAGAATAGAACTGAATAAATTAAACATGTGTTTGAATCTCATACAATTCAGGCATACAGAGAACCTAGCGAATAGCAAAATTAATAATTTACTTACAACTTGTTTCAGTCATATAATAATATTTTTTTTTAATTTTAAAGTATATTTTTCTATATAGAAGTATAGAAATAATTATTAAAATCTAACAATTTTTAATTTAAGATGTCATAAAGCAAGTTTTGAAAATAAATTGGTGAGTTTGGAGTGTGCATATATCATTTTTAATTTTAAGCTAACTTTGGATATATTTAATCAAACTATTGAAGTAATTTACAGTACTTTCATTTCAAATAATAAAACTTGCTAAGCAAATTTTTATAATACTGAAATATATACCAAAATTTTAAATTACAAAAAGCTGTTAAAGATTTTTTTAAATCACTAGAGAGTCACCTTCATTGTGAAAATGCAATATTTTTTATTAACAGCCGGTGAGAGCTAATATTATATAGAACAAGAATTATTTGTATGGCATTTAGTACTAATTTATCCCAAAAAGGAGGTCTTCTATCATCTTATAGAAGAATTAGAATACATATAATAAGTCTAAAATGTCAAATCAAACAAATGCAAAAATATGAAAGCTTTTTATTAAAGTTCTGACAATTTGTAGTACAGTATGAGAAAACTTATAGCAGCACATAAATTGAAAATGGCGTAATAACATACGTGCCTTAATGCCAAAATTGATAACACGAATGCCTTTCGAAATTACCAGAGGCAAAGCGAACATCCCACAATCATGCATCATGAATTATAGATTGATAACACAAGAAGAGTAGGGCGCAACGCTCCATATAAAATTACTAAAACACCTCCCTCGAACATTTTTCACCCAATTAAAAAGTTGCTCGCTCCTGGCTAATTGAGAGTCAGAGCGGCGTCGGCAATCAGGCTAAACGCCGATGGAAATCGGGCGCACTGAACACAAAAGGACTATATACCGTGTGCGCTATCATCTCACGAACCACTGGCTACGAGCTCGCGAAATATCACTTTTTCCTCCACTCACACGTGTGCGCGCGGCATTTCGAGCTCGCAAAATTACACTTCGCCTAAAAGCGGTTTCAACGAACTTTCTCCTCGTCTCTCTGTGTACGCATGATCGCTTATACCTTCCCTCCCCCTCCTCCCTTTCTTTCTCTCTCTCTCTCTCTCTCTCTCTCTCTCTCTCTCTCTCTCTATCTATCTCTCATTCTCTCCGGGTCCTTCGCTGCGAGGCGGCGAGTCTCTCGTCGAAGAGATAATCATATTAGCCGCGCTATAACTTGTCTATGCATAAGCATAATACCTCGGGCCCAGGGTCCTGGGATCCTAGCCAGGGATATGTACGCCGCGTATATTTTACGCCCCTCGCACGCTTCCTCCTCTCTTTATCTCTCTCACTCTCTCTAGATTCTCTCTACACGGTTGCCACGGGCTTCTCTACAGTGTCTCCGTCGTCGTCGCTGCTGCAAGCCAGTCTACGAGAGAGAGAGAAAGAGAAGAGGTGCTGTGCTGCAGCAGCACCCAGCGTACAACGTTAATCAGCGTAATTGAATTAAGCACGCGCGACTGTTGTAATTATGACTATTTATAATGATTCTGCCACCGCCGCCGCGCCGGAGCAGCCGAGCCACTTTCCCTTCTACGCGCGGAATTAGCAACTACTGCCGCTAGTGTTGCGTTGTGTCCTTTGCTGCTGCTGGTGCTTCTCTCCCTTTTGCCAGGCGACTGTAGCCCTTTTGCGCGGCAAGTTTGCGCAGAGTGGGACGTATTATATGAGATGCGTTCGAGTGGTCAAATTAAATGGATGGTAGAGCGGTTGTGCCGTGCATTTGGATTGTTAGGTGCTCTTTGTTTTTTTGCGGTCGATCGGAAATGAAGTTTTCTCTTTTAACTTGTGAGTGGCTGAAGTTGAATGCGCTTTGTGTTTAGATGTGCGAAGAAGTTTTTAGGACATCGCTGGATATACAATAATTTATTTTTGTTACTTTGTAGTAGGAATAATTTGGTATAGTAATTTTATGAAAACTCTTTGAATCTTTGATGAAGGTTATTAGAACTCTGAACTCCGATATAAAATCATTAACAAGAATGTAAGGTATGTGATATATGGAATTTCCACATAATTATAACATATCTTTAAATGATTTAGAACGAACTTATAATTATAATTATAATACATTAAATATATTGTACAATAATATATTACGATATTGTTATTATAAAAATTTCTTAATAAATTTCTTTTATTACAGTTAGGTCAAATTTATATCATGCATTAAATTATAATTTTTTACAATACTGTATGCACTTGATAATTCTCAAATTAACTTATAAATATTATTCATTATACAATAAAACGAAAGTAGGACGTGAATAAAAAAAATTAATAAAGTAATAAAAAAAATAATATAATCCGACAGCGAGAAGAAAAGAAAAGAATGTCCTCGGCGTTAGCCGCAGAATTACGAATGTATTAAGAGGAAAGATTTGGGGGATTTGTCGTACGCGGTCGCAGCAGTAGCAGCCGCGAGGATCGAAACCGAATAAATTAGCCCTGCGCGCGAGCGCGCGCCTTATACACGGGGCAAATCGCGAGATATAAAATTTTGAATATGAATAGCCAATTTTGCATTCTAATGAGAGGCCCTTAGCCGTCCGCGTGCAGAAACAAAGCGCGCAAGCTGACGAGAACATATGTAGATGAAGAGCGAAGACGAAGAAAGAGAAAGAGAGACAGAGAGAGAGCCCCTGCCGGAATGAAAGCGAGCGACGGCTTTGTAACCTTCGACGGTGCGCAATTTCTTTTATTAAGCGCAATCGACTTAAACAGACGACATCGCCTAATGAAAGTACTTACGCGCCGAGGATGAAAATTTTTTTAATTTCAAATCTCCAGAGAAACATCCAGTTGCTGCTACTGCTAGCTGCTACTGAGCTCCAAGAGTATAATATTTCTTTATTGAGGAGAACAATAATCATGAATTCAAATGCCGTCATGCATATAGATACTTTAAAGTGGATATCACTTACTTAAAAATTTTAGCTTTCATTTAGATTAAAAATTTCAACGTTTAATATAAATAAAAATCTGTAATCGTCACATTTAATTTTACCTTTGTGCAGAAACAATGTAGCTTGCACTCATTACCTATTGTGCTAGGACGTTGTACTCTGAACTTGGCTATAAATTAATATTTTATCTAATCTCAAAATGGTATTTATTAAATATCTTGTGATAAGTGTACAATTAGTATCCGGCTCGAAGGGCCAAATACATCATATATGAATTTGCAATAAGTAAGATATTTAACAACTATTAACTATTTTTCAATCATCGGAGATTATACTCAGGCTCATTTTTCTTTTTCATCTGCATTTTATGCACCTCACATAGTTGATCTCAGTTCTGACTAAGTCAAGAGCAACTTTTATCTTTCTTTTCCATGTTAAATGCCCAAAAACGTAAAAACGTAAGGAACTCAAGAAATCCCACGACAAAAGCCAACGCTTCCAAAGTGAAAAAGTGTTAATCACTCGATCCGTCCCCATTATTCATCATTGTAAATCAAATGTCTCGAAGGCAAAAGCGATTATGGAAGTCGCCCGTTAATTAATTCTTCTCTCACCCTTTCTCTCTCCTGCTCTCTCTTACTCGACGACGTCTACTCCTTCTCGTCGTCGTCTCATAAAGGAGCACACCTCTCAGCAGCCTTTCCTTTCCGCAAGCCAGAGCCAGCGAGCACAGAAGCACTGTGGAAAGGCCGTGAGATATCGAGATAATTCGAATGATCGAATAAACGTCTCCTCCGCCTCGTAGGCTGCACGGCACAGCAGACGACGAAGGATCGACAATCGCCTCGTGGATGAGCCTAGGAAAGAGAGAGAGAGAGAGGGAGCTGCTGCTTCCTCGCTCGTGTCTAGTCTATATATCCCTCGCTCGTCCCCGCTAAACTCATTACCCGACGGTAATTCCATCGATGCTTTAAACTCGAGAGTCCTCTCCTTCTCCCTCAGCTCTTCCCTTCTCTCTTCCTACCGTCCTGTCTGTTGAGAGGGATGTATGTGTGTATCCCGTGCGTTGCTTGCCGCGGGAGCGAGCTCTTGGATGTCTGCGGAGATGGGAGACTGACTGCGCAGGATGATCCACGAGAATTCTATCGCGAGGGGCCCGCAGAGCGCGCGGCCTTTTCTGCGCGGTTAATCAATCTCGTTTGTGTGCTTATCGGGGAGAAACTACGTTTTCTGAAGGAGCAGGTACAAAGGCATCGCCGATTTTATGATATAGTTTTATTCAGTTTTACGGGGATGATTATGTGTGTACGCGCGTGCGGGCTATTAGCAGGGAGTTTTGGAGGGACGCTTTGGGAGATGATTGGAGAAATGAATTACCTGGGTGTACTTTGATATGTATTATATCTAGAAAATATTAGGGCTTGCAAAATGTGCATCATTCTCTACCGCTTCCTTGGGTTAAACCATATATTATATTTAGCTTATAAAAAGAAAACAAAATAAATACATAAAAATTATTAAACTTACACAGTTTAAAATCTTTGTGTGAGTTCTAGTTTTTTATGTAAAAAGAATTTGGATTTCTTAAACCTTTAGGGTAAATTCATTCAAACTGTGCACTTTATTCTTGAGAAGATACTCAAAAGGGTAAAAGTAAAATAGATTCAGAGATAACCTAAAAACCCACATAAGTTTATTATCCATAATATCATAGTATAGTTAGAGGATTTATTTATTAATATTAATTAATTTATACATTTTAGGCATAGGAAGGGAAGAATCCCGAAACATCAGTAATAAAAGAATTCTTATCACTCTTGTGGCGGGACATAACACACAACTATTTCGTGCAGGTCAAATATAGACTTTTTTAAATTAGATTTTCTCACTATCGTGGTTTCCTAAAATTATGATTAAATAAGTTTGAGAAAAAGTCATGAATGAAATAATTATAATTATTCGCTAGAATTGTTAAAACTAATGTTACAAGAAGTTTCAAGAAATCTATAATAGTTTAGACACGTTGTAACAAATATTAATAATCAAAGTTTATTACTATTCTAAATTACATGAATGGTTGATATAATCACCGCAATAGAACACCGAATAGAGGCAATCGAGAAAACGCTGAAATCACGCGGCTATTTTTCTCATCGCCGACCGCCAACCGGTCAGTGCAGCGGCAGTGCTCAGGAGAGAGCAATCGAGTGGGAAAAACGCTAACGAGTGGCACTGAACAGCGGCGGCATAACCTCGAGAGTTTTAAATTACATAAACGAGTTCGTGCCTTCTCTCCCCCCTCCCCCCGCTACCCTTACCGTTTTCTTCTTCTTTTTTTTTTGAACCCTGAGCTACCGACTCCCGTTGGTGTGGGCCATTGATCCGAGCCAAGTAACGACCACTCGAACTGACTGCAACTGACGGTAACTTCAATCCGTTAATTGGTGTATAACTTTTTCACTTTGAGTTCTTCTCTCTCGCCGTCCTCTCGCTCTCCTCTTCTACATCGCTCAGTATGAGCAGTCGGTCTCTTTTTTTCCTCCTTCACTTCGAGCTTCGAGTGTCGCTTGCGCGTCTCGTTTTACTGCAAACTAATAATTTCTTTGATTGCCTCGTCTTTTTTTGCAGTCGATTGCTTGTAAATTAACGAGCTGAATGTCGCTCCTTGCGATATTTTGATACGCCTTTGTTTTCGATAGTCCATTGTCTTTTCTTATTATAACGGCATCATCAAGATATCAAATTATTTTATAGCTTTATGCTCATTCGAAATTAAACCAATAAAATATGGATAAAATATATATTATAATTTAATTGTTATTATAAATATACATACATGTCACATAATTTAATCTTAAAATTGATTGTGGTCTGACGAAATCGTACTGACACCACTTGTGTATCTTCAACAAATCATCAAACAATAGACAATCATTTAAATAGAAAAGAATATATTTTTCTTTCGTAGTTGCTTTTAAAACTTTGTTTAAGGCATATGTAAAATCATGAAGCTTATAGTTAGCGAAATATAGTTATTTTAAAAATATATTAGTACCTATCAAAGAAACAAATAAAAATATCTTGTTAAATATTTAAGATACTGTAAACAGATAATGTAGATAACTTGTAGTTCTTTAATATGTTTCTAAACATAATTATATTAAATAAATAATTTGTCATTAATTTTAATAACAATTTTATTTTGTAAGGAAGTACACTTTTTTATTTAGATATTTGTCCATAACTTTCTATATACACTCAAGAAAATGCACACATATGACATTTAAATTTCTCGAGAGATACTGCAAAATTATACATCTGAGTGTGAACAGCTTTGGTCTCTCGCGGCGCGAGCTGCCGCTCGCCCGCATCTAAATACAACAAATAGTGGCTATACAATAAATAGTGACCATACAACAAATAGTGGCTATACAACAAATAGTGGTTATACTACAAATAGTGGCTATACAACAAATAGTGGTTATACTACAAATAGTGGCTATAAATTTATTGTGCATCATCAAGCCTCAGCAACCCAGCATATGGATATTGTTATAAAGCAGATCTGCAATCATCATGGCCCTGGAAATTGGGTATTCAATTATCAACGAAATTTTTAAGGACATTTCGTCAATCTTGGCAAAGGATAATATAGAAGATTTAAATGTATGTGTGTAAGTTTGAATGTCACTTTTATACGATAATTGTATAATATAATTTATAATCGTAGCCCACGACCCATTTATTATTCAATATAATAAGTTTAGTCTAGATAATAAAAGTATTTTGTTTATTTATATCCTAGTCCCTTTTTTATCCTTACAATGGATAGACGTACATTGCCATTTAAATCGATTACAAGATGGGCGGCCGATGTAAAAATTATGCAAACGGAGTTTACAAGTGAATGGAAGCTTCGTCGTCGTCTCCAACGACTTACACGAAGGCGCGCGGGCGCGCGGGCAAGGTTACAATTAGATGGGAGCAGCCAATTCAATATCGAGGGGCTATTCGCCGCGGCGAATATTCAACGGGCTCCGGTATTAAATGTCGGTTGGCCCGTTTCCACCCGGGCGAGCTTCGGTATTATTGTGACTGCCGCTCCGTTCTCCTCCGCTCGCCCGTTACTCAGCGAGAAGCAGCAGCGACCATTCGAGTTTACTTTGCTCTCATTCAATTATCGCTTAGACTCCATTTTTACTTCGATTGCTCGCTGCCCTCCCGACTAATTCGAGGCAGCACTCTCCCTCTCGCCTAATTCGATCTACATAACGGAAAGAACCAATGGCCGTGAATGGGCGGGGGAGTGTAAACACGCGATGGGTTTCGTTCTTGGATGGGAGAGGGGTGTAATTAGAAATCGTTATGGTTGGTCGGCTGATTGATAATGACGTGGGAGTTTGACGACAGAGGACTGTTTAGAACTGTAGTTATGGCTTGGGAGTGCAAATACGCAAATCGAGCTAATATTTGTTGAAGGTGTTTGTTTGAAAATTTTCGAATATTTTAGATGTAAGAAGCGAGGGATTGAAACGTAGAATTTGAGACATGTAACAGTATGTTTTATTTATAAGCTGAACTTATATTGAACATATATATAAAAAAATCTCGTAATTATTTAAGTAGTTAAGAAAAGACCGTGTTGATTCATATCAAAAAAGCATTTCCAATTATATCCTGATGAATAAAATACCTTGTTTAGAACTCTATTTTATTCTGACGCATGTTTTCCTTTGTAGTTTACCTTTACAACGGTAATTTTAAATCCCACGAGTAGGAATCCTTCAAGTTTTTTAAGCTTATCCTTGTTTTTACAATAATCATATCTCCTTCCGACCATTTTCTTTTTCATCTATATCGTTATACTAATTCTATCTTCTTTCCTCCATTTTTATTATATTACGAGAATGGAATTGTGAGCATTGATATTGATTGGTTACAAACTAGATTAATACGCTTAAAACACATTGTCAGTAAATGGATTAAAAATATTAAAATTACTCATAATCAATGAACAAATTCATCACCACCATTGCTCACCTCCAACATTCCCCAAATTCCCCAAAACTCCCTCTCAAATCGACGATACTCGATCGCACATACATAACACCCCCCCTCTTAAAGCGGCGCACCGACAGCAGCAGCATCAGGAGCCGTTCCCCGCGTACGTGCGCGAACCCGCGTTCTCCTCGGCGATGCTCAATCTTCGCGTTCGCCGCCGTCGCCGCGACGACGGGAGACGACTGCCGGCGGGACGCTTATCGCGGCGAATCGGAATGCGTAATGGACGGGACGATCTCGGCTTACTAATAAGTATCGACCCTACCTCTCTCGCGGTTGCTCCGCGTCTTTCTCGCTGCTGCTGCTGCTGGCGGTGGTGGTGATAGTGCATCCTTCGACTTTCGAGCGAGGCGAGGCCACTTTGTGCATTTATTAAGCTTATGGATATTCATCGGAGTGGCGCTCGGCGAGCCGCTGCTGCTGCTGCTGGTGCTTTTTGCGGAGTCGTTCGGAGAATTTTAGAGAGGATGATGAAAGTTTGGACGGGGATTTGAAGTTTTGAGGTTTATTGATTGCATTTTTCTTTTTTAGTCTTGGGAGTGGGATTTATACGGCATTGTTAATGTATATTTTGTGGTGGAATAAAAGTTGTGATTTTTATTAGGTTTAAAGGTGAAACTTGAAAATAGCGGTGTGAATCAATAATAACATCTATTAATTACATTCTATTTTTATTGCAGTGTTATAATAATGTGTTTGAAATGATAATTCTTTTTATTATTGTAACATAAAGACATTATTTTAATACAAATACATTGAAATTGCAGTACTATTGACATCAAGAATGTGCATTCTCTCGATTGGAAAACGCATTTCAATATGCGTACATTGGCATTATAAAACAAAGGAGTACGCACTTCAGATTTAAATAAGACAATATATGGGTGATTTTCACAAAACTGTTCGATTTGATGTCCTCTCCGTGGTATCACACTGTTTTTATTACGTACGCCAGATTTTAAATATTCGAATTTTTGTAAATGCATGTTATACATTTGTTAATATTTGATTATAATACATTGTATTTTTAGACATGAAAATTATTTTCGATCAGATAGACATGCATGTTTGTTGTCACGGAAGGAACAGAGACACTTTTTGAGTAATAGTACTAACAAATTAAACTTTTAATATTTTTAAATTACCCTAATTTGACATAAAGACAGCTATGTTTAATTTATTGCATAACATGAAACTAAAAGCTTGCCACGGAGAGGACATTTGAGATATATTTCGCCTGCATATATGCTACTTTATTGTGCTGAAAATATTATTTAATAACATGTATCTTTTAGTAAAATATATAATAATTCCATAATTAATCGCAAGATTTCAATTATAAAAAGTATTTTTAACAGCATTTATAAGATAGGCCATCAAAGAGGACAGTTTTGCCAAGATCACCTATATAATTAGAAACGAGCTTGAAAATATTGTAAAAATTTATTTAAATTAAGTATCTAATAATAAATATCCGGTTATATATACAAAATACGTGAGTTTCAATCGTTCTTGTTTAATTAACTTTTCGTTTGGTTGTGTAATGAAGCGTTTACATAATTATTTTCCATTTGTTTTTATAATTTTAACAGTGTAACTGTCTGGTGTAACACAATTTCCATGCGCGTACCTTACATATAATCTAGTCATATTGCTATAGAATGAAAAATCAATCTCCCAACAATTCTTAATTAATTTCAAGGCTAAAAAATTTACCACACAATACAATTCTTCCCCGTCAAAACAACTCATTTTGAGTAGCCCCCGTTCCATCTCTCGAATGAAAGTACACCCCCCATCTCTCCCTCTCTCTCTCTCTCACGACGTTTCTTAGCGCAATATTGACGCGCAACATCCATAATTCTTCGATTCGCAAACATCAGCGCAACGCTACTGCATGCGTGTGCGTGGCTATTATCAAAGAACAAAGGGCCGCCGCCGCCGCCGCCGCCGCTGCACGCACGCTTTCGATCTGTACGCGGATGCAAAAGGACGAGCAAAAAAAAGAAAACATACGCGAGAGCGGAGTATATGAATCCCGCTGCCTCGGCCCGACCGTTCGAACGAATGAAACGCAGCGCGCGTCACGAGCGCAAATGGACGTGCGCAGATAAACACGCGTATACAGGCATCCATTGCACACACGCGTTGCCTCCCGCGACTGCAACAGTGGCAATCCGTTCGCGCATATACACGAGCACACACAGTCGTAGCCGCGAGCGACTGCGCGAAATAAATGGAACGAGAGCATAAAGCGTGCAGCTCCACTGTTGTACTCTCTCTCTCTCTCTCTCTCGGGTTGAGGCAAAAAAAAAAGGCTTTCGAATCGCTCGGCTCGGCTCGCTCGATTGACGACAGAGCGCGCGCTCGCGCAAAAACGCCCGAGAGCGCACTTTTCTCTGGCTGCGCTCCCGATCCGTCCATTTGTCCGCGCGTCCCTTTTGACTCGAGCGAGCGCGTGCGTTGTCCTAGGTCCTTTTCCCCGCGAGCCGCGTATGGCCGGTTATATTTGCTCCGAGAAACAAAAAATAGCCGCTCGGACACTGCTGCCGCTGCAGCCACTGCTGTTCCTGCTTGGCTGTATGTGGGGCTTTCCTTTTTCCTTTATTTATAGAAATGTCTTTGAACGCGCGTGCAGGTATTGGCTTTTTTTATAGCCCGCTGCGAGCGCCGAGCTTTTTGCCGTTAATTTAGTTTCAGTTCAGCGTTCGTTCGTTCGTTCACTTTTATGTAATAAAGAGGAGGAATGTTTATTAATAGGGACATTAATACTTGTAGTTTTAATGAGGGAGAAGCTATGCGTGCTTGTAATAGTTACGAGTTCAACTTTAGTGCATTTTACGTTTAATTTGTTTAGAATTGTTCATACAGAATTTAATTTGTGTATGCAATTTCAGCTGCTATTTTCGCTTTTGATTATTTCATAGTTACATTTATTATGCAAGAAATCTTCTATGATCAAAATAAATGTTTAATGTGCTGTTCAAAATCTTAGCATATACATTTTAAAGTTTTTCATTCATCTTTAATAACAAGAATCTCCTCTTTTGCGTTTCGATTTTTCAGGTTGTATGGTTAGGCATTTTCTCATATATCACTGGTCTGATTTATTAATGTGTTAATGTGTATTTACGTTATTAACGTAACTATTAAGATAATGTATTGTAAAATGTATTTATCTTTATTAGTACTTAACTCTATACAACGCGTGCCAAATGTTCCGGAATCGTGTATTATTTGATATAAATTGCATTTTTGGGAAAATACCGCACTAGTAACTTCCAGTCTAACCCTTTCCCCTATATTTAAGGTTATTGCTAGGTCAAATTTAATTTCTTAAATGAAAAAATCTTTTTTTGATAGTGGCAATCGAAAGAGGAAGAAAATTTACGTTAGAATGTGTGGCCACGTCCCTGAGTCATATTGACACCAAAGGTAATAACTTCAAATATTTAACTTATTCATTTTCTGTTGTCGGGAAATTTCCTTACTAGTCTTTATTTTATCTTCAAATAAATTTGATCCATAGTCGTTACCCCATATTTTAATGTAAAATTTCTTCCTCTTTTAATTCCAGGGTTAAAAACATTGGTATTTTTTCTTCAAAAAGTTAGATTCGACTTTGAAATAACCTTGAAAAAATCCTATGAATTCTGTACAAAGTATGTTTCTAACAGTTCAATTTATCTGAAATAATACACCTCTCTGAAACTTTTAACACGCAATGTATTATTTCGTCATCATAAGCGGATCCAAATTATAAAGAATTTGTATTATTATCCGTAACTGCTTCTCTACAATCATTAAAAAATTGTTGTTAACAAATCTATTCGCATGACCTATATACCTTCATGACATTCCTCTAACAATGTGAATCCTCGTATCTCCTTCTCGAGCGCAACAAAGCAAAAGATTCAATCTACAACATACTTACCACCAGTAAAACACTAATCCACCGATTGACTCTACAAAATCCACCCAACCGGTACAAACCGTTCGGTCCACATCACCCACCAGCTCACCGTACAAAAAGTCTCCAGCATACCCCTTGTCCACCCTTCGAAAAAAGAAGTCGCCTCGGCTCCGCTTGTGCACTCTTTCCCGCTCTTCGACCTCCGGCTCCGTCCACCTCCGCGCACACCGTCCAAGCGAGTGGCCGTATCTCCGCTCGTGCCGCGGGCCGGCCTATCGCACAAAGCCCTTGATGGATGGCTGGCCGCACCGCGCGACTGACCACCTGTTGAGGCTGCTGCCTGCCGCTACTGTACTCCCTCGCATCGCGCACCTGCACGCACGCGGCTCGCACATATGCAGCTTTTGTCGCGAGCGGTGTGTGTGTGTGACTGCCGGGATCACGCGTGTGCGTTAATCATCGCTTGTCACGCGGTCGCGGGAGGATGGGACGTACAGTAGGTGTGAGAGCGATGAAGGGGGTTGGAGGCGATGAATGGACCCGCGGGCTACGTCATCGGCTTTCGGTTTCGTTTGATTGTACGCGGGGAATGCGCTGATCGGATGATTGACGGGCCTGAGCGAGAGGTGCGGGGTTTATTTGTTTTTGAATTTGAGGTTTCGAGGTGATAGATAGGTGGATGGATGAGATTCAATCGGTGAGTGAGATGGTTCGTTGAGGACTGATAGGATCGATTGTATTTATTTACTGTGGAAATCTATTCCATTTACGGAGCAATGATTGAGACGTCTAAATTATAATCTATAGAAACCTTAATCAAATAGAATGTGGAAAGATTACTAAGATAGTCATGGATAATGAAGACTCGCTAACCTGCTTTACCCGCCAATGAATATATTAGAACATATCGTTTTTCTGAAAAAATAAGCAGCAGAAGAGAATGTTGTTTTTAGAAACGCTTTATTGTTATCAGAACCTAAAATTCGTGAATATGCTATAATTTTCGGTTCGGAAAACAATTCAATAGAAAATTTTTGACTTGACGATATTACCCTCCAATATTACATCATTATTTCGCCGTACTTTTTTTTCGTCAATGTAATATAATCATCTTTAACAGCAACATCATTACAAATTTATCACTAATAATATTCGAATTTTATAGAAAAAATACAGTATTTTTATAAGACTGACAAATTTAAAAAAATTTGGCGGTTTCAAATTAAACATTGCGATATTACAATAAAACTGACTAGAAAGTATAGCAATTTTTTTGGATTTTAACAGTCTGTGCAATTATTTATAAAATTTATTACACAAATTCCCCCTATGTTTACGAACGAAAAGCTTCACTAGTCAATGCATAATCAAACAGAACAGATTTCACTTAATTATTATCAAAAGACGCAATCACATTATCATCGCTCTCCTCTATCTCCCAACCATCTCTAGTTAATCCTAAATAATTTAAGAATCCCCGTCTTACTCTAGGGGTACATACAATTACCGCGCGTATAATTATTCCCCACCGCACGCCAAACTCAAAGAACCCACATCCCATATGGCTAACTTTTTATTCCAATAAACGCGGCTTAGCCTCAAACGAAGCTTGAAAAAAAATCAGCAGCAGCAACTCGCAGTAAAAGCTTCGCCGTCCGAGAAATGACCCATGTGTGTGTGTGTGCCTGTCGTCCCAAACTTAAACCTATTACCGAAGCAAAGAAAACTCCCCGGTCCCCATAGTTAAACCCATCATCGAATCTCTCTTTCTCGTGCACTATGAGGGAAAGCGAGTAGTCGAGCATCACCCCCCCCCCCCCCATTTTATTCAGAGACTCTCCGGATGTTACCACGCATGGACGCACGCCGCCTCTCTCGCTATTCCGTTCATCTGTCGCGAGCTCTCTCTCTTTCTCTCGCAGCCTTTCATACGTCCGTCGTAGACTTCGGCTTCGCCCCTCCAACAGAGAGACGCGGTTCGTCGAATTTTCCGACGGCTCGCTCGCTCGCTTTCTCTGTTTCCGCGGGACGAAACAATGAGCTCGTTAATTAAGATTTCTTTTCGTGGCTGCCGCTGCTGCTCTTACTCTCCCCCCAGCGCGTTCTCGCTCGCTGTACGAGCCACTTACGAATGCCTCGAGCCATTCTTCTTCCGCTGCTTCGTCTTCTGCTTCTTCTTCTTCTGACGAGCCTTGGTTAAAAAGGCGCGCGTTTTCTTTTAGACGGAGCGGTTGCGGTTGTAAGAGAGGAGGGAAACGGGGGGAAAACATTTGCATCTCTCGAGGAGGAAGTAAAAATTTCTACTGATTCAACTTGACGAGCACGTAATGAAAGATTGGAATACGGAATGATAATTTCGCGGTGGACGGGGTTGAGGATGTTGAGTGCCGCGATGATAACGGACGAGTGGGCTTGCGGTTGTCTTAAGGGTTGAGATGGAGATTGCTGAATCAACAGACTTAATCAAGTTTGGAAATCACGATCTGTCTTTGATATTTATATTTTCAATGTCGAGTATTGTCTGAGATTCTGTAGTAATACTAAATGCTTCTTTTTTTTCTTTTACTTACGTTTCTCTTTGTTATTTGTGTATTTCTCTCGTTATTTTAGATTTTTTTATACAGATATCGTCGCTATTAATTAAGATATATGTAATAACTAAATAATTTTTAACAATAGACATACATTTTCAGCTTGTTTATTATATAGCAATAAGCTACACATTAATTATCTAATTAATTTTTTGTAATAATTAATTAAAGACAAGAATTTATTTTTAAATTATAGTTATGATAGTTTATTGCTTTTTAATTTCTTAACATTTATAAATTCAGAGGCAACAAAGTATTTTTACTAATAGAATAAAGTACATTTTTTAGACCGCCTGATCCCTTAACTTTTATTAATAGTCCATTCAAATTAATTTTAAACAATCACTTTATACAATTAAAGCAATTTTTAAAAATATAGTTCATTTTTTCATATTTGCCAGAATAACTTATATTAATTAAAAAATTGTTAAATGCACGTTGATACTTAAATGAGTAGAAATAAGGGAATTTACTTAAATTATTAAATACATTACTGATTAAAATTTATTTTTTTAAATGAAGATTTTTTAACATTGTTCTACCATCAATCAGGAATACAAACAACCATTCAAAACAATAATCTGAAATCATTTGTAAATTCTGATTACCATTCAACACTGTATATACCTTACCCCTTAATCTTCCAATCGCAAATTTAATTTCCTGCCAATAACAAGAAGCAGCTTAGCGAACTATTCGCGCGCAATCCTACAAGAAACAACAGCGCGCAGCCCTTCAGCAATAAACAGCTCTCGCCTCTGCGCGCGGGCGGGCGCGAGAAGTGAATTAAAGGCTTCCGCGCGCGAGAGTTCATGAGCTCCAAGTGTTTTTCCGAAAAACAGTCTCTTTATTCTCCTCGAGTACCACCGCCCGCGACCCTTTCTCTCTCAAAGCCACTCTCTCTCTCTCTCCCGCGTCTTTTCATCCGTCGTTTCCCCTACCCTCCATCGCTATTTTTACCTCTCGCTCTTTGTCTTTCCGGAACCAGTCTTTCACGCATTCCGCGAGGTGGAAATCGCAGCGGCAGCGGCACCTCGCACAGCCATAGAAAGCAGCCAGTCAGCCAGTCGGCAAGACAGAGAGAGAGAGAGAGAGAGAGAGAGAGCAGCAAGAGAAAGAGTGAGGAGCAAGAATGGTCGAGGGTTACGCGCGGGGGTGGCAAAGAGATCCGGATTTAAGGCGTCGTTCGTGAAAGCCCTCTGGAGGCGCCTCTCTCTCTCTCTCTCTCTCTCTCTCTCTTTCTCTCAGGCGCAGAGCGAGAGCAGGGGTAGTTTAAGAGAAAGAGAAAACGCCTCGCGGAACCGTACGGGGACAAAGGGAGAGAGAAAGAGAGAAGGGGCTGGCAGCAAAGAAGCAAGAAATAAGAGAGCGACTGAGAGAGAGAAGGCAGAAAATGAGAGGGAAGAATAGTAGTAGTAGTCGTCGTCTTCGTCGCCGTCGTCTGGGCGTGTTGGAGTGTAAGTGCTAAGATCTCGGAGTGCATTAACATGCCCCGAAGGCACGACGAGAGCCCCGAGTACAACCCTTCTTACATCGCAAGTGCTCTTTCTCTCTCTCTCTCTCTCTTTCTCTCTGACAGAGAGCGAGGTACAAGGTCTAACGGAAGAGGGGTCGAGAGAGAGCGGGCACCGCAGAGATTTCCACTTAATTATATTAAAAATGTTTTATCTCTGCGAGTTTCGTTCGTCCTGCCTTCCTTCTTTCGAAGGTGGAGAGATGAGGAGTAGCGACGCAGAGGAGTGACGCGCTCGAAGCTTGTGTACGAATCAAGCGTAGTAGGATATCCGAGGCCTGAGTGCTCGCACCGCGCCCGCTATCGCTCGAGGACGAAGGATGACGCGAGGGACGAGGATATTTCTGCGATAACCTTGCCGCTTTTAATCGCCCGGAGAAAGAGACCGAGAGAGTGGAGACTTTTAAGCGAAGAGTGTATGCGCGAGTTCGATTCCGCGGGCGTTGAGCTGGAAGGCTTTTAAGGCGAGCTTTATTTTTTAATTGAAATTGCTTGTCGTAATTGTATAGGTTATTTAAACGATGACTTTTCGAAATTATATTACAAATATAACGTAGTATATATAATTAATTAATAATTTCCTAGTTTCATAAATCATTATAGCTTGTTGAATAAAATGTTATTTTGAATCTCCGATTTTGCATTCGAGGCGGCCTCATAATTGACATTGAACTTGAAAACAATCTTGGAACTTCGGCGAAACTTCAGTTCGAAAGAAGAAGTTACAAACAAAGTTGGTCTTGCACTACCTGCCTACCCTAAATTTAGTTACACTACTACAAGCAGTTAAATAGGTTAGAATTGAGAATAACTATTCAATCTTCAATTTCTTTGGAAGAATATTCTTGGAAACAAAATTACAAATTTTTATTATTTTTAAAACAACGTTTTTAATACCTTCAATTTAAATTTCTTAGTTTCTGGGATGCAATGTAGACAATTACATTATACATTAAAACTAGGATTCCGCAAAGGTTTTAAAGTATTTTTAGTTTCACACTATAGTAGGGGAAATTGGGGTAGAGTGAACACATGGGTTAAATGAATCATGCTTATTATTACTTCAATAAATTATTATTTATGCCTAATTTAATTTTAGTGAAAGATAATTATGCAAGGATGATAATAAAAAAGTTTCACTACATAATAATTAATATTCTACGAAAGAAAAATAATTGTATTTTTAGATCTTAAAAGAAAGTTGGATTGTCGAATTCATTATAACGATTATAGATGTTTATAATAAATTTTATTCCTAGATTCTTTTTCTAGTTACTTCAAATACGTTTTACTTACTATTGCCAAGAATGCAGAGCTTTAAATGATGTTTTCCTGTTTTTAAACAAGCATTTTTAAGAATCGACGTCTCCGGGGGATACGTGAATCAGGGTAAAGTGGTCCGGAGAAAAATGCGATTGCACAAATTTATACGTGGACAGATGGAAAATTTAACAAAATATTTATTAAGATGAGTGTTAGTATAGTATATCAAACCTTTGTTGCAACGCGTTTTAAATTTTGTATTTATACCAAAATGGGCTAACATAACCTCCATATTTAACTGTTTCGTATTTTACAGTATTTAAAAGGTTTTAAGATGTCATTTAAGTTTTATTATTATCTAAATTAACGTTTTTATCTATTCATGTAGAAATAATTGTAAAATATGTTGAAAATATTTAATTCTATCCTCTACTTCACTTTACAATAACTTTGCAATAAGTTAGAAAACAGCCTAAAATTTGTACACTTTGATTGCGATAACTTTCCTTAATGAATTAACTTATAAAACATCATAATTTAACTTCGTTATTCCCGACTGTTAATGCTCTTTATTAGCCAAATAAGTATAACAACCGTTATATAATGGACACAGTGACTACAATGGTTAAAACGTAATGATAATGCACCAAAATCCTTTAAAAATCCTCACAAAACCCGAAATTACCACACGTATTACAACCAACAATAGCTCGGCACCTCAGCGAAGAAAAGCCAAGCCAAGCCACGTCGGGTCGACGGGCCATCGCTGCTACCCCGCAGGAACTTTTGTCAACGCAAAGGTAGAACGACCGTGGAGCATCACGTTCGCGGGATTTCTCGTAGTCCGCAAGGAGAGCACAGCACGCAGTCAACCAACGTAGCCGGCGGTCTTGTACTCGCGGGAGCCTCTGCGGTGCCAGCGCGCCTTACATTATTTAGAAGGAGCTCCAACAGGAGGAGGAGGAGGAGCAGCACGACGACGACGTCGGAGTCGCATGCTAATCACTCGACCCAGATTGTATAATGAATCAGTATTCTTTGCCCCTCTCTCTCTCTCTCTCTTTCTCTCTCTCTTTCTCTCTTTCTCTCTCTCTCTTGCCCAGGCTGGGATACCGCGCATGCGGCTACGTGACGAATTTTTTATTAGCGCAAAAGGAAAAGAGTGAGAGACAGTATGATGGTTTCGGAGGGTTTGAGGGGTTGCAGAAGGAGGAAAAGACTGTGCAGGGTTGTTAGTCATGCATATAAGAAGCCGCCGCCGTGAGCGGCCAGCAGCGTCAAATCATCCGCGGTGATGTAATTGAATTAGGTCGTTTCTTTATACCCGCTTTTCTTTCGATTCGAGATGGTGGTCGTCAAGGTAGATGTCTTCGGTATTCTTTTCTTATTTATATGCTAGAAGTTGGAGATTTATAAAAAGGATTGTAAGTGTGCGTAAGGTTCTTATTGAACCATCTATATGACAATATCATTGATATTATTATTGTTACTATAATAGTTGTCGTAAGCTTTTACGCAAGTATACGTATTTCAGTATCTATTCTTTGAGTTGATAAATGTTCGGATAGAACTTCGTTCTTTTATTTTACTGTAAAAATGCTATAGTGTACTACTTTAACGTGTTATATTTTAAATTTCGTATTACAAAGGCTTTGCAAAGTGCATCATTTAAATACTTAACATTATTTATTTCATGTCTTTTTTTCCATTCAAACTGGGATGAGTTTGTTTAAAAGGTCAGATATTTATAACAGACATGCTATAAGCTCAGGTACCTTTAATGAATCTACGGTAGTATCCGGCGGGATTTAAAAATTGACGGATATTTCTCTGCTTTTTCAACGGGAAGAAATTTGGATTTCTGTTTTCTTTTGGATCCTGTCGTAAACCATCTTCACTGAGAATATGTTTTAAGTACTTAATTAGATCTAGATTGGCAACGAATATGATACATGTCATATGAACATCGTCTAGATATACTAAAAAATCTTTATCTCAGAGACCTCGAAGGGCATTGAAACGTAGTACGACCATTTTTAGACGAAATGGCATTTGTAGCAATTGTTCTGTTATTGTACTGCATGTCGAGGCTGAATAAAATTAATATCCTATTCCATTTATTTTCCTAAAATTAAGATACGATTTTAATTTATGTTACCATAAAAAATATTGAGTTTGAAAGTTTAAAAATTATAGCAATTTATTCACTTCATCAATGTGATATCTTTGACTTTTACATCAATTTCTGCTCTCATGAAAAATAAAATAACATTCTTAAAATATAATATATATATATATTAAATTAATATTAGTAAAAAATATATAAATGTAAAAGTCAGATAATATACTGCCCCTACCAAGTTAATAAGTTAATGCAGCCCCGCTATAAAATGTAATTCATACGCCGTTAACCGAAATTAAATACAAGAAAGTTTCCTTCATTAAAAACCAACGCATACACACCCACCCCGCCTCACCTAACCCCGCCTCCACCATAACGAAGATCCCTTTATTATTGAAGGAATTCGCTTGGCGCGCTCTCTCTCTCTCTCGCCTATATATACACAGCGGCTCAGCAGCAGCGCTGCTCGGGCGCACAGTGCATGAGCCTCGTATAATTTTTATCGGGGCGTCTGTCGCAGGCACTCAGCCGCATCGAGGGCTTCGCGCGCAGCCTCGCGAACACCTGTCCCCGGGTTTCGTGCCCTTCTCTCTCTCCCTCTAGCAGGATAAAGTAGCATTTAATGGAACGCAGACTGTCTGGTGGAGCGAGGGATGTATATAAGCACGCGGAGGTTCTAGGAGAAACGAGAGAAAAAAAAAGAAAGAAAGGCGCAGCAGCAGCCGAAATCCGTCTCGGCCTTCTTTATTTCTCGTCGAGGAACGCGTTCGTAGTCGGGGCAACTTTCGCTCACATGCGCCCACGCTCCGTTGCTAAACTTTGTCAAGTCGCGAGAGCAGGAGAATGAAAGTACTTTGGCAGTAGGGGGAAGGAAGAGGTGTGGGGAGCGAAAGCAGCAGCCGTAAATCAACTAGTGCTGGATGCCTCCGTATACGCGTTTTCACTTTCGGTGCGAATTTGCCTGTTGTCGGTGAACGAACTCACGGATTGCTGATTATTGGTACTGTTTATTGCGTTTTTTGTAATTTGTGTTTATTTTTATTTTACGGGTTATCCTCATTTGTGAGTTGAAAACCGTGATTTTTGGTAATTTTCATTTTGTTATCATTTATTATCCTTCAAGAGGGTGCATCAGTCCCACTGTATCGACCGAATACCATCAACTCGAATTCCTCGTCCTATTCTAAAAATACGCATCAGAATCGATTTTTCTTTTCAGGATCGCTTTATATTGTGAAAATGAAGAGCGGATCAGTCCAATTATAACGAAAATAAAAAAAAAGTAAATAATTTACTTTTGATTATAATAACCTGCTTTGCGACACGAGTGAAGTTAGCTACGCGATCAGCTGACTAGTATTTTCAATAAAGTTTTACATACACCGGGAATAACAAAACCAAAATCACATTCAAGTTTTCAGGTTATGTCAGAGAGCTGACTAAAAAAAATATGATATAACGTAATTTGAGCAAAAAGATAACGATAATTATTGTACTTTTGCACATACAACTAGATTAGCTTAGCATCAACCTAATGGAGTACATTGACAAAATCACGCCGCTTAAAGAGTTTAAACCCAAAAAGAAAGGGTCACCTCCATGGGTTGATGCTGAACTTAGGCACCTATACGGTAAACGGGACTCTGTTCATCGTCGGTATAGGAGAACAGGGGACTATAGTTTATGGCAGCAATTTGACCAACGAGGCGCGAGAGCCTTTTATCAACATTGTATTTTCAAGGCCGTCGAGAACAATAAAAATGTTTGGAAAGAACTTCGAGACCTTGGGCTCCTACTAAAGGTTCGTGACGACTTACATGACTTTACACCGAATGAACTTAACACTCACTTAGCAGGTGTATCCGTCTCCCCTAGCGAGTGTGAGGAGGATATGAGTGAGATTCTGTCGATGGCTAGTGATGATGGCTTTACTTTTCGTGAAGTCACTTTGTCGGATATGGTCCTTGCCGTCAAACATTTCAGTTCGTAAACGAAGGAGGAAGACGGAATACCTCAACGTGTAATTGCAAAGGCTCTCCCGGTGATAGGTCAGCATTTAGCTACCATATTCAATTCCTCTCTGTCGAGTGGAGTCTTTTCTGGGACCTACAAGAACGCTCATTTAGTACCCTTTAAAAAGACGGCAATATCATCGACTGTCTCGGAATCATTAAAAGGTTTAAGAATTGGTAAAATATATAGCATTCCTTTTAAACAAGAATCAAAAGCTGTGATATAGTCCAGTAATTTGACTCGCAGAGATCAATCTATTCATTTTCTTACTTTAAAATCTTTTGAGCGAGTAATAAATATATTTCCTAAGAAAAGAGCAATCTTTTCTTAGACATATAAATTTATTTTATTATTGTTAATTTATTCTATTTAGTGTATAATATATGCATGTAATTATGAGCGTGAATGCTGTTTTGTGTTAAATTGGTATGAATGCTTGCTTTTACCAATTGACTCGATAGATGTATATGTGCAATATAATTCTAGGAATTGACGAACTGTGATAAACAATACTAGTTTTAAATACTGACAACTTTGTACCTGACATATAACATTGTAATGTAATTTTATGTACTATATTGTGACTTTAGATATACATGGATAGATAGATATATATTTTATTTGCACAAAGTTTGAAGTCTTCCGTGATCTGTAAAAATATTCTAACTGATTTTGGTAATTCAGGTAATAGACGAGGTCGTATAATAGCCATTAGTATTTCTATTTTTGCCTGATCGATTCTGTTTTCTAGTGCCCAGTCTCTTAATTGATCAATTTCATGTGGCACATAATTTACTTCTTCGCGAGCATCGCTGACTTTTTGTCCATTCTCACTTACATTTTCATTTGCACTTTAATTTTTATTATCATTTAATTCATTGCTTGGCAATTCACTTTTACTTTCATACAAGTCATTTCATGCTGATTCATTCTAAATACATTCGTCATTAAATGATCCACTAGCAATAGTTGATAAGTCACTATCTACCAACAAACTATCATTATTACCTGTTCTAGAAAAAAAAATCAGAAAATAATAGTACACTTTTAATAATTATTAAGCTTATAGTACGTGTTGCTTGCAAACTCTCTTTCATTTGGGCTATTTAATACTTGACTGCTTTTTCAACGAGGCTGTAAGTTATGTGTTTAGCCCTATCTTTTTTCCCATTGGATGGATTGGAAAATGATGATTACTGTACTATTTAAAAAAAAGTATTTTTTATTTATAAAATGTAATATAATCATTTTTATATGTAATGTTTATATGTAATCACCATTGTTTCGATACGGTTGAACGTGTCTCTCGAAATCGAGCTCGAATCTGGGCTGTTTTCCGTCGGTGGCTACATCAACCGATAATCGTACCGGGATCGGTGCTAAACGCGGAGACGCTCTCTAAATATCCTGCACCGGTCGTAATTGTAATTGGGTCAGGTCAAAATGCGACCCCCATTGGGTTAGAAGTTAACGAGCATAGTTGGGGCGTATCCTAGAAAATCCCCTTGTACCAGAACCCGCCTAGCTTACCTACTAAAACTGTTTTAAATTTTTGCTTTATTTAACTGTTATTTTTGCCAGCCAATTCCCCACTCACATAGCTGAAAAGTTCGATGTAGTCATGTAGGTGCCGTTGCGTCAATCATCTCGACGCGCGGAGCACATGGATAGTAGACACTCAAATACTAGACTCATTGATACACTCCCCAACGACTTCACACGTAGATTTCTGAAGCTTCTGGCAGAAAAAAGAGTTAAACTCGCTTTTAAATTTAATACGAATAATCACTATCATTTATAAAATAATGTTTTAGTTCCTCTTATCCTACCATACGTTTATGATTTATTGAATTACAAGGGCTTTCTTCTTTTTCATTAACAACGAGATTCCAAACTACAATCCACAACATCAAAGTTCTGAAAAAAGTATTCTCGAACACAGTTAATTATTTAAAATGCACTCCAACCGCAAACAATCCCCAATCCCGAAGTATGTATAATACAAAACCCGCGCGTTGAATTCGCGCTCTCGAATTGGACTTGTAGAATCCAAGAGAGAGAAAGAGAATACACCCAGCCGCGTATATGAGCGCGGAAAGCTCTACCCCCAACCCTTATGCATGGGACGTTAGCATAATATCCCTGGGCGCGCACCACATCCGCGGATGCACGCGGCACTTTGTGTGCAAATTACGCCCAAGACGAGACTCGTCCTCCTCGTCTACGCGCGTGCGTATGTGTGTGTGTGTGCAAGAAAGTGCGGAGTCGTACGGAGAGCTCCGCCCTCGAAATTTCGAATGTCGAGCGTTTCGCGCGGCAGCAGCTCTCGATTTAACCGCGAGAGTCATGCGCGTGTGCGATTATTGCCTGTCGCTCGTCATCCTACACTTTGCACCCCTCGATTTGATTGAGTCTCGGGCGGTAGTGCGGGAGCCCTCTTATTGCGACGCAGCCCTTTTCGCATTTGTTTTGTCGCGCGCACGTTGTCGACGCTGTTCTCGAGATTAGTTTGGCCGGATGTTATTGTGGAAGTGGATTAAGTCGTTGTCGTGGATTGTTTTTATTATTGGATGAGAAGTGATTTATTCTGACGATGTTATCAAAGACATTCACTTATATAAGTTTATTTTTTAGGATACCGCACTTTAAAATTCTTATGTAGTTAACTCGCTTAGAATAGTAATTAAAGCGTGAAGCATTGATTGCATCTTATTCATAAGGAAATATATTATTGATAATCGGAATGTATAATTCTACTATAGTGTCTTAAATGTGGCTATAATTGATGTTTGTATTATTATATTTCATTCTACACAACAGTCATTATCGTCATAAATTTTTAACGCGTTTTAAAATAATTTTCCGAATGCACCACGTTACTTTAATAATTAACCGTTTGATTATTACACCAATTAACCTCCTCCGCTGCATAAATACTTGTTTACTCGCTAATTAAATAATAACCACAGAAATCCCGCCTAATTTAAAACGAAAAAAATCTCCACGGAGAGCGAGGATAACCAAGACAGCGCGCTAATACGCATATACACACACACACATAAATATACCCGGGGCCGTGCGCGGCAATTTGACGGGGAAAGGATTCTTATTATTGCTCTTAAGGGATTACCGCCCGTCTAGTTTGCGGCGAGGCGCCTCTGCCTCCTCCTAACGGTAATAACTGGCGGGACCCGGCGCTGGTGGCTCAACTCCGCCGAGCATTTCGCCGCCTAAGCGCGCGCTCAGCCACACACGTGCCTATGTGTGGGTGGATGGGAAGAGGCTGTGTGTGCGTGTAGATACGAGGAGGTCGTCTGCTTACGATTTGCCGCCTCCGACTAGCTCGCTCTGTGTACGTCCTAAACAAACGCACTGGCGGCCGGATTGCCGAAATCTTGGCCCGTAGTGAAGGTGGGAGAAGGGCAGAATTTTGCGATGCCGCGAGGCGTGCATGGATTTTAATGCGAAGATAGGATTTTGACGAGTTTCGTGTTTGCTGATTTGCGAAAGTTTGATAATTCAATTGAAGTGTATAGTTTTTTTGTATAAATCTGTGTTTTGGGAGACTGGATTTTCAAAATTTGATAAACAAAATGCTAAGAAAAATTGGAAGTGTAAAATATTTTGCTGTCAACAATAGGCTTACAAGTCGCTTAAAAGTTGTATCAGACACTGACACTGATATTCTGTCAGAATTTATAAATTTCTTATTAATGTTTTAGATCTTTCTTGGGTCAAAAGTTTTAGGAATGTACGTATGAGATCGGTTAGGGAGTATCAATGTGTATGTAATGTTTGAATGTGTATTGTCTGTGTGTGCCACGTGGCACATTGATTGGCTGAGTAGCAGGTCACGTGACTATATCACTTTTATTGCTAGATTCATGGGGAGCTGGCTGACACAAGAAAGAGTTAATAAAGTTTAATTTATAGATGCACTAGGAATATAATATTGAAGGATGAAAGCAGGGTTGAATGCAGTAATTGGCTGATTTTCACAGGTGAGCGTCAGTAATTTGGGCAACATATACTGATTTTCTCTGGAGTGTATCAATAAAAACTCTACCACAGAGTGAAAGAACTCTTACCTAAGAAATGTTATTTGGTATAGATAACGTGAATTATAGTGAATAGGGTGAATATATTGACTTAATGATATATTTTGGTTTTGAAGCTTTCAAGATAAATAAAATATTCGGCTATTATCTAGTAATTTGGTCACTTACTTTAGAAGTATTATTATATTTGATCATTAAAGATGACATTTAGTGCAATCATTGAAAAATTTGCGAAATGTCGCAATTGTGTGAACGACGATATAAACTGCCTAATTTTTAATAACTGGTAATGGTAGTTGCAATAACGATAAAAATACTACTCTTCTTACCATTACTAGTTAGCCTATATAATACTAATAATAATCATAGAAAGGTTTTGCAATAAAAGAAAGTAGATTCATATTCAATTAAATTGTTCGAAAATAAACTTTTCATAATTTTAATAATTCTTTGCGCCATCTCCACGTAAAACAATACACCCAGATCTACCAAATTTTTATTTAATGCCCCCCAGAGACTTATCGGAATATTAATCTCATAAATCTTACCACCGTCACGACCTGTTTTTAGTTGGGATTTCGTGAATGCTTAGAAGCTCTCTCCCACACTCTCTCTCCGTTCGGTAGCTGCAAGGCGTTCCTCCTCCTCCGCCAACACCGCTGCTTTCTCTCGTTAAAGATGAGAGGATGAGGTAAGCCAAAACCTCGTCCTCCCCCGCTTTCTCTCCTGCACGCGCGCGCGCGCGCCATTCGCAGCGGAAAACAAGACATTTATAAACACCCACCGCGAGATTAGATTTGTTAAGATAATGAGGCGCGCGGGTTAGCGCCTCGCTTCTCGCCGCAACGTGCCGGCGCGGCACTATCTCTCTTTCTGGCAGCCACTAACCTCGGTTACACTCTCAATTTGCAGCCGTTCGTCGATATACACCGACTGTTGTACTTGGCTGTTTTTCATCATGTTTTATGATTTAAGAGGAGATTAGGTGATTTTTCGACTGAAATTGCATTAGTGGAGATGGTTTTATACTCTCTGCTTTTAAAGAAACATTATAATATAGAGAATTATATGCAATGATTCAAAATAATTATCGATAAAGAAAAGTTTAGATGAATTACTAAATACAGTGGGTGGTGAAATGATTATAAAAACTTATAAATTCTAAACAAACATAATAGCGTTTCAATTGATTTTAGTGATTCGACGTTAAGTCGACAGTAATTTATCAGATGATCTTTATCAGAACTTGATATTTATTGAATTGAAAATTTGATACAAAGAAATTAAAAAGTGTTATATTTAATTCTGGTGAACACTGGTCGATGTAGATATTTCTTATAATTTGACCACCCAATATTTTTCATAACAGGACAAACCCTCGGGCAAACCAATACCAACCAATCACAAAAAAATAATATTACAATAATTTCTCGAAGCAGAAACATTCAATCTATATACAATATACATTCGTCCACAAGAGAAACTAAAATTCTTTTATATCTAGCAAAAGCGAAGTAACGCCTCCTCGAATAAGCATAAAAGCACGCGTAATATACGAAATGAAATCGTTCGTAATGCCGGCCGTTATGCGATTCGCTCCTATACATTTGGCGAGCAAGTTACGAAAAAAAGCGAGAGCGAAAAGCATAATAAAATTTAACGGTCCGTCAGGCCGCGCGCGCGCGCTACGCTAGAGCTACTCACTCTTTCTGCACTGGCGTTTTCCCGAGGCCAATAAATATCGAGAACAGGCGGCTACAAATCTCAAGATAAACAGGCTCTCGCGCTGTTATTTTTCCACCCTTAGCTTCTCTCTCTCTCACTCACTCTTTCCGCAGTTATAACAGCGGCAGCGGGTTCTCCCTTTTTAGCGGCGAGTTTAGCGCTCGCGAGGCTTCGAGACTTGTTACGCGCAGAGCACAGGAATAAAAAAATGCCGAGGCTTGTGCTGCTGCTGCTGCTGGGTTCACCCTTTCGCATTCCGTCTATGAGTTATTGGGCTTAGGCCGGACCTAAGGGGTAACCACTATCGTCGGTATTTAATTTGCTGAAAATTTTGAAGCCCTTGCCGGCCAAGCCCAAGCCAAGCCGCGCGGACGTCGAGGCGGTACTGCTTTAGCTCTCGCTCGCTAGCCTGCGTAATACCGAGAGGGAATCCTTAGGGTGTACGGAAAATATATACGCGCGCGCCTTTTTATCCCGACAATGGAAAGGATTGAATTGTGAGGAGAGAGAGAAAAAAATGTTAATGGTCGGAATTTTTCCTTTTAATTAATTAAAACAATACCGTTGACGTGAAGTTTTGAGAAATTAAAGAAAAAATTGTGGTGTCATTTTTTGCGCTTTTATCAAGGGATATTTTAAATAGCAAAACCATGAAAGCAAAACACAGTATTATTAATTTATTTATTTAATAAAATTTCCAAGCCTAATTAAAGCTATCATACAAAGTGCTATAATATATATGGAATATTGGAACATGTAAAATTAAAATAACAAATCTATACGTACTTGACATTTATATCTATTATAAATTATACAAATAAAACCAATAACAGTGATTAAGCGTAAAATTTCTTATTTTAGTTGTAAAAAATGAAGTGGGTAACAAGTTCCAAGATCTGATCAATCAATGCAAGGTAGAGTTAAATCCTTGGGAATAAGATGCACACAATACTTCGCTCATATATCGTCGCTGATAATGGGAATAAGATGTAAATATTACTTGTAGTGCCATACTACAAATTCCTTACGACAAATTTATTTTCCATCATTGGTATATATTCCAATACAAATCATTTAACGAAGTAAGGGAGAAAGTATCGATCACTTTATTAAAAAATAAATAATGCTTAGAATAAATAAAGTTTCTATAACAATTATTGTTAATGAAATTGTAAATAAAATGCACATTAAAAGTAACCTAATAAGTAGCCTAATATGATACTGTGGAATTTTCATCAATATATAATTACGCTCATTAAAATTTAATTAATCAAAGCAACATATCACTGTAATCACTAAAACAGATTTTTGCACACGTCCATTTCAATTTCGAACCCCGAAACTTTGAAAGTTAGAAACCACTGTACGACAATGGACCGCTATCAGTAGTACACCATCGTACGGTCAGACATATCTCGTCTCATGGTCGCTTTGCGAATTTAGCTGCCGGCACTATGAATCCCCGAGCCCAAATGGAATTCGTACCCGATTGGCGAGGTAAAGGCGTTGGTTGCGCAGCACAATGGGGACGATTTCTAGATTTCTGCGCGAATCTCGTTGACAAATTCATTTCCTCGATGGATGGAGTGGACTGTTTTCGAGGATTCGCCCGGCTGGGCATCAACAATTCAGGAGTAGAAAAATCGATGTGATAGAGAGTGAGCGAGAGTCGCTGCCCCAAATGGCCAATGGAAGTGGCGCGCAACTTTATCCTCCAAGCAGCATCAGCAGCAGCAGCAACGGCATCTCGTTAAATAAGTAATATCGGCCGTCATAACTTCGAAGAGTGACGGATTGAAGGTCTCATCTGTCCGCTCGGGCTGTATAAGTATATAATAAAGCCATTAAGTAATTTCAATTTTCTACTTTTCGATAATGCTTAACAATTTTTATCAAATATCGCATGGAATTGATTGTTACCGATAAACTTTTGTCACTTAAATTGATCGATAAGTTTAAAATTTTATATTTACAGAACAATATTAAGAAACGTAACGCGGAACGTAGAATTTAAATTGATACGCATGATTTTTAATTTAATGAATATTACAAAAATATTCAGAGAATTATAATGGCTCGATACTCTTGTAAAGCATTTGTGGGGAAAAAAATTATTTATTGTTAATAAAAAATAATTTTATAACATAACGTCATTTTGAGTATTTTCTACACTATTAATCAAGTGTAGAAACTTGGCTATAATCAAAATGAATATATACTACATTAATAAACTATTTTTAAAACTAGGTACCATCAAGGATGAATCGTAGCATTTAAATATATTTGTTTTATACATCACAATGTATGGTGTGAATAAATAGGAATGTATGGTGTGAATAAATAGATTTATAGTAATACAGTCTCTGTTAAAACACAATGCAATAGTATATAATAGAGGCGCACTACACAATTCAACCCCAGGCTTAAATGTCACTTAAATCTCTTCCCTCAATCTATAAATTCCAAATTCACATCCACTCCCTTTAAAATAAAAAAAACGCCAAGCATATGAGGCGAAAAAAATGCCTTAATCCCACCATTCCCAATCTTACTTCGGGCGCTACTTATATTTTCGAGAAAGCGAATTTCGATCAGCTCGAGAGCTGCCTTGCGTTGCGTTGGTCTCTATAACACTCGAGCTGCGATGGATGCGATGTCAATTAGGCGAGTCGATAACTGCGGGCATCGGAGTAGAACTAAAGGCTGCGCGGCGGCGGATACTACCGATGATGTATGTGGTGGAAAATACTGGCGGGGGGCAATCTGTCACGGCATCGACGCCTCGAAGGCGCCGCCGATCTGGGCTTCTCCCCTGCCCTATTCCCTCCTCCTTCATCATTTATGATTCTTGATTAACGTCATCGTCATGACACGTAAAATACGTTTGCAGTGCTGCGGATCTCCCAGTGTGTTTGACGAATTACCCAGCGCGCACACTTAAGGAAAACAAAGAAATTCGCTTTTGAGAGGACAATAATAAGTTAGCGGGCGTTTGGCATTTGACGCGATGGAAAAGCATTTTTTTATTGTTTACTTAGTTTTAAATGTATTAAAATGTTGATTTAAGGGGACAGGCCTGGGTTCAACCCAACAAAGACTTTTTCTTTACGAGTCCTGAAAACTTTTTATGTTTAAAAGCAATCATTCCGAAAATTTTGATGCTATCAAAACACAAAACTATCTTAAATTTTACCATTGTAAGACCTTAAAATTTTGATCCTACACGTTAAAATAAATCATTATTTTCAATACCATATTTATTAAAGGAACGTTGATCCTCACGTGATTCGAGGTGAGATGATGAACGAAAAATTTTTTTTTCGACGGTTATTTGACTCAAATTGACATGTAAAAAGAGCAGAGCACTTTTTCATTAAATTTTTTTTTATTATTCTTTTTTGTAGATCCAATAAATTTTTTAGCTCAATGCTTACTTTTTTCATCGTTTAATGAAGATTTCAAATCAAAAAGAATTTTCAAGATTTATCGATGATATTCATATTTTTCCAAATAATTTTTAATAGCTTCTTTCTTGAGTATAATGCGGTAATTTTTGGCGATTGAAATATCTATTATTATTTTTTGATGAAGATTTGAAATAAAAAAGAATTTAAGATTGATTGATTTGTTTTGGCTTTATACCGTTTTCTCATTTTTATGATATTTTTGTAATAAATGAATCCTTGTTCATAAACTCGAACGAAATTACGAAAAAAAAAATTATTTTTAGAAGTAGAATGTATTTATTATATTCATAAATGAAATGTAATCAACAATTATAGTATTTATAATAGAAAAATTTTCTTGAATTTTCAAAAATAAATTTTCTCTAAGTGTGCGTAAAACTAAAAAAAAATATGTCAACGATTTGCGCCCCTAAATGGCCGGCATCTTGCGGTCTCTCATTTTTCCACCTAAATTTTTTCATAATTTTGAATCTATCGTCACTTTTCATCCAAGTATCCTTAATGATGCTCCGATTACTCGAATTAAAGGTTTTAATATCAGCTTTCTTTCTACCGTATGTATAATTGTCCGTAAGGTATAATATGTCACGTAACTTACGTCACACTTCAATAGTATGACGTTAACTTTATATAAAAAAGCATTCTTTTCTAGAATGTTTTAACTATGTTTCCTGCAAGTTAGAGCTGAAAAGGGGCAAAGAGAAAAATGTTACAGGGGTGTTAACTTAACGATTTTCAAAAAAGAACTTCAAAGTGTTCCAGGCGATGAAATATGCAATGAATTCATTTGAATTTTGTTGTGATTGTTCTTTAGAACAATACTAACAAATTTGTAGTGCAGTTTTAAAAATGCGTATGTTTTAGAAATAATATGAGCATTTATACATTAACATTGATGAAAAAATACTTAAAAATTGGGCTTTTTGAAATGTTGTACGTTCTAACACGTGTAACTTTTGTTCTCATTTATCTACAGCACTTCCACACCATAAATCTCTTTATTGAGTATATTATAATTGAAATATCGAAGGGAAATTGTCACCATCGAATCCTTCATCGCCTGGACAATTTTGAAAATCTTCATTTTTTCTCAGCTTTTAAGAGGACTTCTGAGGTCTTTCTAGCCTCTTTTTCTTAATTTCTGTATATAGTATATGCTGCTAAATTTGCACAAGTTTTAGTGTTAATGAACAGAAAATAAATTCTCTTCTGGATCCCATCATTAAAAGAATAAATAATTTCATATTGGAACATTTTTTAAAGTTTTAGAAACCTAAGTGCCAATGAATTGACAGCGGTTTTTTTATAAGTTTTAATTTCATTGTAGCAATGTAATATGCAAATATCAAAGTGAAATGTAGACGAATTCGCTAGATTCTAATAATAGTTAAGGTATACATATAAATACATACGTTATTCATTCAAGTCCAACCATCTACTGTTTATACAATTTTCTAAATATAAGATACTTTTAGAACTTCTAGTATCATTATGTTTTATATCACCGAAGATTATCCTTTAAATATTTTTAAAAATGACTGAAAGAAATTTTTTGTACTTGAAGTATTTATCTAAAGCTAGTGTATTTATTTTTGCTACTTTTGTATAACTTTAGTTTTCTATGGTTAAACTCTTAATAATGTTGTAAATAAAGACAAACTTTCAAGCATACAGATACGCCATACAATCTCTTAATCCGAACAATTTAAAAGAAAACTCCACAATGCACAATCCACTCTACAATCCCAAATACACCGAGCACCATCCCGACAAAAATAAGTCCAAAAATCCTCCGGGTCCTCCGCGCTCCGAAGCCTCAACTGCGGAAAAGAGGACACTCGCGAACGGGCTGAACCCGAGGGCAAGTGGCCGCGCGGCGCTAATGTCTGTACTTGAATTTTACTTAAAGCGAATTCTTTTTATTTGGGCAGTCCAGCAGCAGCGGCGGCACATAAAGAAAGCGCCCTAGCTCGCTCGGGCACATCCTTTTCTTCCTCGAGGGGCAGCAGCATCAGCAGCCCGAGGAAAACATTCTCTCTTGCAAAACACACCGGGGAATCTGTGCCGACTCTCTCTCTCTCTCTCTCTCCCACCCTCTTTTCTGGACAAACGGGAAGTAGAAGTGTGTATATATACCCGTAGCAATAAACGCTGCGAGTTCTCCTCCTCCTTTTTGGCTCTCGGCAAAGGCGCGCGCGCGGTCTTTTTCCTCCGACGTCGTCGTCGGCGTTTGTGTGTGTCTTCTTGCTCCTTCAAACGCGAGGCTCTTGCTTGTCGTCGTCGTCGTCGTCGTGTTCCCCGCTTTGCCGGGCGTACACGGCTGATTAAACGCGCAACTACGTAACCTAACGCAAATATACTGGCCGAGCGAGTCCTGCACCCCCGGATTTTCAGGACCTTCGTGCTCCTTCTCGGCTGCTGTACTATCTTTTTCGGCTTTTCACTTCTGCTCTCGTGCTTTACTGCGGAGCTCTCTCGTTCCTCGCTTTGTGCGTAAGTGTTCGTGTTCTTTGCTTGTTTTCTCGTCCGGAGTCCCTATTTCTGGATTTCTTTATTGTTTAGATGCGTATTTCATAGCCATTTTAAATCTTTAACTTTAAACATTGTTCAATGTTCAAATTAAGACTCATTATAATCATCTTATTGCTTTATAGTATTTTAACTATTTTGTCTTTAATTCATTTTATATCACATCTGCATTTCTTTGTCTTATTTCTGGTAGACAATTCTATGGTATCTAAGTGTAGGTTGAATTTTAAAAATGAACATTTAAGGTCTTATTAGAATTTTCCTTTTATAAGTTTATTAGACAAAATATAATTTCTAGTGAGTATTTTGAAATGTAATAAGGACAGTTGACTCATTTACTTAGCTCACAATTCTCTCAAATACTGAAGTCAAAGTTTTCACGTGAAAGTTCACCATGCACGCGTGTATAGAGCCAATTTTTAACGAATCGATCAGAAACTTTCAGAAAATTTTCATTACGTGTATTAAGGTGGTTTGATCAAGAAAAAATTCAACTTATTAAGTTTCATATTGTAAGTTTAACATTTTTGTCCGAATAATGTTTCAGTAAAATATAAAATTGTTATTTTACGAATATAATTAGTTTAATTTACTATTTATTTAAACCTAATATTGTTCATTCATTTTTAGATAATACATTTAATAACGATTCTCTGATACCCTCAAAATACGTAGTCGGTAATAATTAATATTAAAACTTTGATGTCAGTAATTCAGAGAAAAATTATAATATAATTAAATTAAAGTAAATTAAATTAAATTTAATTAGATAATAAATTTTACAAATTTTTAAAGTCATACTAATTACGAAGAATAAAAAAAATTGTATAGTATCTACCTATATATCTTAAAAAGAAACAAGTCAGACCTTAAACATTTACGTTTATTTTCACGATTCAATCCAGGCGTCATATCATACACAATCTCAATTAAAAATAATCTTTATTTTTATCTCTCTTATCACCATTCAAACTATTTTTAACCCAATGATTCAAACAACTAAGCATTGAAAAATTCATCAACTGATCAAAACTATTATTTCCTCGTCCAATCCCACCTCATCCCACTATTCTCAACTCACTCCCCCCCACCCTCGTCGATCCTTCCTCGGACCTTGTCTTGCCTCTCGCTCCTCGCCCACCGCCGCTCCGTACATCTAAAAAGCTAAAGAGAGTAGTAGCAGCAGCACTAGCAGCAGTAGACTAGTATTCCCGCTCCTCTCGACTTCACCTTTCGGCTCTCTTTGAATTCCGACCCGTACATCCCCCCGGTCACTTGACGGAAATATTTATCGAGGGAGAGCTCGGCTCGGTCGACACGTCTCCGAGCTCTTCCCTGCATCGCGGGCACAGGGAGAACGAGAGAGACAGCTAGAGAGCAGAGTCTACTGCTGCTACTTTTTAGCCCCTGCGTGTGGTGGTGGTGGTGCCGCTGCTGTAGCTTCGTTGCTCTCTCTATTGCCGCTCGGCCGTTCGCGTTCTTTGATCCGGGAGAGAGAAAGTGAGAGGGGGGGGGGGGGGGAGTTTGTTCGGCACGGATTATTTGCCCTCTTAATTACATTTCGATCCCGGCCTGATATACACGTCCGTCGAGTCGGTCGCTCGTGTATATATGGCGAAGAGGAGAAAAAGAAGAGGGAGAGAGGCGGGAGGAGATACTTTTACGGAGTGCACTTTTTTTGCTCTTTTGCGCGGAGATCGCGTAACCGTGCGCGCGACGTCTTTTTCCGTTTGTGGGGGTTGGTTTTTTGTTTGGATTTTAAGCGGGTTAATTAAAGTTTTTCGAGTGATTTCGAAATTCTGATTTTTCGATTGAGGTGTTTGAAACTATTTTATGTTAATTAGAATTTTGTAAAGAGTTACGTTTACATTTATTTAATTGAGTTGACAAATTTGTAGAGAGATGGTAATTGAAGCTCGGTTTAAGGGGCACACCACCTTTGAACGAAAAGACAAAACTTATTTGTATGAGTCCATAAAAATTCTTTCATTCAAAAGCACTTATACCGAAATTTTTTTTATTATAAATGCTTGATAATACCTTTAATTTCACCGCAAAAAAAGTTCAAAATGTTGGTCCAGCACGTCAAAAATAATCATCATAGTTATTGAGCTCCTGATGGACTGCCCACGGGATTCCAAGTGACCCCGTCAACCAAATTTCTCCAAGTTTGGCGATATTACTTTTTAATACACTAGTTATAGTTTGAATACAGGACATTAATTTTTACTACGTAGCAAGTTTTTTACATACATATTATTGACTTTTTAATTAATTATTTAATATTATTAATTAATTTTATTATGAGGAAGGTGGGAAGACAATGTCAGGGCCGACTTGCGAGAAATAGGATACTATGAGGAAAACTGGATTAACCTTGTAAAGAATAGAGAGAAATGGCGTGATTGTGTGAACAAGGCTATGGATTACATAGCCCCATCAACCATGAATGGTGGCTACGGTCATGATGCTAACAATACCACAGCGGATATAGGAACTGCGGTCTTTTAAGTCGTATCACTGCTAACTACTAATGGCTGGCCACTTCAATAGTAATAATAATAATATATGTATTTAATAAATGTTCTACGTAGTAAAGATTAATTTCCTGTATTCGTACCATAACTAATGTATTGAAAAGTAATATCGCCAAACCTGGAGAAATTTGGTCGACGGGATCACTTGGAATTCCGTGGCAGTTCCGTGAGTTTTATTTACAGTTAACTTATAGGTATTACGAAGTATTTATAGTAACAAAAATTCAAGTCTACTGATATTACCAAGTATTTATAGTAAAATAATTTTAGAATGTATGCTTTTAAAGGGAATAATCTGTATGGACTCATACAAATAAGTTTTGTTTTTGGATTCAAAGATGATGTTCCCCGTTAACCGAACAAAGTACGAAGTAATACTTGCAATGCCAGAATGATTTTAATAAATTATTTCACTAAATTTTTTATTGTTTTATTGTAATTAAAATGTTGACCTTAATAAAGCTGTTTCATAAAAATATTTGAAGAGCCGTTGTGGCAGAAAAATTAATTAAATTAAATTAAATTACATATTTATCTTAATAGAACGTGAAAACATTCAATAGAGAAATTTTACTTTTAATCCTTTCATTCCCAAATTATTTCTCGACAGTGAATATAGATTTATTCAATGTATAATATATGATCTTAATGTTATTAGCCATGAAAAAATTAGTTTTGGTTCCATCTGGCGAAGAAATATTTATAACACATCTAAGATGTTCTCCAAATTGTTATAAATATTTTTTTTAAATTCCTAAAAATAAATATAAATTTAATCTGTATAATTTATATGATAATTCTTTTTCATATTCGATATTCAGGTCAGAAAAGTAGCTCCTTCCAACTGAAACCTTGTTAATTTCCAGTGCGCCTGCATCTCTCGTTATTATACGCGTAATCTCATCCCCGCAGGCTTATCGGGCAACGTAAGAAAGCCCAAGCAAATGAGCGAATACCTCGAGGTAGATCACCTTTAATCAGGGCTAAAAAATGTAATATAAGCTTGGAGAAAAAACTAGTCAGGCCGCAACGCGGCGGTGCGCGTATATAAACACAGCGGCACCCCGCAGGCTCCCGCAGGCCCGCACAACTCGCCCAAGCTCTGTCTGTATATATACGTATACGTATACCGCAGAGGGAGGAACAAAGGAAGTTATCGCTGCGGAATTTTTATGTTGTCGAGACGAAGGAATGTAAATCACGCTCTTCCTTGCTCTCCCTTGCTCTCTCTCTCTCTTTCTCTCTCTCTCTCTCTCTCTCTCTCACTCTCTCTCTCTCTCTCTCTGACTTTCTCATTCTGTCTTTTTAGCGAGCGGTGAGGTTTGACTTGGCTTGGACCGACGCAGTGAGGATTGAAAAGCGCAGTTAATTGAAAGCACAAATGCAGAATCAACTTGCTCAATGGTCCGTTTTATATGTGGAATCGTTGATATTTATTTACTCCTTTTATGGAAAAGAGCTTTTTGAAGTTATTTAATTCGTTAGAAGTTTACTTCTATGCAATGGAAAGATACCATAAAGTTTATTTTAATCGATATATATGAAAAATAATAGATTTAATTATTTAAATTGGATTCTTTTACGATTTTAACAATGCTCATCATTTATAATAAGTACGAATTGATGCCAAGATTTACCTTGACAATATAAAGCTTAAACAGCTGACAATTCAAGCATTCAACTTAATTCTGTCTGATGATTAGTGTATCGGAGCGCTAATATTCCTTTGAACTTTTGAAGCCATTATTAATAACCATTTCTATAAAAGCACTTATGAATCGACAATTATCTCTGTAACTTAATGCGTTATACATGGTCAGTGTATATATTACAGACTCCCAATCATTACATCACAAATACGTTTACCACCGCACAAATTATACCATTCAAAATTTTATATAACTTTGATCATTATTTTTGCATATTTATCGTCCTTAGAAATTTTTTTTTGTAGTTTAATTAGTAGGTCTCAATCACCAAACGAATTTTTCACTTTTCTTTTCAATTGTATGAAAGATCTCAATTTATTATTCTACAATCTATATAATATTAAAATCTACATATATGTTACATTATCACCAATTCCATACTTGAATGCATGCGCGCATTCTCATAATATTCTCACAGCAATACAAAATCAATCATTTTCAGCCCAAAACTTTATCTTCGAACAAAACCGCGTACAAATTCGAACGTCAATCCGTCTATGAATGGAAAAACAAAGGGGGGAAATTGCCCCGCGCGGACATGAAATTTTTTTGCCATATATACGGCCCCGCTCTGCCGCGCGCCTGCGTTTATATCGGCACGCGGCGATAATATCCGAGAATGGCACTCGCGCTTATTGTTCGCCGCGGCGCGAAGGAATTATGAAATGGCAATAAAATTTATACGACTCAGTGGCTCGTTAAGAGTGGCCCTTTCCTCGATATTACAGTCGTAGACGGCGACTACGACGTCCTCTCCTTCTCCCTCCCTCCACCAATAACCCGGAGGCGACGGCAGTCGACCCTCGTATTCTTCGTTGCCTATGAGTTTGCTTGAATCAGCTGTGAAAAAAAGAGCGAGAGAGAGAGAGAGAAAAAGCGATCGCCGAATGGTTTTTCGCTGACCTCGAATTGCACGTTTTATAACGTAAACAGGCCGCAATGAGAGGAGTGATATTTATCGTTATAAATCAATCGGAGGGTTTATTAGGAATTGACGTCATGTGCATTCGTGCACTTATCGGTTCTTAGGGTTTCGGTATATAAAGATGGAAATAAAATCTCCTTGATAAATTGTGTTATCACATGTAAATATTTTACGTTACTTTTGTTAATTTGCTACAAATTTTTATAAAAGAAATATATTTTTCTCTATTGCAATTCTAGAAAATACGACTTTGAATAATTTTGTCTTCTCTCTTTCGTGATATTTACTATTTCGACGCAAATGCAAAAGAGAACAAGCCAAACGCCAACGCCATGATGTGGCTCCGTATATGCGCGCTTTTTTGAAGAACTATAAATATGTAAATATTATTTTCAGAAATTTCCAGCAGCCACCGCCTGATTTCCATAATTTTCCTGGCGGGTACCATTATATAGGCCCGAGCTAGGGACATAAACCGACGGACTCCCTCTCTCTCTCTCTCTATCTTTCTCACTTTCTCTATTCGACATTCGTGCATTCGGCAGCCATAAAAACTTTGCGCAGTAATTCAGACCGCTTTCCTCGTAAATCATCGCGCGCTCTGGAAGTGTGTTTAATCCTTTCCTTCGCAGCGAGAGCTGCTGCTGCTGCTGCCGCTGCTTCGCGCGAGTCGCGACTCTTTCTGCGTTTTTTCGGGGATAATATAACGATTTTATTGGTCGAAAGTAAAATCGCATACACTGCATTCTTCTCGAAGCACTGCTTTATGTGGTGATATTGCGTTAATGTCGATTCGCGCGAATACTGGGGAGTCGATGTAGAGGATCATAAAATACAGTGTAGTATTCTATTTTATTGTAAGTTCTACTACGTACAAAAATGTAGATAAATTTGACGTAATCAATATTCTAGCATTCACAAATAATAATTTAATAATAACAAATAATGTTATTGATAATTATTAATATCTCTTATATCCACACCATAAGCAGAAAAATAGAACACTAGTTTTTAAAATAAATTCAAACATAAATATGCAGTTTATGAACACTTTATCAAACTGCATAAATGATATGCGGTAAGTTCTCCTGTGATGTATAAGAAGCTTCGAACGTTAAAATACACTGATTTGAATTCATATACATATTATCAACAGTCTAAGTTGTTTTATAATGCAAATGCTTTTTATCTTTCTTGCATAACTCAATAAAATACATTCTAATTGATATTTTATTTGATAGAATTCAAAAAAATTCGGAAAAATTGTTATCGTTATTAACAAATAACCCAAATATCTATAACATAGCTTTTATATTACTTACTACGTGACTTTCATTAATGACAATATCACGTATCTATTTAAACATGTTGATGAACTTCATTTATTATTTGTATCGTTATAATAATATAGAATAATTAATATTTTGCAGGTCGATGACCGAGGTAGATCCCCCGGTACGTCGCGACATCTTACGAACACGTCGATTTGCGCTGCGCCGCCCAGTCCAGAGGAGCCTATTACGCTGTGAGTATAACAATTATATTATATTAGCAAAAGCTTTACTGCGCTATTAGAGATTTAAACCACAAAGAATTATATAATGCTTTTCGATGAAATAAAGAGTATCGGAAATTTTCTGAAAATACTAAAAAATGTCGTTTAAGGGGGCAGACCTGGTTTAAACCCAAAAATAGATTTTTTTTACAAATCCAGAAAACTTTTTATGTTTAAAAGCAATCTTTCTGAAAATGTGTATGCTATCAATATTTCATAATATCTAAATTTTACCGTTATATGGTTTATTACTCTTTTTTGTATATCCAATCAATTTTTTAAAAAATATTATAAATTTTTTTTCAAAAAATCGATTGGATATACAAAAAAAATAATAAAAAAAATTTTAACAAAAAAGTTCTCCGCTCTTTTTGTAACACATATAAAAAGGAGTGGATTAACCATCGAAAAAAATTTCGTTCATTATCACCTAGAATCGTGTGAGGAACTAATTTCCTTTTAAATATGGTATTGAAAACAGTGATATATTGTGACGTGTAGGATCAAGATTTTGAGGCGATACAACGGTAAAATTTAAGATATTATTATGTTTTGATAGCTTAAAATTTTTCAAAATAATTGCTGTTAAACATAAAACAATTTCTGAAGTCGTAAAGAAAACCCAGGCCTGCCCCTTCAATGAATTAAATTTATCTCTCGTGATATATTAGTCAAACCTAAATAATAAACATTAAAACTATTTCATTTAAATACGAAGATATGCTTGAACGAAAAGTTAAATATTAGGTTTAATTATCCAGGAGAAATAATTAAACAATCAAAAGTAAATATATTACATTAAAATATTACATTAAAATTAATTTTAATGTAATAATATTACATTAAAATGCATATAACGCTTAAACCATTGAACAAACAATCAAAAATACTTCAACATATTCATGTATAATCCCAAAAGGATCGTAGTATAAATAATTCATCATCGCTATACTAATTATCCCAGACGAGCGAGCAGTAGCAAGCACAGCTACAAAAAAGCGAGAACCAGGAAGTAGTCGCAGTCTCGTATACACACCCATACACACATCCACACTTTACATGCAGAAACAACTCGACAAGAAACTCTCGCCGACCTTGCCCAACTCTCTCTCTCTTTCTCTCTGTCTCTCTCTCTCTCTCTCGCTCCCCCTCTCACATCTCTTCACCCCTTTCTTTCGTATACATACACACGAGGCAGGAGTAGAGAGCGCGAGTATCGAAATCTTTGCGGCCTGCTGCCGCTGCCTCCGAAAAAGCCACTCAGACAAATTAGAGCCAACAGCACAACCTTGCGCACATTTTACACAGAGTTTCGCCCGTGCGATATCTCGGGTCGCGGGGTGCGCGCGCGATATTTATGCCGGTTTTTTATTGTGCTTTAGCACCAGGGCCAGAATGGAAACAATATGTCACAGAAGGGAGGCAGGGAGGAGGAGAGGAGAGAGTTCTTGTGTAAGAAGGTGTGTACGCAGGGCTGCTACTGCTGGGTGTTGGCTGCCAGCTTTCTAACGTTAATAGCGCGACTTTTGCTCTCTCTCTCTCTCACCCCTCTCTTTATTTCTCGCTTTGACTTTATCTTGGGGTGTTCGGTTCTAGTCGCGGAGATAAGTTTTTTGGGGGTGAATTTGGCAGGCGTATGCGTATATATCTTAATTTAATTAATAATATTGAAAATTGTAATTTAACTTTTTTTTGCATTGATAAAAGAATATTAAAGGTTTATCTTTATCACTCAATACAGAAGTTTAATTACATATCTGAAGTACATTGTAACTAATTGTACATGTGGATATTGATAATGAAAAGATTATGCATGTCCGCAAACGTGTAATTGAAGAGTAAAATGTAAGTTTTTAATAACGTGTTCTTAAATAACAATTAACAGGTTTGTAAATTATTTAGTGTTGTAATATCAGTATGAATCACTTCATCGTACGAACGAACATTTGAATATAAGAATTGTGATTGTTATCAATATTCATAATTTTTATTATATATTAAAAGGAAAATTATCATAAAGCATCACTTTTATTTAATAAAAAGTGTTTTTTACTTTCATTATATTAAATGTTGTCCCTGTCAAAACAGGATTATACGTCAGAAGAGATTAAACACAATTTTTCATTTTTACTCAAAACTTTTGAATGAAGACTAATTAACTAAACCGAAAATTTATATTATCCATTGCAATTATAATGGGAACTGCTAGAAAATTATGGCAACATTGATTAAAATTGAATATTACCAAATCTTTTTTGCAATAATTTTACAAAAATCAAACAATCCAGTTCGTAACAAGAAACACAATTCAAACAATACAAAATGATATAATTTCTGAATTTTCTTCAAGTACTATCGACATTAAAACTCTAAATTATTAATTTGTTATTGAAATTATATCCGCATAATAGACTCATTATTTCCAAAAACAACCATTTCATTAACTGTTAACTAACAGTTCAAATCTTTATTCACCAACCCAATCAACAATGTCGCGCTCGAGCATCGCCATCATAAAAGAAACCTCTTCAACAATACCACCCCCGCGCGGATAAACGCTTCTCTCACGCCGACATAATGCACCCGCACCTCTCTTTTCCCTCCCTAAATTTCATTTCCAGCTCCGTTTGGCCGGCCGCGAGCGCGCCGCGTCATGATTCCCAAACGAACGACCTCCTCCTCCTCTTCCTCTCCTCCCTAGCGCAAGAAAGAGGTTACGCCGTGCTTTTCCGGGATAACGCGCTGACGCCCCGTTCTCTCGGAGCGAGAGCGCCGCGGGCGAGAAAGTATACCCGGGTATATAACCCAGCCGGGGGATGATGCATCTCTGTTTGTCTGTCGAGGATAGCGATCTCCTTCTTTCTTTCTCGGTCTTGGGTTCTGGAGGAGCTCGAAGGACCGAGGCCGGGGTTATTTATGGGACGGGGGGTGGTAGGGGGGTGGCGTGACGAGGAACAGGGGTATTATACTGATTTTTCGACGATAAATTAATTGCTCGATATTCGCGCGTGTGTCATATTTTTTTTGCAATTTTCGATAAGGGCTCGGGAGTAGTGGGAGTCGATTTTGGGATTGGGTCGTGTGAGTTATGGGTCGGTGGAGGAGGATGACTGGGCGCTGGAGAGCGCGGTGAATGAAGCGTAAGAGAGAGAGAGAGAGAGAAAGAGAGAGAGAGAAGGGGTGGAGTGCGCTAGATTTGTGACGGTGACTGTATAACTGTAAACAATATTGTGAGCTTATACTTTTACTTTTTGTGTATGTTTGATATGAAAAATAGTTCGTCGTAACAGCTGCCGTATACAAATTTGAAAATAATTTTTTGCTAATATTCTGAGAAAATTTGCCTATGCAAAGCTTTCCAATTAAATTAATTTTGATTGAATTTTAAAAACAATGTATTTTCTAATGAAATCCGGTACAATAACTTTATCTATAACATGTTCAATTTAAATAGTCGTTACACAGAAATTAGTTTTAAGTATTAATTTCTTATAGTCCTAGTATTAAATACAGGTTAGCTGAGTCGTATTGATTTACATAACGTATAGTCTTATTTAATGAAATCATTATGATTCTGATGTTTAAAAACATTACATTATGATATAAAATTATATGATAATAAAACTAAAACTTGACGAGTTAATGTTGATGGAATTATCTTGAATAATATTGTATTACCAAACATAATAAAGCCTCTGTAGTAATTATAAGTATTAATAAGTTTTCGAACTAAAAACTTTACGAGTGTATGAGCAAAGACAAATATCAATGTCTTTCCCCCTTATTGAAGAGCCACTACAACACGTTGCAAGAGCACACATTCATATGTATAAAAATTCGAATGACAAAATCATCAAACGATCCATTCCACGAGCTTTCAGTTAAATTTAAGCGACTAAATTCTATTAAACTCCCATTAATAATTCCAAACCACCATTAAATCAATAATCCCCATACTTCGCCCACGCTGCTTCTGAACGAAATAATAAAGAAGAACCCGAACGTGCTCGCAAAATTTGCATATCTCATGAATCTCTCGCGCGAATCGCGTTCAATTAAAATTAAAGACCGGCATTTCGCGGCAACGCTCTCATCCCATCATGAATCTTTAATGCGCGTATATAATATTCGCAGAACGAGCGGCACCTTTGTGAAAAACTAATGGCTTTTCAAGCGAACGTACATGCATCGCTGCTTGACCAGCCCCTGTAAGGCACACTGCCGTTATATAATACACGTGTCATATATAAGTGAGACAGAGAGTCAAGACGACAGTGAACTGACGTGTACTTGTCAAGCGACAAGTGCACATATCGATTTCTCATACGTTTCACTCGCGAGCGCACGCTCGCTATAGAAACTCCGCTTTTATTCATTGTACATTCTGTCTCTGTCTTTTCAAGACGTTCACCGGAAAATCAGATTTCTTTTCATGCTCTATAAAATGCGATTATAAGTTAATTAAGGTATGCTTCATACGAATATAGTTAAAATTTCAATACTTGTTGCAGTATGAAATGCGGAGAAATTCAGCTTTAAAGTTTTAACTTGTAACATGGAATCCCTATACGGAGCTCCTGTAGAATAGACATTTAAATGAATTATAAAATAGTTTTCATAGAATTTTATTTGACACGGTAATATATACTGTAAAACGATAAAGTAGTAATAGTATATAAAAAGCTTAGTATGGCTAGTAATACTCTTTTTAACCCGTTAACATCGTATGGGTCCTAGAGTATATATAGTTTTATGGTTCTTTTTTTCAATTTGTTTGTATAATAAACTCAAAATATTGTAGTTAAAATATATGCATCAGGTCCAAGTGGACCATTTTCGATCTTATTATGGAAAAAAAATAATCTTTGGCCTCATAAAAGCTTAAAAAACTCGTAAAATTGAGAAACAAAAAATATTGAAAAAATCTTTCTAAAAAGGACTAAAATGCTTGTAATAGAATATATGAGAGGATTCAGAGAAAAAGAAAATTTAGCGACAAACCTTTGAAGTAAAGTGAAGAAGTGGGAGAAATGTGACGAGAGATGAATAATTGCCGAAACTAAGGACTCGATCGCGACACACCACAGTGTGAAGAGGAAGTACGTTTTTCTCGCTCGCGGCGCGAGCCGTTGGCTCGCTCGCAATCCTCTACACTTCAATTACTTCATCAGCGCAGAAGCTGAATAATTTCTTTGCCTCATAAAACCGCATGAATCCGAGGGACGGATTCATGTTAACGCAGATCTGCTGTCTACATCACCCTAAATTTTGGGTATTAATATCAAGTTAATCTACTAATATTCATCGTCGAAGAAAGGAAGAAAGAAGATTTGTATGCGTAGTATGTGTGAGTTAACGTTCCTCTGTTTATTTGTAAAGTACATGTACTAATATATGGTCTATTTTTTAATCGTAATCCACGACCCATTTGTTGATATTTATTAATACACTTATTTATTTCCTTTAATATAAATAAGTATCATTTATTTATTTCCCAGTCATCTTACCAATTTTTACCCTACATGCTTTTGTAAATACTTTCCAAAAGTTTCTTTTAAACTTGTTAAGGCCTCGGCCTTAGTGGGTCAACGGCATATCTAAAGTATTCCTCCAATGCTATCAGTATTAATATGAATATCACGGTTCAACGTACGTAAAAGTCTACACCGCACTCCAGTGGTTGACGTTCCTCCACTACATTAACATTCATCACTAATCCCCAAATAATTCACATTGTAAATTGCGCGCTCTTCACGCTATAACCCTTGCCTTCCTCAAAAAGAAAATCAACCTTCCAACCTCACGATAAGCCGACAAACATCCTCAACTCCAGGCCGAGCGTTAAGATCAAGCGTAGGAAAGTAAAGGCGCGACGGCACGGCAGTAAAAGGGCAAAGCATCGGAGGCCATAAGTAACGGACCGTCTGGTGGAAAGAGCTCCCGCGCAGCTCGCGCCGTGATTTAGAGAAATTAAAACTTTAATTCATGTTCGGGTTCGGGCGCAGGGTGAGAGACTATATAACTCCCCTCTCTCCCTGGCTCTCGCTCTGTCGTTCTGCCTCCGGTCTTCTTCGTCGGTTTCCCTTTGGGCGCCCGCGTCGTCGCGACCGCCATGAAACTCTGCTCTGCTCTGCTCTGAAGCTCCAGTGGCGAATGCCAACCCTTGAGTAAATAGGTGAACGTAGAAGAGCAAAAGAGAGAGAGAGAGAGAGAGAGAGGGGTGAAGCGTTGTTCCCATTGACATAGGTCTCCCCCTTTGCCTTCTGCTGGAGCAATAATAAAGCATCGAGAGAAGAGCTCAGGGAGAAGAGCGATTGGTAAGCTAGTAGCGCACGCGATAAGTCCACTGTGTGTGTATATGTGTGCTATAGGTTTACCGGTCAGCGCTCGGACGGTGGCGACGCTTCGTGCGAATCAACCTTTTCCTTTTTAGGTCAACGTATAACTTGGGATTCTTAGTTCGGCATTTGCTTTTTTGTTTCATTTTTTTAGTATGGCTGTATCGTAGTGAGATATCAAAAGAAATCATTTTTCAATTGTTTCTTCATATATTTCTTATAATAATATTAAAATATTTCAAGAGAATATTTGAAAATACGGGCTTCCCTCTTGTCTGGCATGAAGTTTCTTATATTAGTGTTATCTTCAAGGATGTGGAATATGTATGAATCTAAACAGCTGACGTATTAGAAGTACAAAACAGTTTTATATCATAATCACTACCGCTATTAAGCAATGTATAACAGTAAACCAATGTCTGACTATCGCCGACCCTGTTTCTACGTAGATTTTTATAACAAATCCACGGAATTTGAATTCTTGATAGTTTATTAAACTTTGATTGGTTGAGACAAAAAACATTCAATTATTCTGGTTCTTTCTTAAATTTTTTATATAACCTTGATCAGAAATAATTCAACACTTTTGATGGTATCATTTTTAAATAGATATTTAGCTTCGAGTATTAATAAACATATAAGAAAATAAAAAAGCACGCGTACCACGCTTAATTTTTTTTAGTTACGGTAATAAACAAGTCATATAATTAGAAAGTTACTGAAAAGTTTACTAATTGAAATAAATGTATTTACTTTCATTTTTCGTAAATAAATTTAGTACAAAATAAACATATGATAATAGTGAAAAATACTGTGTGCGCTTTTTTATTATTGTTTACCTTGAATGTAATGGAAATTCAAATACCATTTAAAGCATTGCATAATTGCTTAATAACATGAATAAATATCTACGACCACAAATTACATAAATAACCAACAATTTGAATGCTTAATAGACTTTTAAATATCGCATTACATCGAGCGTGTACATTTTTTTCCGAAATTACACCCGCACGAGCCCGAATTTTTCTCATTTCGCTCAAAGTTTCCGAAGTACATAAAAATTTTATATTGAGCGTAAGAAATTTTAAAGTATATAGGTACTGTATAGTAGGTACAGCTTTAATCCGGGAAATGAATGGGAGAGGGGGGGGGGGGTAAAAGTGGGGGGAGCGAGCGTCTGAGACGCCCCAGTCGCACTTATCGACCGCTATTAATGCAGAATATTAAAGCTTAAATTTTATTACGCATCAACCTTCCTGCTTTAACTTAGCGGCCCGGCCGTGCTCCTTTGTTATATACGAGCAGAAGGTATATAATAATCTTCTTCATTTCCACCTATACTTTTTTTTCGGCCAGCGCTCGATAATTATAAACAAAAATCGTGAGGAATACGCGAACAATCGAAATAGGAGGAGAGGTATATATATAGGCGCGGAATCAGGTAGTGGCTGTTTAAAATACACCATCCGTGCGCTCTTAAAACAAAAAGTGAACCTCCGCTCTCGCTTCGTTGGCTGGATTAAGCCTCGAGAGGCTACTCGTGAAGTTTTTTTGACGTAAATAATCGAACGGGAAAACTCAGTTAGCCCTTACCAAAAACTCATTACCGTAACTAATTCTTGAGTATTATTATTGTCGATCGAGTGTCCATTGTTTATCTTACCAAAAAAGTAGAAATTTAAAGCGTTTTATTTTAAAAACTTAAAAAATATGTATGTTATTGTAATTATTTCTAGAATATATTAATTACGTAAGATTTATTAATTACCAATTAATTATTCTTTTTTAATATTAATTATGCATTATTTACTACAGCCATGTAAATATTGATTTATAAAATGCAAAATTTATCTACCCATAAGTAAATATATTTAAAAAGATACAAAATTTACTTTAATTTTGGGGTACTTTAAAGTAAATTCATTTTTGCGAATTTCATTTTAAACAATAAAATGGTATTCTCTAAAATATATTAAATCATATATAATGTATGCAATATTTGTTTGAAATAAATATATAAAAAAAAACAAATTCTGTCTAAATCATCCTAATGAGCATTCCGAAAACTTTTCAAAGTCATTCTCCAAAGACTCTGAAAATCTCCTCAAGTAGCAGCAGCAGGAGCAACGTTAGGCGCCAGCTGCTTTGCAGGTGAAAATACGTAAACAAGACTAACGCTCCCTCGATTCGCCGTATATCTTTCTGAAGCTCCCCCCCCCTCTCGCCCTAATACGGTTAGGGGTGTGCCATGCCTCTCCGCATGTGTTGCTACTGCTGCTGCTGCGACGTCGTCGTACGACGGCACTCGCACAATTCAGGGCCAAAATGCCGCGAAAGAAGTAGTCGGCGGTGGCGTGCCACGATATGTCGGGACATCAGCATAATGGCTCCACTTTTTCTTCTGGCTTTTAGGCACCTCTCGCACCAGGCAGCCCTCTCTTATTTTTTTCTGCTTCTTTCTGCGTTCGCCCTCCTCGTACGCTCACTCTCTCTCTCTCTATCTCTCTCTTTCACGACTACTAACCGCAGCCACTGTGCAAGAATTACGTTACGCGCTAGTCGCGCAATAGCAGTCGCGCTGTGACTCGCGCTGACAAATGTCGAATCGTTTGTTTCCCAATGGGCGTCCTGATTTATTCGGGTAACGATACTTTTATTACTGCGCAGTGTTATGTGATTTTGGAATTATTACATCAATGAATTTTTATTGAAATCTAATACAATTTATAATGTTTCTTTATTCATTTTTTATTTGTTATAATATATTGTTGCATTATTTTATTCTGAAGAGTGATTAATTAGATTTCAGTGTGTGTCAAGCGGCATATTCCTTCTTTGACCCTTAACCCCATCTTCAAGGTTATTTTAAGTGTGTGTGTGTGTGTGTGTGTGTGTATATGTGTGAGCGTGTGTGTGTGTATGTGAGTGGACGGATATGTATCAAGATTACTCTGAACATTTACGGTCAAAATTAATGTTTCAGGGCTCAATAATTTTGTTTCTTTTTAAAGGAACACTGAAAAAAATATTTGTTGTAAAACCCGCCTTGGGATGGTTGGTTTATTTGTACTCTCGTATTAGTCACGGAGTTCTCTCGCGGTCATCCATCTAAGTACTAGCCGCGCATAATAATGCTTAACTTTACCAATCGCCCCAGGTGTGGCTCTGCCACTGCTATAGCGTAGTAGGTCAGGGGTCTGAAATGTGGCAACGACCTATTGCGAAATTTAAAAATACCAAAGAAACTGATATAAAAAGTATTTAAAAAAATTTTTTTTTATACTTCGAAAAATTAATATAAATTGAGAGTATAAAAGTTACAATGCCAGAATTAATTATTTTAATTTATTTATATAATTTTTATGAATTTTAAAAATTAAGCTGAGTCACTAGTCTTTTAAGATTGAACTTATTTTCTCTTTAAATGATTAAATTAATTTAATATAAGGATGTATATCGATTATGCATTCTATATAAAATAATAATAATAATTTATTACCGCGGTAATAAATAATCATATTAGCGCGCTATAAAAATAATTATTAAATTAATTACTGGATCACTGTTCTGCTTTACAGATTGCAAGATTGTTCCGTTTCGTTTTAAACTCTAGTCAAAGTCTTTAAAGTTATAAAAATATCAATGTAAAATGAAAATTATTTACTATTGTATAAAATAAGTATGTAGCTAGTACTTTTTTTATGATAATTTTAAAATAAAGTGTTGAAAACATGAAAAATAAATTTCTTTTAATATTTCTACATTTGCATATGTTAAAAAGAATAGTGAGTAGAGTATTAAAAACTATATGTACGTATACAAAAATAATTACTTAAACTAATTCATCCTCCGTCAGATCTCAAACATTCTTGTAAAGTTAGATATTTCATTAGAAACATGTATGCAAATTACATTGTAACAAATACCAAATTTTAATGTTGTTGATCTGCAATAATGTATGAACTAGCTATCACAATTGAATCATGAATTGTTATTTTAAAATACGGTTGAAGTTCGTTGAATCAAATGGCAGAAGATTAGGCAAATTAGCGTCTTAGGTAAAATGACAGTTATATGGGTATATTGAATTTCTTTTAAATCTCGAATATTAGTCAAAATTTATTTTCTGTCAAACCATCAATGATAAAAAAGTATACATTTTTTGAGCTACTAATTAGAAAGAGATATAGCAATTTAAAATTAATTTATTACAACAAATAATTTCATATTGGAAAAATTAATTTAGTTTGAAGAACACAAGTGACAATGAATTGGCATCGGATTTATTTAGGGATTAAATTTAAAAAGTTTTTGTATTTTATCAAAAATAAGTATCAAACATAATAGATAAAATATTTTTGAATTTATGACTCAATAGTTTTCAATTAATACATTAAAACCTAATAGATATCTTTTATTATTGACCTTAAATTAAAAATAATTTTTCTTGCAAAAAGTGTGGAACAACTACCCCAACTTTTCATCTCGACATACTCAACGCTTTGAACTCCCTCGCGGATACTTCCATCCGTCGAAACTATAGCCGGCCGCTAACGTCTCTTTTATTGCGCGGAACCGCCATAAAGCCCCGCGAAAAAGAAAAGCGTAATCGAGCGAGCGATGTCTGCGCGGAAATTTCAATCATAATGATCGAATTACAAAGACGTCGAGGGGCCATTCCGTTTGTCGCGCACGGCCTCCCTCGTATACGTCCCACCGCCGGCGCTCACACACAATCGTCGTCTTGATTTAAAACCGCGCGGCACATGCATTTTAAAGCGTACGCTCTCTGCCCGCTCGCCTCCAATATAGGTCCATTTGCACAGGGGAGAGATAAAAATTCAGTAGCGGCCAATAAAGCAGACGCCCATTCATTTCTCTCTCTCTCTCTCTCTCTCTCTCTCTCTCTATCTGCCGTTTCGCCGCGAGGACGAAGCGATGCGCCTATAACACACCACTGTTATATACCCCGCGCGCGCGCGAGTACTAGAATTCCTTCTGGCCTTCGCTTTTGCTCTGGCTGCAATATAGCGCGGCGGGCAGCAGTTGCGTCGAAAAATATAAAGCAAAAATGTGTCTCTGCGCTCTCCGCGGGCTATGATGAATAGATGTTTTTTATGTTGCGCGAGCCACGGGCGCGCTGTGCGCTGCAGCCGGCCGCGCGGTCGGTCGATCGGTAGCAATATAGTGGACGACGTCGACGACTGTGTCCTTCTGTGGGATGGTTCGTCGAGCAATAATTCGCCGGAGTGTGCTGGACTGTGCGGGACGAATTAGTCACTTTTATTGCGATAGATACATCATCGGAAATACGGGATCTAATGTTAGTGTATCAAATTTGTATTTATTAAATATATATCGATTTTCAATTTTGTTATTTTAATTGGTAAACAGTTACTTACCAGTTGTTTAACAGTAACGTAATTTTAATTTTTAACAAATTCTATATCAAATATGACTATGTGACTAAATTTATTTATTTACTTATTAATTTATTTACTTATTTTTTATTTATTTGTTTACTTATATGTATATTATATAATAAGAGCTTAATGATATAAATACAAAAAAAATCATGAAACAAAACTATACTTATTTATTTATTTATCAACGAGCATTTCTGCCATTTTTACATATATTACAAGCGTATTATAAAATTATAAATTTATATAATTTTAGACGCTCAGATACATACGAGGGTAGTTCAATAAGTCTTTAGAATGACCAACAGATGGCGCGCGAATCGCTCCAAATCATCTGTTTTCAGTCAGCACCACTCCCGACTAGATATATGGTGCAGTCACAGTCCACATCTTCTGAGTTTACGTGTTTTTATAACCAATTGAAAAAAAAAAAATTGCTTGTTAAGAAAAATGGAAAAAAACGAGTTCAGAGCGGTAATTAAACATTTTCATTTAAAGGGTTTAACTCCATATGAGATAAAAAATGAATTGGACTCAGTTCATGGCACATCTGCCCCTGCCTTAGCAACGGTTTATAACTGGGTAAATGAATTTAAGCGTGGTCGTACATCAATAAGTGACGAACCACGTTCAGGAAGGCCCGTAGAAGCAACTACTCCGGAAATCATCAATAAAATCCACGATATGGTGTTGAAGGATAGAAGATTAAAAGTGCGTGAGTTAGCTGAGACCACAAGGATATCTATAGGTGCAGTTGTTTCAATTCTACATGAAAAATTAGGCATGAAAAAGCTATCGGCAAGATGGGTGCCGCGTTTGCTCTCAGCTGAGAATAAACGCAATAGAGTGGTCGCCTCTGAGGCTCCTTTGGCGCGCATAAGTCGGAATCCTGAGGAATTTTTTCGTCGATTTGTGACTGTGGATGAAACATGGATACACCACTACACTCCTGAGACAAAAGAACAATCCAAACAGTGGATTTCCACAGGCGAACCAGCTCCAAAAAAGGCAAAGACCGTAAAGTCAGCTGGTAAGGTTATGGCTACAGTTTTTTGGGATGCACGTGGAATTATACTTATTGACTACTTGGAAAAGGGTAAAACAATTACTGGTGAGTATTATGCATCATTATTAGAGCAGCTGAAAGAAGAAATTAAAAAAAAAGACCACATTTGGCGATAAAAAAATTCTCTTTCATCACGACAACGCCCGAGTTCACACATGCTTCGTTTCAATGGCTAAAATTGAAGAACTAAAATTCGAATTGGTCGAACACCCACCGTATTCACCAGATTTAGCCCCCAGTGACTTTTTCTTATTTCCAAACTTGAAAAAATGGCTCGGTGGACAGAGATTTACGGACAACGAAGACGTCATTGCCTCTGTAAGTGCTTATTTTGAGGAACTTCCGAAAACGCACTTTTCTGAAGGATTAAAAAAACTTAAAAAGCGATTGACCAAGTGTATAGAGCTCCAAGGAGATTATGTTGAAAAATAAAAAAAAATTTACCCAAAAAAAATTGTTTTTATACTTTATTCTAAAGACTTATTGAACTACCCTCGTATTATCACCCAACAAATTTAAGATACTTCAGAAAAAGCTATCTAAGTAATTTTGAAAACATTTAAAATATAACAAATGTTGTAACATTTAGATAATATGTACCAGTAATAGGCTTATAAGACAATATTATGATGAAATAGCTTTATTTTTATATTAGGCATTATAAAAGAATATATTGTAAAGTGTTTACCTGTGCAAGAATTTTTAAAAAATATTAAATAGTATAAAATATATAATACTAAAAGTAAATAGTGATCATGTGAGAAAAACAATCTTTAAAATGAGACTAATCAAGGTACTGAAAGTATGCTGTTCTATTATCTCATTTGTGTCCTTTAGTACCATTTATTATATCATTTATTATGTATCAAAATCATTTTATTTTAAAGAAACAATTTGATTTTTTGTTGCTTTATTAATAAATTATCTAGTTATAAACGTTTATACATAGCCAACCAAATGCATTTTTTACCCCATCAATAAACAATTGTTGAACAGACTTTTATGATACAATCAAGCAAAAATATTCCATTTCCAATGATTAATTAAGGTCGGCATCTCGAAATCACAATTACCCAAGGCGCTCCACGTACTCGGCGATATCAGAAATTCGTTTCCATAATTACACGTGCGACTTGCGCGCACATAGAAGGCCGTAAAACGCTATTTACATTCCTCTTTAGAGCCTTCGTACAGTTTGCTTGTTCAGCGTGTTCAAGTCCTTGCCCCCTCTCTCTCTCTCTCTCTTCCACTCTTTCCCTCTCTCTCTCTCTTTCTCTCTCACATCTCTCGCTATCTCCTCTAATAATTTACCAATTTCTAACGCGCATGGACCGCGCAGTTATACGCTCGCGCCTTCGCGCATTATAAATTATGCAAATCGGAAGAAGAGGCGCGCGCGCGCGCGCTGGAATCATTTATATTAAAACAGCGCTGGGCGATAAATTCAAATTTCGCGGCCACCGCCGCCACTTTTTGACTCGTCCGCGCGAAAACCTTTAGGACGACGACGCATTACGTCTTTTTTTCTCCCTCTCTCTCTCTCTCTCTCCCTTCCGAAAGTTCGCGGGAGAGCTTCTCTCTCTCTCTCTCGTGCACACATCGGGATATGCTTTTTAGGGAGGCGCGCAAGCCTCGCCTCGGCTCCAATAAATTCCCATCTCCAGGGCAGGTATATATACTGCAGGCGGCCGCGCCGGCGCGCGTAAATCATAGCCCGCCTAAGTGAATCCGAATTGAATCCAATGAGTAAATATGGCTCTCGAATAATAAAAGGAGGCGCGCCCGCGGACTCGAGACGCTGTGGCTAGTCTCTGTGTGTTGTGCCGTTGCCGATGTTGCAGGAGAGCCCAAGGCGAATTCGAGGGAGAGTCGGCGAGTATGTGTGTGTGTGTGGAGGGAAAGTCCATATTCTTGGGCCGAATGTATAAACAATTATTCATCGGCGGCTCGTTGATATTCAATCGATTTCCAAGTTTTTCTAAACTTTTCTATTAGCTACTGGGATTGGCTCTCCTTTTGTGTGCCGCTGGCTGAGATTCGAGACTTGGCGGTACACATGACTACTTGTTAAAAGTTTCTTTCTTTTCGGAGAAAAAGGTACCGAAGTGTATGGTAAATGAAGACGGTGCTGCTGATCTTTTTTTGACGAAGAAAAATAGTCGGTATGATGTGTTGATGAAAAGTGAAAAAATTTGTTATCCTTACTGTCAAGGGTTTGGTCATTATTGATCAGCTCTTGTTTTTATAAAAGCAATAAAGTTCTTGCACTTTTCTTAAATTTATCAAACATAAATTTTCAAATAGTCAATATAATTATTTATTTTTTGGGACATCGAAATACGACGTAAAGTTGCTCTAAAAGATGTTACTCCCATCAGTGAATCTTGACACACAGAAGAAATTCAAAGAAACTATTACATTTTAATAAATTTTAAAGCAATTATTTAGAACCACAAGATTATTAAGATAATAATTGATGTTTCAATGCTCTTACCTTCTAGTTCTCAAAAGTCAATGTAACCTATACCTCATATAACAAATGCATCCAATTTCGAGATCAAAATAAAAGGTTTTGTCTTCGTCATGGTTATTCCAATTAATAACCTAGCTCTCTAAACCCTAGAATTTCCAGTTATCCCATGCATATGATGGATATTACTCAGCGCCGCGCTCGCGTCTGTAGTGGCGGAAAATATTGGCGGTAGCGCGGCCTCCTCTCTGTACAAAATGCATAAATACATGAGTTTTGGCGAGGCAACGAGCTAAAGAGGAGCGCGAGCTCGCGCGCACGGCATATGCCTCGCAAGCTCGTAGCGGGATGAACAGAAAGAGATAGAGAGACGTAGAGAAGCGAGGCGCCGAAGACGTATAATAGTGCGTCAGGGGTGCCCGAAAATACGGCAGCATTATATCCCCGCGGAAAATGTGTCGCGACTACGTCGTGATTCTCGAAATGCTGACGGCATTCTTGCATTATGTGTTTCGGATGTCATTGGAGCTGGATGCTGAAGCTGAGCATTAACATAGGAGATGATTGCAGACCGACGGTAGCCTAAAATTGTTGTTTGCATCAGATAATTTATTCAATAATGTTCTATTTTATATATGTTTTTTTGTTTATTCTGAATAAGTATCTTCATAATGTGAATAAAATTTGTATACATTTTGAAGCAATTATTTGACAAAGAGATATAAAAGTCATTATATCAGTTTAGTTATTAAGAAGATAATTAAAAGAATCGAAAACTTTTTTTGCGGATTTTACTTTATCGATTTTATAAATAATTGAAGTACTAAATAGAGGTACAACAAATCTTTTTCTTTTTCGATCGATGTACACGGTATCTAACTAATGGATTGTCTTAGAACAAAACCGAAACATCGTTGTTTTCTTTCAAAATATTGAATTATACATACAAATTGATACATGGAAAGGCGCTATGTTCAAAACTGCAAACTTTTATCAAATTCAAATTATAGTAAAATAGGAAAAGTTTTATTATGAAATTTTCACGACATTTATAGTAATAAATTACGATATGGTTTTTACAATGCAGGATGGTCTAACCCCTTAAGATTTTTCAATCCAGTTACTACCCAACTTTCCCATAAAGCCACGGCCATTTCGCGCAACATCTCCCGCTAAACATTAAACCACGCGCCCATCGAAAACTGAAAAATTATTAATTCACGCTCTCACCTCGGCCACATTAAAACCACCGCCAGCATCTCGACGATCAACCACCTCGTTTTACGACGCCGGCATCGCCGCCTAATACACGCCGCGGGCTAATGACGCCGGACATTATATATACGCGCTCTTCTCCTGCTCTCGCTCTCCTTTATAACGTCGGCCGCGACCATTAATAACTTCCTTTATGCAATATAACCCAGCCTCCACCCCGCTCGGTAAAAGACAGCAGCAAGGATAGAATCTAGGCGTGCGCTCGCGTTTAGCTTCGCGAGTCCGCGCCGTCGAGGCATTCGGTGGACCTTCGCTCGGCCGCAACAATGTCCAGCGCGAAGTAATTAACCTTCGCAAGTATCCGAAATATGCCAAGAAACACGCTGACCATATTAATCTTGCCGGACGGCAGAGGCATACCAAGGGCCCTTGGCCGCCATGCGGAGATATATATCGCGCGCGCGCGCTCGTGTGTACACTGTGGCTCGCGCGGGTACAACGGGTGGAGAGAGAGAGAGAGAGAGAGAAAGAGAGTCTCCCCGAGGAGCGACTCGCCATTAGAGACTATAATTTAGTAAATCTCCATGAAAATTTACTTAATAATTCCCGTGTGCGTTTGAATTAATGCGCGCACGTATGCTGCGCCGCCCCATAGCGAGCTGAGCAAATATTGCGTTGGTCGCGCGCGGAAGGCGATCGAGAAATTTGTACGGGATAGGGTCAGCGGAATGTTTAGTCACCGTGGATTTTGGTTTTTGTCGACTTTGGGTGGGATTAAACCCTTGTATGGTAGCAGTGTGCAATTCAAGATTAATAGAGCTTCGTACGTTCTCTTCCTCTATTGTATTAATCGGTTTCAAATTCTTCTTAATTTGTTGTCGGTCTGGACACTGATTGTACTACTTAACATTTTTACCTCCTACTCTACCTTTAGCCGGAAGGTATTTAAAGTATTTCGGAAGAGAGTTTCTATTAAATTTATGCTATTTATTGTTGTCGTTGATCGGCTTTACCGTCTCTTTTTTAAATCTTTTTATTAATACTTCCCACATTTTATTACTATTTAACTCGAAATTGAACCGCAATGAATCGAAGGTGGCCGGAAATACATCAAAAGGAACTGAAAGTAAACTAATGATAATTTTTAAATTAATTTTGTATTATATATTTACTTTAAGTTACAAATTATTTTTCATTACATATACAAATGTTTTTGATAATGGATAGGGGCCTATAATGGTCGTTTTTATCCCCAAATCAGATCGGCCAATTTTTCAATGAAAGTCAGTATTGTGAAATATTAACAACTTAGTTTTAATAAACGATTCACTTTTGGATATTAGAACTGTGTTCTATAAGTTTAGCACCAGTTAGTATATTGGCAGTTTCTGATCTATATTATATCGTTTAGCAAAAAATACCAATTTTTATGCTTTTTATATGAAATCACTTCATTCAGCCGAATTTAACCCATATAATTATGACTTATGACGGAATCACAACTTTGTTTTAATATGTTTTACATTTTTATTTAAGAAGTGTTCTATGTGCTTGACATCATTTACAAGGTAGCATTGACAAATTTTCATTTATTTTAGTAGAATTTCGTCACTTTGATTTAGAGCTTATAATTTAATTTCACGGTCGTGTATTATCAAAATATTTTCTTTTTAGTTCAAAATTATATATTTTTATAGAAAAGCATCTTCGATATAATTTGACAACAAATTTATCTATTTGTCTTATAACCAAAAATGTCCATTATGGACCCTTCTTTTTTAAATTAAAGATTATCGATCCAAGAGAGCATTGTCAAGCACGATATATCAACTTGACTTGAGCATTAAAAGATAACTGACTTTGTTGCAGGCAAAAAAGTGTAAGTACGTGGTTACAAAAAAGTAAAATTAGATTCAATGAGAGCATTAAGTGAAATGCATTAAAACATTGAACCTATTTTATTTTACCATTGTTATACATACTCATATTAAACATTATATTAACAATACCGTAAAATCCAAAATATCTAAATTTACCTAAAAATCACTTTACACGCAATCGCTATACTTCATCACTACCACTTAATCGAGCACACATTTCTGGCTATATCCTATTCAAAGCAAGTATCGGACGTCTCCGCGATTTATATCGATAGCGGTCAGCCGATTAAGGAATCGAGCTCGCGGCTCCCAGGATTTCAGCCGACCTGCGGAGATTTAAGGCGCGCAGCAGCAGCATGCTTGCGCGGGACAGATAGGAAAGGAAGAGAATGGCAGTGGAGTCGGAGTAGTATAAAAAAAAGATCCAGGGGGGAAGGGCGCAGGGTAGAAGAAGGAGGAGGAGAGAAAAGGACGACGGAACTCTAAAAACTTTTCCGCAGCGCCTGCTGAGGAATCGCCGAAGTCTGCTGGAATTATCGGCGAGAAATTTTATCGGGCTTTAAGCCTGATCCGGATACAGACTGCGCGCCTGCGAGCAGGCAAGGGGATTCCGTAGAAAGTCGCGGAGGCCCGGAGAGAAGTAAAAATAGTGAGAGAGCGAAAAACGAAGGAAACGTCGAGTTTCGAAAGGAGCTGAAGTAAAAGAGAAAGGAAAAAAGTCGTTGCGCTTAAAAAGATTTATTTTAATGCGGTCGTGTATGTTTCTTTTTTAATTACAACAAATTCGATTGTATTCAGTAAAACTGCTAAAAGTCCATGGTATTGTTTATTATGGATCAATCATTCTTTAGAAATAATCATCCTTTCTTGTATTGCAAGGTATAAAAACTTGAATGTTTAAACTATTAACATCTCTATATGTTGGGGTGCTAATGTTAGTTTGAATTGATTACAAAGTTGTTCTTATCCAGTAGAGAAGGATAGGATTAGGTCGGACGTTGTATAAACATACATACGAATTACGATTTATCTTATCTCTCAATTTATTTTAGGTATTACTAAGGGGCAATTAATTAATTATTAAGGTTCTTTTTTAAAACAATTTAATATATTTTAATTTACATAAACTTGTTCTTGTATAGTTCTTGAATCTTTCATTATATTATTTTTTAAGAAGGATAATTTCATGGCGTAGAAAGAATTAATTTTTAAAATTGATTCGGTCTAAATTAAGAGAAAATCAAAAACAATATTAATATTTATTCTTGGACAGATTATATTTAATAAAACAAAAATACAACGCAAAAAAAATACACGAATTAACAAGAAAATACGAAGAATTCACGAAAAATGCGAAAATTCGCGGCCTCGTATTAATCGACAAAACAACCCTCACCAGCACGGTAGTCGCGACGCCGCAAAAATCACGACTTTTAATTCAGTGTCGAGGGGGGAGGGCTATCAAAGGGCGACTCGTCTCTCCTCTCCTCCTCCTCCTAGAAAACACAGACGAATAAGAAGCAAGGAAGGCAGGCAGGCAGGCAGGCAGGTCCCGGCATACCTGCATTACCGTCACGCGAGCAATTACGCTTCGCGCGCCGACGAGCCCGCCGAGCCAGCGCGAGAGAGATCAAGGAAGCCGGAAAGGGTTGAGCCTCTCCACCTCTCTCTTTAGCTGGCACGAAGGCAACTGCCGCGGCTCTGATTCTCACGCAGAGTTAGATCGCTGCCAGACAAGACTAAGAACGAGCGAAAGCGAGAGAGAGAGAGAGAGAGAGAGAGAGAGGGAGGGAGGGAAGACACAGAGCTAATAAAAGCCCACAATTACCTCCGGTTTGGACCATTTGTCTTGACGGGCGTCGTCTCATGCCTGATATAATTCACCTCGGCAACAACACATTGCAGCCTAATGAGGCGCAAAACATTCCAAGATATCAGAATGCTTGGCAGCGCCTTCTTGCCTCATCCTCGAGACCCGCTCGCCCGCGCATAGACGTCTAGCCGTGCCGTCTACCGGCCTCTGCGGGATATAAGCGAAATTACCTTACCAGCCCCTCCGGGCAAACGGATTATTTTTAGCCGGAGGATAAACAGCCAGTGCTGCTGGGTAATTTTCGCTCGACGCGCACTGTGATGATGATCACGCCGGCGAGGTGCATGTATCGCATACCCGGAACAAGATTATGAGAGCTCAAAATAGTATGTTTTTGATAAATCAGAAAATCAAGCGGGTAACTTAAATTTAGGTGAAATGACATTTTTTTAGGTGAATTTTGTGATGATGTAAGAGTAACAGTACCAAGACACGTTCATACTCCTGGACAAATTAAGAATAACTATAATATTAAATACATACAAATATTTATTTTAGGTATTATGCAAAAAAGAATATTCATTTTGTACAGCTATTTAAATGTCATAGTTTATTAAGTATTTGTCCTTATTACCGGCGAATACGGGCAAACACTTTTTTCATTTAAATCTCATTTTTTTCATATCTCTCTGTAAGGTTGTAGTTTTTGATTGGAACAATAACTTTCCAGAGTGACAATAACATTCCAAATAACAATAACATTCCTACTTTAAAATGAAAGTATGAAGCAACATTGCTTGTCCAAGGATTAGGGCTAAATAATCTAGTTAATGATACTTTTACTTCATAATTTAGTAACCTTTATCATCCAATTATCAAATTGTACACTGTAAACAATATTTTTGCTAAACGAGTACGTTCAGCGACTTACGTTCAAACGTGTTATTTTTTTAAAGTTAGGGTAAAAAATAGCGATAGATAACAAACTGACAGAATAAGATAATCTGTAGATGCTTGAATCAGGTCACATATCTTTTTATGTATTTATCATAAGAAAACTGTTTATATGATGCTAAAATACGTCTAAATTGACAAATGAAAAGAAAATTTAAAAATTGGTTGAATTTAGAGTGTATTAGTACAGAAATAATAAAATTACGATAAAATATGAACTTTTCTTATTACTTTACTGAATTTAACGTGGATATTTTACGAAAACGATTAGTAAATTTGTTGCGTTTAATGTAATTTATTTATCCGACCCTGATTATACACAGAGAGTTTAATGTACTTTTTGCATTTTTGCTTGAAATTTGACTCATTGAGAAATAACGTTACTTTAATATTTTACTTTTTTCTTATTTGTGTGCGAACTGATTTGTATACAAAAATCAAATTGAAAATAATTGAGTTCTATAGCATTATGGCGGGAGTGCGATATAATATCTGTACATGGAGAATGATTAATTTATATGCTGGATGTTAATTGGTGAAGAAAGAGGCTTATCGATGAGTTTATGTGCGGTTTAATGATTCACGTGGTGTTTATAGTAGCGTTTGTGCTCATTAAAAAGTTTTGCGAAAGTAGTATATATACATACATGTAGTGAGAAAATCAAAGTTTGCGCGACAACTCTATCAGACCTACATTTTCAGTTGTTCAAAGAAGTACGTGCTGCGTAATGTATAGGTATACTTGTAAAATATTGATTTAGTATTTACTGTAACGATGGGTATATATCCGTGGGCATACATTCTTTTTGACAAGGATTTGTTTAATGCTACATAATGTTTAATAATTCATTAAAGCATGTAAAGAATATGTAAATAAGTTGGATACATTTAGTGTGGATAAATTTAATGTTGTATGTATACGACCGTTAATATTAAGAACTAATAAAAAATTACAGTCAGTTAATTTGTGTTTTTAGAAATCAATAATATTATATGCGGGAATCCCTATATGCAACATTTTTAAACGGGGATGCCCACGATAGTAAGGAATACAGGGGAAGGAACGTACAAAACTAACTCTATTTTGTACATCTTGTCAATCTATGAAAATTAAAATAAAAATTGATTCAAGAAAGTGAAAGGATACTTTAAAAAAATATGGTTCATACAATAAAATAACTAAATAAATAAATACATAAATAAATTAAGATTTCATGAGGCATTCAATAAAGAAAATTTAATTTAAATAGAATAACTTTTTTCATGTTTTCCTCTATATACAGACACAAATTGTTGTTTAAATGACATTTTTGTTATACAAGTATTTCGTGCTCAATCAGTTTTTTAAATCCCCTTATAACATTTTTTTCTGGGATCGCATGGGCCTCCATCGGCATCCTCTTTTATTCTACTCCTAGTAAATCAAAATTTTATCATACCCAAACAAGATATAAAAAAAGAAAATAAATTTAGAAGAAAAGTTTCATTGGACATTTATGAAAATTATCAAAAATAAAAATGAGCAAAGGTTATTAGCTTATTCAGGCTTGCGTAAATCTTTCAATAAATAGTACCACCACGCACTAAATAAACACGCGTACACTAATAAACTCACTACCGCATCTTCCACGCCGCACAAAAAAGCACAGCTCAAAAAGCAAACAAACCGACAGCTCTCAAGAGCCTTCTCCTACAAAATAAAGAAATAACCCAATAACACGCTGCGCGGGAGCGCACCACGCTCACCCTCACCGTAAAAACCTGCAACTACCTCCTCCTCCAGCCATTGTTGATCTATTCAACGTAAGCGATAACTCGAGCAAACACACTGCTTCCCTAGCGCCAAGCGAGTCACGTCGTCTCCTCGACTCCCGCAGGAGCGAATGTCCTTTCCTCCTCCTGTCACCGTCGTCTTAGCTCTCTCTCTCTCTCTCCCCTTGCTCTGCGCTCGCAGTGATTTGCGGCGATAAACCTCGTATCGACAGGCGTCGCACGTGTATCGCGTGCCAACGCACCCACTCTCTTCTTTTCTTTTCTCGAAGCAGCAGCAGCAGCCGAGAGAGAGGTTATATGATATATTTGTAATCATGTTGAGCGCGAACGTGGCACGTGCCCTTCCGTTACAACTGCCTCCTCGTGACAAATTGCGCGGCGGCGCTCGGCGCTCGTTTTCTTTTTTCACTTTGCTTTATGGGAGAAAAGTCGGGGAATTTTATTTCGGGGGAGGGCGGAGAGCGATTTGGAGACACGAGGATTCGCGGGATGCATTTCAAGTGTTAACAGTCAATTTAACGCTTTCGCCGGCGGGAGAGCGGCCGTTTTTCTCGCGAGGGTGTGAGTGGAGGTGCGGGAGAATGCGGGATTTGTGAGTATGGTATGAATGGATATGGGATAATGTTCGGGAGCGGGCCGAATGAATTCCGATGATCGAGTGCCGACGCGTATTTTGAATGTAAACGAAAGCGAAATCGGGAGAGCGGGCGAGAGCGTACGAGTAACAGACTGTTTTCGGTTGGAACGTTTGCGAGTATCGGAGTTATTTAAATTGAAATATGATTCGAAAACGTTTGTTTGAATGTGACCCGGGTGTCTTGATATACTTAACTGTTTAAAATCCATTTTGGTACAAACTTTCAAACTGATATATATTTAAATGTATAGTGTTATAACATATAATTAATAGTAACAGTCAAAATTACGCAAAAACTCTAATTAACTCCTCGATGCCTAGTGTTACCTTTTATATACGTACATTTTAATTACTTCTCCTGTTTTATAAATAACTATTCTATAAGCATCAAAGTTCTTAATGGATTATAAATGATAACAATAATAAGAACAATGCATAAAAAATATAATTTTATCAATTTATATTTGCAAGTATCCAAATATCTGTGACTTCAAAATGATTTAAAATTCTAAATTATGTTTCTTTTACTAAATCGTGAATATGACATTTTAATAAAAGTTCTAAAAATACGAATTCTGAATTTTTCATTACCTAATCAAAAATAGTCAAAAAAATGATCTAAAATTGTTCTTCTAATGTTTTATTTCAAATAGATTTACTATAACGCAGACCTAACGTTACATTACTTGAAAATGGAAAAATTGTCAATCAAAAATTTAATTACCTTCATTGAATCTATAGTACGACAATTAAATATCCTTTCACCCAATCCCACAACCATCCTATTTATCCCTCCTAGACGAATACTCTTTCTCTCTCTCCACCACGACTACCCCGAGCATATTAAGATAATCGTTTGATGCGCCAACTTCAGCCCAAGATATAAATCTCAATCGGCGATCTATGCCGCGCGTAAATCGCCCTGCCCGCGCTCGCGCACAATGGCAGCACGGCCACGACCCCCCAAGCCCCGGCGCGCTCACCGCGGCAATTCCGCCGAGCGCGTAACGGCATATTATTACTGCCCGGCTGGCCGGCCCCGAGAACAGTTTATTCCGTGCTCATTGCGCGGATTTACTGCCGAGTCTCTCTCTCGCTCGCGATCCCTTGCTAGCGAGTGTAGCACGGGAATGGTGTTGTGTACGCAGTGTAGCCTGCAGCGTGGATCGTGGAGGTGTGTACAGAGAGAGAGAGAGAGGCACACGCGTGCGCACGGGTATATGGGAATGGTCGTGCATCGCCAATGGGCTGCTTAATGTGCCAACCGAATGCGGTGTAAATCAGATCCTAGATTTGGGTGCGAGATAGATAAGAGTTTGTGTAAGAATCGCAATTTTTTGAGTAATGGGCTTGAGCTGACGGTAAAATGACAGAATAATTCTTTACTTTGTACAATACGTAACATAGAAAACAAAAATAAACTTCTATTAAACAGTTTCTGAATAAAAGGACTTTTATTATAACTCTATAGAGAGGCGATCAAAGCGCTGGGGTTAGAGTCTGGAAACATCAAAGATAATTTAGTTTTCACGACTTCTATTGAGTATCTGAGGATCTGATCCATATATTTAATTTGAGAATTTTAAGTTTACTACATGGAAACTCTAGAGAATCGAAAATGTGAATGTTGCACAAGTGCAACATACGCTCATCCGCGGTTAAATTATTATCGTCAAAATTACCTCGTTTTAAACGTGCAAATTTCTTATATAAATATATTTAATTATGATATAAAAATTAGTCATTTAAAAGTATGAAATATAAGTAACAATCAAATGTGTTAAACAACACATTCATAAGTTTAATAATTATATTAATTTTGAAAACTTGAGATCTTGAGTTTGTTCATTTTCTTGCATAAGTTTTCATCTTATACTTATTGTTACTAAAAATTTGTATTTTGAGTCTGCTAAATTTAACCCATTGACTGTTTTGTCCAATATGTTCGATGGCTCTTGCGAAGACTAGCACGTTTGCGGCGTTTGCCACGAAGAGTAGCACATTTTGAAATCTCCCACGAAAATTAACATATTTCGCTATTCCCCCACGAAGACTAGCACATTTCGCAATTTTTCCACGAAGACTAACACTTTCAGGACTTTCTCACGAAGATTAGCAGATTTGAAAATTTACCACGAAGACCAGTATATTTGGCAATTTTCTGCCGCCTGTTTTTTTCAGGTTACTTTTATTTATTCGGGTAGCCTGATTTTCTCGGGTAAACCGATAATTTTTTGAGTACCAAAATGGTCAGTACCCGACCCGAACCCGATAAAAGAAAATCACCCCGATTCACCGAGTGTTTATCAGTACAGCTTAAATTTACATATTCTATACGAAAAGTGCTAGTCTTCGTGCAAGAATTGCGAAATGAGCTAGTCTTCGTGGGAGAACGGCAAATGTTGCTAGTCTTTGTGGGAGAAGGGCGACATGTGCTAGTCTTCGTGGCAGATTTTCAAATGTGTTACTCTTCGTGGCAAGTGCTAAAATGTGCTACTTTTCGTGGCAGTTTGATGCTAGTATTCGTAAGGGCCGTTCATATGATAAATTACTTTTGATAATATATTGTAACCAACTCATTAATATGAAACGATAGACTCTGAAAAATTTTAGGGAACAATTTTTGTCTTCAAAATGTACAAACATCACAATGACATTGAAGAAATTAATTTAATATAAATATAAAAAAAGAAACAGTGATTGGATTACATATAATTTATTTTTATGGAATCAAAAGCTGATTCGGAGTTAGTTTTCAGTTTATTTGAAATTAGATTTGTGACGGTACTATGCTTTTCAAACTATTTTTTAAAACATTCTTCATTCATAAAACTACTCAAAATATCATAATTCACATTTTTCGCATAAATTCACGTTTCACCATCATCGACTATCACCCAACCCAACCAAAATCACAGTCCCCGCAATTACACTCTTAATTACCGCGCGGTTATACACTCGCTCGTTTACCCTCGCCTCACGCAACTTTTTTTTCCACCGCACCTCGTTTATCCTCTCTCTCTCTCGTCGCTTTCTCTTTTTTCGGACCCATTACGTGTCTCTCCGACCGATAAAAATTTCATGCCACCGCGGTAAGCGCCTCTCTCACTCTCTCTCTCTCTCTCTCTCTCTTTCGCTTTCTCTCTCAATAGGCTTGCACGCACGCATATACGTGCGTATATACGTGCATATATGCGAAATCCTATATGCACGGACGACGCCGACGTGTAGCTCGACGACCATAAGAAGCGCGGAGAGGCTACCACGTGCCGCGCGCACGTAGCCGTTACTTGTCACTATGCTACTATCGATCCGCGCTTAGTCCACCGTCGGCGTCGTCGTCGTCGCGTATATACGACAGTCCGACTGCTACAACCCCACTTGGTGCCATCCTTTCAGACTCTCTCTCTCTCTCTCTCGCTCTCGCTACCCTGCTTTGTCTGCACACCCTGCTGATGCTTCCTTACGCTCCTGAGAGTGTGCGCGGGGTTTTGTGTCTATGCGTCCTTAGGAGAAAGTGAGCAACCCCTTTGCGAATATTTCTAGGTCTCGGGCTGGCGGGGATTAGCATTCATTAAAAGTTAAAACTCGAGAACGTTCTTTGGTACGTGGGGTGGATGGAGAGAAAATTTAAAGTTTCTACGGCGGTTTTAGAGTGTGCGTAAATTCTTTCGACTATTTATACGTGTTTTTCTTATCGAGTGTTTATAAAGCGTTGGAAGATTTGAAGCATTTAATAAAGTAATAGCTAGAAGCTAATTTTTTTAACTTTTGTATTTAAATTAAATGATATCATCTTTATCGCTGAGCAAATATTTACTCAATATAGTGAAAATGCGCAATCTTACCTTAATAATCTTATTTATATATATATTAATATATTGACAATATAATCAATGTAAATGAAGCTTTCATTGTGTAACTTCATATATGCTTCATAAACATTTCCCCACAACATAGTACAATCCATAATTGTGTATGGTTAAAAAATTAAAATTCGAAAACGTTTGCAGTATTTAAATTCGTAATTTTTAAATCAACTAACAAAGAATACACTCAAGCTAATACAATAAGAGCGCCTCAAAGTCCCAGACCTCTCTCTCTTAAAAAAAAAACAAGAACCACCCCGCACGTCCCCAGCAACTCGGACGTAAATCTGCGCTCGGTGTTTCGCGCGCTCGCATCCTCCTCCTCCTCCTCCACCGCTGCTGCCTTCGGGTCGTTTTCTTCGCGCATGAGCTCTCTATAAATCAGTGGGTAATTCGTTATGCGCGGCACGCAGATGGTTTTGTTATATGAAAATATGTGCCGCGCGCCGAGAGAGAACCGACCCGAGAGAGCCAACGCGTAAGATGGTAAAACACATCCCTCGGCCGCTACTGCTTTGCTCTCTCCTTGTACACAACCCCGAGAGAGAGAGAGAAAGAGAGAACTCCGAGGGCGTCATGTTGCCTATGTGCTCTCTTTAATTACGCGCTGCTGTTACTGCATAGCTGCCGACCGGAAAGCGCGTGACGTATTGCCGCGCCGCGCCATTTTCGAGCATCGAACGCGCCTTTGACGGGAAATCGCTGGTGGGAGGAGGACGGAGCGCGAGCGCGAAACTTTTCTAGTTAGTGAAAAAGCAGCGGCGGCGTTGGCGTCCGTAGCCGCGACGCCGATCATTTTCCGCTTTGACGATAATGATTTTTGCCCTGCAGATAGCTACGGCGCGCGCTGCTCGTTCTTTTTTTCTTTTGCGCGCGCGGAAGTGCTGCGCGATAGAAGAGCGTGTGCTCCTGGTTTTTCGTTCGCTGGCGAATTTCAATTTATAATTTTACGGTTGGGTTCTGTGTCGAAATAATTTGAGGAGAGAAATTTTTAATATAAATTTGAACATATTTTTGAGGGGATATTTGAAAAATACTATACAGTTTATGAAATACAAAGTTTTTCATTTAATTATATTATAATTAGTTTCAAAATTTTAATTTAATTACGGTGAAAATGTTTCAGTAATGAAAATAAACTTTATTCACAGAAATCAAAGTTAAAATCAATGTACGCTTGTTATGATGAGCCTCTGTTGTAAATATTCACGTAATTTCTATATGAAATAATTAATATTTGGTTAGATAAACAAGTTCATCAACTATTTTACTACTTCCTGCACCTAGCACTAAATTTCAAAGTAGTTATCATGAATTGGACCGTTTATAACCATACTGAAACAAGTTCATGTTGAATATTTTGCAAATGCTAAAATAATTTCAACATTCATGACATATATATAAGTAGTTTAAAGAAATTAATTATATAAAGTAATAGATTAATTTTGTAGTCAATTATGAATGACAACAATTAACATAATCAAATTTTAATGCAATATATTATAAATTTTAAAATGATCAGAACTTTTGAAACATTTTATATTTATTATACTACGGTTACGAGCAGCCTATTTATCGTACTTCATAATTGCAAATTTTATATCAATCAAGCTATTTTTAAGTTCTGTACGCAAAATGAATTAAGAATTTATCGGTCTCCTCTATACATTATTTTCAAAGTACAGAATAAATCATTCATAAAGATATCAAATAAATCGCGAAAAAGACCAAAAATAGACTCGCCCAAAAGAAGTTACTTCTCGCTCCTCTACAAAAATTTCAAAAATTTATCCCGACGTTCGAATCGCCAACGCGTCGAATGGATTTCACAACTCTCGAGGCACTTAAATATGTGATCGCTACATAAGAAGCTTCTTCTTCTCCGTAGACGCCGCCAGAAAATCGAGAGACCCTCCACGACCTCTCTCTCTCTCTCTTTCTCTCTCTCTATCGAAAACTCCTCCGTAGTAACCCGGTAACAGCAGCCGCTCGAGCCGGGCAGCGCTAAATATTTGATAGCGCCCTTCGATTGGTTTAAGAGATCGCGCGAGCCTTTCCTTTGTAAATGGAAGGAGAATTCGAGCTTCTGCAAGAAGAAAAAAAAGGGAAACGCTGCGAGAAAAGAAAGAAGAGAGAAACGAGAAGCCGGAAAGAGAGAAAAGAAAAATCGCCTAGGTGCTCCTCGAGGAGAACGCGAAGGAGGAAAAAGACGAGAGCGTATATAGTGGATGGATGAGAGGATAGTTAGTGGGAACGAGAAGGGGAGGGGGGGGGGCGGTGGTGTGGTATTCCCCGGAACCGAACGACGAGTTGATGGCCAATTGGGCAGCTGTCCCAGTGGCGGACTTGCTCTTTGCTCTCTGACTCTCTCTCCCCTCTCTCTTGGGTTTCTTCTACCTCGCTGTCGTTTGTCCATCGACGTCGACGACTGTCGATGTATATATGCGCTTTAAAAAATCGTCGTTTCGATTGCTCGGTATAAGACGCGGCGAGGACGGCGGATGGGTTCGACTCGAGATACATCCCAGTTGGTAAATAAAGCCAATCGTCGTGTCGTTAGTGCGGAGGGCCGGCAAATCACCCTTTACGTCGTGGGAGCCTGGGTATATCGAGAGCGCTTCGCTCGGTTCATCGTTATCCGGGCGTTTTCGTCTTTTTTTCTTCTGGTCTTCTTTTTTCTTCTGGTTTTCTTTTTTTCTTAAAGGTCTTGGCTTGGATTATTTAGTACTTCTTTGTGCTGAAAGATAATTAAGATTTTTGTTTCATATCATTATAGTTTTCTTTTATGCAGTTTTGAAAAGTTTCATAATTTATTAAATATTAAGTAGTAGATTCCTTATATTGATGGATATGAGCAGTACAGTAAAGAATTATTCAAGCTAGTTAGTCGTATTCTAACTGAATTAGTCAGGTTATTTTTTAGAAAATAAAAGTTTAATAAACAATGGAATGGTATACATAAAATTTAATTACAGAAAAAGTGATAGTGCAAAAATTAATCATACGTTGTACGATACTGTAAGTTCTATTGTAGATTGTTTGCTATTGAAAGAAACCATTGTTTTTCTCATTCCATTGCCATAAGTGCCCTGTTAAATACAGAGAATAATGTAAATTTGAACGGTCATTTCTTATAAACTATATAGTAACAGATATTTGGCTAGAATCTTACCCATATTTGCAGTAAGTTTATTAGAAAATTTTCTGTATTATTGTCGTTCACGATGTCAATCATGTAATATGGTAATTATAGTAAATAAATTATAATACGGATTCGAGATATTTGATAATTAAAATTAAATCAATACAATTCAAACTATTGAGTGAAACTGTGACAAATATGTATGAATAAATATTTGATTATTTCCTCTTTGATTATCTGAAGTTAAAATGTTTAAATATAAAGGATAATAAAAAACTATTATGTGAGTCTAAATATAGACAGTCTTTTAACTACTTACCTTAAATACAAAAAGTTGTTCAACCCAAATAGAAAAACTCCATTAACCCGTAACTTCGTTGAACTACGTTAATCCTAGACAAGAAATCTCTTACTCTCTCCTCTGCATCGCATACCGCCAAATCCACCAAAAATAATGTACACGCAAAAGCACAAGACTCGCTAATAGGACTTTAACAGTGAAAGTATATCGCGCATTTTTCACGTCGCGCAAAACTAGCACCACCCACACAAGAACCTTATGCACACATATGCACGTACACACATACTAAAAGAGGGAGCTAACGTATAAAGAGAGAGAGCGAGAACGCGAGTCACGCGTGCGCGGCTCGCAATAATCCACGCGGTGCCAAGTGGGGTGCATTAGCCCCGACTTGCCATTATCCACGCTTGGGAGACTCTTAAATTATCCGACGCGCTCGCGCCGCCGGACGCGCCGCTGTGCCACCCTCCTACGTCGGCGAGAAAAAGACGTACGAGCTAGCGCCTCGCTACCCCCTCCCTCCCCCATACCTTAGTTAGCGACCGTGCTTTCTCGCTCGCCCGGTGACTTCGTTCGTGTGTCTCTCTCTCTTTCTTTTTTCCGCGCGCTTTGCTTTTTTTTGTTCGTAGAACTGGATGGCGCGAGCGCGCGCTTGGCTAAAAACGTATGCAAAGTCTATACTGGCGAACAAGAAAAAAAAAAGTTGCGTACGACCGTGTGATTATGGATGAATTATTTAACGTTTGCCGGATTAGAGCTTTTAGTATGATGAAGTTTCTTACGTATAGAAATATATTCGTGTTTTTGTAAATGTCGAAAATTTTATTACAAATGTGATTTGGTTTTGTAACGACTTTATTAGTATCAGTAGCGATGGGAAACATCAATTTCTTTAATAATCATTATTTTAAGATTTTAAAGATTTGACGAAACGTCGTTTTTTAATAAATTTTCAAATACTGACATGTAATAAATTACTAGTTTATAACTAATTGAATAAAAAATGTATTGCTGAATAATTTGACTTTATAGCTTTATTTTATGAAAATAATATCAATTATAAGAACAATTCTTGCAAATGTTCCATTGTATTCTTCAAATTACATTAAAGGCATCGATTAATAAACTACCAATTTCATAAAGTATTGAACATTCTAAAGTCCCTACTCACACAGATGTGCACTCGCAATGGATGAAGGTCAAAAAACTCGTGGCACTCGCTATAGCGCGCGCGCCTCTTCTTTACCTCTATATTGCAAGTATAGAACACCGTGAGGTAAAAATAATAACCTTATACACCTACTTTAACAAAAGAACATTCAATTTGCCGTAGGAAATTGATGCACTATTTGACGAATTATTTTATTATTCACGAGGCGTTGTCGAAGACGACAGCGTCATTATTGAACATAGCTGCAGATATGCTTAGCAGAGATAAGCTGGCTTATGCATTTTTCATTCGTAGTTTGAAACTTTTTCTTTCGCGTAAACTCATTCTGAATTACTTTAAGAACTGTGATTTATACAACAAACAGCTAGCTAATAGAGGTGCAAATTAATTTCTGGTAATCATTTTTTTTTGTAGGGCGCGTATTTTCTTTAATGAAAATCAGGTTTTGTATATTTTTAAATTTGTATCGCATATATATCTAATATTTAAAAACTAATTAAGAAATAGTAATGCAAGTCATATTATGAATGTACAAATTCATGGTGCATCAAAATTGTTGCGTCAACTCTACCACATGACATTTTATGGGGGACTTCCAATCTTTACATTAATTTTATTATTTTTGTAATGTATTATTTTACTGGCATACACACATGATCTTCCTAAACAGTTTTATTTTACGTTAATGACAATTCGTAAACGTTTAAAAACGTTTCCTTAAAATATAAAGAGATTCTCAACACTTTTTAAAACTGTTTATTTAGATAATCTTTTCAATGATATACATGACAGTTCAATTGTTTATTGAATAGAAAACAATTTTAACATTGCATGTACGAAAGGGTGCATAAAAATATTACATGGTCACTAAGAAAATATATTTGAGATAGTTGTTATTTAACTAAAAACTTTTCATGGTTTTTATGTTTAAATTTAACTTTCTAATTTTCTCTTTTATAAATATTTTTGTAATAGATACTTCTTATTTGTCTAAATGGCAAAATATTAAAGAAAATTCTCTTAATATAATTATAGCGGTGACGGAACAGCTCTCAGTATTCAGAAAAAGTTCACAATAATTATTTATCATAATTTTATTGTGAATTTTATTTATGGATATAATTTAAATATATTTATATATACGTTAATATATTAGATAGAAGTTATAACGTAATATTTAGTTATTAAAATACTGTCATTAATTTTCCAAATACTAGTGCTTGTATCTTATAACATATCAAAGATATCACAAATATCACTCTTACGAGACACAAATTTTTAAAATATAAAAATAAGTAAGCATAAATAGAACTGAGCATAACGAATTAACCTGAAAAAAACTTTCCCCGCTGTTATAAATAAACAAACTTAGCACAACACCAACGCTCACATCATACCACGCATAAAGCAAACCTATAAAGAAGAAAAACCGCTTGATCGTCGCGCAAAAGTAGAGCAACCCGTACACCGGTCAGCCGCACCGCTCGCTCCGCTCCAGTAGAAACCCACCGACTCGCGTCAGACGCAACCGCTACACCACCGACCACCCCATTGCCCCGCGATATTTCGCGCCCGCGACAATAGCTGGCACCTCGATCTCCGCGGCAAAATCCAGGGCAAGCACCCCCCCCCCCCCTCCCCCAGTCCCATCGCCGACGACCGCTAAGAGCTGTGATCCGCCGGCGGTTTATCTAATTGGAATTGTCGAGGGCGCGAGCGAGCCTCCGAGACAGTGGGTATATAGGAGGTCGACGACTGAAGAAACCAGGCGGGAGGCAGCTCCAACTTTGGACTATCTCTCGGAACACAGTTCCAAGGAGCAAGGGGGGCTCTTTAGACTTTACTGACGTGACGTCGCCTAATACTCGAATCCCTTCGGCGCTGGCATACCGCTCGTCTGTCCCTGCGTGCCTTATTCACTCTCTACTCCCCTCGTTTTGGACGACGCGTCGTGTAGCTTATTCTATCTCGCGCTCTCGCTCTCTTCGCACGCTCGCGCTAATTAATTGATGAGCCCGGATTTAAATGCAGTTCATCACGAATCGGACACTGCTCGCACGCCTCGCCGAGAGAGTTGGATTATTGAATTTAGCTGGATTAGAGGCTGCGAGTAACTTTCGTGCGGGGAGTACACGATATTTCGTTTAGCCTGGTTTGCAGTCTTTTATTTTTTGGGGAGTTTGTTTTTTTTTGTTTGAAGGGGGGAGTGATTAGCGCAAGAGTTGGAGATTGCGCTGTAGAGTGATGAGTACGGAATGGTTCGTATTTTACGTCTGGTTGCAAGCCGACGGAATAATAGATAGTGGAACTTTCAGCTGGTTCGGATTTGGGTTATTGTTTGCTGTGAACATTGTTATGTAGGAATTAAAAATGTTATGATTGTACGGCTTATACTATTTATATTGTTCATTGTTTAGATATTTTATAGGTAAGAGCCGTATATATATATATATATATATATATATATATATATATATATATATATATTAACTCTTCATGTATAATACACTACTGAAATGTAAAACTTTTGAGAAAACAATATATGATGTATGGTTTATTTGTTATTTATACGAAATGTATGTACGTAGACAAACGTATATAAATTTTAATAATAAATAAATAAATAAAATGAATTGTATGTAAATAATAATAATAACAAATAATGCACTTATAATCCATTTGCTTATTTACAATAAGTTAACAAAAAAACTGAACTTTTAATGCAAAGTGATTAATAATAAAAACAATAAATTTTAAAGCATATCGTTAAATAATACGCGAAGTAGTTCTATTAAATTATTAGCATCTTTATAGTAATGATCTAATAAATTGAATCAGGAAAATAAATATATTCATGAGATCAAATTATTGTAATTAATCGTCACTTACCCGATACAAGCAATTATAAAACATAATTCAATGTGATAAATAAATAATGCTCAATGAATATTTAATTTTACGTCATTCTTCGTCTATAGAAGTAATAATAGGTCACGCTCTCTCTCTTTCTCTCTCTATCTTCAATACCCGACTAAACAGTCCCGCATTCAACGAAACGCGAAACTAAACAATCGAGTTTAAAAACAAAAATTCCAGCTTCGTTAATCGCGCCCACGAAATGGTACAAAATGTACTCGACGGCGCGCACTTAGGCGGCTTTAAATATTGTTGACACAGGGCACTCGACGCTCGCCATCAGACGCGCAATAATAATGATTTTTTCCCCCGTCGAAACTTTGCCGTACGCTGAAACGCCACGTGTAGTTATGGCTAATTATACCGGCCGCGACCATGCCAATAGGCTCTAGTCGCTCCGCCACGCTGCCTCTATCCACCCGCTCGGGGCTAGTGTTAGTGTCTCGCCCTGCACGTCGGTATATGTACGAGTACGCGTCGTTACACTTTTTCAGGGTGCACTCGGCCTATTTAAAATCGCGCCATCTGATATCCGCCAGCCGGCACCAATTATCCGTGGCTCGCAGCTTCGAATCCATCGCTCGTTTACATGTACAAGATCGCTACGTCGCAGTTTGATCGGCAATTTTCCTAATGCGATAAGAGACGGGTAATTGAAAGAAAGATGCACACATACATACACGTGTTCGGCTGCGGCAGCGCTTACGTGGTGTGTCTGTTTATCGCGGCAGAGATATATAGAACCGAGCGCTCGCGCGATCTATAGATCTATAGACCGCGAGCCGAGGCAACGACGCCATACTAACCTCACGGGCAGCTGCGGCCGCAAAGAGGTGTGAAAATAACTGGTGAATTACTCTCTCTCTCTCTCTCTCTCTCTCTCTCTCTCTCTCTCTCTCTCTCTCTCTCTCTCTCTCTCTCTCTCTCTCTCTCTTGCGGGAAACGCGGCGACAACGATGTTACTGGAATGTCGATAGAACGATAATGATACGTGCGATAATAACGATTATTACGCTGATTTGAGAAAAATACAGTTATAAGGAAAGTACCAACTGATACTTTGAAGAGCATTAACTGATAGTTGAAAATGAAGCTCAGTACCTGTAGTTTGATTGAATAAGTCCTAGCTCACAATACATAGGTACTATAGCATAAAAATTGTAGATATAACTTCAAGACTTTATATAAAAATAGAAGTCATAAACTTTAATCTTGTTGGCAGTAACACTCGGAAATTATATTGAAAATAACACGAAATTTTATGGACTTAGAAAACTATAAAATATTAACTATTTTTGTATATTTACATTAACTTTCATACTATGTATGCATCATTTCTTGGCTAACTTTCATGTAAACGATTTAATTTACGTATACAAGTTATACTTCTGTAGTTATGATTATTTAATTTTGTGCTTACTTTTATTCTAATAACACATATTTTTTATACTAGTCTCTATATCTTGTGACCTGGAGCCTACTTAATTAAACTACAAGTGTTCATTGTTAGACAAAAATAACGACTTTTGATAGTTACATTCACGGACACGCGATCGATACGACAATGTATCAAAATAAAACGTACTACACAATAAGTACTAAACAAACACAGCCCTTTGCTCGAGTAGTATATAACTTTCGCGAAACTATCGATAGTTAACCTGTGCGTGTACAGTAGTTGAGGGTTATAGAACGTGCATACCCGTATGCGTTTACAGAGAGCCGCCCGACAAGTGGCATAACGACGGAATATAAGTCGTGAAAATGATTTGTACGCTCCGAAGCAGCGCGGCAGCAGGCGAAAATCTAGGGGGCGGCGGTGCGGGGAGGGAGGGGGGTCGGGGTGGGGGGAACATAGGAAACTAGGGGGTGTTCGCACGCGCGCCGGGCGTCTAGAGAGATTCTAGAGCCATCTACGCTCGCTCGCTCTCTCGGAGGCTTGCTTCCTAATTATTCCCCACAGGCCGTAAGGGATGGCACGTAATTGGAGGGTGGACGAGGACGCATCGATCCTCCATTCCGAGGCGAATCTCTCTTGGCGATTCGAAGAGCAAAGCGAGAGAGAGAGAAGGATAGATATATATATATAGATAGTGCGAGAGACAGTGAGAGATAAAGAGAGAGAGAGAAGTCGGACGTTAGAGAGTTGGAGACGGAGCGCGGCGGGTGAGCATCAGTCCGCAAAGAAAAGTGATAATGTCTTAAGCCGCGGGCACGATTTAACTTCTGATTTTGGTCGGCCCTCTATAGTCTCTCTCTCTCTTCTCTTCTTCCTTTGGTGCGGCTGCCGCGGCGATAGGGGGACAGAGAGCGAGAGCATTGCAGTTCACCGCTCTAAACTCGACGAAGCTCTCTCTCTCTCTCTCTCTCTATCTTATACTAGCGCGAGAGAGCGCGCAAGCCGCGGTTGGCGAGGAGAGTAGAGAGCGAGAGAGCGGGAGGGTTTAAGGTTTAAGGGAAGCCTTCCTTAAGATCCCAGGCAGCGGCGCACTAAGCGCTGACGCTGATCCTTCTCTTCCTTTCGCTCTTGGCTAGGAGAAATCTCGAAGCTCAGTTTATCTAATTCGAGTTGTCGGCTGGTCCTTGCACCAGTCGAGAGGTGTGCGTATACGTATATACGTATGTATCATTTCGAATTAAAGTTAATCCAGATCTCGAGGCTGAACAATAGACGACTTTGAAGTGAAGTTTCGGAGTTGAGTGATACCGCGCGCGTTTGTGACAGAGTAGAGATTTGTTGCATGTTTTTGAACACCTTTTTGAGGATTGTGTCTAACTTTATGTTTATCAATTAAAACACCGCTGCAAATTTATTGACACTTAGCTTTCTCAAATTAAACAAATTGTTCCAATATGAATTTCTTCGTTTTAATACATTAATTTTAAATTGTTACATCTTTTTCTAATTATTAGTTAAAAAATGGTATGCTTTTTTATCATTGATTGTTTGTCAAATATACATTTTTACTAATATTACACATTTAGTTTACATCGTTACAGTTTTCCACACCAACTTAGATAGAATAGACAAATCGCTATAAAACAGAATCGAATCGATCAGTTTTTAATTTTCTTTTTAATTTCGTATATTCATAATAAAAAAGAAATCGTTTGTTTTTGATGAAAAATAACCGTGACGTTTCAAGATATAAGCATTCCAAATTAAACAAAATGTATAATCTCAAATATCTTTAAAAGATAAAATACTTCATAGTCTGGGCAAAGAACTCATAGAAGAGATAGTAAAAAGCTACTTTTTTCACTAATTAGCTCAATTTATTTAAAAGATTTCACATCAGATGTTTCCGAGATATCGCTGTTTAAACCAAAAATTACGTTTTCGTGTATAACAGAGGATGGAAGATAGATTATAAAAAATTCTGTATTGGAGAAGATAGGTAATTGTGTGCTCTTTCAAATGCATTTACACTGAAGCGATAATATTATTTCTAACGTAATATATTTTCTGTACGTTAGCGTATCAAAAATACGAAATACTGTAACTCAAAAATCGACAAACCGATAAAAATCAATTACGCACCGTAAAACAACAAAAATCATTTTTGAGCCTTCCTTTAAAAAAAACAATAGAAATGAACCCTGAAACATTAATTTTAACCGTGTATATTCAGAGTAATACTGATCCACAATCACACGCACAAATCCTTACAGGCATTTTCTAAAAATAATATATTTTGATTTCGAATGTCGCAAAACATGTTTCTATAATGATTTTAGCATAACTTTTCTTACCATCACAGAGCTTCCTCTATGAAAAAGCGAAAATTTATCAACTAATCTTGGTTTTAAAATTAAAAATGAAAATGAAAAATAAAATTTAAAATTGATTAGTACATTAACATTAAAATAAGCTATCGAATATTAGTACCATATCTATAATAAATATTTGTGAATCGTTTCTGTCACTATGATATTTTTATTGTCAAATTATTTAAATTTCTCGGGTAATAATGACTCATATATGATCATAAACGAGTTATGGCAACATATGAATATATCTGATCATATATGAACATATATCCATTAAAAGACTTTAAAAACTGCACTGAACGAATATAAAATTACCTTTTTAGGAAGTATCATACGGATTATAACATTTAAACTAATGACCCAAAAAATATGTTATATCTGCCCGTGTATACTTATATATGATTAAATACATGATTATTTAAAGCCAAATGAGAGGTACCATACGTAAACATATATGACTATATATGACTATGTTCGCTTATATATGACTTTATATGGATCCATTCGAACATCCAAATGAAACATTTGATATGTCCATATATGTACATATATAATGGCATAGAGCATAATTCGTTTATGCTCATACATGAATTAATGTTAACATATATGATCATAAACTTGCATATATCTTCGTATATAATTTTCTTATATGATTAATTCCATTCACATATCTTCATATATAATTATATATAAGTATATTTGATATTACATGAAGTCATTTTTACCCAGGTTATTATTTAATTTGATGTATTACATCAAATGTGCGCTAAGCACTTCTATATATTTTTCGTTAGACTAAAATGTTAAAAATTAAAATCACAATATCAAATGCAAAATAAATTAACTGTCATCTTAGTCTTAAGGTGGCCCCATAGTGATTTTTCTAAATAGTTAAAATTTCTCGTATTATTTACAATTCTGGTTCAAATTTTCAAATTTATATACATTTTGTTTGCTATTATGCAGAAAGAAGTGTGCTTAGGATGGTACAAGTGCCAAAATCACTCTTCACAAAATGTTTTAATCGAACATCTGAATTCTAGTCTCAGCGTCTTATGTGTATAGCAAATTAATCAATTCATCTGTAACTCCTGCATATCAGCCAACCAATTCTAAATAAATTTCAAAATTTTAATTAGAATAATAAAAAACATGAATAATTTTGAATATTTAATATCACTATAATATCACTGACGATAATAAAGAGGCCATAGATTTTTTATAAAGCGCTTAAAATGGAGTAATTTGCTATTTATGAAAAAATTATCCAGCAATAAAAAATACACACATAAGCAATATAAAAGTGTTTAATACTCAATCCACCTAATTAATGATCAAGTTATTTCATGAGACCAAGAAAAGATTTTCTGATTCAGATTTAATGTTAGAGTACACACACAAGCTCGATAGACGAGTAAACGATAAAATGAAATGCTGAAGGGTAGCGCGAGAGAGCGTATCATTAATCTGACACCAGACCTGTCGATGTAAGGATCGTTTCATCAATTATCCACCCGCCTCTTTGCCTTCCCTCTCTTTAACACACCTACGATCATTAAGGATAGATTAATAATTCTCGACTATTAGACCGCATTTTGAAACGTATAAGCTGTAATCGTTCCATAAACTTTTCTCAAGAAAAAAAGCACAATAGCAGCAGCTTATAGCAGCTATAAAGGCACACATAAGGAAACGTCAAAATTGGCCAGCACGCTGGTCTTTGACACTCTATTCTCCTTTCACAGTCGCAGGCGAGTCAATAAAATAACAATAACATTTTACAGTGACGTGTAAAACGTGCAGCTTATGAAGACATTCGTTGTAGAGCTGCAGCCAGACGTTCGCTGCACATATACACACTGCACACGGCCGATCGATCCAAGTCAAGGTCTATTTCCCCGTCTCTATTAGCTTTCCACTACTCGCGCATTCTTCGCTTTTCAGCGCGAGTCGACGACTAATAAAGCCTCTACCTCCAAACAATCAAAACCACTGTCCACACGAGTAATACAAGCATCTCGTCTGCACCAAAATATCCTACAGCGCAAGGACACGATCCTGACGGACGGGTCTTGGAAAAACGCCGAAACAAGACTGTAGGTGGCTGCACCGGCTATGAACGCTGCTGCTGGCATCATCGAGAAAGAGAGAGGACCGCGAGAGCAGGCTCCAGGCAAGAGAGACCAGAAAAGTACAGCAAAGGGGGTGGAGATAGAGAGAGTGAGAGAAACGTGCATTCTGTATAAAGCGCACAGGGACACGTCGAGCTGGCCGCGCACTGGTGTGTGCATTCCGGCTGGGGGGGTTGCGCTCTCTCTCCTGTGCGCCGCCGCGCCGTGAGAAAGAATCTCGCTCGCCACCAGAGGTGGGTGGGGTATCAGGGGTGGGGGTGTAACGTCGAGAAGCGACCTGCCTTCCTTGCGGCCAGCGCCGTTGCCGCTTCTCCTCCTTGAGAGAGCGAGAGCAAAGGACGAAGGAGGGCGCTCCGGAGGATCTACGCGAAGAGAGTGAGAGAGAGAGAGAGAGAGTGGAGGAGGGGGCGAGAGGACTCGCGCGGGGGTGGACAGCGTGTGTGGCGAACGCCCGCTCGAGAGACCCGCCCCCACTTTGGCGCGAGCGAAGCAGAGCTCGCGTGCTCGCGCACTTTGGCAACTCCCCTCCAGCGCTGTGCGCGCGCGCACACCTCCACCCCCGCCTGGCCGATGCCTCTGCTGCTGCCACTTTCTCCCCCCTCCTCCCACCACCAGCGAGCGAGCGCGCATGTAGGAGAAGAGTGGGCCAACGTCGGTAGCGGCCACCCCTGAAGCGCCTGCACCCTTCGACATAGCACACAGTAGCTCCTCGTCGAGCGCGTTGTCGAGAAGGGCTAGGCTGCGCCGCTCCGCGTCGCCTGCGACAAACTTCTCTCTGTAGTCGTCGACTCGCGGGAGTGTGTTGCAGTCCGAAGGAGAGAGAGAGAGAGAGAGAAAAAGAAGTTGGTTGTTTTATACGCACTACCACCACCACCGCTGCTACTACTACCACTACTGATATAGCTTCTGGTGCAGTTGCAACTGTTGTTCTTGTTGTTGTTCTACGAATCGCTTGACTGGTACTGAACTGTGTGCGCGACTGCTGCCGAGGGGACAACGTGCGTGTTGTTGTGACTTGTGCGCGTGCACCAAAACTTTTCTTCTGGATCTTCGATTGGGTCTTTGGTGAATATTTGAAATGGATTTGAAATGGATAGACGCAATAGTGAAGAGTTTGGTTGAACAGCTTATTGCGCGATGAATGTGCGGTTGTTCGTTAGACTGTGTTGACTGACACAGGCGAGCCACGATTTCGTAAAAGCTGGCAGTTACTCGACGATATACGGGAAGGAAGAGATCGGATCGCTTTGGCACTGGTCACAGGTGAATTTCACTAGATCAAGACTTACACTCAGGGGTGTTTCTTTCTGAATTTCCGCGTACCTTTTTGCAATCAGTATTATACTATTGCATGGGTCAAATTTAAATACACTTGAACTTGTCCACGTCTTACCCCTCTTTAACATAGTCATTGTTTTACCAATTATTCATTGGAAATCCCTTTAATATTTTATTCTAAAAAGCCTCAAATGAGTCGATTAAATAATAAACACACACATAGCCACTAATGAAGTTTAGCAAACCGCGCGCAATCGCTACCGCATATCGCTATGCTCGCAGCCGGCAGCTCGTCGCAGTCGCAGCTGCGCCGTTGTGAGAGCCGTCTGTACGATCCTCTGGAATTTTTCTGTTCCAGGGTCGAACTCACCAGCGTGCCGGGCGGTCAGAATGCGATGGCCCACCTCAAAAAGCGCAAGCTGGAAGCCGAGTCGGCCGCCACGAAGCCGAAGCAGCAGCAACAGCAGCTCACCACGCTGAACTCCGTCAAGAAAGTCAGCCAGACGAGCAGCGACATGGACAACGGTTCGCAGCCGGACGCGGTGGCCAAGCGACGCAGGAAAAGCGTTCGCGACGACCAGAAGTCCGTGAACGCAGCGCTGGACGACCAGAACAAGAACAACATATCCCTGCCGCAGAAGAAGAGGGTCTTCCCGAACGCGAATTCAGGTAGCCCAGCGCGCAAGGCCAGCAAGAACAATTGCGAGGAGCCCGAGGACGATGAGACACTGATCCGAGAGACCGAGGCGGCGCTGAAGAGTCTGTCCGGCAGTTGGGTACCAGGGCCCAGGGGTTCGTTCTACCAGCGCGGCAACTCCGACGAGGACAGGTACGAGTCCAACTTCGAGAACCTGTTCGAGGAGAAGAAGGACGGCGCGAAGATGTCGCCCTCGTCGATGTCGCAGTCGTCAACGACGAGCAACGAGACCGGCTGCTCGCTCAAGGACGTGATCACGCTCAGAGGCCACCAGCAGGATCGCCAGATCGCCAGGTTTCAGCAGCAGCAGGCCAAGATGATGGACTCGTACAAGCAGCATAACGGCGGCAAACTCAAGAAGGACGACGGCGAGGGCGTAACGCTGCAGTGCCTGGACGCTCAGAATCAGAACGACGTGGCCAAGAGGCTGGCGATGAACAGATCGGCGGCTTACAAGGACAGAGTCGGCGACAAGTACTCGCGATACGAGCCGCCGGACTTCAACGAACTCGTCGATGAGTCGTCGAACGAGCTGGAGATCGACATGTCGGACCCGGCGGCGGACAGGAACGATCACGACCATCATCTGAGAAACGAGCATCCGGACAAGGACCGAATGTGCAAAAGTGAATCGGCGCCCAACTCCAACAAACACCAACAGCACCAGCAGAGTCTCTACGCCGGCTACCAGAGGCCCTACTCCGACGGTCTCAAAGTCAATTCGTCGTCGCCGTCGCCCGTGGGCTCGTCCTTCTCCGTTACCTCCGCCTTCAGGCCACCCAACACCGACCACTCGAAAACCGGTTGCCGCGGCGTCGTCGCGCCATCCTCGTCGACGATTCCGCCGCTGGGCCCGTATCCGGCCGCGGCGACGTTCGTCGGCTACCCGTCGCCCGGGCCGACGATGCCGGTGCCCCAGCCGGTGCCCGGTATCTCGCCACCGGTCGACGAGAAGCACACCTCGACCGTCTCCCTTCTGCAGTTGAAGTCTCCCAAGGAGGAGGCCATGCCGACGGTGCAGCGCGGAGACGTGCCCGTCGCCAACAATCCCATGAGCAGCGTCGGTCCCAAGAGCGCCGGCAGTCCGAATCACTCGAGCCTGGCGCCCATCGGCAGCCCCGACGCCAACTCCAAGCAGTACACCATTCTGCAGCCGGCGGGCGTCGGCTCGCGGGCGGCCAGCGCCATCCAGGACATCGCCAGGGAGGGCGTCGTCAGCGTGGCCGCGGTCAGCAGTACCAACAGCTCTGGCGGGGCCAACAATTGCGTCGGCAACAAGCAGCCCGGTGCCAATGGAACTGGTAACGGCGCGGTCGGCAATACCACCGCCGTCAGCAATACCAGCGGTAGCATCAGCAACAACAGTATCGCGATAACAACGATAACCAGCAGCACGGCGCCGGCGGCTGCGACCACGCTCGCGGCGAGTCCAACCGCGATCGGAGACGTTTCCACGACGTCGACGGTGGCCAATCAGCAGGACGGCGGAATTAAGATGAACGATCGGTCGGGATCTTTCGACGGCAGCAGACCCGGAATGTCCATGTCGCCCTCGAGTCTTGGCAGGGGTAAGTTTCAAAAGAAACATTTGCTTGCGAAGTTATTGGGGGGAAGCTTATGCGTACGTGTGATAATTTAATTAAATACCGGTCGAAAATTAAATATCGCTTGACGCTAGCGAAAGAAGAAGATCGATAATTATTAGGGAATAGCAAAAAATCGTGTATCAAGATATAGCAGGATAGAATAGTATGTACTGATGTATAGAGTCTACTCTGTATTCGCTATCGTTTTAATGTAGGTCAGGCACGCTTCTCTGCATTTGTTGCATTTGGAATTTCGATTCCCCGCAGAACCCATGAAAAATTTGCCGAAGCAGTTTGACGAGCAAACCCTCGGGGGGTCAATCCCGTCGCCGCCGCACTGCTCGTCTCGTGCGTTGATCGTGCTTCGCGAAAGGGGGACAAAAGGCATTTTCGGCTCTGTACTCTCTCTGTGCTCTCTTGCTTATAGGTTGCTGCTTTCTCTATAAAGTTAGGGGAGTTATGCCAGGGTGGAAAATCAATAATTACGAAGCGAGGGGTGATGACTCAAATGGCAAAATCAAGGTCTCTTTACGGGGACTTATTCTCTGTCTTCGGAGGGGCTAACTATCGTTTGCACTTGCCTCTAGTTCTCGATTTATCTTCAATCATTTCTGCAAAAACGGTCTAATTATCGTTATTATCATACATATGAATGAGTGTTGCAGTTCCAAGAATTTGTTTGTTCGTCAAAATCTGTCTAGTTCTAGAAGATCTAATTCTAATTGCTTAATTCGCTATTAGTCATTTATCAAAGCCTGAAAGTAAACGTTTAGTATTATAATCTAGTTAACTCTTAAATCAAGTAAATTTTTATAATTGTAACTGTTACTTAATAATCAGTGCAATTTGATGAGATGATAACTATAATAGTCAACTCCCTTAAAATAACTCGTTTTGTTCATTCTTATAAATTTAAATGAAAAATATTTTAATGCACTTAGATATTTTGTAAATACCTTAGAATTCCTTATAAAATAATTTTATTGAATGAAATTTAATATTCAATGAAAAAGTTATAGTAAATGTTAAAAATTCTACAATCATCAGTACTCGACCGCTAACATTTTTATCGCAGTTATACATTTTGAGCGCTCAAAGATATAAAAAATATGTAAATTAGATAAAAAAAAATTTGAAGTAAAACAAAAAACAATACGAAACTCGGTTATTAATCAAAATAAGTTGAAATTTACTAATATTTGATAGTATGCAGACTTATTTCAATAATAGTAAACGAAATGCATAGTTATGATAAAATATTTTATTTATGAAGGCATAAAAATATAATAATTAAAAAATTTTGCACATAGAAAAGAATCTCTAAAGTTTGTTTAATCTATAATTGGTTTGCGATTCGGAATAATTATGAGATATTTTATAAATATTATTAAAACTAAAGATAAATGTATTATGTCTGTATTCTAAAACAATACAAAATTACGATTCCATAAAACTCCAACAAGTAGCACATAACTTCGATTTATAAATATTAAGTAATCTAATCTCGACTAACAAGCACAATTAAATTAATTTAACAAAATAAGTCCAACGCCAGTAACTCTAGTAAGCCAATTCCCCTGAAGCATTCGGTCAATGCACAAACGCTCGCTCGCTCGTGGGGGTGCGAAAGAAGAGAACGGTCCGTCGGACGGGCTGAAGCTGAAGCTAGATCTGGCGACGGGCCGGAGGGGAGGAGCGACGACGACGACAGGTGGAATTTGAGTGCATTCCCGGGATCTTAGTGCCGCAGTGTGACAAGCCGTGTGTCTGCCTCTGCGTCTGCAGAGGGTGGGAGAGATAGAAATTTGGGGTTGATACCGCTCGCCCGCCCGCCCGCGCGTCATACGTATAAGCCGCAGCTGTCAGCGGCTGGAAACGTGACTAGCATGCGGCGGCTGGATCTCGCTCTCTCGCTTCCACTTCTCGAGCCCACCTTATTACCGAGGCTCCGGCTCCAGTCCCTCTGCCTTTCCTCATTATCCCCTTAACGTTTTCTCTCTTCTCTCCTCTCGCTCCCCGCGTATATATACACACGGCATCGCTACCGTTTGTCCCCCACCCTCTCGCCCCGAGCTGCACAGACTTCGACGGAGCGCGGGGGTGGACCGTTTCAAAAATTCAATCTCCGCAGTCCCTTCTTCTCTCGGCTTCCTCGTCGTCCCGTCGCTGCTGCTGCTGCTGCTGCTCCTGCTGCTGTGTGTAGTGAGCGATTGTGCAAACGAAAGAATTCCGGGTTGAGAGGGAGATGGAATTGTTGCCTTAGCGGTGGGCGCTTTCCTTAAACGCGCGCTTTGACTTCGGGTTGCAGAGAGAGATGGGAGGGCAGAGGAGTTTAAATGCGCTATTTTATCGACTTAATTGAACCGGCCCAACGAATTTCTGGCATTTCGCGTTACAAACGAAATTAGCTGACTTTGATTTCGATTCTCGGCTCGCTGAAAGTGGAATTACTTATTTAAAGTTCGGTAAAGCGAATGAATTCTTAATTGACAGAAAATCTATCATTTTTAGTTAATTTTTTATATAAATTGTCCGGTACAAAGTTTTATTAAGACATAAAGTTAAACTGTATAGCTAAAGTTACGATTTCTGTTTGTAAATAAGGGACATACTTTCTTATTTATAAGTATGATCATATTTATAATGAAAATTTCCGTTTTTATAGTTAAAACTAACATTTATGTGTGACAATTTTTACTATTAAAAGACAAATTTTATAGGAAATCGAGTACGAACCCCCTGCGCTTAAAAACGTATTGAATTTCACTATATAATTTATTTCAGTGTAGAGACTTATATAATTTATTAATGGTTTAAAATATAAATTATACAATATTTGAACTATTTAAAATAATTTAAAATAAATGTAGATACGATATTTTCAAATCATAATTTTCAATTTATATTATTCATTTGTTTTAATATAGCCGATGTCACCCTTTAACATAAACTGTGCAAGTGCAGTATAGTAACAACTTGAAATCCATTTAGTTTGACTGTCCACATAATTATTTACTTTTTAAGATGAAAAAACAGTTCAATAGTTGATGCTATATTACTGAGTATACATGACTAGCAAAAAAATTAATATGACAATATAACGCTTGAAAAAACAAAGCAGAATTTGCTAAAATCAAGCATGTCCTGAATGCACAACCCGAAATAGTAAATTTCGCTCTACAGTTCGTAATTTTCGCCATACAATCTTCTAAATGTAAACCAATGATTTCAAATTCGATTTCCTTCATATTTCCTCACCCTCTAACCCACAAGATAAAACCGCACAGAAACCAGAACCCGAGAAGCCTAAACGTCGATTTTTTGTAAATCACGGAAATCCGGTGTTTCTCGTGACAGGTAACGTTTGATTTTATGGGTCGTTGCAAGCTCCCCTTCTCTCTCTCTCTCTCTCTCTCTCTCTCTCTCTCTCTCTCTCTCTCTCTCTCTCTCCATTCACGTCCCACCATGACCCTCTCCCTTTTTCTTGATGGAAGCGTGTTGACACGCCATAAAACTGCTATCGGGAAATCCAGCGGCCGCAAAAACGCAGCAGCTCGTCCCCCGCCGCCGCTGCGACGCAGTGCCCGGCACCGTTTGACGGCCTGCGCTAATAAAAAATAAACTACCCTGTAACTCAATTTTACGCTGCTGCCTGTGCACTCGCGCCGCCGCGTATGTGTATAAAATACCTCGGCTTTTTCACGATCGTACGGGAGGGGAGTGTAGCGTAGCCCGCGTATAATGGCCGTCGCTGCTAAGAGGAGGTCGTTCGGCCGACGGCGAGGCGAGGCTCCGCGCGACACGTGTGTCTTTAAGCGCTGATTTCACGCTTTATTGATTTATACGCGTGCAGCTAATTGCGCAAATACACGCACTGAGAATCGCGCCGTGAAGTGCAATCGCAAGATTGATTAAAATTTTTTTTAGTGATTTATTTTGTTCTGGTAGAGGTGAAACGCTTATTCCGGACAATTCATAAATATTTTTGTTTGCGGTGTTATCTTGCTGGTGAATGATAGACTTATTCTAATAAAAGACGTATTGATAATTAATAGAATATTAATATTTATTGTTCGAGTATAGTTGCTCAAAATAACCCGTTATTTATGTTGAAATTATAGATCTCCTAACATGTGAGTTTCAGCAGGTTGTAACTACTACGTAAACAAATATTTTATTTATAGCAAAAGGGTTTAGTATAGTAATATCGTTCAGTAGAACGGTATCATATTTCTTTTATTTCACGCAAGGTTTTTTCGCATTAAATAATTGTTGTTTTTTTTTGTTGCAAAAATGAGTATTCTATTAACACTGCTGCTGAATTAACTGCTAAGAAAACCATTTCATTTTCTACCAAAATGTTATTATTCACAGTTTTAGAGAGTAAGCAATAATTATACTGTTTCATTACCCTTGTGAAAAAATGTAGATAGTTCCGTGTAGAACTATAGAGGCCTGACTATTCCGGTCTGAATTTATTTTATGACTAAACGTAGTGCATACTCACTGGATCATTATTAATTTAAACAAAATCAGTAGTAACATGCCATAATAGGTAGGACTAGTAGATGTGGGTAATTACTTTTTAAATTTGCTAACTTGTTTACGCTGTACCTTCAAGCTGATCTGATAATATCTCAATAGATAATATCTTTAATCGCACTGCTAAAAAGATACCATCCATTTGTCGGTCTCGAGTATCATAAAAAATTCGTTTCCACTTTAACAAACCTGTCTCTTATACTCTTCCCAACAAAGCGAAAATAAAACGCTAAGAACACTGCAACCCTCGCTAATTGACGCTAATTAAAGCGGGCAAAAGTATATAAACACCCGGCTCCGCACTTTTCTGCAAGACACAAGTGGATAAGGGTTCGCGGCCGGGTCCATCCCGCGTATATCCATCCCCGCGCGCTCGCTCCCGCGCTTTCATTACACATGTGCAGCGAGACGTATGAATAAAACAATCAGCCCTGTTTACGTTATACACACCTCCGCACGACTGCTGCTGGCGACGGCTCACTCGCTAACTCTCACTCTCTCTCTCTCTCTCTCTCTCTCTCTCTCCGTGCCACATAACCCTCTACGCACACGCGCGAAATTGCTACAAAATAACACAATTACACACTCACCTTCACCCTTCGCATCGTCGTCGTCGTCGTCGTCGTCGTCCTTGCCCTCGCCTGCGATGATATCCCTTTCTTTCTCTCTCTTCTGCACCCTCGCCACTTTTTTCCTTCTTCTGTATTCTCTTTGCTCTCGCGCTCGCTCGCCCCTTGCGGAAAAAAAAGGTCCGAGCGCGCGCGCGGCTCGTTACAAGTCTATTCAGACGGGCGGGCGCGTGCCGTGGCACATTCATCCCTACCCTCGAGCTTGACCGGAAGAGCAAAAGAGGCAGCCGACGCGTGCCGCGTGCACGAGGGCCCGCGCGTTCTTTCTCCTTTTTTTTCTTTAAACCGGCGACCAGCAGGCTGGTTAATTAATTGACGCGCGAGCGTAGAGGGTAATTCGATCCTTTCCGCCTGTTTGCCGGGTGGAGACTCTGTGTGTGACCTTCTTTTTTTTTTTCGCGAACGGGGCTGCTCTCTTTTGCGCTTGCGAGCTGTCTTGAAAGAGTGGATACGCGAGGATTCGTTTGAGAAGTGCGCGGGAGTGGATTATTTCGTCGAGAGCGGATGGAGTTGAGGCTCGCGTTTGAACGACGATAGGGTTGGGGGAGGCTAATGTAATTAATGCGACTGCGTAAAGGCTAATTAGAAATCGCGAAAGAAGTTTGAGTGAGCGAGCATTGCGTCGGTTTGATTGAAATGAGTGTACGTTTGGATGTTGCGAAGTTGTTTGTTAGGAGTTGTAAGTGAACGTCTGCTTTCATGTATAGTGGAGAGTGCATCGTAGTGTGATGTGATGTAGAAGATGAAAAATTAAGGTGAATGCCTGCATTGAGTGTCCATCGGTGAACGAACTACGGATTTTGTGTGAAAAGTTTCTTATGACTGTAATTTGCTCGCTGACGTGTTCGTTCGTGATTCTACTACGTGAATTTCGAAGGTTGGTTTGAATTCTTGAGAAGGCTTAAAATACAGGAGTTAAAAAATGTGTAAAACTACGAAAAGAAGTAAAGGAAAATTTTATAGTAGTGAAATGAATTTAATGAAAAATTAGAATACCTAAATGGATCAAAACATCTTTAACCTGTTCCTAACAAATAGTTCTTACGTGAATTGTGATTCTTCTTCGGTTTTACATTTAATTCTTAGAACTCGTGATAACAGCGTTTTGAAAAGAGTTTATCATAGGTGGATTTTTTCGAAAACAATTCTATATAGGTGCAAGTTTGCATATATTTATTATGCATAACGTTCGCTTATATTCTTATGCTATTCTCAGATCGACGGTTGAGTGGAAGAAGGGGCTATCTCCGAAAACGCTTGAAGAAGAGGCTAACTCAGTATCCGCTTGAAGAAGAGACTAACTCGAAGTTCGCTTGAAGAATAAGCTAACTCGGAAATCGCATAAAATAGGGTTACCTTAAATAATTATTTGTCGCGTTTAATTCTGTTAAAAGTAACAATACAAAATAGGAAAATTAATCTTTTCGCTAACCATCCGATTTTCGAGTTAGTCTATTCTTCGAGCGAATGCCAATTTAGCCTCTTCTTCAAGCGAAATCAGAGTTAGCCTCTTCTTCAAGCTAACACCGAGTTAGCCTCTTCTTCCACTCAACCGTTGAGATGCAGTAGAATCTTTTTTTCTTGAAAAATTGAAAATAAGAGTTGAAAATTAGAATCTTAAATTCCCGTAGGTATTATTATTTACATTTGAAAGTAGGGCTTATGAAGTTTTTGAGGATTATTTTGCAACTTTCGTGTCATTTTTCTCATCTCGATAACAGCAGTTCTTATAAAATGAAATCATTAAAAATACTTCAATGATAATTATCAAAAATCATTCAAGTAAGATCGAAGCTTACTAAACTCGCATCCTCTCGAAACATTTCTAATACCTCATCATGCATTAAACACACCTAGCAAGAGCCACTAAGAAAACTTTCAAAGACGCCTAGTACACGCCTTACCATTTTGATGAACAGCGGCAGGCTCCGCTCTTAGGCAGCACTATTCGACCATAATAAAAAGGCAAGAAGCATCGCGAACAGCTCGGCACACACAAACACACACACAGCCAAAAGCAGCATCCACCGGCGCGCAGAAAAGAAAAGTTGATTAGCGCAGAGGTCCATGCTTTCAATGGCTTACGGCCGTAGTTCGACCGTCTGGCGCTCTAAATAAAGCATGCCGCTAATGACGTCACGTATCGTAATCCAATTTACGGTGGGTACACTGCCTCCCCCCCTTCATCGGGAAAAAGCGAAAGAGAGCGGCGTCGGCGGCGGCATCTAAGCGGGATCGGAGTCGCCTCGAAGACGCGAAATGACGGCCTGATGAAGTTTCTCCGGTGGCGGCTGCTGCCGGGGGGGATCAGGACCAGAGGGATTAGTACACGACAAAGTTTATAAAAGTGCCTTCACCCACGTTCTCTCCGTCGGCGGCGGCGCGGGCGTCTCTCGAACGAGGCGTCCAATGGCTCGTGTGTCTCTTTCGACCCTCCCCCCCTTGCCGATATTATTTTCGCTGACTTGATTTGAAATATCCCGCGCGTCGCAGAGACCGTGGATGCTCGACTTTGACTCTTCGGCCCTTCCGTCATCAGCGTTGAACGCGCGCGTGATGAACCCACGGATGCCGGGTGAGCGAGGGATGATGGGCACGTATAGACGCGTAGCTAAAGCTGGGAGTGCGTGGGTGGACGGACGTGCGGCTAATGCTAGAAAATTCCGCTTAATCCCGCGTGTTATGACGGATTATACTAGGTGTGGGAGAGCTTGACTGTGTTTGGATGTAAATTGGTGGTCGTGAAGGGAAAGTGACGCGTGCAGTGAAGTTTGATTTCGGAGATTTGTGATTTGATGTAGAATAATATTTGTCACGATTGGTTAAACATTCTTAAAATTTGTATGCGATTGAAGATAATACTTTAAAGAAGGGTATAGCTACATTATTATAGACAATAAAGTTAAAGCTTTAGTTATAATTGCATTCAGTGGTTAATATTATTTGAGTTTTAGTCATAAGTGCCGTATGAATTTATAACTAATCGACTTCGGTAACTAATTACATATATAGCTAGTTACTTAATATACTGATAAAGTAGTAAAGAGTCGGGTAATCATGGCTAAACTTTAATAAATGGTAAATAAATAATTAATTAATAAGAAATTTGAAGTATGAATTAATTTTATGGACGGATACAGAAATTTATATTAAAAGCTATTGAAGGCAATCCGATGATTAGTGGCTACCCTTTCACCTAATAGAAACTTTATTTTTCTGTCATTGAATTATTTTAAACAAATGTGTTACATATATTGTTTTAAAGATAAAAATTATGTAATATTTAATATATTACGAAATATAATTCTTTTTCCGGTCTACTAACGTGGTTTTCAAAATATTAAATATCATTTATCAGTGATATTGCATACGGCATTGTTTCGCAAACGCAAACTTATTTTGCGTATAACTAGAAATATAAATTCGTACTTCTAGAATATCACATCTTAGAATAATATTTGTAAAATATATAATGATCAAGAATGTACATATGTAAGCAAGAATGTATTACCTATTTATATAGATTACGTTACGCTCACAAAATTAGAATTATCTACTCTAGAATCATATTCAACCTCAAACTTCATAAAAACTAACTTTACACAACAATCGTTTAGAATTAAAGAAATTCTTTTCCAAGTCTCAAAAACACAAAACTCCAAAACGCAAATCTCCAAATCCACAATCAAAAACCACCCTACAAAACGGCACCTCTCTCTTCTCGCCCATCATCAAGTCCAACAATCTCCTCGGCTCTCGTCTCTTTGTCCTCCATGACACGGTGAGCCTGGCCTACACAGCTTTCCACAACGACGCGACCAAGCGAAAGGGGTGGGAGACTCGTTCTTCTTTGTTTTGCGGCCGGTTATGCGTCGAGCACGCGGCTTCGGCGCTAATCTCGCGCGGGCTTACAGAGACCGTGGCGCGGCGCGGGGCCTCGCTCGTCCAAATCCCAGAGGCCATTCACGAATTCGCGCACAATGGCGCGACGCGAGATCTTCGGGCCGACCACGCGCAAGCCTTTCCCGCGCCGCAAACTCACCTCGCGTGGTACGTACGTGCGACGCGATCCCCTGGACTAATTAATCAATCGCGGGGACGCGGTAATTGCTGGGATGCGATCGTACGTCTCTCTTGGAGGCTGTGACTGCCGTTGGATTTCGTCGTTGAATTTCGTGGGTTTTAGGAGGAAGTGCGTGTGGCGTTTTATGAAGGTGTTGGATTTTTATTTTGATGTTCGTGGTTCATATTGAAATCAATTACTTTTTATGGAGGAGATTTTCGAAAAAGGTTGCGTATTTTTTTTCCACGTGTGTTTTATAGTGAAATTAAAAGAAACTTCTTTTTTCATACGGATGCAGATTATCCACTTGTGTTATTTTATATGATTCATGTTAAATTTGTGCGATGAAAACATTACAAATTGCGTATTGAAGTAATGAGTATGATACGAGGGTAGTTCAATAAGTCTTTAGAATAAAGTATAAAAACAATTTTTTTTGGGTAAATTTTTTTTTATTTTTCAACATAATCTCCTTGGAGCTCTATACACTTGGTCAATCGCTTTTTAAGTTTTTTTAATCCTTCAGAAAAGTGCGTTTTCGGAAGTTCCTCAAAATAAGCACTTACAGAGGCAATGACGTCTTCGTTGTCCGTAAATCTCTGTCCACCGAGCTATTTTTTCAAGTTTGGAAATAAGAAAAAGTCACTGGGGGCTAAATCTGGTGAATACGGTGGGTGTTCGACCAATTCGAATTTTAGTTCTTCAATTTTAGCCATTGAAACGAAGCATGTGTGAACTCGGGCGTTGTCGTGATGAAAGAGAATTTTTTTTCTCGCCAAATGTGGTCGTTTTTTTTAAATTTCTTCTTTCAGCTGCTCTAATAATGATGCATAATACCCACCAGTAATTGTTTTACCCTTTTCCAAGTAGTCAATAAGTATAATTCCACGTGCATCCCAAAAAACTGTAGCCATAACCTTACCAGCTGACTTTACGGTCTTTGCCTTCTTTGGAGCTGGTTCGCCTGTGGAAATCCACTGTTTGGATTGTTCCTTTATCTCAGGAGTGTAGTGGTGTATCCATGTTTCATCCACAGTCACAAATCGACGAAAAAATTCCTCAGGATTCCGACTTATGCGCGCCAAAAGAGCCTCAGAGGCGACCACTCTATTGCGTTTATTCTCAGCTGAGAGCAAACGCGGCACCCATCTTGCCGATAGCTTTTTCATGCCTAATTTTTCATGTAGGATTGAAACAACTGCACCTATAGATATCCTTGTGGCCTCAGCTAACTCACGCACTTTTAATCTTCTATCCTTCAACACCATATCGTGGATTTTATTGATGATTTCGGGAGTAGTTGCTTCTACGGGCCTTCCTAAACGTGGTTCGTCACTTATTGATGTACGACCACGCTTAAATTCATTTACCCAGTTATAAACCGTTACTAAGGCAGGGGCAGATGTGCCATGAACTGAGTCCAATTCATTTTTTATCTCATATGGAGTTAAACCCTTTAAATGAAAATGTTTAATTACCGCTCTGAACTCGTTTTTTTCCATTTTTCTTAACAAGCAATTTTTTTTTTTCAATTGGTTATAAAAACACGTAAACTCAGAAGATGTGGACTGTGACTGCACCATATATCTAGTCGGGAGTGATGCTGACTGAAAACAGATGATTTGGAGCGATTCGCGCGCCATCTGTTGGTCATTCTAAAGACTTATTGAACTACCCTCGTACACGCATAAAGCATTCTTTAATTCTACTAAAATGTAAAGTATAATGTTATAAACTATGTTCTCACGTTTGCGTTATAAGTTTTTTGTTATCGCAATGGCAATAAGTATTTCTATATCTTTCCACAATTCTAAGTGACTAGATTTAAGTCTTTTGTACCCCTATAGTATAGTGGATTAGCATAATAAATAAGAATTAGTTTATAGACTGAACTATACACTAAAAATACTAAGGTACATACAAGAAAAGCACAACTTATGAAAATCACTCATAAAAGATAGACGTGAACTATTAAATAATGATATAAATATTTAAATAAAAACTTTAAATTGTATTATGAAATCTATTTTAACTTACTAACTGCATGCTCTAGTAATTATAAGAGCTAGTATTCGATCGTATCAATAATTGCCATCATAAGCTGCCGAATGTGAGAAAAATATATAGTAATGAGTATCAAAATTCATGTGCCTGTATCTGTATTTAAATTTAAATCACCGCTGCAAATATTTAACCGATTTTCAGAATATTGTACGCAATCAAAGCATGAATACGTCAATAGTAAATGAAAAAGTGAAACTCGGCTTATAGCATCCGATATTTATACCCGCACTTTTTTCATTCATTTGAATCTCTCACATTCAGCCTCCGCTCCGCATTTAACGACGATTAAATTGCCGTCGCACTGGCCGCGCACAGAGTCGCCGCACCGAAAATTCCTCGCAGCAGATAAATCGCGGCCAGCGATGGCGATTATTGATAGGAATTGACATACAGCACGTGCGAACACTCGTGCGAAGTGCGTCCCTCTCTCTCTCTCTCTATCTCTCTCCGTGCAACGTACTGCATGCAGCCAGAGAGAGAGAAAGAGAGAGAGAGAGACGCACAGGCAGAGAGTGAGAGAGAGAAGTGCGCTTAATGGACTAAAGGCAGAGGCCAACACGGGGGTGGTTTGATTTGTTACAGAGGGCAACAAGTGCCCGACCCCCGGCTGCACGGGCCAGGGTCACGTGACCGGACTCTACTCGCACCACCGCAGGTAAGTAATTATCGGTGAATTAACTGCCTACCTGCACTGCACGTTCTCTACTCTCTCCTGCTCCAGCTCCTCTCGCTCGCCCCATGCCGATTAGGTTAATGCCGATTCATGGCATCGCGCGACGGCGGCGCCGGTGCCCGGAGGAGGAGAACACAGAGCTTCCCCGCGCGCGCTGTTTAATTAACGATTATATCGATTTGATTGATGAATAGCCGCTGGGCTGAGTCTCTTGAATGGACCTGTTTTCAATTTTCTTGAAATGGCTTGACGTTAGAGTTTTATGTTCATCAAAAAAAGAATTCTATCTTAGTGATGGAAATAGTATTTATTCTATTGACCCATACAAGAAATTTTAAATAACAACGTACGAAAAGAATAGTGTAAAAGAAGTAGTAACGCGTCTGTGTAGTCAGGCATTCGGATGTATTTGCCATTTATTATCGATTATATAAACTCTATTTATGAAAAGACGGTATTTTAAATCTTGAATTTTGTTAAAATAACTTAATGCAAGATTTCTTATAGTAGCTTTTAAATTTTATGATCAACACGAATCAATAAAAGAATTTTATGTTCGTGATGGTAAAAGTAGATATTTATTTGTAATTAACGTAGGAAAGAAGCTTTGATTGAATAAATATTTTAATTCTGCTGTTGATTCATACAAGAAACAAATTAATAGTATAAGTAGTAACGCACCTGTTTAGTCGGGCGTGAACTCAATTGCTAGCGCAATATACAACTTTCTTTGAATACAATTATTAATGAATTTCTTCTTTTCAAAATGAATTCGCGCAAAGTGTAACCAACGAGCAGTGCAAACTTTTAATTCCCAATGAAAAATTGTACTTAATTAGCACGTAGTCTACATTTGCCCTCTTTCTTTTTCAGCTTATCCGGTTGTCCGCGCAAAGATAAATTAACGCCAGAAAGTGAGTATCAAACACTGCTTTAATTAACACTCACGTTATATCTCGTAACGTAGCTCTATAGTGCATATATTCTTTACAAAACACGCAGGAACGTGGGACTCTTTATTTATCATTTTTTTTTGTTGCCCTCGACGTTCAGGAGAGAAAATGACACGCTCAACTGTTTTCGACGCTATATGCATTAGCATTTGCGCGAGCGCAGCACAGCTTCATAGTGTTTCAATTATGTATATATACAGTCGAAAATCATTGTCGCTTAAATATACCACTAATTAAGAACTTAATTTATTCACCAGCTGTGTGTACACGTACGTATTTTTGTTTTTGTGTGCTACGCGTGATTATTCGATGTGTATGCGCGCACCGCAGAGACAGTGAAAACGTGGTCACGTTTCTCTCCCTGTACAAAAAAAAACAATCGCCCAAAGTCACTAAAGCCCGTGTGCGCCCGTGTTTATGTGTGTGTATCTGTTCTGTTGATTTTTTTCTACTATTTTTTTTCTCTGAAAAAAAAACAGAATTCTTTGTGCTTTTTGTTAGCGGGGTAGAGAGCTTCATTTACTGCGTTCACTTTTCAGTTTGATTTTTTTTTTGTTTTTTTTTTCTTATTACTCATTCTTTTTGTAGTATTTTCAATTTGTAGTAGAGAATTATCACCACACTTGACTTGGTTATGTTGCCGTATTTTATGAGTATTATTTATTATACTTTTTGGAGAACTCGAGACCCCGAGACACGGGCGAAGAGAGCCCGGTTGTGGCGGCCCATGCGCACACACGCCCAGAATCAGAAAGCGAGGATCTCTCTGCGTTTGAGTATAATACAGCGCTCTGGCTGATTCGTCAAAAAATCTTTGCGCTTCATACTTGCTTAATCCATTCGGTCGATTGTTCATTAGTTTGTTCATTAATTTCGAAGTGTTAAACTACATGGAGAACGAATATTCTTTTTCGTTCGCATTTGTACAGGTTTTATTATTCATTACTTTAAAGGTTTATTTTAATTAACAGCTTTCGTGTACATAATAATTCAAAATTTATCACATTACACATGTTATGATTTCTTTTTTAAATTAACCAATACATATTCAACTTTTTAAGGCCCTGAAAAATAATGTTAGTGATCATTCATATTTTCGTAACTTAAAATTATTATAAACTAAAATTTCTGTGTTGAGGTCTTAAAGAGTTTATAAATTTATTTTTCTATCGGTAAATTATTTTTTTATCGTTGTCATTATTTACAAATAAACTATCGTGAAACCCCGTAAAAATGTTATTCAATTTTGTATGTAAATTATCATATAACGTTTTATTAATATTCATATTAAAATTTCAAAAAATCAAATCATGTTATAAAAATTCGCTATATCAAATTTATTCAGGTCTCATCACAAACACAGAATATTACATTTTATTGTATTGTCTATAATTTTTTCTCTAAATTGATTGTATCTTTTCTTGTATTTTTTTTCTCTCTACCCGCTCAGTATTTATCTACTTATTGTATACGTTTCCGATAAATTTGTGTTACTCGTGACGTTGTTTCTTATAATTTTTTCTTATTTACATTATTTTTAAATATATATTCTTTCTTTACTCACTGTTTTTTCATCATTTACCACCCTCGTTCTCCGTGAATTTCTATCAAATCTTATCACTTATCTCCGTCAATCATGAGTCGCCATTACTCAGTAACTGTAACTTTATGATTCAAAAGAAAAGTAACGCAACTTTATTATACTCAAATAATTCAAAGTACAAGTCTTAAGTAAAAGAGATTCGGTGCAGAAAATTCCTTATTTGTGACAAAAAGAAAAAAGAAAATGTGTTCGGACGTGCGCATCAGATTCTAATATAACCATCGCAAACACGTGTCTGGGTTCTCGCAGTTCTGGCGATGCATGAGACTATTTTGAAATGTCCGACGCCTGGTTGCAACGGCCGTGGCCATGTCAGCTCCAATCGGAACACGCATAGGAGTCTGTCCGGATGCCCGATTGCCGCGGCCAATAAACAGGCCGCTCGCGAGGCGCGACACAAGGCTCAAGGTAAGGCTCACACGCACACACAAACGGCTCTCACTGTAAAAAGTCAAATGTAAAATTCAAACGGCTGAGTTGTGAGTAAGGAGAGACACAGCTGGAATAGTAGTTTTTACACGCAACTGTGTAGAATGCAATTCCGATTTCTGTTCGAATTCGTCAGGTTGTGTTAAAAATAATAAACAACTTGACTCTCTATCATACTTTAAAGTCATTTGCTATAATACATTGTTCATTTAAGTGTCTTTATAATTGAAGATAAAATGCTCAAAATAACCGATTGTAGCTAGCATTGCGAAATTCTATAGACTTCTGATATTAGGTTCAATTTTACAGATAATGTATGATTTTACATTCGTTGAATTTCAATACAATTCACTTTTAGATACATTCTGCATGTAATTTTAACCTGTTCAGCAGTAATCTCTTTTAATCAAATATTTAACTGGTAAATTGTATAATTTTATGTTGAATTTTTAATCAAACATAAATTATAATTATATGTTAGATTATATAAATTACATAATAGAATTAAAATTACATTACAGAATCGACGTCTTTTCGAAATTCAGTACAATATATTTTTTACACTTCTTTTATGATTTTACACTGCGACCAGATTTTTTACATTTGCATTTTTACAGTGCCGTGCGCGGGACTTTAATGAAAAACACGCGCGACAAAAATCTCTTTTTTCCATCTCTCTCGAGCTCTCAGGCTGCAGTATACATTGATATTTCATTTCTACCGTTGGCCGTTTACGACTACTGCTACTCTCTCTTTCTTTCCATCTAGACGTACATAGTTTATTGGAAATTACACAAAAGCAAGTACATCTAGCTATATAGCTGTGTGAGATATTATGTAGCACTCGCTTGAGACGTTATATCTTTAGAGAATTCACTGCGTGATGCTTGAAAATACCTTGCATAAAGAAGATCTTTTTTTGCTTTCTCAAAGAGAAAGCTTTGTATTTTAGGTTAAAAAATTGCATTCATTAAATAGCTTGTTGGGTACTTTACAGCTTTGAAAATTTTCTCTAATATTAAAATTTTACTTCCTCATATAGAGAGAGAGGAAGCTTTTTTATTATCTGAACAAATAATCGTATTTATTCAAGGTATTTTAATTAGAAACTTTTGAAAAATAGTTTTAGTAAATATATTGTAAATCACGAATTGTAAGATATGTTTGCTTATATATAGTTAAACAGATGAAATTAACAATAAGACAATGTTTGTCAGAGAACATAGTTTTGTAAGCCAATAGTAAAATTAGTTTACACAAGTACGTAGTTCTATGGATTCACCGAATTGTATTTTTTGTAAAATTTGCTATTTCATTTGCTTTTGGGTGTTAAATGATAATAAAAAATAAGTTATTCAAGCGGGAAATCCATGAAATTTATTGTGACTAATGTTTTAAATTTATGTCTCTATTGTGTGGAACTACGTAAGCAGAATATTAATTACAGTATCCACTAAATTAAAATAAATTTCATCGATTCATTTACACTTTGAACTACAAAGACTATAATTTGACGTAAAAAAAGTAGACTGAGCTGTTTATTTTTTTTAATAAAAACAAACTGCAATTTCTTCGCATTACAAATATTAATACAATCATTATACGATCTTTATATTTTTGTCAGTTAATTCTTATTAAGAAGAACAAACTGCTAAACTTCCACTTTTTTCCTGCGACTTATACTCTTTGGACTTTTAAGTGTACGTTCAGCACCTCAATAAAATCATACCAAAAGAAGACATAGCATCTGCAATGCTCACTTTCTATTGGTATAAAAATTATTCCAACACATTTTTCCCAACCAACCCATTCCTCTCGTAAATCCGCACTTCTAAAATCCTTTCCTCGATCTGTGCACCAGTGTCAGGCATACCACCGGAGTACATAAGCACGAATCTACTCCCGACGGCGCTGGACAGCAAACTCTATCCCCAGTACGGCACCAGCACTCAGCAGGACACGAAGCCAGTCGTCTCCTCGCCAACGTACGACTACTACGCGGCGACGAAGATCGCGGGTATCAACGTCAAGCCACCGAAGACGCCAGAAGACAACACTCAGTCGCGCAACGGCTCGAACAAAGTAGTCGTGCCCAAATCGGAAAACTCCTCGTCGACGGCGAGTTGCTGTAGCTTGCCCAACCGACAAAATACAACGCAGGAGCAGCAGCAGCAGCAGCAGCTGTTGGTCCCCAAAACGGAGGACTCTACGTCGTGCAGAGTGGGACAGAACTCGCCACCGCCACCACCGCCACCTCCCAACGTGCGACACACGGTTAACAATTTTATAAGTTTTTATCGCTTGGAATAGGTTAACAGGTGTTTTGACAGTAAATCCGATGGGTGATGTGGACTGTAACCTTGAAATTTTGATATCTTGAAATAAATTAACTTTATATCTAAAGAATATTACTAACAAGGAGAACATTAACCCGACAGAACTCAAATGTTCATTAGACTTTAGAAATTGATTTCTGATACCTAAGAATCAAGACCAAATCCCGTAGTTTGATCTAATATGCACTACTTTATAAGTCATCAGCTGTTTTACTCTAAATAGCCATTATTTTTGTAAAAATTGTACCCTTACGTGTTGTTTTTACAATTCCTGTACACGTATTTATAGTAAAAGAGATATCTAAATGAATATAAAAGTAGTCGCAAAGAGCCTTAATTTACATTTTTTATTCTTTGAAAATCTACTGATTTTCATGCATTTCAGTCACTATCTTCAATTCCACTAAAATGAATTGAACTACTTAGCTATAATACAACGATTATCAACTATTAAAATGGAAACGAAAGTTTCGCAGATTTACCTAAATTATTCTAGCGAAACAGATTTGTTGTCCCAACGGTATGTTTTGTTTTGAGTGTGCCAATAACTTTGAAACAAATTAGTATATTTCGACATTACAGATCTTAAATTCAGGCTTTTTCTGTCTGATTTTATTATGTTTAGTCATTTATCTAATATTAATACACGCTGAGTTATTATCAGAATAACAGGTTCCAGATTGAAGTAAAAACGATACATATTTAAAATTTTGCGGCTTACATCTTGCAAACAGGTAACAAAAAAAACACCTTAAAATCTTATCAAAATTCAAGTTCCGCAGAGTTGATATTCTCCTTGAAAGTTTAATAAAAAAGTTTCAATTTAGTCTTCGACTTGTTTGATAAAAAGAAACGCACACTAAAAATACCGACATTTTCTTCTAAAAATATAAATTTACACACTACCACAAACGAACTAACAATACGCCTGTTATACTAACATCCCCTGTCCCCTCCCACAAATTCCCCCACGAAAATCACTTAACGCCCTCCTGCTTACTCCCATCCAGACCTCGGCCTACGACTCGTACCTCAACCAGGACTCGAACTCGTCGTCGATGTCCTCGATGGAGGCGATGGGCGCCACGCGGACCGGCTCCCTCGGCGCCACGATACACCATCCGAGCCAACAACAACAACAACAACAACAACAACAACAGCAGCAGCAGCAACAACAACAGCAAGCGCAACAACAACAACAACAACAACAACAGCAACAGCAACAGCAACAGCAGCACACGGTGGCGCATCACGTGCTGCCGATGCAGCCCGCGGTCGCCTATCCCATGCCCATGGTCGAGGACACGAGGATGAGCCACCAGATGGCGGCGGCCCAGCGCTCGCCCTACGAGTCGTCGATGATGGCCGCGGCGGCGGCGGCTGCCGCGGCGGCCGCCGGAGCAACGGGGGACGACATGTACTCGGCCCACCAGCGCTCGGAGCACGCGAGGGCCGCCGCCGCCGCTGCCGCTGGATACAGTGAGAAAAGTATATTGTTGTTGATATTGTTTTATTTGAGATTTCGGGGGGGGGGGGGGGGCGTTTGGGAAGTGTGCTTGGACCCAATATTGTATGCCAGTCAATTATTTTTCGGTGCTGAAACAATAAAGGGATTGTATCGTTTGGATAAGAATGGGCCAGTAAAAAGAATCGACGTTGGCCCCAAAAACGTCTCAGAGTCGGTGCAATACTTTTTGCCAATATTGAAAGAAAACAAAACATCGCGAAATCGTCAAGCGTAACTTAACCTACTTTTTAGGCTAGATTTTAACAAAATATTAATTTAATGTACGATTACTAACCTTACGTGAAATTATCGACCGCGCGATAGTAATCTGTAGTTATAATTATTATACTAAACTTTGAGTGAAGTGTCTCGCTTATGTCTAAAAATTTATATATCTTGTACAACTTTGAATATATCAAGAAGAAAAGTGTTGTACTAGCCCGTTCTTATCATCCCCGCTACATCTCAATGCTGGACCTCTTACGTTTGCAAATACTGGTGGTGTCGGCAACTAATACTCAAACAGTATTCTGCCGAGAGTAAATTCATCCATGAGGATCTCTTATTTAGTAAGGGGGTAACTTAGGGATCTCGTGAATAAAGACCGCAGAGACAAATCTTTGATTCTTAATTTTTTGATAGAATCTTCCGCTTTAACGCAGTTTATCTATAACTTATACAAAATATTTCAAATGGATTGTGTCCCCTTAGATAATAGATTTTTTAAAAATTCCATGCATAAACGTGGATTAAACTATTTTTATTTATATATAACGTTTGTTCTTTGTAAGGATTATTATTGTCTTGCAACATTGTAATTTGTTATCAACATTAATATATAATACTTAATAATGTGAGTACAGAGTTGATATTATAGTACATTTTTAAATGCTTTTATTAAATTTCACTGTGATAAATGATGGTAACCGGAAGGGATGGAGGTCAAGCACTAAAAGCAACTTAGTTTTTGAACATCCCTTTAGTACATAAGTCTTCAGTACTATTATATCTACTATAGTTGTTTTTTTTTACTAAGTTTTTGTCGCTGTCATATAATGAAAACGCTTAGAGAATCTAATAGATAAATTAGTCGGTTTGACTATTTCACGTAGTCGTTCAATTTTGCTTACGCAGTTCTCGAAAGACAGCTCAAAATTCCAGTTTTGTCGAAATAAATAGAAAGCAGCATAATCCCGAACTACTGCACTTTCATTGTATTCCCAAAGTTCAACAAATGGTAGAACGTAATAAATACACTTGAATTTCGCCACCACTCATAGACAAAGCTAGACAATCCAGAAGTGAAAGTAACCTACAAGATTCTCCAAAGCTAAATTAAATTATTACTTTTAACCCTCGTCAAATTCCCACTTATCATTTCCTGCAAATTCACTTCTAACCATGCCTCCTCCCCAGTGTACATGCAGCACCCGGGCAGCGCGAACATCGCCCGGCCCGTGGTCACCTACTCGAACGAGATCGCGGCGCGCGGCTACGAGACGGGCGTGGGTCCCGGCGCGGCGAATCACCGGCCCTACGACCCGGGCACCGCCTCCGCCTACGACAGGTACGACACCCAGGCTTGCGCACCCCTCCAGCCCCAGCAGCAGCAACAGCAGCAGCAGCAGCAGCAGCAACAACAGCAACAGCAGCAGCAGCAGCAGCAGTTGCACTCGAGGGCGAACATGTACTATCTCGGACAGACGGGCATGACGCCGGAGGAGCAGGAGAGGGTCTATCATCAGGAGGCGGCGGCCGCGGCGGCCCAACAGCACCAGATGGCAATGGCCGCGGCAACGGTCGCTGGGATGATGAAGACCGAGGACGGTGAGTTTGCTGGAGGTGGTGGTAATGGTGCTGGTGGTTTTCGTATACGCAGTCGTGGCCAAGAGTTTATATTTTTAAGATGAAAGATATGGATATGTATTACTAGCACCAAAAGATGTGCATTAAAGAGGTTATATAAAAAAAAATACTGTATTATATTTGTAAAAGTGTGTAATTATCTTATATGTCTATGTATGTAGATAATATATCTAAACATATGTAGATAATATTCATATGAACAGGAGTATCTACATAGAAAAGTATCGAGACACTTTTGTTAAAAGATATCCATGTAGATTATATCTTTTTGTATCTTTTCAAGAACGATGATTATAAAAATGCTCTTTCTTACTGCAAAAGTTTTTTTATAGCTCGTAATGTTCATTTTTAGAGAAATTACTTTTTGTATTCAGATACACATATCTTAGACATTGCCCATGACTGCTTGTATGTATAGAAAGAAAATGATTGCGTGTATAAAACGTATAAAAGCGAGTCTTACTTTAACATATAAGTATTTAGTGATTTTTAAAAGATGTGAATGCTTTATCCCATGTAGATTCAGACCTCTTTTACGTAGACGATAACGAGGTCATTAGCTGTGAAAAGTTAAAGCGAGTCTCGCTTAAAGGCAAGTAAATCAACACGTACTACTTATTCGACTTATAATTTCCGTGACGTTATTGCTTAATTATTTCTTAGAAATAATTCTTAAGCTACCAAAGCAATTTACCAAAAAAAAATTATAAAATGTAAAAATAGTCTTTTTACAAAATATTATATCTTATTAAGAAATCTATATTAGTTTTTGTACATGGATTAACGTCGAAAACATTTTAATTCAGCATAATCATGTATGCCGTTGCGGAATACATTTTAATAGATGAATTATTTAATATAGGTATTAGAAACGACAAAAAATTTGTATTCTATCATTAAACAAACAATATTTTTTATTGTATTACAGTGAAATGCGTGACAGTCGCTCAAGTTCAACAAATGCAAAAAACCAGTGGTCCACCAACATCGCCCGGCGGATCAGTCATGGATTTATCTACTTCTAGCGTTACGTCAACCAGTCCACAGGTAAAATTATTTGATCGATTCCCTTGTAAATATTATAAAATCATAGTGCATACGCGATGATCAAATAATAGCTTCAAATAACGATATCGCATATTTCTACTTTTTAACCCTTTGTGTCATGTATATAATGTATTCATATATTGACTACAATTATACTTCTTCAGTTTTTATTAAATCAAATAAACACTATTGAAATATTTTACGTATTATGTAGCATGTCTTATAGACAAGATGTTTATCTTTCAGAAAAGAATATTTTCGATTTATATCTTTGCAAAAATAATAATTTATAAACAATTACCTATGTATTAAAATAGACTTTCATGGAAAAGAAACTTGACTCAAAGGGTTAATTTTGATTAAAACATTTATTTTGCAATCGCATGCCAACGGCAAGCGTTCGAAATTTCGCGCAATGATAACGATATTAAAGAGTCCGAACCGAATTCAAGTCATGCGCCGAATTTCGTCGCTATAGCCCCCTTACGCCAGGCAAGTCCCTCTCCTCGAAGGATTATACATTCGGCGACGACGGCGTTAACTGAAATTATTCTATTATACGCGTTGTGCAGGCGCCGCCCTACGGATCGAACAGCCTGAGTCCGCAGTACGGCGGCGGGCAAACCGTCGGCGGTAGCCCTCAAGCTGCAGCCAGTCCGCACCTAACGGCGAGCCCCCAAGTACCCAGTCCCCAAGGCCAGACCCTCGACCTCAGCGTGAACAGACTGCACAGGTAACGCTGCGCCCTGGCTTCTCTCTTCTCTCTTCTCTCTTCTCTCTTCTCTCTTCTCTCTCGCGCAACGGGCACGGAAAATCATCGCCGCCTAATTAATTTAGTGTTTACAGACAAAACTCTCTCTCTCTCTCTCGTCCTCTCGCGCGCGCGCGAAGCTCGAAATCATGGCTGTTTTAACTTTTCATTGCCGTTGTAATTGCTCGATTCTTGTTACGCTTAAAGCACTCGTTACGTGAGTTATGTTTATTTGATAAGTAATTAAAGCGTTGTTTCAAGACGTGTTTAGAGGTGGCTTTGATTAATTGATGGTCCATTGTGATGGTTTTGTCTGTAAATAAAATTGACCTATAGATGTATTTAATACTCTGGAAAAATGAAACAGTGAAAAGTATGTCAAATCCATTTATCAGAGAATATTAATTTTTCACTGCAAATTAGTGAAAAATGTACTGATTCAGCAGTGTGTATTCATTTTTAGAGAGCGATAGAAGCATCAGACTTGTCATTATCATATACATATCCTTCTATAATTAATTTCGGTGGAGCTCTGCCGATTTTTTGTCGAAAAATCAAAATTTGTTGCATATATTTTTTACTATTAAAAATTATAAAAAATGATTGATTTTCAATATAAAACTTTGTTATATAAATGTTAGTTTCTATATTATAGAATTTTTAAAGTTCAAATGATCCATGCGTCAACAGTTTCGACGGATTTATATACATTTTTCAATGTTCTTTTATAACAACTTTATTTAAAAAAAACTTCGTATTATTCATTCATTATTCAGTTATAAAATTAAATCTCAAAAATTCAAAATTTTTTGAAGAATGTTAAATATAGCATTTCGTATGCGATAAATTAAGTTGTTTTAATCCGAACTTGATACTTGTTACTTATTAGATCTGACGCACGGAATATTTCGTCTATTTTTAACCAAAATTACTGATTTTGTCTTACAACTCGGGTATACCATCCTAAATATAGTATCTAATCAGCCAATAATAATTTTGTATCAAATCTTGTTTGCGTAACAGTAGCATTATAGCCTTTAAATTCACACTTTTAGATAGTCAACAAGCATTTCTTACATTTTGAAATAATGCGGGCTATTCTGTCGTTTGATGGCACTAGTGTTACAAGTGATCACTTCAGATATAAATGTGGGTACGCACCCTATGTGCATATAGATATACTCGTAATGTTGTGCCCCACTTGTCACACAAGCATCACCAAACGACATAGTAGCCCTCACTACTTGTATCAATAAATTCGAGACTACAATTTATGTAAAAAAAATAATCCGAAATTAGGTGCTGATCAGCTAGTTCAATGAAATTGAACCAAAATTCACAAAAAAGAACTTTTTAATTATAAAATAACCATTTGACTGCTACAAAAGAAATATCAAATATTCTCAATAATCAGTACAGCTCCATCCTAAAGATTCCCATCCTAAAAGCCCGTTCGTACTTTCACTTTTCCCCGCGTAAAAAAAATATCACAACCCACAAAGTCGCCCATATTAAAGCCCAAATTGATGAAAATGAAACTCCTCGCGCAACAGCGGAGCACCGAGTCCGCAGTACTCGACGGCGCACGGGGAGGGCGGCGTGCCGGTGCCGGTGGGCCCGGGCTTCACGGCGCCCCGGCCGATCGAGGAGCAGACCGAGCCCGTGGACTTCAGCACGGCCAACGAGCCCGTCAACTTCAGCGGCGGCATCAGGCCGGTGCCGGGCTTCCCGCCCCCGGGCGTGCACGCAGCGGCCTACAGCCGCGAGAGCACGCCCGACAGCGGCGGCTCCCACTACATGGACGCCTATCGAGATCCCACCGGTGAGTACGCGCGAATTATTGTTAATCATTGAAATTAACATAGTTAGGGGGGGAGTCAAATGGGAATGCTCGGACTTTTCGAGGTTAGATCTCTGTTGAAAAATGAGTTTAATTCAGTCATGATATTTCTTTAATCGATACATTTTTATGCTCGTTATGCTAATGGTAAGTATACCCGTGGATGCCTTTGCGGCTTCAGCTGATTAAAATCGATAATAGGGGATGTACAAAAGGATATGTGCATGAAGAATTAATAGAATCTTAATGTAAACAACTATTTCCATCTGTATAAAGTGAAAAACATATTTAAGTGAATATTAAAATTTGTACTACTGAATGCCTGATAAAAACTTGATTTTATCACTTATTTGATTGAATTCGACATTTTTTTTAATTTCCCGGATAAATTTTTGTTTTTAAATTTCATAATTTGACAAGCGCTAAACTATAGAGTTAGTTTTTGTTTGTTCGCCTGGGTTCTTCTACCTACTAAGACCTATTGTACTTTGTCCTAAAAGAAGATATAGGAATTTAGTAGAATAGCAATGAAAAAGTCTTGAATTATAGTTTACAAAAAGAGTACTGGTAAAAAAGTTATTTATAGTCATACATGCCTCGAAATTTATAAATATATAATGCTCTTTTGCGCCCAATGGGGTAAATAAAGATCCCCTTATGAAAAATAGATAGAGTATTGTATTGTCGAGAAAATTGACGAAAAAGAGCATTAATGTATTTCGTCTATAGGTTGTTTACCTTTATTTTTCAAAACACTTTTAGTTATACTATTGAAAAATTACTAGAAGTAAAACAATAAATGACTACAAAGGAGGATGCCCATGGATGCATAATAAGTCAGGGGGGACACAGGGGGACGTACAAAACTGGCTCTATTGTTTAGAGGTTTTAAAAATATGAACATTAAAAATAAATTTAATCCGGAGAAGTGAAGGGAAACTTTAAAAGAAGATGGTAAAATCTGCATAGGTCATCCAGGGGCATCCTTCTTTAATTAATTTATATATTTGTAAATTAAGGAAGGGAATTTCGTAACGTTATACGGATTATTATTTAATACAAACGAAATTCAGTAAAATGCTTTTTACAGTACTAACAGACAGTCATAACATAGAACATATAATAAGCTCAACAATTGTCAAAGGATAAAATAAACTGACAATTCCTTTCAAATAAAATTTCCATATTTCTCAGAAAATTAATTACCACATACATTATATTTTTTTTAAAAATACGCAAGCTCATATCCAACAAATTACTTAAAACAAAATATCCGCCTACCAACAATTTCTCATTTCAAATCAGACTGATTCGTCACGCGCGTTCGCGCGCGCAAAAACGAAACACAGCCCAAACAATTTCTCCTCCAGCGACAAAACAGCGAAATAAACATACTTACGGCAAAAACCAGAATTCCATCCTTCACACTACCACACGCTCCATCCACACGCATACACTACAGAATACACCCAACCAACCTAGTATATTACATTGGCCCACATTTACGATCCCAGCGAAAGCGACAGACCCTCTCTCTCTCTCTCCTGTCCCTCACACACATACAAACCATCACATTCACGCACATAAAACTGCGAGCCGATGATGAAAAGCTCGCTTTCGAGAAACGCCAGCACGTATACACTCACCAGCGCGCTTTTTCTCCTCGCTGGCTGCTGGGCTCGCGCGCGCTATAAATTTGCGCGAGACACGTTCCAGTCGAAATGAATACATTGTCGGGTAGCGTGTCATTACATTGGACGACGTGCTGCAGCTCGCTCGCCGAGAGCACAGAAAAGGGAGCCCAGAGAGAGAGGGAGAGGAGCGCTATACACACGCGCTCGTGTATATATAACCCCGCGGCGCGATATATCGGAATAGAACAAAGACCGCGCGCTCTCCCCCGAGGCGTACGTGGGCGCGAGCGCGCGCGTGGTTACAACTGCCGAATAAAAATTCGCCCGGCCTCTCTCTCTGCCGGCTTTTTCTCGTTCTCATTTTGCCTCCATTCGTCCAACGCTGTGCGTATATATATACACATATATATATATACATCGGTAGCTTCTCGCATATACCTTGGCTTCTCGTATACAGAGCAAGCCCTCTTTTTCGCTCACTCTCTCTCTCTCTCTCTCTCTCTCTCTCTCTCTCTCTCTCTCTCTCACTATCTCTCTCTGTCTCTCTTTTTCGAGCCAGCGTCCCGTGAGCGTCCGCGTCCATTGTTAATTATCAATATTTCGCGTGCGTATATAGGAGAGAGGCTCGACAGTGCAAAAGTCCGACACTGCCGCGCGGAGCCGCGTTTCTCTCTGTTTCTCGTCCTCGTGGCTATGTGTGGGTGTGCGACGCTGGGGAGTAGTTATTGAAATTGAAACATACGGATGCCGGGGAGTCGCGACGCGCAATATAGCAGCGAGGCTCGCCGCTGCCGCGATCTGCGCGCCGCTGTTTTTTGGCGCGGGCGATATTGTCGTGTGTGTGTGTGTGTATATACGTGAAACGTGTTTGGACGCGGAGAGCAGTGCGGACACAATTCTTCCCATGGCAAATAAACGCGCGGACTTAACAACGGTTAATCAACCGCTCGGCGAACTTGTCGCACAATGAAGAGACTCGCTCTGTTGCTGGGCTGGGTTGGGGCTGGGTGGGGTATACTGCATTTCGGAGGGTGGATGTGTATGATGCTTTTTTTGGTTTGATTATCGATATATTTCAGCGGGGAGTGAAAGAATGCTTTATTCGGAAGTTTCGGCACGTGGATAAAGTCGAGTTTGAGTGATATGTCGATTCTTCTTTTTAGTTCTGACTTTACGTCGATATTATACTCGTAGTATTAAATTTAGATATGAGTGATTTTTATATAAGATTGATTTACATATATTATACTGATTTTAATTACATAACGAACATCTATTTGAATATGATACGTTGAAATTCTGCTGTTTATTTGAATAATTCGAGTACTTTTAGCAATTAATTTGGTCAGCGAATTTCTAATAAACTCTTATTATAATATGTTTATCATTATAAAAACTAATATTAATGATGGATATTTTTTACATAAAGAATATAGACACTCATGTAAACATAATAACGAATTTATTCATGATATCAAATAAAACCAAAGTTTAGTAGAGAACGGACCTATATATTATAATTGTCGGTCTAATAATAGTCTCGCGTGACTGGGCCCGAATTCTCAGGGTGAATCGCGTGGTGGGGGATTCAGAGCGGGCTTTGTAAATGCAACGTCACTCTATAAGCACGTTGACCTCTTACAGCAATTATTAGCCTCGACGTGTCCTCCCTATCACATCTTCGGCACAGCCGAATCGTGTCTTGACCCTGAGATAACAGACTACTTTGATCAGGTTCCGCATTACTCAGTTATCCAGAATGACAGAAACAAGAGAGGGGGGGGGAGAAGTTTTTCTATAAGTCCATATCTCCTGCACGGCTACGCTGCTGTGCTGCTGAATACATCATGTGTAGCATACAGCAGGGTCCCCCCCCCCCCCCCCATCATTATGGCTGTCATCTACCGGTTCCCGCAGATAGCGTTTACGAAAAATCCGGATTTTACGGATAACATGATCAGATTCTCCGCGGACTTAAGTCACAAAATAATAATGGGGGACCTGATCGCGGAACTGTTGTCGGCGTTCTCGGACGCTAATTACGTAAGATATCTAGATCTCGTCAGTCATGGTGCGACTCATCATACGCGCCATATATACTGATGATACTGATGATGACGTCATATATACTGATGATACCGACGTCGTTTTAGACTCAAACAACATGATAGCGACATTCCCAAGTTGTCACAACGTCATAGATGTGAACATCAACATCGAAACAGCAGCTACTCCAGATCCAGTGGCCACCACTTACAGGGACTTCAAGTCCATGACGTCGGAAGGTCAGTACGTAGACACACGGCTAAATATACTCAGTAAACATCTTACGGGGGTCCTTGATGAGTTGGCGTCGGAAAAACACTTCATTCTGAGGAAGAAGTACGATCTCCCGTAGAACTTGTGGATAGAATACCTGACCCTTACAAATACTACAGAGGAGCGCAAGCGCTTCCTCCAGAACAAGGTCTTTGAGACGCTAGGTAGTAAAAAGAACAAATGTAATGAACTTTAAGGTTTCGGGCTTCAGCCCTGATGAGTTGAACGCTCACCTTGCGGAAGTGTCAGTCTCCCAAAGCGAAACTGAGAAAGAACTGAGCAACATTGCTGCGATAGCCAGTGAGGATGGCTTCAAGTTTAGGACTGAGGGTATTGTGGATGTTGTCCTAGCAGTGGCTCATTTTCCTCTCAAGCCAAGCGTGAAGATGGATCCCCCAGAGCGTGATCGCCAAGGTTCTTCGGTACCTTAGCCACCACCTTGTCACTTTACAATGCATAGTTGAAGTCTGGAGTCTTTCTTAGCGCCTGGAAGAGTGCTTGATTGGTGCCGCTGAACCGTCTCGGATTTCCGACTAATTGTGCTGCTGTGCTTCCTGTCAAATGTTCTGAAGAAAATCGTCCATGGTCAGATATCAGAGCTCTTCAAGGCCAAAAACATCTTGGATCCGCTGAAAACAGGTTTTCGACCATACCATAGCATCCAGACGGCCCTTCTGAAGCTCACTGAGGACATACAGCAAAGCATCAATAGCAATAAACAGCTTATGACTGTATTATTGCAGTTTGATTTTTCTAAGGTCTTTGATACCACTCGCCGTCTAAGCTGCTTAAGAAACTTCTTTGGGTGAGTAATGTCATACCTGAGCAGCAGGTGACAGTGAGTCACAACTCCATCGTGCGGCGACTCTGACTGGCTCTTGACCAATCTGGGAGTTCAGCAGGGCTCCGTCTTAGGGTCCCTGTTGTTTAGTCTATACATCATGACCTACAGAAGGTGCTAAAAGACTTTGAAGGCATATCGCATCTACTTTATACGGACGACCTGCAGGTGTACACGTAAACCACCAAGCAAAATCTTTCGGAGGGAATTGCGCGTCTAACAGCTGTTGCACAGCTAGTATCGCGGTGGGTGGCGGATGCTCTTTGAACCTCAATATCAGCAAAACTAAAGTAATCATTTTTGGGTCGAATTACAATGTGCACAGGGGGCAAGAATTATAATTGCCTGGCATTGAGATCCAGGATGGGGATTACGTGCCCTTCTCCGATACTGTCACCAACCTAGGCGTGGTTATGGATGCTACCCTTACGTGGAAACCTCAGGTTGACGCAGTGAGCAAGAAGGTGAATAGAGCCTTATATGACCTGCGTTTATTCCGCTCGTGCACCACAGAGGCATTACAGAAACAGCTCGCAAGTACATTAACGATCTCACATCTTGAATACTGCTCTGTGGTGCACCCCGATGCATCGGGAGAGCTGCAGAAGAGATTGCAGCGATTACAGAATGCATGTATTCGATATATAAGCGGCGTGAGGAGGGACGAACACATCACCCCATATAGGGAGGGCCTGGGCTGGTTATGCATAAAGGAAAGGAAATACTATTTTGCGGTAGTGCTATTGTATAAAATTATTCTCATGGAGCAACCGCCGTACCTTGCTGCTCTATTTCATAAGAACCAGGCCAGAAACTCTGACAGGGGTTACGTGAAGGAGATCTCGATACCGTTCTTTCGTTCGGATACCGGGCTACATTCGTTTGCAGCGCAGGGTTCCAGATTATGGAACTTGCTCTCAGAGGACGTGCGGTGTAAACCCTCATTAAAATAATTTAGAACAATCGTGCACTCGCACCTCTCCTAACCTAGCGGTGACCAACAACAACACTAACACCGGCGTATCATGTAAGGCAGCTCGTTATTTATTTATTTGTATGCATCGGATTAATTTATTTTACTATCTGCGCTTCATGTATGAATGTATTTACTAGCATGAATGTATTACTAGCGTGAATTGAGTGCTTATACTTATACCCTAGTCATGCTAGGTTAGTAAGAATGCTTTTAAATAAGGATGCGATAGATAAAAGCCTAATGAGACCATGTGCAATTTTACTATTAACAATGATCTGTGATCTGATTTCCAAATGTAATTCTAAAATATGACTGCGTAAAAATTTTATTAAATATAAGATTACGTAAATTTATATCATGACTGTAACTATTGTATTGTAAATATGTGACACACATGTATTATTTTTTTGTCTTTTACAGAAATAAAAGCTATATGTATCTATATATCTATTAATTAAAATACGCGTTTAATGTGTTTAATATTAAAAGCGTTATCTATATTCTTATAAATATAAGTTACAAGTTAAAAAATGTCAAGAAACTTTAATGTAAAATATTTGAGATAAAATAAAAGTACTATTTTCATATGGCAATAGAAAGTTAATAGAAGCAATATTTCTAAATTGTTGTAGCATACAATATACGTTATATTACACTTTGACCAATACAGTACGAATAGACCATTTAGCAAGATTTTCTGAAATGACCCCCTACCCCCACAAATTCTTACTATAATAAAAGCTAATAACGAATATGATTATATTGCACACAAAAGAATACAAACTTAGGTGAACACAAAAGAAAATTTTACATTAAAAGTTTTCATTTTATTTATTGCCTAAATTCGCACCGTAATTCACCCCGTCTCATCCCAAAATCAATCTCTCGATCTAACACCCTGAATTTTCTCCTCTCCTCGCAGGCTACGGTCCGATGAGCCCACACCCGGGCTACGGCATGACGGGCGTGCAGGCCGAGTACCCGGGTAACACGTACACACCGTACCCGACGGCGGGCTACCAGTGCGGCGGCAGCTACCCGGGCGGCCCCGTGACCTCCGGCTACCAGATACCCGCGGGCTACTCGCCCGCGCCCTGCTACAGCATGCCGCCGCCCCAGCACACGATCGGACCTCTCGACAAGCCCTCCGGCAAGGACGACGGGTAAGCTTTGTCGCAGTTTATGTATAAATACTATATATTGATTTACATATATGGATGTTCTTGAGAGGATTGCGCTTTTGGGATTGTACTGGATATAAGAGAATATATGATGACGAATCGTTGGAACTGTGTCAGATAGTATAGCTATTTTAAATGTGGGGGTGAGAGGCAGAGTCATGGTAAAGGCACATATTTCTAGTTTTGGGAATCAAAGTTAATGCGAGTAATCACCGATGTATTAACGCTTACGTTTATAAAAGTAACTAACCGAATAAAAAGTTGACTTTAAAAATCTATCAATCTTTAGCAAGATTTTCTCTACATACGGATAATAAAAAAATATAGATCTTAAATTAAAAATGTTTTGAATGTGTTTATATTGATTCAGAAAACCTTAATAATAAATAATATTTAAAATAATTATTAGATGAGCTGACATGAAGCAAAAATCAATAAAATAGACGTACAGTCGTACCAAAAAATTCTTAAAATAAGTATTAGAATGTTACAAAATATAAAAATAGAAATATTATTGTAGCCTTGAGAATCACTTTTTCAGCCATATTATATTGTAAAATACTGTTGTTTATAGTGAATTATAGCTTTCCTATATGTGTCTCAAACTTCTGATTGAGATCTCACCGCCAATACAATCTTAAAGTTAAGCCTTGGCCTTATACGCGGAAGTAGGCCTGCGTGACGAAAGTCACGCGAAGCCGTTAGCTGCTCACGGATCTTCGATTGGTGGAGGGTTCTTTTTTTTTTCTTTTTTAGTCGGTGGGTGGCGTACGAGGGGGAGTTTACAGGATTATGGAAAACGGGATTGCGTTTTCGTGGCGGTTGCGTTGTTGTTGCGCTCGTATAATTGCGCCCTGCTCTGATTCCAAGCTACACGAGTTCCTTTGTCGCTGTGGTTTTTTATCTTTCCTTTTCTTAATTGGCGTTATTGGATTTTTGCCTCCCGGGGGCGCGTGTTGAGAGTGCGCTTAACAATGTGAAAATGTGTTCTTTTTTTGACGGGAGATTATAATGACTAAGATCTAGATTTTTAATTACGTAACGTACATGAAATGCAGGTGTCGTTTTTATTTAAGTTTTATATATGAGCTATTTTACCGAAAATGATTTTTGTGATTACTTTTTATGAATCGTATTTCAATGCAATATAATAATGCAACATTACATGTCGATCAATCTTACAACTAATTACCAACAATTATGACTATGATTAGAAAAATTAAACACATAGAATAAACAGAAATACTTTGGAGATTGTCATGTATTCAAAAAGACTTTGAAGATTATACGTTTGAAATGACCATATACGGTTTATAAATTGAGTAGTATTAAAGAAGATATCAGAAGACGATAATACACATGATGTATATCGAGAATATCCATTTCAGTAAAATAACGCATAGCTATGAAATATTATTGACTACTCAGAAAATAACAAATTCGCTGCATTGTTTATTTCTACGTGGACAAGTACCTAAACAATATGCCCTTACAATATTGCCAAAATACGTAAACAGGCACCCCGATTATCCTATAATGAGCAAAACCAAAATGAAAGCTAGCCCTTATACAACCATTTACCTTATTAAGTATAAAGCGCCACCGTAAAACATAAAATGAACATCCCATCCCCGCAAAAATAAAGTATAACAATAAAGTACACAAGAAAAATCAGGCAAACGAAGTCCACGCCTCACAACCACGCGTCGCACATGCATAATTCGTTAAAAAGTCCGAGTAGGCTGCCCAAACTCGCGTCTCTCTCCTCCATACAAACACTTGAGCACGTCCGCCTCTTTCTCTGCCTCAACCCCCTCTCCCCCCTGCCACACATCCTGTACACGCGAGCCTACAACGGAAGTCTGTAGAAAATCCCAGCGCCGAGCAGCTTCCTACGCCCAGGGCCACGTAACACAACCATCCTACCATCGCCGCATAGCTACGCAAGCGTACACATACACGCGAGCGTGTACAAGCGCGAGGAGGAGGCAATTCGGCGTCGTCGTCGTCGTCGCGATTCTCGCGGTTCGCGTGAGCAATCGAGTCGAGGAGGCGCCACCCCGCTCCTCCTCGGCTATAAGCTAAGCCGCCGCCGCCGCCGCCGCCGCCGCGGCTTCGGCTTCCTCTCCCTCTCGCTGCTACTGCTGCTGCTTCTCCTCGCGCGAATACCTACCTCCATTTTGTTAATTAAAGTAATTACTCTTCGTAGGCGAAAGTGCCAACCTTATTCTAATTGACGTAAAGCTCGGCGGTGGTGCTGCTGCTGCTACGAAAGAACGGAGGCGGGGGGGGAGAGAGGAGCCGCTCCGCGTTTGAAGGGGTTTGTAACGCTCTCTCTCTCTCTCTCTCTCTCTCTCTCTTTCGCTCTTTTGCAAGCGATGGGTTGAAGCTAAGAGAGAGAGAGGGTGGATAAGGTCGAAGGGGGTTGCAGCTACAGCTACAGCAGCGGGTGGATGGGGTATAATCAGTTGCCACCGCACTGGATTATGGGGAAAGAGAAAGAGAGAGAGAGAGAGTGAGAGAGTGAGAGCGCGTCCCGACGGGGTTAGGACCCGGAACACCTCGACGTCGCGTCGCGGGAAAACTGTGCTCCTCTCTCTTTCTCTCTCTCTCTCTCTCTCTCTCACTCTAGTTCGACCCTCTCGCTTCTTATGCTAGCCCTTTCTCATCGAAATTCGACGGTCCGGCGGTGGCGGTAGCGCGTCAAATTTACCGTGCATTCAGCCGCCCGCGCCTCTGATTCGAACGTAATTTTGGAAGCAAGCGCGAGGCCGAAGCCTTGGGGTCAAAATGTTTTGACGGAAGGTTGATGGTGGATGCACGCGAGGAGAGATTGAAAGTGTGGTCGTAGAGGCTGTTGGATTTTGATGGTGTAAAATATGGTGCGTATTTTGGTGATTGCAATTATTACGAGCTTGTACACTAATTGCACGTGGTAGAAAGTGTTTTTTTTTAAGATGCAGTCAAATAATAAGATCAAGTAGTCAATAGTACAATATACTAATAATATTATTTTAATTAAAGCCTTTTGTGAGAAAAGAAGAATGCCCATGGATGGCCTATGTCAGACCCAGATAAAACATTGATAGGGGACCTATAAAACTGATATAAGCATGAAGAATTTATAAAATCTTAAGCATTTAAACAAAGATCTCCATCTGTATAAAGTGAAAAACATGAAAGAAAATTAATTCTCTTAATTTTTACCATTGAATGTCTGATACAATCTTGATTATTTCACTTATTTTATACGATTTCACTCTCTATTTTAAAAGTTTCCCTTTACTTCCCTAGATTAATTTTTTGTTTAATATAGATATTTTGACAAACTCTAAACAATAGAGTCAGTTTTGTACATCCCCCCGCGTCCGCTTACTTAACACACATCCGTAGTCATCCTCCTTTTAAAAAATGTCTGACATAATAGCGAATGCTATTATTTCTTAACTTATTATTATTCCTTAGCTTAACTTTATGATCCAGACTACTGCCAGACTAATTTTTTACGCTGGAATAAGCTTCCAACCACGTAAACAAATAATAAAATACTTTCCTTATACCTGCTGGTCAATACATCAGTAGTTTCTCTTTCAATCAAAAGACTGCCAGTTCAAGTAGAAAAATTCATCTATGGTCACCCTCCGACCAACAACGATCCTCCTTACCTCGTTAGACGAAGACTCCAGCCTCCGTCAAAATCAATCACCGCGAAATATATATGAATTACGCGATATAGCCAGTTTCGGCTTGGTCTTATCGAGGAATCGATTGCGGCGATGCGCGAGCGCGCTTTTCTCTCAAAAGCTCTTCTTCTTCGTCTTCCTTCGCCGTCCCCTGTCCCGAAAGCCATAACCTCCTCTCGGCCGCGCGCCGACGGGCTGGAACGTGGGAACCCGAACGAACCAGTCGATAGGCGATACTTCAGCGTTATTAATGACCCCGGCCAATATTACTGCCGCTCGCGTGTATATATATACGAGCTCTCTCTCTCTCTCTCTCTCTCGCTCTATCTCTCTCTTCGTATTACGCTGTACACGCCAGACCATCTGAAACTTTTATATCAAGCCGGGGAGCGGAGACTCTTTCTTTTTCACGTTATAGTGTGTGGGCGAGGGCTTCAAAATATAGCGATCCATTTCGCGCTGCAATTAAGTGTAAATCAATGTAATTATCGCCATTTGTCTGGTTTTAGCACGAGGCTATATGAAATTAAGGCTCTGATTAGTGTGGATTATCGTAAATTTTCCTTTTGATGAAGAAGGTGATAAAGCACAGTGAATGCGAACGGTGGCTGGCGTTTAATGTGATCTTCTACATGATTTGTTTTTATGGCGTGGCAGTTAGTGATTCTTGATTAATTACACATTGTGATAATTTATATTCAGATACAAGTCATCTTTAATCCTTTTGTACATTAATTTCTTATCAGACATTTTATTTGATTGAGTATAAATGTGCGACTATGTGTACAGTAAATATACTTAAACTTCTAAAATTTAATCTGTGTTATTCAATTGTAATTTTCGTTTGTACGTAGTATAGTGTAAATTTCATTTGTATACCAGTATCAAACTTTGGGTAAAATTTGTGATTTTGGCTTGCGGTTTTTAACATAACTTAAAGAGCAAACATCTATGAATATTTGTAACTTCTGAAATCCACGCCATATAGTCTACCTTTATTAATTAACATGTAGAAAAGTTCAAAAAATTATTTTGAAGTTGTGTGAAGTTGCGTTGCATCTGGTAGCCGAATTATGTTCTATCCAACAGAGGTGCACGAAAATTATTATATTTACAATACAGAATATACTTATAATGTATCATTATCTTCACTTAGACCTCCAAATTGCTGAAAAATTATCATGTACAAACCAATGCTCTTCTTTAGAATCGTACACGAAAAATGTTTTATTGCATAATACTTAAGCATTCAGCAGTTCCATTCTTTCCAAAAGCATCCAAACAAACTAAACAAAGATCAACAACACTGCAAACTCCACTCCAACTACGCGACTCACAACTCGTCGCGCAATCAGACTTTTCTTCATAAGCCCCCCAAATATGACCGAGAGCAAAGTAAACGACAGGCACGAAACACACGAGTCCCGCGTACGGCACGAGGTACAAAACGCGGAAAAAAAAACACACGTCGGCTACACACACTCGTCTCGCAACGCTCGACCATCGTGCGCCCGCGCGGAGAGCATCTTCCTCCCGGCCTAAGCTAGCTTCTTCCTCGCTGCGGGCCGCGAAAACGGTTAGACGCGCGGCGAATCGCTTCGGTACGCAGGCCGCGTGATTGCACTCAAGTCCCCGGCGCTCGAGCAATATCGCGGCCACTCAAGGGCCATCGAGCTCGCTGCCGCTGCTTTCTCATAGCCACCGCCGAGGCAAGAACGCGCCGACCACGTATCTCCTCCTTTTGCTCCAGCTCTCTCGTACACTCGGCGGTAGTCCTTCCTCTCTCTCTCTCTCTCTCTCTCTCTCTCTCTCTCTCTCTCTCTCTCTCTCTCTCTCTCTCTCTCTCTCTCTCTCTCTCTCTCTCTCTCTCTCTCTCTCTCTCTCTCTCTCTCTCTCTCTCTCTCTCTCTCTCTCTCTCTCTCTCTCTTTCTCTCTCTTCTCTCTTTGGCTCGAGTGCGCTTTCGACGTTTTTCATATGTTCCGTTAAATCAGGAAATGCAATCAAACTTTGCCCGAGCGAGCCCGAGAGATGGAGAATGTGTGCGTGAGTGTGTGTGTGTGTGTGTCTGTATGTATGAGAGATGCCCGGGTCTTCGACTTTGCGAGGCACTTGACGCGGACCGAGTCGCCTTTCATATTTTTTTGCGTTTGCGGGGGGTGGAAGGTAGGGCGAAGAGGAAGAGGAGGAGTAGGAGGCGGAGGAGGGAAAATTTTTTTGCTGGACTACGGGGCGCTTTAAAGCTGATGAACTTTTTGAGCCTTTTTGCGACGTGCGCGCCTGGTTGATTAGTTGAAGATTAATTGGGTTAATAAGAATTTGATTGAAAATAATTTGTGAAAGAGGTGGACGCTGGTTTACGTGTTGGTGGGCGAGAGAGGACGCAGAATTTTTCGTAGAAGAAAAATTTGTATTACTTGTGAAAATGTCTGCGTTGCGTTTAATATTTTACCATGTACATAAATTAATTTTATATTTATTTTTATATCAATTACTAAATAATATTTGAATATTTTTACAAATGTTGGAATTCAATTTATATAAAAATAACATTTATATGTAGGGATAGTTATATCACACTACTTGTGTTAGCTTTGTATATGATATATGTAAATGATATCCACATGCTAACTATAATAATGATTAAGTATGAAATCTTTTAATTATGTATGAAAGCAAAGTTAATACTGCTGCGTAATCGTTTGACAACGGGTTTGAAGATCTGATAATTGAGGCAGGGCATAGTTACGTCTTTGAGAAGATTTATAATTCTTCTTTTTGTTGTCTATAATTGTTTTTAGCACCATACTCTGGATTCTTTCAATATAACTAACTACCATCAAATCATTATAGTCATGATGAGACTCCAGAGTATCCACGTTAAAATACTCAGATATGTGCTTATTTATATAAATCTAATTAATATTTTGATTTTATAAATTAATTCTTATTTACTAGTTTCATCAAATAGCTAAGTAAGCAAAATGCATTTTAATACATTCGCTAAAAAAGCTTTGAATTTTTAGTAAAACGATATCTTGTGTACTTTAACAAATTCATACACCTACAATCTACTGCATATATTTAATATGATTCTAAAATCCGCCCCTCAACCCCAAATGGCCATCAAACTCTTAAAAAAGAATAAACACTCGGCCGGAAAATAAGAGCGAGGCAAATCAGGCGCAAGCATACAAGAGCCACCGCAGGCACATCCTATAATACACTCCGTCGTCCCTTCGATAAATCACGCGCAGCCTGCGAGCGCTGTCCTATCCCGCTTTGATTGATGATGTGTACGTATGTTCGATGTGCAGTATGAATATGAGAAGACAATCATTGAATTACGCGGGGGCCGCGGGCCGGCCTGCCCCTCGCGGTCGCGATGGCAAGGAGCTGATACAGTGTCCCACGTCCTCCTGCGATGGCATGGGTCATGTCTCGGGAAACTACGCTACCCACAGAAGGCAAGGCAGCTCGAAAAAATCACTTTCCAAAGCCATATTCACACGCTCTCTAGTCTCTATCTATCTGACAGTATTATACTCGTTTTTTATCCATCTCTTTCTTTTTCTTTTACTGGCCCCCCTTTTTTGTCTCTCTCTCTCTCTCTCTCTCTCTCTCTCTCTCTCTGTATACGCTCTTTCACGACACGCACGATCGCCCCGACACGCACCAGCCTCCCCTACATGAAACATATTATACGGTCACGAGAACAGGAAAACAGGTGGAAACGCTGGGCAGGGATCAAAGTTTTACTGGGGTTTGCTTTTTATTAGAGTTGATCGGATTAGGCAGTGATTGATTTTATCGTAATGATTGAGATATTTTGATTTCTACGGTAACTTTTGTTGATGCTCATTATTATTATCTTTTAATACTGATACGAGTCAAAATAAAATAGAAATATTTGTTCAAAAATCAGTTTGGTTTGCATGTGTCAAATTGCAGTGACTTATTCATTTTGTTTAAATTTAATTTTAGTAAGACTTAATTTATATTTTTTAAAAACGTATTATGGAAGTAAAGTTAATTGTTTATTAATTTTGTTCCATTGCATTATTTTAAGGGTACATTTACAAACGCAAATTGTGAACTCGCAAATATATATACAAAACATATACATTAACACGTATCAAAAAGATTTTTAATATTGCAAAGGAAACTCACAATCTTGTTATTATTATTCTTTAGTTTCATGTATTTTACTATATTATCATTGTTATTAAATACGTGATCTATATTTTTATTTAATTATACGTATTTACTATATGAATTGCAATTAATTGTATCAAATGTGTAGATCAGTTTTCGTGTTGAATGCCACCTCCTTCCAATTCTAGACCCGACCCCTACGAAAAGGGATGGCAAGATCGAAAAATAATAGCAAACATTATGCACCTCATATAAAATAATGTTCTCTGCAGACATTGCTTGCGTATCATTGTGCCAGCCTCGAGTGGGCAGTTTTGTAGCGGACTAAGCCAATGACCGTGTCATTGCAAAATCGTACAATTCAATGCGTCGATCAAAATTTTGTATCACCAATAAACTTAAGTCATAAAAATGTTGTATTATTCACATATTTTTATATTCACAATATTCTGCTCATATTTTATTGGTTATTCAACACATTTTTTTTAATTTTAATTTTATATTTTATATCTGAATAATGGATGCAATAGTTATCAGGATAGTATCTTTGGTTTACCAATAAATATTTATTTAAGAATTTTAACTTATTTAGGAAGCTTACATTTTATACACCTATACTTAAATATAACAGCGAACATCGATTTGTTTTAAATACATACGGTTTCAACAGATATATAAATCACAAGTAATACCTATTGGTTTTTATACAATTTATCTCCATAGCTACACGTATTTTTTCTGATAGACGGCAAATACAATAAAACGAGCATTTTTATGACTTGATTCTTACAATCTGGAAAAACATGAAGAAAAAAATGTAAATTGAACAATTGGCAATTGGCGAGTTTCACTGGGGTCAGGTATGAGTGTGTTCCCCGCTCTCCTTTCAATGTTCTTAGATTAAAATTGAAGTTCTTTTCTTATTCGCGAAAAAAAAATTCCTAGCCGATACCTATAACGTATTCAATCTTACGAGCGACACCTCATGAGTGATCCGAATGGAACACGGCGTTGCCATTTGCATGTATATATATTTACATTTCTTGTATGTATCCACATTGATTTCGGACGCGTGATTCTAAAAATAGAATATAAAAACCATCAAATGTAACTCCAGCTAAGCCGATGACGTGGGAATTTTTATCAGTCCTTGGTTGTTTAACGAAATGAAATTGCGAAACGTCCGGTACTTTATTCCCGAGTAATCAAAGTATTACAACGAAACAATTAACTTAAGGTTAGAAATTAATCTCGATTTTTTATCACTAATATGTAAGTAGGAACACGCCCCGAATCATGACGTCCTTTGGCAACGTCGCGTAAGATGCATGCGATGTATTATTAATGCCATTTTTGGACGTTTATGAGGTGTGCGTTCGCTCAATGCCATGGAGTAATTTACGCTGCTTATTACAATAAATTTGAAGTACATTAATTCAGATGGGCCTCCACCAGTACTTTTACCAAAATCAGTCAAACTTGAATCCTTAAGGAACTTTTACAATGAACTTCCATTCTAACTAAAAAAATATGCATTTCATTCAATCGATTGATAGCAGATGAGTAAAAATGTTTCAAAATTGATGTCATCTTTTCTTTGCGATTAAAAACATAATTGCGGAAGGGGCGAACAAAGTCGTATAATTCCACTTTTCTTAATGGTGAGAAAATTAAGAAAATCTGCATTCATTTTCTTACTTTAAATGGAATAACGTATTTTAGATGCTTTGTTAATGGCTGATTTTTGAGTTTAAATTAAAAGTAACACCATAAATATGAAGACAGCATTGTTTTATAATGAAAAAATGCACAAAATAAATTTTCACAAAAAGTGGAATTATCCGGTTTTATTCGCTCCCACCTCAATTGTTTTATTAAAAAATCTACTATCCATTAGTAAATTTCGTGCGTCAAAATTTAATTCCGACGAATAGTCGCACCAAAATACAAAGTATCTCTCTGAATCTACCTCCCAAAACTAACAAGAAACAAATGTTCACCGCAAAACTCCAAAACTGCAGCGTAGATTCCTCGCGGCCACCCCCCCCCCCCCCCCCCTTACCCAAAACTTCTCGCCTCGTGCCACGATAACTAACCACGAGCGTTGCGGGCCCCGCTCTCCGCCGCTCTGTTTTTCCAGTCTGTCGGGCTGCCCGCGCGCCGATCGCTCGCAGATCCAGGCGCACTCGCAGGAGCTCAAGTGCCCGACGCCGGGCTGCGACGGCTCGGGCCACGTCACCGGCAACTACTCGTCCCACCGGAGCCTGTCGGGCTGCCCCCGGGCCAACAAGCCGAAGAGCAAGCCCCGCGACGGACAGGACTCCGAGCCCCTCAGGTCAGTATAAAACCACACACGTGCACGCAAGCAGAGTGTCCTTCATGCGGAGAACGAGGCGATATAAATTTTATCCTCTCGCGGACTCTGAGACACTTACGAGCGGTTATAAAGTTTCGTGCGAGGCGCGGGATAAAAGAAGGCCTGTGTGCGTCTGTGTAATGGTCGGTGCAAGGGTTGTACGAATGTGGAGAGAGAGGTGCAACGATGACCATTGTTTTTATTGGTCGTTTAGAGGTGGATGGGTATACGCGGTCGAGGGAGAGGAGAGTTTCTGGCTCAGTGGAACTTTGACGCGGACGCGAAGTGTTTGGTTTAATGCGGCTGCGATGGGTTGCTCGGTGGAGAACGATATTATTCTTCTTGCTAAGGTGATAGTTTCATATTTTGGTACATATACGGACTGCGTTTGTTAAAACTTTGTGATGTACGTTAGAAAACATATAGAGAATGATACCTAAATAATGCTATAGAATAACCAAGCACAATTTAGTTATAATAAGACAGTTTTTTTAAATAAATGTGTATAAACAGCAATTTGTGAAGAAATTTTTTTAAAGATTTTTTCCATTATTTTTTTATTGTTTTAAATAAGCGTAATCTTTAGAAAATATAAATTAAATAATATAACGAATTGGTACAGAAATTGTTTACATAACACGTCGATCTAGTATCTAATGTGGTTTTTAAGATATTTAATTTAATTTAATTATTTTTAGCGATATTGTATAAAACATTATTTCCTAAGTACCGATCCTTACAGATTTATATTATAGACTTCTACATTACGATAATTTTTTATTAGAGAAACGCAGAATTATTACTGTGAATCATATGCTATACTCAAAATTATAAGTGAGAAGAGCTACCCGACTCTTAATATACAATAAAATTAAATGAAACTAAAGAATCATCTAATCAACGTGCCTATCACTACTTATCACCTTTTAGACATTTTAAATTACATTTTAATTACAATAATAATTATAAAGTAAATCATATAATTCAACATTTACCTCGGAATACACCATCGACTTCTAGAATTTCAAACACATATTAATTCCCAACAAACTTAATACAAAATCCAAAATTACAAACCTTCTTAACGTAATCTAACGTACCGTAGCAAGCTCAAACTCCGCCGCGAGAAAGGAAAACGCTGCGACAGCGCGCGCGCGAACTGTCTCCGCAGTCTCGTCCTCCGGATTGATTGAAATCGGTAGATTTAAGCCAAGTCATCGTCTGTTGCGCTCTCTCGACACCCATTACGTGCATGAATACCCTCGATTGCTCCAACTCTCTGCAACGCATACACACACGTATACATACGCGTAGGGCCTGATGTAAAGGGGTGCACAGCCAGCGCGCGTATCCCTTTTGCCTGCGCCGCCTTCTCGCGCCCCGTGAGTTTACGGCCAAGACGCTGACTAATATCTGGCGGTTTCCGCTCGTTTCACGCTCGCGCGCCCCGTCTCTCTCTCTCTCTCTCTCTCTCTCCGCTCTGCCTCCTTATACCTTCTCTAACTCTCTGCGTGTCTCTTGCTCACTTGGATTTGGATGTTGGGGTGCTGCTGCTGCTGCTGCTACTGGATGTGATGATACGACAGATGTCCCATTCCCGGCTGCGACGGATCTGGCCACGCCACCGGCAAGTTCCTCTCGCATCGCAGGTAAACTAACTCTTGGATCACGGGATTATTTGTCTCGCTTTCTTTTTCTTTGTACATTTCGTCTTACGTGCTGTTTTTTCTTTGCGTTTCAGATTTATTTTCATTGGTTTTTCTGTTGCGTCGCTGCTAATGTGTTAATTTGCTGTATTTTGTTCTTTATTTTGTGCTGTTATCGTTATTGTCACTTTTAATTTGGTACTTAAGGTTATAATATATGTCACTAACAGTGACGTATCCAGTATTCAAAATATTCTGTGTTTTATTTTATAATTTATTGTTTCAATTTTACTGCTTTTATTTATATTGTTTGGTAACATTTTATATAATATTTACTATCAGGTTATGGTGGATAATCTAAGTAGTGATACTAGCCCAATTACTGCCAAATACATTTAAACCTACTTTACGATAGAATGAATTTAAAATATAACATTTTTTGTATTCAGCAACCCAGGATAAACAAAGACTAAGAAAAATTAAAAGCATACATAATTCTATTGTCTTTAGTAAGTCCTCACTTGAATGAAAGTTGCAATAAACACTTAAACTCACTTAAAGGTTAAGGTGTATAATAATCATTAAATCATCGTCGTTAAACATTTTAAACACGTGTATATAGCTACATCAGGTTCTAAATTAATTTTGATGAATCTTAAAAAACTTATTAAAAAATTTCAGATTTGAAAATGTTAGATATTAGCTTAATATAATAATTACGGGTCTTATGACAATAATTAACAGAAAATAAATAAAATATTCGACTACCATCTTTAAGGTGTCATTAATTAGATCACTCACCCTAAAAACCCTTAATATTTTATTAAACTTCATTACTACCCAAATCAGATAAGAGATCAACCCATATGTTTCTTTTCGTTTACACTACATTAATTTCCTCACTATTCCTATATAACCTTCCATAAATGTTCACCACCCAACCGCAAAGCCCACAGATTTCCAAACTTCCAAATAGCCCTCCTCAAAGAAATCCCTCCCCTCGCCAATGACCAAACCGACCAAAGACAAATGCCGAAGGCAAAAGCCACACCCACACACGAAAATCTCCGCTGATTGCAGCGCGTCGGGCTGCCCAATCGCGAATCGCAACAAGATGAGGGTCCTCGAGTCGGGCGGCACGGTCGAGCAGCACAAGGCCGTGGTGGCCGCGGCGACGGCCATGAAGTTCGAGGGCGTCAACTGTCCGACGCCGGGCTGCGACGGCATCGGCCACATCAACGGCAGCTTCTCCACGCACAGATCGCTCTCGGGCTGTCCGATCGCCGGCCACACGGTCAAGAAGCCCAAGTTCGAGGACATGTCCGCCATGTACAGCAAGGGCATCACAGGTGAGGGACCTTGCTTCTTCTCTTTTCTTTCTCTCTTTCGAGAACTCTTTGACATCATTCTTTTGACTTTTGATAATCGTCATTAGTACGAGATAAAGGAGAGAGTTTTAGGTCGGATTTTTACTCTGATGAAATCGTATTTTTGGGCAATTAATTTAAGTTTGGACTTTGATCAATTTAGAAAATTAGATGACTATTTCATTATTCAGAATATTCAAATTATCAAACCAGTCATGGATCCGTATAAATTATATATGGGTGCCTTGACATACCGGACTTTTACTACTTACACATTATTTAAATAATTTCAATATTCTTAACGATATGTCTCTTCAACTGAAATTATAATAAAATATATTTTTTATCAGTTATAATAAGAATATAAACTATCTACTGTACTAAATTTCATATTACGATTTGATTAAGTATTTTTGACGTAATTCTCTCTCCGTAAAGCCAACGACTTAATTCATTGTATTATATAACAGTTATATTAGTAAAAGTATGTAAAATATTTGACATTAAAGAATAAAGTCGATGGCTAATATGCGCCAGAAAGAGACCGATGATCCCTTTACGAAAGCAAATAAAATTTAGAATTCCGTTTGTCTCTCCCTTTTTATATCGACGCGTGGTAAGACGCGCGCTAATTCTGTTTTATTTGAAAAGTGCTATAAGAATATTATCGGTTTTCTCTCATACGATATATTGCAAAATGAATAACGTCGAAAAGATATGCATTTTAAAAATTCATAACATAGTTGACCTCGTATTTGACTTTGTACTCTGCCACGCTCTGCTCTTATAACTCTCACGCAATGATGTGCTGTCATACCAATGAGGTTTTCTCCATTCACATCCTCATCCATATTTGTGTTATCCTCGTAACCTTCCTTCCTTCACTTACTCTCTCCGTGTATATTTGTGTAAATACTAGATCATATCACGAATTTTTGTAATGATTCAGGCACATTCATTTCTTGTACTCTTCGTGACTCTAGTCAAAATTACGACACGATAGCTTTATTGACTCCTTGTGACCCAATATAACAATGCATTGCATGTACGTGTAAGTATAGCTTTGTTACCCGATTATACCAAAGTCAAATATAAATATTTTATATCTGTATAAAATATTTTCTACCTTTCCTTTAATAACCACTATAATTTACGCTGAAAACAGAAATTATTCAAATCTTAAACTAACAAGTCAACTTACTTTTGCGTCAATATGACGAAATAATTTTGCAATATTATTACAATTACATGGTTTTCTATTTCTTAAACTGTACATATTTTAAGTAAGATTGCTATTATTTATAAGTTAAAATTAAGTTAAACGAAAAATGTACATAAGTATTATGTTCTTCTTACCATGAATAAAAGAAACTGTAAAGAGTTTAGATCCTGTCAGAGTCACGAAGAGTTCATGATTAGGCGGTTCAAAAATTATAGCAACCGTTTAATCATAACATTTCACAAAAAGGTAAATTTTAATTTATAAACAGAATACCTGAATTTATAGAAAGATTCGTATTTCCCTACTCGGCTTCCCATATTTTCTGACATTTCCTACAAAGAACAACTTTTTTTCGACGTCTAAACGATTAAAAAAAACGATATAAAACTATAAAGCGGATCAACGCCAATATGATGAAAAATAATCTATTCTGGTTTATTCTGGGATCACAATCAGCTCCTTTCCTGTCATTGAGCTTTGAGGAGAACATTTACTTTTGAAGGTAAGGGACAGACGTACTCGCCACTTGTTTTCTATGTGTTTCTTTTTTCGGTGTTACATACAGAATCCTTACACACAAAGTAATCTCTTCAACAACAAGATGCTTGAGTGTTGGCTCGCGTTGTTACACCATTATCTATCTTTGTTTATTTATTTATCCTTTTGTTCTGTTTGTTTTGTTTTGATTGAAAGTGCACAGTTGGAAAAAAAAAGATCGATTGACTTTTTCCAACAATAATAACACGCAACTAAATTTAATCCTTTAATCCTATCTCTTTTATAAGAAAAATAATATAATATCACTATTTTTCGTAGATGCTGAAAGTACGATAAAAGCAAGAGCTTATAGAGCTCGCAGGGATTATTTCCAACTGTGTACACAATCGCACACTTGACGCGCGCGAGCGCAAAAGAAGCCAACACTCGGTGTCACCCTTCATTCTTTGAACTGTCTGGTATGATGGCACTTCACGCTGTTTTATTTTTCCCTTCTTTATTCCCTTGACAATTGACTCGTCGAGTGTAATAAACGCGCGCGCGGGCGCTTGCGGCGTCCTTCTACAAATGCACCTATATACTATTATCTCTCTCTATATCTCTCTCTCTCTCTCTCTCTCTTGTACACTCTCACTTCTCAAAAAGGCGAGTGTGCGCGTGTGTGCGCGCCTGTGCATCGCACCGTGTATTCCACAGGTTGCAATACGCCGCACGCCCCGCGCGCCCGCGAAACCAAGCGAAGCGACAAAGGACTATAAAGTGAAATCAAAGGTCGACAAGTTACTTTTCTCATATCGGAGCCGTCTGTGTACATACACACGCTTAATCGACGCGCACGGCGACGATGATAATAACGCACTTGGCGCGAGATAGATAGCACAAGAAAAGCGGCGCGTGTTAGTATTACTGGTATTGTATGCATGGTCGTGTATGTGGGTGTTGAAACGGCTCGTGGCGCGAGGGTAACGCGCGACACTCGAATCACCATGAATAATACAGAGGCGGCGTGGGTGATAACGAGCAGATAATGACAGACTATAAAAAGGGAAGGCGAACGAGAATTCATGGGACACAGGTACAGCTTTGGCTTGCGAGCCGATGTTTATCGAATCACCGTGGGTAAATGAACTCAACACCTTTTAAACGGTCAAATTGTTGCCTTTGATTTAATTGTTTGTTTTGACGATTCAAAGTACTGTAACTGATCATCGATTATTATAATTCAAAAATCACTGAGCTATGTAAACAGTTAATTTATCAGTTTAACCATTTTATGTAAGTTGAAAAATCACAGAGCAGTCTAATCAGTTAATTCATCTTAAGTTAAACTATTCAACTAATCATGTTTGACTTGAAATTACAAAGATATAAATAATTACATTCGAAACTTGGAATAAATAAATGAAATCATCAGTTTAATCCAGTAACTTGCTGGAACTCAATCGTCATTCAAAAAACCGATTAACGCAGAACGCGAAACACACTGCTTTTCAAACTCCGTCAACTCAATTATCCACACTCCCGCGAAACTCGATAAACCCAGCCAAAGTCGGCCAAAGCTGCACCTGTGCGCGAGAGAGCGCTTGGTCTCTTCCTTGCGTCGAAACGACGACACCAGCTCCTCCTCCACCACTGAAAGAGAGAAAAAAAAGAACAAGGAGAGCCAGCGGAAATCTGACACTCTGTGGCTGTCGCCTAGGAGTGGAGACGGGCTCGTGTCCGCCGTCCTCGGGGCCCATAATCGTGGGCGGTCCCCCGATTCCCGGTCCCCCGATCGTCGTCAACAATCCCAACGGTCCAGGACCGACGCAGCAGCAGCAGCAGCAGCAGCAGCAGCAGCAGCAGACGGGAGTACCGGGCCAGGGCGAGGACCTGTACACACTGGAGGCCGAGATAACGGAGCTGCAGCGCGAGAACGCGCGCGTCGAGTCCCAGGTACTGCGTCTGCGCTCCGACATCACCGCCATGGAGAATCAGCTGAAGCACGGGGAGAAGGTGAGTTGTGAGCCGAGAGCGCGCGCGCGCGCCAGCTGGAAATATAGAGAGAGAGAGAGAAAGTGGAGCCATCAGCCGATACGTATGGCGGCGTGTGTGTGCTCGGTCGGTATGGAACCTGTCGTCGGTGTGTATGCGAGGGGGCGACGCGGACCCGCCCGCGCATGCATATGATATGCTCTGCACGCGCGTTCTCTCACCCTCTGTTGTGCCTGCGGACTGATGCTCGTTCGTCGTCAACTGATCCGATATAGGAAATTTGTCGACCGATGTGACGTGGAGCTGCGCGCTCCGGCTCTGCCTCGCTCTCTGTCTATAGCTGTTCTTCTCTCTCGTTCTCGTTGACGACGCGATCGGTTTGTCTCTCTCTCCAGTCTGTTCTGTCTCTATCTTTTATTCTCCGTCGCTTTGTTGGACACTGCGATTTGCGTACTTACTATCTGATGTAAAGAGCGTGAATGACGATGCCACCGTGCCAGACAATGGTTCTTTTCTATGATACTGGGTTTACGAGATATTTATGTCCTTTTTTTATTATGTTTGCTTATTTTTTTTCTGTGAGTCACATGTATTCTTACACTGTTTTTATACACGAACACCTGTTTTATGAGCAAGTTTGAGTTCAATTGTTTGTCACTCTGTTTTGCCTGCTGCTTGAGTTTTTGAGTTAGTTTCCAACACTTACCTAAAGTTGATCTTGAAGATTTCTATTGAATTATAATAAAAAATCTGCTTGATCTATTGTTTTACTTCAACTTTGAAATATTATGTAAATATATTCCATGAAATGCAAATAGTACAAAGTTAATTTCTTTCCCAATGTTAAAACAATTTTAAAATTAATATTATTGTAAGTAAAATGTTGTTATAAAAACCATTCATGTTCAAGAAAAATACTAACAACTTTTTGTATTTAAAATAAACTTTATTTACTACTAAACAAAAAAGCGTAAGGTCTTAAATGTCAAATAAATCAGATTCGCATTACAGAATCGTTTATGCTTAAATTGCAAGCAATATTTATAGTACTATAAAGAGCGTGACCGATTTTACACGCTTGCTTTATTACTTACTTAACGCTTCGACAAGCATTGTCATTATATTTATTGTGATTCAGAGAAATCATATATTTATAAATTATAATTACAAATAATTCCTGTGAAAATTACAATACACACAACAAAAAAACAGTGAAACATCTCTTTTTTTTTTTTTTTCAAATTATCAATATTTTTTACTTTAACGACCATCACGGGATCATTTTGACTCTAAAAACAGTAGATGGCTGTAAATAGATATTACTATGCCAAATTATTTAGTGTTGTAAAGCAACCAAATTCGTGAATATTCTTGAAACAATGAAAAATATAAATCAAAGTTTTCTCTTCTTAAATTTAACTCTTAGTTTTAGCCATCCATAGCAAAAAAATACCGTAAATCTACTTGTAAAACGTATTTTTTGTTTGATAATAAAGTTTTATCAATTGCAGAATAAAATAAGCTTTTTATTCAGTATTCGTCATTTTTCTATAGCTTTTACTTATTTATATACATTAAAATGAACCTTTAACTGCTCAAAACACACTTCGCGGTCTTCTCTAATAAGGCTAGCAGACCTGGTAAAAAATCACGAAACAAAAATAGGTAAAAAGTAACTAGCTTCACTTAAAAAATCTTAGCAATATAATTTTTTAATCTTATTTATTATACTCCAAGAATGTTTAGTAATTTTTTTGACTTGAAAAAATAAATAATTTGAGCATGATAGCAGGAGGATAAGTTTTTAGAGGTAAATGTATCGCTGTGACAGAAGCGCATTTTATCCAATGTTTTTAGGATTGTTAATCGATTTTACCACATTTAAAAAAAAAAATTTTAAATTTGGACTAAGTACGCAAATAAACTGTTCAATCGCGAAGAACTAGAATGTCGCTATGGTCGTTTTTGTATTATTCCATACCGATAAATAAACACGCGTACTCTCCAAATTTTAAGATTAATTTTGCAAAGTTGAGTCAAACTAATGTGATAATAAATATTCAATTGCCCATGGCATATCACATTGTTGCAAAAAACATATTTATAACAATCCTAAAAACCTGGTCTAAAATGTACTTATACCCCGCGTTACCCTAAATAAACTTTACCTCCATCTGACCGCTAAGGGTTAAATCACCCCGTCCCCAATTCCCCGCTCTCAACCCTCAAAAACTAAACTCTCTCATCCTCCCCACAGGACAACTCCTCACTATCTCAGCGTAACAACAACCTGAACGAGTACTACCAGTCGCTGCGCGACAACATGATAACCCTGCTGGAGCACGTGCGAATACCGAACGCCACCGGCGGCGGCGGCGGCGGCGGTAACCCGGGCGGCGGCGGCAACCCGGCCGCCATGATCAGCGGCGGTGGCGTCGGTGGCATCGTCGGCGTCGGCGCGCCCGAGAAGCTCGGCCACGAGAACTTCGACAGCTACCTGACCAAGCTGCAGACCCTGTGCACGGCCGACGGCTACTGCACCGCGGACGACGGACAGCGGCCGATCTACGAGACGGTCAAGACCGCGCTGCAGGACTTCACCGTGCTGCCGACGCCCATCTGAGACCATCCCCATCAGGGCCTGTACAGGAGGAACGATTACGCGTAGCGAGGGGCTGGACTGGCTTGCGGATTGTCCCACGATGATGGATACTCGATGGGGCGTTGAGGATTCTTTTGGGTTTTAGGGGGCATTTGGTTTTGAGGGAATTTTGAAGTGTATTGTACTTGGTGGCTTTTGCGAAGTGATGGTTGGGAAATCGTTTGGGAGCGTGAGAAACTGATGAAGCACACCGTGAAGCTTGAAGCTTGAATTATTTATTTGTGCCTGCTACCGTGTCCTTGCAATTTTATTAAAAATTTCGTAGCATATTTTTTATACCGCAAACAACAATTATAACAATTATTGAAAGTTGTGCTATATTAGATTTACCAGCAATAGTTTTAAATCTTGTTACTTTTTAAAATTCATAATTTCGTTGATAATTATGAAAATTCAAAATATAATTACTGATTAATGTAGTATACTTTGGGTCACTTTTAGTCTCAGTCCCAAATAAATTATTGAAACCCTGAATAAACGATATGCTTCGCCAGGAATCTAGATTACAGGCCTATTTGAGGTAGTTTCCTCAAAGTTAACCGTAGCAATTTCTAATATACATAAAATACAGCATTTTATGCGACTGCCATAAATATGAAAAATTATAGATAAATATAGTAAATTTAAAATGTTCTTCGCTCAAGAAGCTAGAAAAAGTTATAGAATTTATTTTTATTATGATATGTAGCACAAGACCTTAAGTTATTCTTATACTGTATACGAGTTTCCCACTCATAACTCAAATTTCATCACTAGTCGACAGAATTATAACAAACCAAAGTACAAAACATTTTCAAAATAAAGTCTAAACCAACCAAAGATCGAAATTCTTCGTGCAAGTAAAATACAAGACTTTCTCATTAAGTGTCATCTATATCAATACCATTCTCGTGTATCATTCTCGTGGGATAATTTGAAGCTGCTAGCTGCATTATGCAGCTCGCGTAATCTCTAAAAGGCTAACACGTCAGAAGCGAAACAGTCGCGAGTGCGTCCAGGCGGTTATTAACGAGATATCGCGTGCGCGCCATTGCCAACCGTGCGAAATGAGATCGTCGCGCGCGGGGCGCAGATGTCGTTGGGTACAGATAACGGCTCTAAAGCACTCACGACGCATTGCAACTCTCTCTCTCTCCTCGTATATACCACACTCGAAATGCAACGATAGCGCAGCGAGTTTTGGATGCGTCGTTTATTTTTACATGAATCCAGTGAGATGTGCTCGCGATCGCACGCCGAGAATGAAAAACAACTGATCTCGTCTCGCGCGTTAGCCGGGCGCTTTTTATTATTGACGTCCGTGAATTCGCGAGCGCGCGGCTTGTATACGCTAAATAAGAGAATCGAAGACGATTTCCGGATGGCTCATCTACTCGATATATACCATGAGTGTATAAGTGTAAAAACATAAAGAAAAAAAAAAAATTAGAAATGAATACGTGCTCCGCCGATAATCAGAAGTTCTCCAGGGACTGAGCGTGCTCAATTTTGACATTTTCCGATAGAAAAATGGAGGGGATGTTTGATTGTATGCGACGTCGACGTTCTTTTTGTACATATAAGCATACAAGCGTCACGCATAAGCAAATACAAAGCGGTTTTACGAAGTATACTTGTAAATAAAACATAATCGTAAGCAAGGTAACTGTAAGTCGTTTATATTACCCGAGAGAACAAAAATGGGAGTAAAGAAAATCAGAAGTAACGAACAAAACAAACACACAGACACACACGAGTACTTGAAGGTGGGAGGAGAACAAAAACGTTATACGGTTATGCGATAAGGCATGTAAAAAAAAATTTTAGCTTAGCTGTATATCGATCCTTACTTGCGCTTAGAATTTAAATATCGTGTAACTATGACTATTATCGTTCACCCCGTTCACATTACCGCTGTTTATCTGTCACGGCTGCCGCCTCCTACAAGGGCCGGCGAGCTTTAATTAAATACTATTATTGGGTATCACCGTATTAACCATTTAACATCGATAAAAAAAAGAGAGAAAGAGAAAAAAGCTACCACTGCGCGACTGTTCATTGTTAACTTATCATCAAAACTTCGAGGGAGTTCGTAATCGTGTATCGTAACAATAGCGACGTCGACGTCGATTTTTTTCCTCGTATCGACGACGCCAATGATTATAATAAATTGCGAGGGGGTGAATTGGAGAAACGATAGAGAGAAGATGATAAAAAAAAGAAATAAATGGTGTTTATAATTTGTACATAATTACTTGTAAGGGGAAAGAATGCGAGCTTCTCTTTGCGATATGGCGTGTCGCACCGATTTTGGCGATTCGCCATCGGTCTCGAAGAATTCGAACTCGAATCTTTAGTCAGTATTACGTGTGAGTGCGAAACGTTTTCGGTTGCACTTTTGATATTTTTTCGCGGAACAGGAGGATACCACGACGTTTGGTTTTGGAGACCGACGGCGAAGCGTTAATTCGTTGGATCGAGAAGGATTGCAGCGAGTCGCGCTTATTACGTCATGTCCTGTTAACGATTCAGCTGGTCAATGACTGAGTAAACAAATGTTTGATTAGTAAGGAAGTGTAACCTCTAAAGCGATTCGGTGTACGAGAGAACGGAAAAGGTGCAATCAAGAATCTTTCGATGAAAAATAAACGATACCAGTGATGTTCTCAATCTTTTTGAAGACTTTTCTTGCAGCGAGTACTTATATTTTTATTTTATCGTATATTTATAAATGAGTTATTGATCAATATATTTAGTACTTTTAATAATTTACGTTTAACCAAGTCTTTTTTATGTAACTTTATATAACGTCTATAATAATAATTTTGTTACGTGCCTTACAAGATTTTATGATTTCACGAACTTTACATGTTGAGTCTTTCGAGTTAAATATCATTGGTCTCGCATTTATCATTGACACTTCATCGAATAAAAGAAACACGATCTTAAGTGCAATAACCGAAAAAAAGTATGTCAATTGCATTGCACTCGATTTTTTCGCGATAGGGTCAGTACCCAAGTACAGTGATATTTAGAATTTATTAAACCTTAACTATTAAAATTTATTGTAATAGCGTTTATAAGTTATTTGCGTATGGTTTTTACCTGATGCTGCGATAATTTGTTCATAGCCGGGGTGACCAGTTGGTGATTTGCACTAGTCGATAATTTATTGTTAAAGTAAACTTTTTATCTGACTGTTTCTTTTCTCTATTACTGATTTTTTTTATTGTTATGAATAATATATACATTTTTCTACATATTGCGATAAACCAAGTTTGTCGATGTACGTGTATGGCTTTGTTACTTTTTTATTTATCTAAGGTATTTTAAATACGTTAGCAGTCAATAGTAACAATAAATTTTAAGAAAATCTTACAGAGCCTACAAACGTGTAGTTAAAACTTTAAATATAAAAATTTTAACTTGATAAATATTAAAATTTCAAATACCTTAGATAAAATTATTTATATAAGTTTCAATAATCATTCACATTTCTTGATCGTTTTATTCATCTTGCACTGTGACTTATCTATTAATGTTTTTATGAAAAAAGCGACAAACGCGTGTCACTGTATCGTTGTTTGAATGAATTGAATACATGAATTCATCATAAAACAAACCAAGAAATTAACAGTGCGTGTTACTCTCTTTGATGAAAAAAAAACCAACTTATGATCAATTGTATGACCGTGCTAATAAAATACGCTATGTTATGACAACTAGTCAGTAACGAAAAAAATGGCTTAACGTTATTATTATACTTTATTATTATACTTTATTACATTTCATTATTATGCAATACACATCTCATAAATTAATTTACAAATTAGCATAATAATAGTTAAAAACATTTTCGATGTCTTTATTCTTCATTGGTGTTCTTTTTATTGCATGAAGTTTTTAAATTTAAAGAATCTCTCTCATATTTCTGAAGCGAAATTTCATGTAAAGAATTACTTTTAACGAAATGCTAGTACATTTCTAATTTACAATCATAGATTATCACTCAAACAGTTTGAAATATTTTTTTCATATTTACTGTTCAGTTTGTGTGCATATTACCTTAAATTTAATAAAATTGAATTCAATCAATTCGTATACTTAAATTTCACTTCAAACAATTGAGAGAGTATTCTTAGCTCATTCGTATACTTTGTGATTGTATTGAAATCATTAAAAAAAAGGGAAACGAGGACACGAGTAGCAAGTAACGTATACTTATTAGAAAACGAGAGAGGAAAAAAATGGAATAGATTAATTTTTCATTTTCGTTTTATAATTCATTTCTGACGGCATTTCTGTGGCGATCGAGCCACAGTTAACTGGCACGTGTCGCGTGCATTTGATCCGCACTGATATTCATCGATTTTACGAGCGCATTCGTGTCCTTGACGCTAATTGTTGCGTATGTATATACACTTACCTTGTTACTCTGCTCTCGTGCGCCTCTCTCGTCACATAGACTTTGTGTTCGCAAAGGAGACGCAACATTGAGAAGTACGAGGCAACTTGAGAAAATGAAAGTGGATAAAGAAAGGCCCGTTTTTCGATCTTAAGTGAAATAAAGGAAGGAACGAAACGTTAATTATCCAAGTATACGCGCGAAACCAAATGGATGTCGAGGAATTATACTTTACGATAAGGACTACCGATATCAGTCTCGTTTATAGGCAAATTAAATAAGAAGTAAAATGAGAATTACGATTTTTACCACTGCTATGCAATTAGAACGTGATATAATGTACATAAAAGAGGTAGCGGAATGAAAGATCAATTATTTACACGAGTTGAGTGTGACACGCAGCAGATGAGACGAGAAAAAAGTAAACAAAGAGGAAGCGCGAAGCTATTGAAGAGGCGAGAAATACGTTATCGTGGAAATATACTTTAACCAGCACCGTGTAGTGAGAGTAAAAGATAAAATTTAGAAAATAGCGACTAGTCAGACGACAATTACGATTAAACTCGAAGTCAGGATGGAAAATGGCAAAAAAAATTATTACCTATACATACGATTTTTCGTTCTTTCGTTCCTCGTCGTTTTTTCATTATGATGCACGCACGTATGCGCGTGTAAATCGGTTGTTGGCTGACGACTCTTCGAGGTCGAGAAATTTTCGGCGCAGCAAAGAAAGAGTGAAGCAACGAGGACGAAGAGGAAAAAAAAGAGGAGATCGATAAAAGTATGCCTGCTCGTTATCGTTCGTCGGAATTAAAAAAAAAATATTATCAATGTGTGCTCCATGCGCGATGATGGCCAACTGTTGCTGGATTTGTAACGATGATTATTATCATTGCCTGTCGATACGTCGTTACCTTTTCGTTATTTATTATCATTAACATTATTATAATTATTATCACTATTGTTGCGGTTGATAAAGTTCTACGATACATAAGTTCAGCAATATGCTTTAAGTCATAAGTATAAATGTTACTCTGATTGAATAAAGCGTATTTATCGATGAAACGTCGATTATCTTAATAATTCTTAAACCTTTTTATTGTCCATATTTTTCTTGAAAGAATATACTTTAAATAGCATTTAATCGTTTTTATTTAGATACGTTTATTTTTACAATATTTTATCTTTGTCTTTTAACCCTTTCATATATTTTAAAAGAGTAAAAAATAATACTTTGATAATAATTATGTAAAAGCTAACATTCTTTAAAACTAAGTTCTAGTTCATGAAGTAAGAAAAATTTATGTTCTAAATTATTAATAAGGTAAGAAGGTTATACAGCACTTTTATATGTGTATAACATTTTTATATTTAATTGTACGAAGAATCGCTCGATATAAATATAATTTTTTTTTACATTTCTCATAATATCTTAAGCAAAAAAACTAAATAATGCTCTTCATGCGATCTTACGTGACATAATTTTAGCTTTTTTAAAAATTTATGTTCATGGATGCTCTGTATAAGTATCCAATTAAAAAATATAAGAGGTAAATAAGGCAAATGAGACATAATGGGTAATTATTGCCGTGGGCGTTCTACCTGTGCAATAAAATGTTATCTTCGTAGAGCACAAACTCAACAAACCATGTAAAACTAACGTAATATCACTTATACCTACAGGAAACAAGAAAAAAAGACGCTCTCGTAGTTTTGTTTTAATATATTTATATCTCTCATCATTAAAAAAAGAGTCTTACAGATACAATCTTGCAAAACATCGTTTAACTTACGCAACTTATGCTTTAACATTATAAAATATATATCACAATAAAATGGACGTGTGTGTGTGTATGTGTGGGTGTACCTCTCATAATCATCATAATCGTCGTCGATCTCGATAGTACGCGAGCACCCTTAAATGCTCGCGTCATTCCATACAATTCTCAAGCTCTCGCAAAATCGACAACCACAACCCGATCCAAAGAACAAACACATCCCGTCGCGTTTCTCGTTAACGACAAACGTCGAGAAAATATATCCGTGCGTCGCGATCAGCTTTGGAAGCATCGCGATCGTCGCTGGTCACCATCGTTTTCCATTATCTTTTCTTCTCTCCATCGCGCGCAATAACAGAGCTTCGTCACAATTCGCTTGTCCGTTTACTTGACTTATTGTATTTATAATGCATCCTATCCTCGACTCGACTCGATTCGACTTCGCCGACCGCACCCCCGAAAATACCTGCAGTCAAGGACTTGAGGAAAAAGAGTTCAACGCTTATAAAAAGAATTAAACAAAGGCCGAGGATATAAGGGAGAGCCGAAACGAGAGAAAGTGAGTGATATAGAGAAGGCCTGGCTGTGGAGGCTTTTTTCGGTTTGTTGCGCTTAAAGGCTAGTCAACTCGCGAAGTCAATGTATCTTTGGCTTACTCGTACTTCTTTCTCTGCTTTACGTTGAGTTTGTTATTTTTTGTTCGCTCTTTCTCTCGTCGAAGCTCTCGTTTACCTCTCGACGGATATGTATATAAGTCTCGGTAAGTAGTGTAGTTATTAACGTGTCGACCGCGCGACAGGCCGCTTATTCGTCGCGGTTCTCTGACTAGAGACGAGCACTCTATCTCCGTGTACACACACACATTTTTTTTCATCCTTTTTCGTCGTCGTTAAACGTCCTTTATTTTACAATTCCTATATGCTCTTTCTTTCATACACCGAAGACGCCGGCGTTTAATTCAAATAAATATTTATTCTAATACTTTGAGAAGCATATTTATTTGCAAATAAATATGGTCTAGTCTCTAAAGACTTTGGAATCAAATGAATATCGTTATAGCATGAATAAATTATGGCTGAAATATCTCTGTGAAAATATTTATTCGAATCTAATGAATATTTTTTAGCTTGAAAATAGCTTTTCTCTTTAAATTCTGTGAAATAGAAAGTAACTTTCAACGTTGGCAAACGTAAAAATCTTCCATCTTATCATTCCACATTATTAAATTGAATAAATATTATCAGATTCGAATAAAAATACATTACAATACTGCTAAACACATATTTATTTAAATTAAACGAATCTCCTTTCGCATCTCCTCGCGTCATTATTAATTATATCGTCACTCGCTGAATACACGTACGCGTTTAATACTCGGACCGTTTCGTCGCTATTGATGTGTGTATGTGTGTGCAGTGTTTGTGATTGGGAAGCGCATTTTCCGATCGAACGTGCAGGCGGTTCCCTGCGCGAGCCTTTCCTCCGTCGTTACTTATTTTCTTTCCTTCGTTCAACTGTATTATGTACATCTGAGACATCACGCCTCGTCGTGGCGAACGTGATATCGTTCGGTGTTCGTTATTTTTTTTTTCTGTTGTTGTTGCCGTTGTCGTCGTTGTTGGTTCCGCCTGTGGAGACGCGCAGATCGCGCGCGCGCGGTGCACCCGTCTTCGGCATTGTCTTTTGTCCGCGCGCCGCACTCGATGCGCAGGATGGGATGACGGAGGCCGCCGACGTGTTGTCGCGCACAAAGAAAATCCAGCTAGCGAATCGTCCTAGGTCCTGTTCGCGAGAAGCTCGAGGCTTCGGGGGCGAAGCTTCACCTGCAAGAGAAAACAAAATCGTTTTTTTATTGTCTGTGATTTTCTTGGAGTGAATGAATATTTGAGTATGACTTTATAAGCATATTGTATACTGAGTCTCTTGCGTAAAAAATAATTCATTAATTATTAATAATAAATGATATAGCTTATTTCAAAATTAAAAATAAAGTATTATTGATGTTAATTATTATTTATGATAAAAATATTATTTCATGATATCTTTAATGCATGAAATTACAATAAATAAGTAAATATCTAAATTACAAATAATTAATCCATTAACATTGTTTTGTAATATATGCTACTGATAAAAATGATTTAGATTATGTTTTATTAAACAGATAAAATGATGACTTATATAAATAGCATGATTACATATAATTAATAAAAATGTATCATTATTACTAATTACTAGAAATTCATAATTTATTTACTATTCAACATTAATACATATTACAGCGCAATTATTTTCTAAATAATAAAATTTGATAACTACGAAAAACGTATTGTGTATTGGTGACTAGTAATTTTATAGCCCCACTACTTTATATACAGGGTTAGATGCAAACAGCACATCAATAAATTTATTTATTTTAAATTTAGTTCTCGAGAAGTTTTTATTAACAGAATAGTTAATTGATATTAAATAATTGATTGCTTATATGAGGTTAAAGTAAATAATCTTAATAAATAGAAGAAATAATTTTACTTATAAAAAAATAGACTAAATATAGTAAACGGTACTTTAAAATACTTCTCTTTTTTTAATTTAAATTTAAAAGGAGAATACCCATGGTTTAAAGCTTTTGATATGCTTGCACAAAATCTTTGAGGCGATATACTATCGTGAAAAGTATTTAAACTCTTCAATTTAAAAAGTATTAACTTTGTTAGCTTGTAGAAAGTTGAAAAAACTTCATTAAAGTACGCACAAAATAAATGTCTTGAGATACCCATCTGTTACTACTTCCATGTATTTTTAATGGCAAAGATTTCAAGCTTTTTTTTCTAAAATGCCAAAATGGCTAATTTTATTCAATGTCTTATGCTTTAATAGATAGTATAGGTTTCAAAGAATTTGCAAGGTGGCAAAAATTCTTTATTTTTTAGGAATTCCTCTCTATTTTTCTTGATAATAATTAATGCAGGTGATTAAATTTGACAAAAACTTGTTTTTAAAATTTTGATATTCACACAATCAATCAAAAGTTACTGCTAAAAGAGGATGTCGAGAAATACATTTTTCTTGGGCCTTTCGTTTTTACCGATGAAACTGAGTAAAATGATAATTTTGACGTTGTTTATTAAATGCCACTGAGAACTGGTCAATATGTTTTTATGCTTCTACGTTACAAGAGGTGTATGAAAAAACAGAACACCGGAATATAAGCGAAGGATCGAGTTTTCGAAATGATTTCAAATACAAAATATTTAGGTATAAAACATCTATTTATTGATGGCTTCGTTTAAGCCTTATGGAATCTAAGTCAAGCTTTAAAAATAGAAAGCTATATTTCATATTCTAAATTATTATTAGAAATGTCTTATAACACCGATAAAAACTATTCCAATCAAGTTACACCATAAAACTTTCTCGATCATACAAATCCCAAGCCCAATCTCACACCGAGAGAAGTGATGTAGTTAAACTTACTCTTCTCGCTTTGTAAGTAAGCCTTTAGTTATTATAAGTATTTTTATTATTGCTTTTATTAAAATATAGTTCGCGCTACAAAGTGAAAATAGTCAAGAGTTCTGCTCTCAAATATGAGGTTAGAATCATAACTTTTATGAACTAAAGATAAACAATCGGACAAGAAGGCTAACTGTAAGTTTAGTCAATATTATTTTGTTTGTAAAGATGAATTTGTTGTTCCAAGGGAAATTCTTAGATGAATAAAAAATCGAGTGATCTCTAGGAACTAACCCACTAATTTATTTTCATTAGCGACGTTTCGGGAGTTTTATTACTCCCCTCTTCAGGCTAATATAACAAATTACGGTTACATGATCACGAATTTCTTATAACAAACAAGCAAACCCAATAAAAAAGCACAGCATAAAATACAATACACTGTAAACCTGCGCCCTTTTTTTTTTAATTTTTTTTATTGGGTTTGCTTGTTTGTTACAAGAGATTCGTGATCATGTAACCGTAATTTGCTATATTAGCCTGAAGAGGGGAGCAATAAATCTCCCGAAACGTCGCTAATGAAACAAATTAGTGGGTTAGTTCCTAGAGATCACTTGATTTTTTATTCATCTAAAAATATTATTTTGTTATTAGTTACAGTCCCTACAAAGTGAAATAGTCAGCCTAACAAGAAAAATTACTTGTATCAAATTCCCACCATAAACTTAGTTAAAACTTAGTTGGATTTACTACATACTTCTCTCGGTGCACCCTCCTCCCTCTCGAACATATCACCCCCCGCACCCAATCTTACCTCGCGTACGGCGGCGGTGGCGTGAGTGTCGGCGGCTCGGCCGAGACCGGTACCGGGACCTGGCCCGTCGCCTGGGGCACCACCACCACACCCACGACGGTCCCCGGTATCGTGTGCTCCACCGAGATCTGCGAGGTCGCCCCGATGCTGCTCCGGTGGGACGAGCGCGCCAGCTGGCCGGGATTCAGCTTGATGGCGTCGTCGTAGCTGGGCGGTGCGTCGGCCACGGCCTCGTAGTCGGGGGGCTTCTGGCGCGCGCCCGACGACGGCTCCTCGATCGAGATCACGTGGATCGGATCGTCGATCTGCGAGCACAAAAGGAAGAGACGACGAGGACTGGTCAGTTGTGTACTTGTACGAGGAGAGATCGTAGGAAGAGGAATGAATGGGCGATGACGATTCGAGCGCGCGCGCGTCGCTCAATTACGATGAATTAAAGTGCACATTGGGTGAATTGAGCGCGGCACGTGAAGACGTTGCGTGCGTGCGGTGGCGAGGGCGAGTGGCGAGGGATGGCCGATGAATTGGGAGTCTTTTTTTTTGCTTTTGTGTGGTTTTTTTGCTTTGGGGTGTGATTCGCAAAGTACTTTGATTGTTCACTTAGAAACGATAAAGCAGGCTGTAATTAAAATAAATTGGAGATTATAGTTGCATCTTTGCTCGAGTCGGTTAATAGTTAAGATCTTTTGCTAGTGAGTTATTTTTCTATTCCGTATTTTATCAGCATGCAGAATGTAGGGGTTTCAAGATGACAGTTGAAAGCCCTGTTCCTATGCAACCCGTCAGTCACTTGCATTAAGTCGATAACAGATTAAAAATCAATTCAAATATTTAAATAATATATAACAAATTAGGAAATAGCGTATTATGAAGGTCTCCTGAAAGTTTCCAGTTGGTCTGGTGAAATTTACCATGAAATACGTGGCTAGAAAGTTTTACTCAGAAAAAGCTTCGGGTTTTAGGATGGACAAGTTAAATATACGTTAAATATATATGAGATCACTTCAACATAATTTATTTGTTGTTGTTTTTTAGGCTTTGACAGTGCGTGTTCCCCTAAAGTGTTTCAAGGATCACTGATTTTTTTTATTGAAAATAACGAATTCTTAAAATAAAAAAATTTAAATAAAAAAACAATATTTTTAAATCGGTTAAAAAGAATTTCAAAATGAAATCTCGTTACATAAATCTACTACCGCTTTTCCTAAGTAAATAATTAAATCCATCGACTTTATTTGACTGAGATTGAAAATATAACTGTACGCTAATAAACCTCATTTAATCAAAGTCGATAATCGAATTCATTATTCATAACTTAATTCGCTATCGATTCCACTCTATTAATAGAAATATCTTTTTTTCTCTACATCGAAATACACATTTACGCCAAGCTTTCAGTATATTTGTAATCCAAAAGTTCACGCATCATTGTAACTATAATAGACAAACCGCGGGGGAAAAGATATTAATTTTTAATCCAGCTGACGTTTCGCAAATCGACCATTTGAATAATGAATGCGTTATATATTCGTGGCGGCTATAAATAAAAAGAATAGGTGGAACTAGTCGCGGCCAGTAAACTTATTTTCATGTGCAGTTTATGAGAGCAAGATGTCATAGGCAGATAGGCGGAATGGACGATATATGTATACTCGGCGCGCTCTCAGCGGCGCGCGGTGGTCTCTCTCCCTCTTTCACTCACTTTCTATTTTTAGCTGACATTTATATTCCTCGCCCTTTCCTAAGTAGCAACTAGGCGATTGCTAGACCGCGTAAAAAAAGAAAAGAGAGTGAGAGAGATATAGACACGTAGGGCAGGTAGTACTCAGTAGACGCACAGATCCGAGAGCGGGTATATATACACTCGAAGGCAATCGAGGTATCTATAGCCGAGCACCGATAAATATATGTATAGAAGCGAATTTATACTTCCGGGTGAATATCCTTATGGTTAAGCGCTATACTAGTCAGAGACGAACTCGATTGTGTAACCCTGTTTTGCCGTGTGGTGAATCCAGGCCAGCGTGAAAAAAGTATTCAATTTTTTGCTGCGAAAGGCGTAAGTTTTGTTCGCTGTGCTCGACTTTCATTATAAGAGTTAACGTTCTTTCTATATTTCATCAAATCTTTTTCATTGGCTTGAAATTAGAATTAAACTTTGGATTAAAATTATGATTGATTTTACTTTCATTTTTTGTAAGTAATTTTTATAATATAACAATGATGTATATTAATAATTTACAATAAAACACAAATAATTATAGCATAATCATCAAGTTTAAATGTTATAAAATTTGCTACAATTTTTTACTTTAGTTTACCGTTCTTTGACTGCAACGACGATTTATCTGCAATGTTTGCTTGGATGAATACGAAGTACATAGTTAATGCATAACTGTAGTAATTATATATGTGTAAGATAATCTACCTTTTAGTAAGTAACGCGATATTGATTTTTTCACGTAAGAAATTCATAACGTTTGTCTACAATAATACTTGTATATGATTTAGGAGAAATATTTTTAATTGGTTTATTAAGGAATAATTATATTCTAATTAAACTAAATTTTTATATTTAAAATCCTTAATAATATTCGAATTCTTAGTTTAGTGTATCAAAATACATAAATTATTCTCAGTACGTTTTTATTTTGTAATAACTACATTAGCATATTTATTACTCGACTATTCGCATTTTAAGAAGAAATGAATATTTTACGCGCTGATACATAATAAATAAACTTATTATCGTGAAAGATTCTAAGCAAATTACATCATTCTTCTACATGAATTTTAAAACATGTACCTTTCGACTCTTCTAGATGGTTACAAATAGATATAGTTCATTATTAAAAACAATAGAATAAATCTATCAATAAAACAAAAACCCGTTCAAAAAATCCTATTCAATTAACATTTGATTCTATTATCATTCAAAATTATCGTTTCTAATACAAAATCAGTCATTATTTATAATTACATTGTTATTGAACCTAGATTTTAAATGATGTACCTTTTACGCCTTCCATAGACTTATCAGATGTAATAAATAGGCATAGTTGATTATTCGCAACAATAAAACCATCCAACGATAAATCGAAAAACTCGTTCGCAAAGTCCAATTCAATTTAACGCCCGACAGCATCTCCCCCCAAGAAACCCATTCAGCTCGCGAACAACGCCTCAGTACAAAAATCGCTGATTAACCAAACAATCAAACATCGGATCAGTCGCGAAGCTCGCCGAGAAGGCAAAGGCCTCACTCGCCTCCAACTTTATATAGGTGCAAGAGCCTCGATATCCTCCTCCTCCTCCCTTCCCAACTTGACGTAAAAACAAACAGAACGAATCGTATATAAACGCGGCTGCTCGCAGCCTCCGCTCTCAATTTATTTGAGCGAGCGAAGAAAAAACAATGATGCGCGAGTACACGGATTCAAATGAGTGCGAGAACCGCCGCCGCCGGCTGTCGAAGCGCCATTAAGCGCGGTCCATCGGCGATTTTTGCGCCAGCGCGTGAAACTGAGCGCGCGCGGTCGACTCTTTTGACGTAACCGAGTCGTCCGTCCGATTATCACGTGCGCTTTGTTAGAGCCGCGAGAGGTTTTCAAAAGTTTCCTTTTTTTGCGCGTGAATCGACCGCGAGATTGGATTTTTTGCTGACGCTGCGCGAGTTTTTTTCTGCTTTTTGCTGGGCAGCTCGTTTTGTGGACTTTTGCGGGTGACGCTGCGAGGCTGAGTGTGTTATGAAAGATCCGGGGACGAAGGAATTTCGTTTGGTTTGCAGATTAGCTTTGGAATAATTACTTGGGACTAGAATTTTGCTTTTATAAAACAAATTTCTAGATGAAAGAGATGTTGTCGATAGTTATTTTTGCAATTCATATGTTGTAATTATTGTTATTATTTTTTTTAATAAACTGCGAAAAATTACAATCGCAATTGAAAATTCTTTTTTCAATGACAGAACGGAGATTCGTCAGATTTGTAAAGCGAACGAATCTCTGACTCGGCTCTCAGTCTATTTGCATAATTAGAGATGCAGGTATCTGATTGCATATTTGCTGTTCAATTTAATAACCGCATATGTGCGTTTGTTCTACATCGATGTTTCATTTTTCCATTAACTAAAAGCTAGCTTAAACTAAATTTTGAAAAGAACGAAGCTTTTTTAAATCATTTTAAAAAAATAAATTTTAATCTTAGTTATACATAAATAAGATTTTGAAATATGTTATCTAAGTAAATTTACTTTAATGCCCATATCATAGCCTAATTATAAAGATGGTTATCTTCATTTTAAAAAATGCATGCATTTTTTACTTTGCAATTATAAGGTTCATCTGGCTTCCCTCGCGTGAGATTTTTAGGAGATATTTATCGCTAATAAAAAATGGGGGTTTGAATCGAGGTATGTCACTTGATAAGAGACGTGTTTATTGATCGTAACAAAATGAAGTGTATATTTGCGAGTTTCATTCGTCATCGGCAAATAAAACATGCAAATTAGGAACAAGCGACTGAACTCGTATAGGTATTAAAAATTTTTTTCTCCTCCCGAGATACAATGATTAAAAGAGTAACGTCTCGACACTTCAAAAATCCCTCGTATTTGCGAGCGACCTTGGCTGACGTATATTAAGAAAAAAACACTATGTACATATTGAAGAAGCAAACAATTCATGCGCATTCGTTTAAGCGCGCCAAAGAAAATGATAACAAATTTGCGTCAACACTTATAGAATATATTGAATAAAGGTTCTAAAATGTTAGTTAAATTTTGTATGATAATAGTGGTTTGTTAAACATGAGTAATAAATATAAATAAACATTATTAATAAAAATTACTTAAATCTCTTTAAAACAAATGTATGATTTTCATAATAAAATAATCTTTAATGAAAAGTGTTATATAAACAAATTAAAAATATTTTTAAACATTTTTAAAAGCTTCTAATAATTACAATATAATATGATCACACACGTTACTTTAAATAAATCAAAGTGCATACTATATTTATTTCATAAATTGCATGAACATCATGCGATTTGAACTTCAACTTCTACGCTTGAGGAATACATTAAAAGAAAAAACTTGCGTTCAGTAGAAACGATTTGCTATCGGTAAACTTTAGTTCGATGTAAAATAATAGACTAGAGGACATAAGCTACGAGCGCTGCACGCGAAGGGGAGAAACAGCAAGTGACCGCTTCTGCTCCTAGTCACATGCCGAGCGTTACTTCAATTTTACTTGTTCGCGTAATAAAACGCTTTTGTAATTATCAGCGACGTTGTCTTGTTTGATCGAACCTTCATAAGATTAACATTGCTATCAATAAAAGAAGCATAAAAGCTGATTTCTTCCGGCCCAATCAGTTAGTTTTATCTAGTTTTATCGTTTTGAACAATCAAAGTGACCGTATTCTAGAAATATCTTGTTATACTGGGAGAAACGTATATTATCAAATATGTAAAATATTTGTATTCAATAATATTAGTTGTAACAGTTTCTTTAATATTTTATTTACCCGCTTGATTTTTTAAAATAATTTCAGTTTATTTTTGTGCAGTATGAGGAACAACTGCATACCTCGAAGTTCTTGTTTGCTTGTGTTAAACTTTTTTTCTGTCCAAAATTAAGATAATTTGATTGACATAAAGAAACCTTGGTAATCAAAACAACGCATGTGATAGAACCTATAATTCGTATAATAAATTACAGAAAAACATTGAAATTCTAAAAATTCATTTAATCTTTTAATAAAAAGTTATACCATTATTTAATATAACGAATCATATTTGAAGAAGATAGCTTAAGAGTGTACAAATTAGCACAAATACTTGAAAAGTTATCTATAACTGTAAACATTTTCAACTTTTTCAGATCTATATCTTTAGCTAATATTAGAAAGGCTAAGCTTACATGATGTGTATGTTAGATGGGCACATAGATAAAATAAAAGACCTTTTAAACCATTCTAAATATTCATTAAATTCACAAAATTATATGTTATTTAGTCAATGAACATGAATTTACATCCACGATCGATACAGAAACACGTTTTCAGAATTTTCTGTTTTGAAGCAATTCATAAATTACATCACGCTGTTTTTGATAATTTTTACCACCTCCCTCCCTCCCTCCTGCCCTTCTCTCTCCCCTGTACCTAACGCATTTTCACTGTTTTTCCTATGTCTTTAGTACACATGATCATGCTCATAAAGACCCGCTCTCCCCTCCAATAGTGACGCAATTTTAAATGACCCCTTTACAGTTATCCTAAAATATAAATTAAATGATAATGTTTTGGCAATAAAAATCGTATATTTAGAAAAATTGACATACAAACTTGTTGCTAATATGTTTTTAAATATGGTTAATGCATGAAGGCAATGCGCATAACGAGTTAAGCCGGCTTACCTAGTTATGTACCTGCTCTGTTGGATACAATTTATGAACTCTCAGTTACATGTTAACTGAATTATTTGCCGTACTTTATGTAACATTTTGCAGTTTGATTTGAGCTTAGAGTCAATAATTATTTTCAAATTTATGTAAGTGCGAAATTCCGTAATAGTTTTTTGCCAAAATTAATTTTTTTGTTACTTACATCTGTATAATTTACTACTGAATAACGTATTATTTGTGAGTCCGAGTTACCATGTATCACATAAATTTGAATAAATTATTATTATATCAGTACGTAATTACTATTATAAGCATCTCATAAAATTCTATTTATTCAATTACGTAAAGCTACCTATAATTTACGTAATTATCATGATTATAATTCCATTATGATATTTCTTTCCTTTTATTAAATGGATGAAGATACCGAAATACTAAAATCTATAAAAATTGTAAAGAATTATTTGTACCATTATAAATGATTAAAACTATCATTAATAAGAGAATTTTTTAGCTACTCAGCAAATTAAAAAAAAATTTCTTGCAGATAGTACTCTGATAAGTACTTCTCTGAAGCTGATTTAAAATCCATAGCGTTCGGGATGGTAGAACATGTTCACAACAATGAAAAACAAATTTATGAAAAGTTTCCTATTTATTTTGTATTTTTTATATAATTATATTGACATGATTTAAAATAACTGATTTTTGTTACAAAAATTGATATTTGTTATTGACATTTTTAATAAGAGATTGAAATGAATCTTATAACTTTTCATACATTTTTCCGTTATGCAATATTATAAGTGCAATAATAAGTTGAAGCATATTGTAGAAAACTCACTAAGCGTACCCAATTTTACATTCAAATTGCAAAGAATTATTTATTTATCGAAGGCATGCTATCAGAGTAAGTCTAACATATTACTTAACTGAGCAAAGTGAAAAGTTACAATACACGTTTTACTTGTTTTGTAATAATAAGCATTTTTTTTGCATAAAAACAAAAAATAATCTTCCTTTAATTAATACAAAAATACATTCCCGAGTTGTAATCAAGTATCACCCCTTTTTCAAACAACAACACCACAAAACAAATCAAAACTAAATCCATCATCGTCCCTAAAAGAAAGTAAGAAATACGACCGCGAGCACGCTATCCGAGCACGGCAAAGCGAGTATACTCCCCCAGAGAGCCAAGTATAAGAACTACGGAACATTGAAGAAAAGAAACAACACCAACCTGGGCAGTGATGGGATGCGCGTTGCGCTGGGTCTGCGTGCTCGTTCTCGTGGGCGGCGCGTGCAGCCAGCAGCACATAGCGGCGCATATGAGCAGTGCGCCCGCCACTATGCAGGCCACCCCGACGTATCGCACCGGCTCCACGTAGTTCTCGGCCAGGCCCAGCCAGTTGATCAGGGCGCCGACGCACAGCAGGACCATGCCATACCTGTACGGGCGCTGCGATCGCCTGGACTCCTCGATTGTCATCGCTGAAACAACTCGAATCCTTCGGTTAGTCAGGGTGTTCGCGGATGGGTGATTGGAGATTGTACTGTGATGTGATGTGATCGATAGTGTATTGTTATGATGGAGGGGTATGGACCGACATAAGTTTTTTGCTGAATTCCTGCTTTGAGCATGTAATTATTGGAGATTGATTTTTTGTGTAGAAAACGTTTAAAATAGAGAGAGGAGAGTCGTTATCTTTCAAACACCATATTATTCAGAGTAAAATTGGATTATTTCTCATTTATACGAATGCTTTGGAAATAATGGATTTCAAGATAATGAAAATTAAATTTTAAAACGGCAATAATTAATGACCTTAACAAAAGGTACAAACGTTGGATATTGTAAATTTATTTGCGAAATTAATTTTTGATAAAAATAAAAAATTAATATTATCGGAATTTTTTAAATCATTGGGTAATATGGAACACTTGTTTAATTTTTAACTTTTTTCATTCTTTTAATGATGTAATAATGTTAAGAATATTATTTAGAGATGCGAAAACTAAATATTGCGAATTTAAAAATTTAGGATGAATCATAAATGAGTAAGGGTGATTGGTAATAACCATTTCATTGCAATTATCAAAATATAATAAGCAGTATTAGATGCGATAAATGAAAAGGTTCATGAAGAATTAAACAGAATTCAATTTGGATACAAAAGTATAAGAAATCTGTACAACGATTTCAAGCTTAATTAGTGGAATATCATTGTATTCAATTCGTTCACTCGTTTATGCACACGCTTGAGCGTTGACATTGACTAATTTGACACATGAACTGAGCGCACGCGGCTATAAACTAAATAAAGCACATTAAACATGCATATAAACTGAAATGATTCATCGGTCCCCATGAACTCGTAAAATGTCGATAAGCCTACGACATTGCCGACTGCTAACTAATAATAAAAAAAACAGCTTTAAAGTGGCAGCAACAGCAGATTGAAAGCGCATGATAAACACTGCTGCTGCACTAGATCTCGGCGTTCACACGCCGATATTTTGGAGTTGATTGTTCCTTTTTTTATAATGCGCCTAGGGTTGCCAGTGTTTTATTACGTAATACGGTTTTATCGATCGCACCGATTTCACGATGCTTTTTGCATATAGACGACCGATGAATCGGGGATGAAAGGAGAGGATGAACGAAATGAAGACAACGCTTATTTGCATTTTTATTTATGAAGTCTTCTACGAAAAAAATTACATTGAAGTTCTCCCTAGAGTAGACTTAATTTCTTTCTTTAAAAGCAAAAGGTCATTGACTTTTATTAATCTTTACCGGAGTATAAAAAAAATTAATATACAGACGTATTATGTATCATACCATTAGCTTCATTGCGACCAATTTTAATTATGTTTGTCTTTTTCAATTTCTTCACTCGACAATAATTTTAATAAGCTATGTATACCTCAGTAGTCAAAGCTCATAATGTGCATATATAAAAACAATGCATTACAACTTCACTATACTAAACTATAACTTTGATTCTTAAAATATGCATAGTTGCTTTAGTGTCTAACTGTTGTGCCCTTAAATATTGACACCAGCGAACGTGTTAACCGAGTTACAAGCGAGCGCGCGTATTTTAGTTAATTCATACAATTTACTGAGAAAAGAACTCGTCCCTGCTTAGATATTGAAGATCGCGATGTCAAAGATATTCAACGATAAGAAGAACACGTCTTCCCGTGTGTAATCTCCTCTTCGTGATATATAATATTCAATCATATTTCACGCATGTGTTCAAACGATTACGCAATTTCGGCTTCGCGGAAGCGGGTTTTAGAATAATTTATTATCGTTCTAGATATAATTTAAGTATGTGCTCTGGAAAATTTTCTTCGAAATAGAAAATTTCCTAGCATGAAAGAAAGTTCTAGAAATACCATCTTTGTCATTTTCTTAAAACTGAAAGTTATGTTATCTGTACAGAATAAGATTTATTTGAATAATACAAACAAGTATAATAATGCGCAATCGATTGCCTTTGTACACAGCCTTGACTGAGTTTCGAAAAACTTACACTTGTTTTACTACGTTCATAAATAAGTAGTCCAAATATGCATAATTTAACGCTATACGCGAATCATAAAAGTCCAGTTACCTATTATTATTATTATATTATCGCTATTAACCAGAACACAGTACTCGATAAAACCTAAAGCACACACTACTGAATCAAGCCTCTTCGGAAAGCCCTCCACGCGCTGACCTGATTACCATTCGAAATCGAGTGACCCGTTATACTACACTAATGCCTATCGCGCCGGAATCGTCCCGAAAAGAACAGGGAACTCGAGAGTCGTCGTGTCATCAGCCCTTCGTTAAAATTAGCCTATACGGCACTGGCGCTTCCTACCCTCTCTCTCTCTCTCTCTCTCTCTCCGATAAATCAAATTGTCCCGACTAGTCGTCGACTCGTCAGCGGGAGGCCGGCGACAGCGACGCGACGCGCCTGACGGGCTCGCTCGCGGAAATCGTGAAAAGAGCTTATACGCGCCGAAGTAGGTCGTTGCGCGCGCGGGCGTGAGCTCGTACAATGAGGGGGAGTTTCCCGTGTCGTGCCGTCTACTCCGAGTCTCGGAGTGTCGTCCTATGAATTACGAAAAATCGAAATGGAAGAAAGAAGATCGCACAAAATTGGAATGAATTTAGAAATTTAATTTACATTTTCCCTGGTAATGCCTAATTTTATGGTGTGTGGTCAATCTATGACCCATAATATGGTAAACAACACAGATTATGGCCGACGGTATATGGCCAAAAGGTGGTGTAATTTATAGAATTATTTATACACTAGAAAAAAAATTAGTAACCATTACTAGACCCTCTATAGTAAATCCAATATGATGTAGGAAGATTTTACTCATTACTATGAAATTTAGGATAGAATACTAGATGTTTTGTTTTGAGTGCCAATTGTATCTTATTTTGGTTGTACGAGACTCAGTAGTAGACATTCTTGTAATATTTAATATCCTGCTAAGGAATAGATACTATATTATAACTTATATATAAAGGTACACTGACAAAAAGGATTGGGTATCACATCAATACTTTTATATTTATATGATAACTATACCGGTATTGCCCGAGGAACCATACATATTCCTGTCGTAGCTATACTATGTTTGTCGGTGATATTGTATGGCTGTCACAGCAAAATAATATATCTGTGAGAGCGATAACAAAGGATTTTTGCAGCAACAATTTAGTTCGATCAATCAGATTAATGTAATTAATTAAAATAATTGAACTCAGTCCGAGGCTGGCTGTGAATCATTACTAACCGTTCCACATAATATTTTTTTCCTAGAGAGTCTAGTAATCATTCCTATCTCCTGATACTAGCCGTTACTACTTTCTTTTCTCAGTGTAAATACAATTTAATGAACCTTAAATAATTGAATACGAATTAGATACTTAAAACAGAACAAATAATTAAAAATTATACTAGCATGTGGCACACCGAGCCTACGTGCTGAAAATATTCAAATCTAACCTACAAATATTTTCTCTTGTATTTCATTTAATTTAATAAATATATATTAATTAACATATAAATAAATACATAAATTGGAACAAACACTGCTTATTTATTTGCGTTGAACTTATTCAACTGCTCTAGCTCAATGACTTAAGTAAAAATTGCTTTAGTGGTTAAGTAAAATTTACTTGATTCTATTGGGCAAATTTTACTCAGTAATCCTGCTCATCTTTTTAAACAAAATCTGCTAAACTACTGACAAGACAAAACTACGTCTTTCTTTCAATGTTTGAAACAGGTAAGGGTCTGCTTTCTCCCCAGAATTCCAGCTGTCAACACTCCGTGTACGTATACATCTCTGCATGTGTATTGGGAGAGTAAGAGCCTTTGCATGCTAAAAGAATAAGGACATAGCCATAAGAATAACATTGATTGGTATTTCTTGTGCATATAGATATACTAAGCAATGTTATTCTTATGTCTTATGTTATTATGATTTTAGAATTCAAACCACCTAAGCACTCGGCGCAGTGCGCGTACACATGTACTACTATACCTATACTGGAAATCTTGGACATATATTTTATGTGTAGAATCGGAGTTAAAACTTAGAATGCATGCAATACTGCAACTTCGCTTATATATCTCGCATTAGGAAACTTAATTTTATATTTAATATTAATGAATTTAAATTTTTATACATGTATTTGAGGTTATAAATTTATCTTCATCTATATTATGGTCAACTTATGGTGCAATTGTTGGCTACAAATTGACCACGGAAGTTGGTCAATAGATAGCGAAAAGGCCATAAATGATGGTCAATTTTCTACCAGGGTTTCGTTTCGTTTTTAAAAGGACCTTTACGGGGTTTTTATGGTACCCAAAATCACTTACCCTTCAGTGAATTATCACCGACTTATGTACGAAGTTTCAAACATCAAAATTATTGGACTTATTTACATTTCGATCGGTAAAATTCAAAGCGAAAGATTAAAATTATTAAGGTAGTACCATGAAAGTACCATGGGCTTTGAGAACCATGGAGCATATTTTTTGCTGTGACAGTACTTTAACCTCACTCTAAACAAAACTAGTTAAATATTTACTGGAATAACAACTAATTTATTATAAATGAGTAGAAGATTACTATTTGTTATAAAAATAAATTCATCTTGCTAATCGCACATTTTGATTCTTCTCATTTTTAACCTTCATCCAACTGTGTGTTTCAAAAAATAAAACGGAAAAATTTGGCTCTATCTTCGGATTAATTCCAATTTTACGATACCGTTATTTACAATCCCGATATTTTATAGTCCACAGAACAACACCCTCGTCCTCGTCCGTGTGGGTGAAACGACGCCAGACGACCCCCCGGTAAATAAATGCGTCCCCGAAGAATCTCCACTGTCTGGTTACACTAGACACACCTCCACCGAGACTTCCTTTGTTTTGTTTCTTTTATTTTGCTTGTTTTGTTTTTTCGCGTGGTTTATAAGGCGAGGAGACGCCTCGGTCGTCACGAGTCTATTAGCGAAGACGCGTGTTATGCGACTGGTAATTAGGACGAGTTGCCGAGGAATATAAAGGCTTAGCAAGAGAGCTCGCGATTATTTAATGGAGGATGTTGCATGAGCTTTGGCTTCATGCAGTGTTGGGTGCATTTGCGAATTGCATTTTGCGAATGCTGTGTGTGCTAATTTTGTATTGTATTTCTCGTTGAATTTGTTTATATTATACAATTTAATTTGTAAGCAGTTTTTAACTGCATAAATCAAATCATTATTGTTTAATTTAATTAAAACTAATATTTGTGTCAAAGAATAAAAAATACAGAATATTTTTTTATTTTATATTTTTTATCGTAAGCTTTGCTATTTTCTTTTACTATTATATTTATTTATTTTAATTTTAAATATAGTTAAACTAAAATTGCACAGATTTGATCTAAACAATAAGTTTATGCAAAAAATAAACATAATATATAATGTTTAAAAGAATATTTATTTTTAATTCGTAGAAAATATTATCCAAAAATACAAAATATTAAAAGAAATTAAAAAAATTAAATTAAAATTCTACGAATTACTAATTGAAAATTATTCATAATAAGAGAATAAATATACTTTATTGATACAGAGCAAACATGCACAGACAATCTGTCGTCGAGTTTTCTAGAAATTTCGATGGCTTGTCATGCAAAAGGAAAAAAAAACACGATGAATTTCGTATATTGACTCAGCGTTATCGCGAAATTGTCTCCGCTCTATTCTTCGCGGTGTGGAATTTATCGCCGTTGAATAGCGAAGAAATTAGTTCAACTGATTCGCGACTGGTTCAATTTGCACCAGGGGACCTAAAGTCGATTTTATTAACGCTTTTCTAGGTACTAGTAAACTGTGTTGATTTCATCACAGTACAAATCCTTGATCCATTTGATTCAATTAAAGGTTTTATTTGTCAAAATTGCGCGAAGCGAAGGCTTTTTATGCTCAATCGATTATTGAAATTGCTTTTTGAAAAGATAGCGTCTGCTCTAAGCTATAAATTACTTTGACGTCTTGCGCATCGGCGTACCTAATTTGATTTATTTCATAAATGATTTCCTTGAGATCTGTTCTTGAAACAACACTGATATCAAAGAAAAATTTTTCTTCATATATTGATTGATATTATATTTAATGATTTATTCTTTTACTTTGGTTTATTTAGTGTGGTCAATTGTTAGACATTATATCGGCATAGTGCGTTTCTTACATATAAGAATTGTACACGTAATTGTTGTGCACAATTTAGCATTGGTCAAATATATCTATATATAATTTGACCAATGCTAAATTGTGTACAATAATTATGTGTATAATTCTTATGTGTAAGAAACGCACTATGCCATTGTATCTCCATATTTAATAATACTATAATAATTACGTAAAATAATGTTCAAAGCTATAAATTTCTACCAAAAGTATGTCGCGCATGCTAATTTTGTAAGGCCAATTCTTCATAAATTGACAGAATCTTATCGCAAAGTAAATATTACTTGAAAATTTGATTAATTAATTCTTTACTCCTCCGTACCGCCCACATTTCTAAATGAAAAATATGTATCCAGAATAGAACACGTGCAGCTGAACAAAAGTTGATACGGAGCGTGACGTGCAATCGATGTACGTTTGATCACACCTTCGATGTCTCGTGAGACACTTTATCAGTCATTAAGAAATGCAAATGATGAAAGAAATACAGTAATTACGGCGCGCAACATTGTGCGATGCCTCTTCATATACCTTTACTGCGTTTACCTACATGAAGCTTAGGAATAATAATTACTTTACTTCTTCTTGTTTTCGCAACAATAAGGCTATGAAAATAATGAATAGAATAACAATTCTTTCGAGAAGAGAGTTTCTAAATTGCATGGAGAACTTTTACTTTTTATAAAAAGCAAGTAATGTTACACGATTGAATAATTATTTCAATAATATCTTGTATATTATGTATTCTTTTATGACACACAATAAATCATCTTTGTCCATATTTAACTCTCTTATGGCTTTTCAAACATTTACGAAAACTCTTTTATATTAATCATTTCATATTCGTACAGGGCATATTACACACTGTATATTTAATTATTGAATCGACTTAGTAACAGTAATTAAAATTTAGTATAACACCAAATATCGTATACAATTAATTAACAATGCTATTTAACAAAATAGCTGCTATTAAATGATTATTTTTTTTTGTTATCGACAGGCAAGTATAATTACACTTGTATACCACTGTAAATAGGGACGGACATAACAAAAATTAATTTAGACACTTTATACAGCTGATAAAAGCCTGCGATGCTCGACACGCCAAATGAAGCCATGTACCAACAACAAGCCGCGCGCATCGCATCGGCACTGGAGAACAAATAATAATACACACACACGCATGCATAAATGAGTGCCTCCCTCTCTATCTCTCTCATTCATTACACACGCACTCATCGCGCGCCGCGCGCTATCACGCACGCAAACTTAATTGTAATTTCGAAACGTCACGTACGACAAGCAGGGACGACGGCGAGAAGTGTGTATGTAGCTCTCTGCGAGTGCTCATGCGGATGCCCAAGGACGGCAAAGAGCCAGCGACGTGTGTTTACCGCGTGCAAATCTTTCGCGGGAGGCTCGACGCGCGCTCTCCCGATTCGCCCGTTGCGAAGGTACGATCGGCGAGAAAAATCTCGTTGACCGAGAGCGGGGCGTATTACTGTGAGTGACTTTGTGCTATTGTGGGGAATAGGTATGACTGTAGAGTAGCGTGATTCTGGGTGTATTGTTAGATGTTTTGTTTTACAGCGCATATATTGTTAATCACTTTGATATGCTCTTATTTTAAATAAATATATAAATACGTGTACAGATAACATTTAAAAATAATAACCATTATCTTTGGCGGAAATGTTGAATATTTTTTTGTTAGTATTTAAAATTAAATTTATTTAAATTTTTTGTTAAGAAATGGCAATTAATATTGATAAGAACAATTAAATTCGTATTGGTAAAATTTATTCAGTTTGAGTTGGCTTGAACGAATAAATTGGCAGTTTATCAAAAAATAGGGATGAGGCATACATTTTGAAATATTTTTTAAGTAATATTTAGGGTTATATCGCATACAAAATGAAAAGAATATATTAAAAAATATGTTTTAGATCATTGATTTTTTACGTTATTTTTTATGAGAAGAAATTTATCGAAAAATTATTATTATTGTTAAATGAGAATTTATACGGTGTATAAGATCATGTAATTACTAAAAGAATATGGCGGACGTATCCCAACAAATATGATCTACAACTGGAATATTGTATTGCTCCAAAATAAATATAAACATGAATCAACAATTTAATCTAAACATGTTTTGTACCTTCGTATACAAAAGCAATTATAAAAAGACCAGGTGCAATATTCATTCACGTGTCATTCATTCATGCAAGTTATTTGATAATAGGTTACATCGACAATTTTATTTGAAACTCAATCAAGCGTGTACTGCAATTTATAAATTCTACTCAAACTTATGGAGTTTCTGCTTAATTGTACCATGTACACTCGACGTGGGAAATTTCTGGTCAAATGCGTTTGAAATCCTCCAATGAACTTAGCGAAAACGTGCATTCGATCCAATAAGACCCAATGAAATTGCAATATTTCAAAAAAATTCAAACGCATTCGACCAGAAATTTCCCACGTCGAATGTATTATAGAGACAATTAATGATCAAATCTATCTGAATATTCAAATATTTATCTGAAAGTTCAAAGAACTTTTAACAATTTTTATGGTGAATTATAAAAGTAGAAGAAATATACTTCAAAGCGAAATTCCAGTCTAATTACGTCTAAGAGCGTTGTAGCTTCTTTCGAAATTCTTCGAGCTATAACGATGCATTGCTAGGCCAATTACAAACGACGCTCTATACAGTTATTGTATTCAATAGGAATCAAGAAGCTACGGGATTTTAAAGAATCTGAGAGAGAATACCGATCTTAGACTGGTATATAGCCATTTTCATTATTAACATGAAGAGCACGATATAAATATCGGTATCGGTATTTTGAAGATTACATGCTGATTACACAATTAGATTATAATATGAATATAATTGCTTTGTAAAAGAAGGCAGAATTTAGAGACTACTAGAATTATTATATTTTATTACGTAATTGTACCAAGTAAAGAAAAAACTATCTTTATACATATAGATAAGATATTTTTTGTTATTTATACTTATGAATAAAGTAATTAAAATTTACAAGGATAACCACAGTAAAATTACGAACAAAAGTTGTTCAATTACTTCATTGACGTGTGTGACACAAGGTTTACAAAACTATCGGACATCGAACTGTTCGTCTACTAAACTACATAATAAAGTTTCTCTCCAGAAAAAACGTATAGATTTTCTTTTTACAAACTTTGAATGTCATCGATGAATTATTAACAACTTTCGAGAAATGCACTCGCTATTGACACACTTAAATGCAGAAAATGCACTCAATTTCACCCACGCAAAACTTCACCTCGTACCTCGTTGTCAAATCTCCTTAATAAAGAAAAAAAATAGAATCATCATTATCCATGTACCGTCGATCAAATATTTGTACACCGAGGGGACAAAGTGGAAAAATCCGCGAGGCGCGAGCCTCGGAGCAGTCTGAAAATTAGAAACGCTAACAATGATATGCTAAATGATAAAGCACCGCGACGGAGAGAGCGGTTATCGTTTTGCACGTTTTCAACACGTAAGAAAAACAAGTGGTGCACGTCCGGCAGCGAAGGTGACACGAGACTCCAATGTGATGTATATAACTGCGAGCAGTGCCGGCGATGATAAGGGCGCGCTGTTGGTGCGAATTTTTTACGCATCGCATTCCATTCCCATAGGCCTCACTCTGTATAGTTTATCGCTAGACAATAGTGAGAAAAGGGATTTAAATGCATTTTGGACGTTTCTATGCATTTAATTACTTGTAAATTATATATTTTTATGTACGTTAATTGAACTAGATTAGAAGTTGTTATCAACTTTAACTTTATAATTTAGTAACAAACCACATTTATTACCATTTCACAACTATAAAATCACACGCTAAACCTGTTGGAGTGGAATTTATTTCGTGATAAGTAAATTTTCACTCGAAGTGGAGTAACGTTTCACTCTATTGATTGAGCTATCATATGATTAAAGACTAAATTCAAACTAAAATCTAAGATACTTAGATGAAATTTACTTGTTGTCTGTCTTAGATGGTTCTCTCTACTTTAATTGCAATCCATTCAAACTGTACATTTAAATTTTACTCTATATAATTTAGCGTGCAAAGATATGTCATAAGACTAATCTTTTTCAAAGAAAATAAATAATTACGATATTAAAATTGGTAATAACTTCTAACCTAAGTAGCTAAAGTAATGTACAGAAACATAAATTAAAAGTAACAATCACACAGAAACATCCAAAATGAACTCTTGTCAATTTGTTGCCAACGTCAAGTGATGTACTTACAGAATAAGGCTTCGGAGGAAGCGATTTGTGTATACAAATGGATACGACGATTAATTTTAGAGTAGGCGTGTAATGAACATGGAACACGAAACTCGTATACTATAGATTTGAAATGTATAATGAAGCGTCTTTTTTTGTAATCTAGAGAAATACAACTAATGGGTTAGTTGTATTTTAAGTACATTTTAAGTGGACTTGATTTAAGAAACTGATAAGGGAATTTCGTTCACGTGACAACGTAGGTATAGTATATACGTTGATACACACGAGATCTTATCGATAAAGGAAAGTCGCGTATTAATACAAAAAGTCATATCATCGCGAAAAGCTTTTAATTCATTGCTTACCGTCCGGAAGATGGAGGAAAGTGGTATTAGGTACTTTTGGATTGTAAATTAAATGACTTCAGGGCTGATCGTGATGTCGTTATACTTTCGTGAAAAATATTTATTTACGATGAAATTCCATAGTCTATTTTAGATTATAAGTTATCTGTTACTTAAAATACTTTTTTAAGTTAGTACAAAGTAGTAAGCAAGCGATTTAATTTATGATAAATTTGATAATACTCTTATTAAGTGTTTTCAAGAGAGTTATTTTTAAACTAAGAATTTTTAGAAGCCAAGTATACTAAACCTCTATTTAATCTGTGGATTAATTTTATAGATAACACTCAAGAAAAATAACGAAATTTTTTAAAATAACATTTTATTGTAAAGTCTTGCTTCATTGATAAGAAATAATGTTTTGATAAATCTTAGAAAATATTTTATATCTAACAAGCTCTTCTAATTTTTAAATTTAGAATTTTACAAAATATTATTTTAATTATATTAATTAATGAATTAAGTGATTGTAAAAGTAACTTCAATAATTATAAAGTATGCAAATGTACGCTCAAAAATAATATAAATAACGAGATCACTAATTGAATAAACAAAAAGCAAAAGAGTACAAGAAAAATGTTAAAATTTTCTGAATAAATACCTGGTATTTCGCCAAATACGAGTAAAGTAGGCGGTGGATCGTCCCGTCTATTGCTCATCGCACGAATAATTTAGATACTACGCAAGAATGAAACCGAACTACTTAATTAATAACTAAGAGATATAAACATAAACTCAGACTACCGACCCGTGTCAAAGACTCCATACCGACGTATATTTGCATCTAAACTTGTAGGAACTGAGTTTAAAGTGAACTTTGCAATTGACTTCAAGACACATCTTGTTTACAGTAAACGACACCAAAAAAAAAATAGAGAAAGATAGATGCAAAGACGGAAGGAAAGAGCGAAAGAGTGCTCTCGAGAGGGATTCGGCCAGCCCCTTCGGGATGCACTGATTACGAGGGAATTTGAGGTAAGTCTGCGGGGGCAGGCAGGCAGCTACACTTCTTTAATACGCCACGGCGCCCCTCCCTCGCGGCGATAAACCCGCGCGAGCTGTGCGCGCGGTGCGCGACGAAGGGGAAGAATACACGACGTCGACGATGCTTATAACGTAGCACATGTGGACACACGAGAGCGAGAGAGACGGGGAGAGGTGTGTGTTATAGGTGTGCGCGAGCACGCCGGCGCTGCTATACGCTGAATGAAATATAAAGTATATACAGTGATAGAGGGACGGGAAGAAGAGCAGCGGCGCAACAGATCAATTCGGTCGTATGCGCGTAATGGAATTCAGTGCTTTTTTTTCCCTTTTTTACTTTTTGATGTTGAGTGAAAACAACATTTTTAATGGCGGACGTAGTATCTCCTGACACATGTTCGTGAATCTATTATCTAATATTTTGTTGGTATAACCCATTTTTTAAGGGGAAGATTGTGACGTTACCGACTCAGTTCTTTTATTTTTAAAATATAGTTCGTAAATATTCTTATCGAAAAAAACAACGCTTTTTTAGTCTCTTTCTTTATCGGCAGACCAAACAAGTATTAAAATCAATGGAATATCTTGAATCATTTTAGGTATTATTTATTGATATAGAAAGACACAGACGTATCATTTTTCTATAAAAATATTCTCATACTATTTATAAATAACAATCATAGAATCGGTAACGTAGGAATCTTTCCTTCCCGTTTCACATCCCCTTAATAACATTTGTCTCCTATGAGAATAGCATTGTGTTCTATTTCCACTCTATTGGTAAAAATCGGTAAGAATCCATACTTTTATTGATTTAAGATTTTGAATATACCTACATACAAATAAAATGAATGCCACCCTCGATGTCACCGTTAATATGCATTAATATATAAAAAATATACAAATATAAGCCAATTCAAAACTAAAATAGATTTCAAGTGCGTCATACTAAAAACTATATTTATTAAACGAATTATGTTTGATTCTGCAATGCTTTTAGTACTATAATATTAAGAGTTTTGATGGTTTATTAAGGTCGATTATCAGAATAAAGGGGGTAGATACACCTTAAATCTGAAATAATACTTATTATTTTAAGTGCTTGTTAAAAAAAAATTTAATGAAAATTTATAGTCAAGTACAAAATTTATCTTATTCTTACGCATAAAATGTACTATTTTACCAGAGAAAAAGGCCGAAATATCGATTACAGTACCAGAAGTAGAGCGTCTAACTTTTAATGAAAAATTCACTGAATTAGTCCAGTGTTCGTAAAGTATAGCATCTTCCTGTAAGCGGATGTCAATTTTTTATGTTCTTTCACTTTGTTTTGACACTGGCTACCCTCGCTACTAAAATCTCGAAGATTGAAAACGTACAACTACTATAATTACTCATTTAAACGCAAAACATTATTAAATTTTTATTATTTATAAGCATTAAAATTGAATATACGAGTAGAAGTAGAAAAGTGTCTTAGGGACCGTCCGCAGTGAGGCGCGCGTTGTGACTAGTTATAACGCTCTCCTATATAAAATATACTCACTGCGGACGGGCCCTTAGAATCGGTATTTCTTCAAGATTTTGATACTGCAGGTAGCCAGTGTCAAAACAAAGTGAAAAAAACTTGAAAAATTGACATTTGCATACAGTGGGATGCTATACTTTACGACCACTGGACTATATCAGTGAATTTTTCATGAAAAGTTAGTTAAGTAAATTTTTTAAATGAGTATACATTTTTATTAGAAAATTTGTTATCAAGCATTAAAAATAACAAGTATTATTTCAAATTTAAGGTGTTGTACACCCTTAAGGGAGTCTGAAAGTCAATTCCCTGAATTATCGACTGGATCATACATTATTGATGTAATAAACAAAAGTATACAGAAAAGCTTTTATGATAAAATTTACCATATAAATCATATAATAGTAAATAACAATAAACACTAATAATCGTTGGTAATTATAATTTCTACCGTGAAGCGCGGTAAGTTTTACTGTGATTTCTGTCAATTTTTTACCATTCATGAGGGTTAATTATCTCGCGATCTCTGCCAAACCCACTTTCACTTAATTGAGAATTATGGATTTAATAATTGTTGGATGTCAAAACTAAAGGCACCTTAAAAAGTTATCGGAATTAAATGTGGGCGAAATTTCTTTTAACGATTTCTTATGGTGCGGTTTTTTTGATGTCTGAAACTTTGTACAGTAGCCAATTACTACTCAATAAAATTCAAGTGACTAAGATTTTTCTAAATATAAGTATTTTTATAATTTTACAATTATCGATTATCGGTTTCTTGATCTGTAAAAGTTATAGCGGGAAATTTGATTTCTTCATTGACTTGTACTTCTTTGCACATATATTATTTAAAAATATTTCAGTATATAAGAAACCAATACACTCACAAATATTACAAAGTTTTGGAATTCGCACACATTCGCACACATCTTCGCCAAATCTACGGTGACCGAGTAGATTAATTACTTGCCTGCGATGTAGCAACATTTAAGACTTGTACCTGATCTGTTACATCTTATTTATTATTTATTTATTACTTACTTATGTATTTTCGTCTTATTATCATCATTCAGTGTGAAAATGGGTGTATTTAAATATGAACGTCTTTGGATTTTTCTGTATTTTATAAATGACGCAATTGTTAAAGTAATTGCGCAATATATTTTCAATCAAATGATGATCTCTTGTTATAAGCAATTTTAGCTTTAAGTGGCAATGTAATTCCTGTATCTATAATTACTATATGATGTGTATATACAATTCTCGTTGTCACTCGTAGAAAATAAACTCCTTATTTTTCTATCTATCTAACATTTTTTGAGATTTTTCCACATTTGACTGCTTGAAACAACTCGGAAATACTCCCTATTGTTCTCACACTGAGCAATATCATTTTGCTAATGATGTACAGAAGTGAAATAAATAAATCAAAGATCATATATTGACAATAATATAAGAATTATTTTCTCTTTCAGCTAATAATACTGAAAAGATGAGAACTTACGTAAATTCGCCCATATATTTCATAAGCCAGCCCAAATCGAATTTCTTTCGGAGTTTCTGTAACTTTATCACTGACTCGCTCTTTTTTTCGACGTTCTTTATCGCGATCGAGCGCTTTATCTGGTCGATAGGTTATACCGCGCAGGTACAGAGCCTCGCCCACGATGTGCGTATGTGTGTGTGTGTGTGCGAGGCTACCTTGAATCACAATCGCGAGCGCGCGTCTATTTAGATTTATATCGCGGCTCGCCGATCGTGGTGTTGGTGCGCGCTATTTGATTTCTCTCCCTCGCTCTCGCGCCAGGTATATAGTAAACACACGGTAGCTAGCTCACGCACGAGCAGCTGCCAATATTTGTTCGATTCTTTCAATCGAGTCGCCGGTATTAGGGCTTTGCATCTCGCGCGCACGCGCACGCGCAGAGGAGCGACGGAATGTTTACATAGGTGGATATTTCGAAAATCCCTGACAACAAGTTGTGCGGTATGCGGATAATGCGAGTTTGTGGGGTACGACGGAACTTAAAAGTCATCACTAGACGTCAATAAAGCAGATTCTCCGTATTGACCGAATAAAGCCCGGCTACGAAGTTGCCGCGCGAATGAATAGCTCGGTTATACTCAATGAATTGACGATTTGTATTTTTAGCTCTGCTGCGAGCGAATTTTGCCGAACAACGCTGAATTACATTATAAGTTAAAATTAATGTCTGCTCGACAAGAAAGTCTGCAAAAACTGGGGTGCTGTATTGCCTAGCCAAGGATAAAGCTTGATAAATGCGATTGTATTTAAATTGAGCAAATTGGCGAAAAGTGTTTCCTATTAGAAATCAATTTTCGACGCCTAAATTAAAAAGAATTTATTAGGTAAATGAAGAACGCTCTTTCTGATTTTCAGTAATAAAATAATATTCTTAACAATGACTACCTGAAAATGGAGTTAAGATATTCATTCTCCTAATTATTTGTAAAAGACGATGCAAAACACTCTTGTTCTATAGAAGAATATTCCTTTGCTTCCTCAGAGAGGAAGCTTTGTGATGGTAAAAATAAATTATGCTAAAATCATTATAGAAATATGTTTCGAGACATTAAGAATCAAAAGACACTATTTTCAAGTCTTTTTCAAGTATTTATTTTATTTAAAAATATTATATTTTTTTTATTTCGAGAAGAAAATCCTTTTATGAAAAAAATCGATTTTTTATGGCCTACGATAACTTGAGTAAAACGGCATTATTCCTTCTGATAATTTCCGGAAAAGTAGAATAGTTTTTTACTATCTTTTGGCGCAGTTCTTTACCCAGATTATAATGAGCTTTATATTCCGAGTTATTGAAGGTTATATTTTTTCCGAAAAATATTTTTTGATCGCTTATATCTCGAGAACACCAATAAATGACATATTTGTTGATTATTTAAAATATTTATGACATTATTTTTACACGATATAGGTAGATTAAATTTAATAAGTAATTATTATCTATTTTAAATAAAATTGATGAATTTATCGCTCTTATTAAGTATAGATTGCATTTATTTTGACTCTATCGATCTCCACGAGCATATTTCTCTTATAATTTTGTACCTATCTCATTCTCTCTAATGGAGAGGTGATGAAAATATCATCTCTTGCATCTCCATAGTAGAACTTTTTGAGAAGGTAAATGTAATCAATAAGTTTTCGCAAATTAAATTTTGTAGATTTTAAATATACTTTGTAATTCAAAAGATTTTCCATCTTATTGATTACATTTACCTTCTCAAAAAGATCTACTATGGAGATGCAAGATATGATATTTTCATCACCTCTCCATTAGAGAGAATGAGATAGGTACAAAATTATAAGAGAAATGTGCTCGTGCAGACCGATAGAGTCAAAATAAATGCAATATTATCTATTTTTTCAAATTTGGCATATTTAAAACCATAAATGTTAAATTAAAAATAAGAGTTCATAATATAATACTATAAATATCAACAATTTATATATATTAAATACATAGAACATTTTTTTAAATAAACTTGAAAAATTAATTAGTATTATAAAATTTAACTATTAATTAGAAAGAAGTATAGCAATTTAAAATAATATATTAGAACTAATAAAGTCATATTGGAACAATGTATTAATTTGATTAAGCTAAGTGCCAATGAATTGGCCGCCCTTTTTTAGCTTATTTTAAGGTTCTCTTATAATTTCTCTTACATTTTTCCATTTAATTAAACCCTTAATTAAGGCTCAATTACACACGACCTTTTATTTTTGATATCCTTACCTGTGCAAATGTTGGTATATAAATTAGAATTAAAAAAAATTATCCAATTTGTCTTAGTGTACTATACTTTCTTAAGATTTAATTAATATAAAAAATGTTTTTTCGTAAAAAACGCGACTCATCAAGTTTTTTCCTTCGTCAGCATTCGCACAAAAGTTACGAATATATAAAGAACTTCGAAGAATCGAATCGATATACAGAACTTTCGCCGTGCATAACAATAAGTAACATTATACAGCGAACAACAAACGAAGAACGCACATGAAAAAGTTCATAATTTACCGTTTATACAAGCAGCTGCTCGATGTTGCATTGCAAATCGCGGGAAATGTGTCACTGCGCGGCTGAAAATTAATATAGCCCGTGGGAGCGTGTGTACCACCGCCGAAATCACAATTTTGCGAACGGCGAATGTAAACTCATTACGCTCAAAGTTGCTTTGGGCATGAATTCGGACGTCATCGGCAATGCTTGCGGGTTGCGAATGTTTCGAGCGCGGGTCTCAAATATATCCGATAATTCGGACCGATAACGAACTGTTAACTCTATTTGACAGGTTAACGCGAGTGCTCGAGAAAAATGCGCTCGAAATTGTCAACATCGTTATATCTGCGTTTAAGGGTAATTACGCAACGTTGCGCGCTAACCGTATTATAATGGATTTTTATTGGAAAGTACCGTGTTATCTCGCTTTGTTTGTTATCGGGTGGCTTATTACAAGATGCTTCAATATATTGTTTTCTTTATTCATAAAATAATGATGTTGTTGTAAATAATATGACTAGTTAAAAATTTGGTTAAATTGAAGTTTGTGAAAACATGTCTCCATCTATTTATCATATACACAGATTGAAATATTGTAATATACATATTTATTTGAATAATTATTATCTAATGCCAATTTATATAGATTATTAAAAGTATCGTATAAATAGATAGTATTAAAAGTTAAAACACAATTACTTTGCTCAAATTTTAACAATATTGGTTTTATCATGATACGTCACATTTTTGTGTACACAAATCTTAAACGGATTATGACAGTCCAATGACAAGCGTAATCATCGTCGTAATTTTGAATCCACTTGACTTTTCATATCAGTAAAGATAAAAACATCAAATCATAAAAGCTCTACCATCTAATTATACAACTATTTTCATTTTCTTTATTTTCCAAATATTGAAATAGATGAGCACTACTTCTAAATATCAAAATCAAAAGTCTTAGCACTTATGTCTTCCTTATTGCCTACGGTATTTCACGTCTACACAGCGCCGCGTTAAATAAAGAACTTCAACCACACCGTGCACCCAAGATCATTGACTCCTCGGAAAAGAAAACCCGCAAAACCGTTCGTAAACATCGGCGTCGTAAGTTTTCATTAAATTAACAGCCGACTCATTCTCCCGCGCATGGTTTCCACAGAACAACGAACGAACGACTCGCAGCAGTAAAAAGAAAAAAGGCTGCGAACCTCCTCTCTTTTTTCCTCCCGTGCATTGTACCTCAGAGACACTCGCGCGCTCGCGATTAACAAAGATTTCCTAATCCGCGTGGCGTGTGTCAAGATCATTCCGCGCCGTCGTCATTGAGGACGTGAAATCCGGCGAGTGCGTACATACACACGCGTCCTCGGGACACTGTGCTGCACCACCATCGAGTTCATAGACCTCTCTCCCCCTGCACTCGCGTGCATTATACGCGTCTGAATGCGCGAGCGCGAAGGGAGAAAATATTCTGACCGCGTTGCGCTGTCTATTGTTGCCCTCTTTTTTTTTTCATTCTTTTCTCAAGCCTCTACCCCTGACATGCGCAGCCTGGTATAGTTGTATACGTACAGTTGCTTGCTTCTCCTGTCGAGACGCAGGGGGAGCGAAATAGAGAGCGGAAACGGGAGAGCAGAGAGAGAGAGAGAGCTCTCGGCGATGGCATTTCCCGTACTTTTCCGTACGCGGAGGCACGACTCTGCTTCTGTGTGTAGTAGTAGTAGTAGTAGCGTGTACGGGAGAGTCCGCGTGCTCACCTGGATCAATATAAGAATATTCGCGTCTTGACGCCTCGCTGGGAGAGCGAAGAGCTGCGCGGGTATTTGTGGGTAAGAGTCGATCGTAAATACTCGCCGGAGAAGCGTGAAATTTTTATACGAGGGAGATGCTACGTTTTCTTTTGGACGGGCGGCCGAGTTCCGTTTTGCGGCGAATTGAATTTTGCATGGGGATGATATTATTAGCCGCGAACTTGGTCGGTGCTTGCGCGGAAAAGTTCTACATGGAAGCGGCATTGACAGTATCTTTTTTTCGATCTCCGTATTGTAGATGCGGGTAAATGATTGAGTATAGCGTACATGCTATGTTATAATCTATTCAATACTGTGCGATTATATAGCTTTGAATTATTAATTTTATTCATATAGAGACAAATATAGCTTCATGCTCTTTTGAGCTTCTAGCAAGTGGTATTTATTTTATGTAATAATACAGATGTTTATCGCTTTAAAGTATAATATAGCTTTTAAGCTATTATTTTTACGTAATATTCTTTTAAATGGAAAATTAAACAAAATTATACCTCGAATTATACAATTTTTAACTTACGCAGCAAAAAGGATTACTTAATTTTATTGCATACTAAAAATTTTTTGGTCTTAAAACAAATGATGAAAACAGGCATTTTTATTATTATATAAAAACTGTACTGAGAGTAAGAACTGTAATAAATATATTAAAAATTAGTTTTTAACTTTTAGAAGTAACAACTTACTTAAACAAATATTTTATAAGAAACATGAAGAATAAGAGATTTTTTAGGAAATACGAAAGGCATCGTTATTTTAAGAACAAATATTACTTATTTTCGGAGCGGCGAGACCTTTTGAGGTTATATTTTGACAGAAATAAAAACTTGAAATAAGGACATTTTCGGCAGTTCCAAATATAAGGACAAAAACATTCTTAAATCTGTTACACTTTTATTTTAAAATAAGGAATTCCTTTTGTGCGGTGTGCAAAGAGAAATATTTATCATTTAACTACAAAAATTTTCGAAAAAAAACATAATTGGTCCGATATCTTATCTCTCTATATAATACTTGTGAAAAAGGAGAATCAAGAGTTCGTATATCATAACACGAGACCGCAAAAAATAAAATGTTTCAGCGTTTAAAAAGAAATTGATAACAGCGATAAAACGCTCATTACCTCTTGAAAGCCCAACGCCTCCGTAAAAATCTGTAAACGATTAGACCGGAAGTACGTGCGTACACATTCATGCTCGGCATCGGGAGACGAGAACGTGCCTCCCTTAAAAGAAACCCGATCCCGATAGTGCGCTATCTTTTACGGAAAGTACGCGCGAGAGGTGAGTTCGCTACCGAGGCTGGCGCTATTCATGGAAAAAAAGAGACGAAGTTCCCGTGAGTCATTGCGAACAATGACGCAAAATCATTGACGAGTTGTATAATGGCTATTTCTCGCGCGTTCCGTGTGGTCTTGCGACGCGAACCTGAATAAGTCTTGTTTACCACGTTGGATAATTAGTTGGCGAGGTATTAATGAAAGACTGGAAGTTACGACGACGAAGCACGGGTAAGAAACGACGATCTGCGATGGTCTTTGTTAGGCGTTTTGGTATGGTTTTCACGCTTTCGTACAAAACTGTCGCGCTTTTGAATTCGACGTAACACACACGGATCACTTGGCGAATACTAATGTACACAGTATATTTCTGGTTGTTTTTTGCGTAGTATCATCACAATATTGACACTAAAAATGCTTTATACAACAACACCAATGATTAAGCATGTTATTACCGTTAGCGAATGGAGCAACGAGTTGAGTGAAACACACCTAAATTAGTTCAAATGAGACGAAAAATATCTGGCGCACAAATTTTTGTTATCGTTTATCCTCCTACACCCGTGCACCACAACTGCGAAGCGCAAAGTTTTCCCCGCGCGAATCAAATCGCTTCATTCATCGTCAATTACAAAAATAAAGCGAAGATTCATGTTTAATGCAACATTTGGCGGGGCAAGAGATAGCGCGAGCGCGAGTTAAAATCAGGCGGCTTTAAATAATTCAAGCTGGATTCGAAAGCGGATACCGTACAGTACAGCTCGTACAGTTCGGCGCGCCTCTCATTTCAATTCCATTTGCAGTTGGCGTGAAAAGTTCTTATTTTCCGTGCTTTAAAATCTCTATAAACGTACGTGCACGAGTCTCGGTTTTCATTTGCGATTTCGCGGCTGTATTAGCGCTGCTCTCCAGTGCAATTATAAGCCGACCCGTCCGAGCTAGACAGAAAATACCGCTGGTCGCTGCACTTGATTGGGCAGCAGACGCTGCTGATGTCTGGAAGGCGGAGGCGTCTCGCGAAGTTGGATTAATGCGGAGCGAGTTTCTTCTTTATTGCGCGGACAGCGTACGGCTGCGTGGACGTATATACGTGCGAGAACGTGTCCATGTACGAACGAAAGAAAAAAATCTAATTATGATCGCTTTACTCGCTGGACCGTGAAACTATGTATGAAACATGAAACTCATTGCTTAATATTGCAACCGACATGGCGCTATAGGAAGGTTATATTGTTTTAGATTGCTCTAAAGAATGATTTTTTTTTCGTACTTGCGAACGAGGTAAACGCACTAATCGGCTGCGCTATGCGTGTAAGTGCTGTTTATGCACTCCTCATCCAGACACGCCTGTTCGGGCTTTTCATTATTTTTGCACTTACAAGGTGGGGCCACGGAGTCCGGGTCACCGATTTTGATGAAACTTTAGGGATCGTTTTTTGATACTTAAAAATGAAGCCCAATACTCGTGGTTTTATCCAATGGGCCTTTGTATGGTAGATACAGCGCATTTAATTAACGTTGACAGTATATCTATAAATATTTGATTTTTAGCATTGCTCATATGAGCAATGCTAATTTTTTTTGGCGCTATCTCATATTTACAGACCCATTGGATAAAACTACGGGTACTGGGCTTCATTTTTAGGTTCCAAAAGTCGATCCCCAAAGTTTCATTAAAATCCGAGACCCGGTTTGTTCATGATTTTCTTGATTATTAGTGTTCCATAAGACGCAATAAATATGATTTTAACAAGTAAGAAGCCGCATGAACAAGCGAATATCGCGCAGAATTATAAATGGAAACTAGTTATTTTAAATTGTAATAATTTCAGCAGAAGCTATAACTTTTTTCATAGAAACTCCACAGCTTGCAAGTTGTGCTGTACAGAGCTATACCGTGCTCTCGTTTAAAAGAATTATTCGTACTTTTCAGACTACTCTAAGCTGCACGCCAAATCATCCTAAATAATGCATAGACCTTTTACATCACAATCCGAGCGAACAATCGCGTATATTCCACTTTTTCCGCAATTTTTTATTCCCTCGAACCTATATACGTAGCGCTCCGTCATCGCGAAGCCGACAACTTTTCTCTCTCTCTCTCTCTCTTCCTCGCGATCGTAAAAACGTCTCTCCGGATATCAACGTATAAATACACTAACAATCTACCGCGGCAATGCCGACAATCCTCGCAACGTCGTCATTTGCGTATCGCCATCGTAATTTCTTATTTCTCTTATTATTATATTTTTTTCTTTCAATAAAATCCACCCACTCGCTTCCGCTTTATTGCGTTATTCGCGCTTCGCGTATTCCTCGCTAGATTTGTTTCCCCTCTACGCGTGTGCACGGGGGGGGGGGGTCTCGGCACGAAATGAAAGAAGAGAGGGAGCAGCAACAGTCGAGTTGATGTTCTTGTGGAAGCCGCGACGACGAGTGCCTTCGTCGACGACCCCTCGACGCGCGCGGGGCAGCAAAGTACCCCCCCGAGACTTTCGTGCGCGGCGCATTTTGCACTTTATCGAGCGCGAGAGCTCGCCCCCGTGTGTATATGTGTGTGCGTACGTTGCTGCTACGTTCCAACGGCTTTCTTTCGTGAAATTATAGCAGGCGAGGGGGTGGACGATAAGCGCCAAAGCGAGCGGACGCTAGAAAGGCTCGGGGCACTTGCTCGGTAAAGAACGCGCTTCGGAGAATATTTAACGTGCGAAGACAAAAAAATAATCGCTTGTGTGTATATGGAGAGTGAGAAGGTAGTAGCGCCGGTTTACGTGCGAGCGATTTCTTTCTCGTCGCGAATCTAATCTGGAATTATATGGCTTTATCAATGAGCCCGGCGATTGAGCCTGCCTTTGTTATGCAAAGCGAAAGTATTTTAAGAAACTGAGAGGCTTGTCGGAGTTGAAAAGAAAGTTGAGAGAATGCGTGGTCTGTTTTTGTGTGGAAAGTGTAGCTGAGAAAGAGCATCGGTTTTTCTATGAGAAATTAGACAAGAATTTTTAAACTATGGTTATGATATATTAGAATGGTATGGGTGGGAAAAGTTCAAAAAATAATTTTAGGTCTCGATACCTACTTTAATATGCGTCTCGGTTTGGTTAATTAATATCGACGTAGTCTCGATTTAGTGATTCCCATTTAAAATAGATTTAAGCTATTTGCTTTAATTGGCCATCTATATCTTGACGTCAACGTCAATTCAATACTCAATAACCATAAATTTCTTTCACATTCGTTTTCAAGACTTGTACAAACTTAGGATGGTTCGAAATTTAACCATTATTTTAATAAATAGCATTTTTGTAAATACGAAGCTTATTAATGATTATTATTGATGTAGAACTATTATTTTTATAACTGTATTAATTGTAGGTATGATCATCCTATGTTGTACTAAAGCAGTACTGCAATAATATTTATAAGACTAAATTTTAATTTTTCAATTATTATTAACAAAAAATAATAATATATGTTTTAATGGCTATAAGAAAATAATAACGATGTTTTACCAAATGAAGGATCGTCATTCAAGGTTACTCTATATACATTGTAAGCAATCTAGGATGATTTGAAAAGTTCTGGAATAGTTTACAGAAAATATACGTATTCTTTTAAGAGAATGAAAAAGAATTACAAAAGCTTTTTCCACAGCAATGCGAGCTTCTTAAACGACTTTAAATTTTACCATAAACTGTTACCATTTGTAACGGCTGCACAAATTACTATTTCTCCTAATTACATTTTTCTAGGTCACCAAATTATTTTCAATCATCGCCGCGACGACAGCGCAAAGCTCCAAAGCGCAAAATCGCCTTTGCGCAATCGAGCGCTGCACTCAGAAAAAGAAACGCCTCGACACAACAATGACCAGAGCCATAAAACTCATAGTAAAAAACGAGCGCCTCCTTCATCAAATCCTTGACTAGCAGAGAACGAGCATTTCGCAAAGGCCTAACACTGCCAACTACTACTCCTCTTATACGTTTCGTCAAAGCGAAGATCTGATCCTACATCTCGCGTCCATACAAACACGAAAAATTTTCCCACGATAGATAAAGCTAAAACTGCTGCTGATGCTGCTACTCCTCTTCTACCTTTTTGTCCGCAAGCTAGACCGAGAAACCGCTCTTTTTTACTCTTACGTCAAAGATATGGGTACTGTTACATCGGCGACTGCTGCAGCAGTCCGTTACACACGCGCGTTTAACCTTCACCTGGATTCGCGCTGCGCTGACAAGTCTTACGCGCGCCGAGGCGTCCTATCAACATATGGGAGAGACGCGGCGCGGTGTTGCTGCATTTACCTGTGCGTATGGAGAGTTCTTGATCGTGTGGAGAACGCGTGAGGGCCTTGACTGGAGGAAAAAAGTTTGAAAGGTTTCTTTTGCGTCGCAATGGTGGAATCGATGAGATCGGTTTTATGGTACTTTTGAGTTTCGGGAATGCATGTTCCTAAATATTAACTGTCCAAAATGTTAAGAGTGATATTTTCAATCGTTACTATTCTAGTGGCTCCTTATAACTCGCTCTGAGTAAGATATCACTCTAAGCGAATCATAAAGTATACCACTCGAAGCCTATTGAGCTTCGAATATATTTTCATTGTGACAAACTTTAATGTCTAATTTATGTGTCAGTAGTTCAGTTATTTCAATAATATTTTACATAATTGAGAATAAACTATTTTAGATTATTAATTAAAGTTTAGAAATGAATTACTTATTATTGTTTTTTAATATGATTGCAAATTATCTATTTTAATTGAGATATAGTCTATAATTGTTTATTGAAATATACCCTGTATAAGTGAAGAAAGTACTAGGCCAAATATTCATTCAAATAATATAATATCATTCGCTGTACACGTGACGTTAAGTTTTCTATAGTTATTATTGCTCATTAAATTTGCACGCGGTAAAAGCATTTGTATTCATTAACATTACTTTGTTATGAATTAAATATACGTCTGTTGTATTTTCATACATGAACCTTTCTAGAAACAATATGAGTCAAGCAATGTTATTGATTTTTGTTCAAACAAATTTTTCGCTTGATTTTCTTATAAACTAGAAACTTAATTGATATCAATATAAATAAAAATCACGAATTCAAATTAAGAAATACGTTTCAGTTGTACACAATTTCTTCTTTTACTTTGTTAAATAAGAACATTGTAGTTTCTTTTAAACCAGCTACGTGATTTTTGTTTTTAACGATTTCACGTTTCATTTAAATAAGCATTGACGTAAGACCTTATTGTTAGTTAATTGTCTATTATAAGACATGAAAGCTGAAACATGTCACCCACATAATGTCAATTGCACGAACCTTTCGTATTTTTTACAATTATCAAAGATGAACTAAATGGAATTCTTGTTTGATAATCGAATAAATATACGATTATCATTACAAACACCTATTATACTTAAGCTATTAGATAATTCAACAAATAAAAAGAATAATAAAATTAATAAATAAGATAAAGTATATTGATTTTTCATATATTTATTGTAACGTCATAAAACCAATTCAGATTATTATACCTACGGCTATATGCTTCAAAATAGATTAATGATTGATATTTATGAAAAAAATAACGTTTTGTTATTTACGAAGTCTCGAATTATATTGATAAGTTGGGAACAAATGTTATTTGTTTTTCGATGGATATACTTATATCATATTTTTCATGATACCTTAATAATTTTGTTACTTTATTTTCAAAGTATTTCTGATTAATCTTTTGATTAAATTAAGATAGATAACACATGGTCATTTAACGTGCGAAGCAATGTTTCAAGTCATATCCTCATTAATTGACAATATCTGAACCCTTTATTATCTCACATATTGAAAACAATAATTAGATTCCTATCCTATAATTAATCGAATCGCAACACTAATTTTACTTACATTCTCTTAATTAAAATCAACTTCTAAGTTGCATTAGCCGACAAGCCATAACTTCGCGATCAAAGCGCAGTTAAGCCTCAAAGATAAGTGAATTCCGATTGACGAACGGGAGGACAAAAACGTTAACAAAGAGAAGAAAAGGAAGCCATCCGCATCAACAGCATCGATACCTACACCATAACCCGCTACTATTTTCGTGCGTGCTATCGCTCTTTTATCCTCTCTCTCAGACTCAATACAAACAAGCCACGAATCGACGTGACGACGTTTAGCTGCTCGCGAATATCCCCGGCTTGAACGGGAACCCCGCGAGCGTTCGCCATTCTTTCGCCATTAGAAACGAGCGTGCGACACGCACCGGCACCACGAGACCATGCCGGCTGTGACCTACTGTGCATGCAGCGTATACACAGCGGGCGCGGAGGGAATTATCGATGAAAATGCCCGATTGCGATACAGTTACGGAAGCACTAGCGCTGGAATTCGAGATACCGTCGACCTGGTTGACAGGAGGAAGGAGAGGAAAAAGGAAACGAGGCATAGAGGCGGAATAAATGGCCAACTCGCCGGGGGAGTGAAATATTCGCTAGGTGGGTCCAAGTGATTTCGGGGTTTCGATAAGGATTGCGGGAAAATTGCGAGAAGTGGGTGGCACTGTTTTGTTGATTGTTTGCTTGCTGGGTCGATGTGTCTATGAGCGTTGACTTATGAGACAGCTGTTTAAGGAGGTCAATTGTACAGTGCAATAATGAAAAGTACTGTAATATTGTTTTTAGATGAGCTGAAAAAGAGTCATAGTACACCGAAAAATGTTTGTGGTGATCGTGACTACGAGAGTACTAAAAAGTTTAGTGGAATTTTGTTACAATTAAAGATTCATGGTAACTGTTACAGTAGTGTTATATATGCAATTAAATATTACTATAGTTACCGTAACTTCATAAAATAGTTTTACCTCAATACTGAAAAATATGGTCATTGTTATAAATAAATTAGGTAAAGTATATTTTATTTTTCTATTAAATTAAACTTAAAATAATTTTCTAAATTTTTAATATAAAATGATGAATGCTAAATTAAATTTCTATTTTGTTAAGTTGTTATACTGTAGTAATATTTACTAGAAAATTAATTTTTTTTAACAAATCTATATTATATAACAATATAAACTAAATATTTCAATTTTCATATAAACTAAACATTTTTACTATCGTTACATTTTTAGTATCGTTGATATATTATTTTCTATAGGTGTATAATTAGCTTCACAATAATATAGTTCACCCTACTAAAACGTGCAGTATCCGAAATTTAATTTCTTTATCAAATGTAGTTAATCGATAATAACTTGTTTTTTCTGCGAATTATAATTCAATTTTAATAAAAATAAATTTAAGATAATTTCGATCGTAGGTATTAATAGTAAGTAATTATTTTATCTGGAAACATTTTGTTTTTTGCAAATCGACACTCAGACCTTCCACCGACATTTGCATTGAAATCCAAAATCAAAAGTTACATTTTGAAAATAATTAAGTTTGACATATGTTTAATGAATCAGCGAAACGTATCCGTAACTAAAATAATGAATATTTGTTTTGTTTGTAATCTCAAAATTTTTCCAGTTTTCAATTAACAGTTTAATGCAACAACTGTTTAAACATCGCATCGGAATATTGTACATGAATTTCAAAAGTATATAAACTAAATAATACAAGAAAGCGTATCATATGATTAATTCACAATATTTAAATTAGTAATTACAAGAACAAAGACTGCTTTTAATGAAGTAAATATCTCAATACGTAAAAATGGGCTCATGTCACTATTAATAGCCAATATTTACATAATTCTTTTTTCTTGTATTTTGCCAAAAGAAAATTTATGCAACTTGAAAATACAAATATAACCGTGATGTGGCGTACGCGAGGTACGCGAAACCAGAGCATTTTATACCCACGGCTCTTAAAATACCGCCATTTTGCAATATTAAACGTACCGTACCAGAGACTCGTCGCGCGCTTGACGCGAAGGTGATCGACCGAACTCGGCTACCGCCACTACTGTCATGCAAAAGTCAGACCAGGGTATATAAATACTACGCTGAAAACCCCTTCACCCCACTGGATGAAAATTCCGATCGAATTAATAATTCGGCAGCTCGCTCCATATCGATTCCGTCTCAACCCTCTCTCTCTCTCTCTCCCCATAAATTCTTACTTTTACATATATACATGTACGTACCACCGCGAAGCGCAGTGATACTTCGCATCTCTCCGTCCGTATCCCACGGCTCGGCCCGCGCGCAAAAGATAAGGTGTCACCTGGCGTCCGCTTCTCGAATCACACTGCTATAACGTCGACGCGGTGTACCGAACGCGAGGCGGAGGCACTTGGCGGTACCGCGGCGCTTATCTTTTTTTTTGATAAATCAGAGGTCGCGCCAGTCACACCGCCGAAAGCGCAAAAGTGCTGCCTTCGAAGATTACTCGAGAGACGCGCAAATAATTCGAGACGCGCCTCGCGCAGGTACATAACGGGCGAGTCATTATTTATTCGTTGGATTGCGCATGAGCGTCGTCTAGTTTCAACACCTTTGTGTATCAGGCGCTGCGCACGAGGGAGGAAGACGAAGACGAAGAAGCAGAAGCAGCAGCTCGATCATCGATCGATAAATAATATTTTATCAGTTACGATCGGTGCGCGCACCGAATGTTCGCGTGCGAGAGAGGCTACTGTAATGTATACGCGATGTCGCGAGTGCCTTATCAATAGCGATATATTTTACATTGTTGATAAGCGGGGACGATAAAAAAGTTTTTTTCCGTTCCTTTTTTTGCTTTTTGCTCTCCTTTACCGCACGTCAGCACATTATTTTTTTTCTCTCTCGATGTTGTTCGGATGTACGTTGTGCGTGTGCGCGAATGCACAAAAAAGATGCTACTCGCTTTCCGCGATATGTAGTCACAGGAATGCAGTAGCAGCGACAACTGTTTGCGCCTCATGAATTTTCAGTATTCTAATATAATTAAAGTCGAGGCTATTGATTCAGTGATTAATTATTTGGAATATATGTATTATTTGGAAATTCAAATTGGTTTCTGGCCTCGTGTTTTTGTTTGCGACTTCGAAGGCAGGATCGGTATCGTGGCTCTGAGGTGTAATTATAACGATAGCGTGTCCTTTTTTCTTTCTATGGGACTGACGTAGAAGGAATAAACTTGTTGATTCGTGAGATCGGCCAAGCGTGTATATTACATACTTTTCATTGACCTTAGATATGTATAGGAATGAATTATATTTGGCTCCAATGTTTGGCAACAAAATAATTACTATGATTTTAGCCATAGGAAAAATACATGTAAGTCATATGATTTTTATTACTATAATAAAAGTCTGATCAACAGTTAATACTATAATATTTTCTTCCGCTTAAATATTAATTCATATCTGGTACAAATATTTAAATGTCACCTGAATGAATTTGTAATCTTACTTATAATAATCTCGGATAATTTGATTGTCATTCGCAATATTGGGAAATTTCTAGAAATCAACCTCCAGTTTATCATGACTATGCATATATAATTATTACAATGATATTTCCTGGCCTTTACATTATTGCCATATCCAAGAAATACACGAGAATAAGCGTTAATCATGCGAATTAAGTATAATAAAGAAGCAGCGTCATATGTTTCTTTCAATGCTTGTTAAATTAAGAAATATAAGCATAAATAACCCAGTTATTATGTATTAAAGAGCAATGTTTAGATTTTAACCCGTACCACCTGACACTGCGTTGTTAGATGAATTAGCCATATTTGCATGCAAGTGACGCAAAGTTGCGCTCAAACGGCGTCTATTTCACGGCTACAGTGAACAAAGAATCCGTAGCTTTCCATACAAAAAAAATAAAGATAACGAATGCAGCGTGCAACAGGAAACACGCGCGATCACACGGTAAACATGGATTCACGATATCGTAATTATTACAAGTTTTTTCTGCGCATCCGATCAATGAAGAAAAAACCTACTACACCTATTCGCGGTCAAACCTCTGCGGACGCGATCGAAAACTCGCGCGAACTGACCTTCGCGTATCGGACGAATGGCGATGAAAGGCGCGTAAAGTGAAAGAAAAAACGCGTCGTCGTGCTTCTTTCTCCGCGGCCAGGCGAGCGCAAGGTATAAGGCCACGGCGCGAAAAACGGAAAGTTATGATGTGCGAGTCATGCGTAACGGAGGAAGGTTGCCCAGGCGGGCGGAGTGCGCGTCGTAAATGTCAATGGGCGCATTCTCGCGGGATGAAGCGATTCTTTAATTTTAGACAATGCGTGCGGGACAGTAGAACAGCCGGTGGAGGATGGAAGTTTCAGAGGAGGCTGCGGGAACAATAACTGATGCCTATTTTATTACAACCTGTTCGCCTTATTGATTAAGAGAGAAATATCTTTTTTAATATAAAAATAAAAGTTGTTTCCAATATCGTGGGATGAAAAGCAAATTCGTTAATGAAAACTTAATTTTATAGCTTTAGGTTTGAGTTAAGAGTAAATATAGACACATTGTGGTAATATAGCTATAACATCTTGAAGTTTACAAATAGATTGTACTAGGTACTTTAAGTCTTTTAAGGTTTGTGTTAACCTGTATAGGAAATATATAGAACATCAATAATGGAATTTATAATCAATGACCGTTAATAAATAATAATATTTGGAACCTTTCATTTATGAAATGCAATCTGTCAATGCAGTTATGTTTTTATTCTGCATTATTCATTTTAATAGTAAAGACATCAAATCGGTTAAATCCATAAATGACATCACTCTGTTACTTATGACGTTCAAATAGAATTTAGTTGACCTGACTTGCATTGTCGTTTACGTCTATGAAAACCAGGTCTGGCAATTAAATTAAAGAAGTACCTTTTTCTATTTCTAAATGCTGAATCACCCAAACATGCAAATTCTTTATATGTTATCTTTATAATTTTTCAAGAACAAACACTGCACATAGCCTTCGATTTTTAAAAACGATTTATCCTGCTGTATACAACGTAGAATTACAAAAGATACATCGAAATATTCCATCTGTCCATCTTTACCGTGAAATATTTCAAATGATGTATATTAAGTAGCTCATGAAAGCATTCATAAAAGTATGCGCCATCGCACGTGATAAAATTTTCCATAAATCGTCAAGTGAAGACATATATTAATAGCCGCAACTGCCTCTCAGTAAAATCGAGATTTAATAGCACCTCTCCGATATTTATAATTCAGCTAGAAATAAAAACAAAATACACACTCATCGTCGAAACAAAAAACGTTGAATATTCGATTCTGTTGATGCATATTAAAATAGCCACAAAACTATATACCCGTATATTTAATCAGCATGCCAATCCCAGTATCAATTCGCGTACGACTATGCATATAAAAACATAAACAAACGATATTCCCGTGTGCGCTCTCGTTTTATTTAGGTCGTTGCATAAGAATCATCGCGAGCTACGTACCACTTTTTTTCCTCTCTTTCTTCCAGAGAATTTTCATCGACAAAGCAAAAAAACAAAGCCTCGAGCGCGCGCGCACACACGATTCGAATATTCGTACCGACTGCAGCGTATGTAAGTCGTGTAAACCTGTCGCTCGCGCTCGCTTGCACGTGTATATGAAGAGGAAAAAAAGCGAATCGAGCCTTCTGCTGCAGTGTACACGAATGCGAAAAAAAAATCTGTAGCAGCACGAGAGAAGGAAAACGAGATGAGAACGCGAGCGCACTCACGTACAATGCTACCGATTTGCGCGCGATATTCGCAATTATCCGCTCGAACGAGAGGGAAATCGCTGAGGCGCTCGTATGGATTCTCGTTAAGAGGGTGTCAAAGTCAATTGAGAATTCAAATTTCATGCCCCGAAACTCACCAATCGAATGATAAATAATCAGTTGCAATTATTATAGACGAAGTAGTTATGATTTTTTGTTATGTTAATGAGTTCAGAGTAACAAATGGTCAACTTATATTCTAAGTTGGGCTCTAAAATTAACGTTTATACCTATTCAAGATTCAGGGGACCAACTAAGAATGGGAGATGACCGTTGCGCCGGGCAACGAAGATAGACATAAGTCCTGGGTTCTGCATACACATTCATATAATTTTGTACTATTATGCAAAGCTTCAAGAAAAATAAATAATAAATAAAATAAATTCACTTCATACAAATAAAATATGGTCATAATATAGAAGAAAAAGAAAAACAATAAAATCTTGCAATATTTGCTTGGATCTTTGTATAATAAAGGATAATAACTAAATTAAGGGGGTATCCCTATATAGATGGGCAAAAATAAACTGAAACTTTGCGAATTTTTTTTTAAAAAACTATACAAGATTTTTATTTGAAAATTTTTTGGTTTATTATTCAAACATTAAATATGCATTTCTTATTTTTTTTATTACATTATTTTGTTTATGCTAGTGATAAAAAAATGATGAACCATAAACTTTTTTTTTCTTCCTACAATTTTATGTGCACAGTTTCTCGGCGAGTTTTCAACTTATCACAAAAAAAACGCCATTTTGAAGGTAATTTCATAATCTAGTCGATGAACCTACTTATTTTTTAAATAAAAATTTATTTAACCACAATTTTGCAATAATAATAAAAAAAAATTACAGTTTTTTTTCATAAGTCCACCATTTTGCTATGGAATTTTTTTATACTTTTAATTTAGGTTAGTCGGCGAGATTTAGACCTAATAATAACAAAAAACTTTTTTTTTATGTTTCAGAGAGATACGACAACGACAAGTCTGCACACAAAATTGTAGGAAGAAAAAAAAAGTTCATGGTTCATCATTTTTTTATCACTAGCATAAACAAAATAATGTAATAAAAAAAATAAGAAATGCATATTTAATGTTTGAATAATAAACCAAAAAATTTTCAAATAAAAATCTTGTATAGTTTTTTAAAAAAAAATTCGCAAAGTTTCAGTTTATTTTTGCCCATCTATATAGGGATACCCCCTTAATACATAAGAAAGAGTAATAATGTCTTATCCTTTCATAACTCAGCCTATATATATTTAATTAAAACCAATTATTAATTGCTCGGTCGGTAAAATTTGAAGCGGGAAATTTGAATTTAAATGAAATTGAATTAAAATTCAAACCAAAATTTTGAAACATTATTAATTTATCAAAAATCTTTAAATCCAAAGCAATAAAATATACATACTACTTGCAGAAAAGTTAGAATCAATTTTTGTAATTAAATCTACATTGGTACAGTACGGCAAATTGTGCTAAATCTTTATAGATTCATTACTATTAGAAATACATAAATTTATTTCAATTGCCATAAGCTCCAAGTTAAATATTGAGAATAATGTGATTTTTTAATTAACGATCCTTATCTTGCAAATCATATGGTCAATAAAATTCAAATTTAAAACGCACGTATTGTCTTAACTATATTTGCTGCAACATTTAAGAGAATCTGTGTTATCGTCGATTTCGAACAAAACACCGTAATATGCATAAGCTATCGAAGGTGTGTGCGGAAGTTTACGCTAAACGCCCATCTATAACAACTCTTCTTCTTTGTGTTTGGTTTATGCCTCTCTCTATAGCTCCATCGTCGTCATTGTCGGCTACTACTACTACTACTACTACTACTACTGCTACTACTGCTACTACTACTATACTGCTGCTGCCGCTCATGCTTTACGAGGCAGACGGGCACGAGGAATTTAATCTGCGGGAGGAGGCTGAGCTCTACGCGCGCATGTGGGAGGTAGAAAAAATCGTGAAGGAAAACAAATAAGTCACGGACTTTTAAAATTATTTTTAGGCGGCTCGCGTGCTAGCCCGCCCGATGTCATAATGCAGTGGTCGAGCGAGGTTTCGGACCTACTTTTTTTTCAGACGCGAGTGATAATTCGTTATACGTGCGCGTTCAATAAATGGTAGGTGTTCGAGGTTGTAGACGTAAAAATAAAAGGTGATTCAAGGTGCTGGGAATCACGGGTAATTGTGGAGATAAGATTATTTGGGTGGGGTGACATAATTGTACGCGGAAGGCGGTATATTTTTGGGTGAAAGTTCGTGAAACTTGGTTAATGAATAGCAGAGCATGACGTTTATAGTGGCGGACGCGCATTACGAATTTTGTACAGTTATCGCGGAAATCGTATATATGGGAAGTAGTTCAGTTGGAGTAAAATTTGTGTGTTTGTGGGACATTTTCACTGAGATGTACGAATGAGTAGAAATATATTATTAGATAATTATCTATCACAAATTTATTATAATATTTTCTTGTTAATAAATAATAATACTCAATGCGAGAAAAGATTTATTTTATAAAACATTATTTTAAAAACAAGTTTTACATTTTAGAAAAGTTTAAAGATTATAAAATAAGCTAGTTTTATTTCGTTTTGCAACTCTCTAAAGTTACATCTGTCGATATTACAGAAGTTTCCAAACTCAAGTTGATCAAAATATTTAGACAACTATTTCGTTCTCGCCATTCCATTTCCACAAGTAAGCAAGCAAGCAATTATACAAGATTTCATTATAAACTTATCGAAGCACGTGTAATATTTATAAGCGCAGTCGCAGCCGTTTCTGTTACGCTTCAGTAATGTTTTCCTGTTATTATACTGATCTTTTTTTAAATACACGCCCATTATTCACCCATTCCAATTTGCATCTCGAAAACAATTGCTTATAAACCGTTTGAAGCTTATTTCTTATGCTACACCGATATTAAAAGCGTTTTTATTTTACGCTTTTATTCAATAGCATTCTTAACTATATTCATTGTGAAAACTATCGTTACATGGCCCTCGCACAGAACAAATCTGCAATTTAGCAAAACAAAAGCATAACAAAGTTAAACCGGCATTACAATAAACACTAATCGCTATGCATTACTCACAACTTCCATTCCAAACTCTACCTCTCTAATCCATTAGAATAATGAGAAACTTCTTACCGGACGCGGAACTAAACCACCGGGGCACTTATTTACTCCAACAATTCGCTTTTACAGTATACAATTATCCTCCACAAAGCAGCAACCAAATAAAACGACACCTATATAAACGCATCCAAATCCAACCTCATTTAGAAAAGTTTCCCAACGTCGTTTAACACACTTGTAGCGACCGGCGACGCCAGACAGCGCCGTCTAAGAAAATAGAAGAAAAAAACTCGAACCGTGGCGGCAGTTACAGTAGTATACCGCTCTCATTAATCGGGCCGTGGCGCTTTCGTCACCGATATAGTCAACTACACTACCACTACTACTACTGCAGCAGCTCTCTCTCTCTTTCTCTCTCTCTCTCTCTCTCTCTCTCTCTCTACTTCGCGCGCGATTGCTCATTTTCATCAAGTTATAACGGACCGCAGTCGCGCGAGCTCCTGTTTTTTGCGATAGAAACTCTTTCTTCCTCGTCGACCCGTTGAAAAAGCCGGTATATACAGGTATATTACGATATTACGGACGAAACTAAATCATCGGACACGAAACTCACCTGATGATTGTGCAGCGAGCTTGCGGTGTATGTATGTATGTATATATATATATACAACGTCGAACTCGGCGAGCGTGTCGACTGGCTTAGATTTCCTTCCGTCCTTTCTTTTCCTCTCACTCGGCGATTATTCGAAATTGAGTGAACTTCCCTTGCGTGGTGCGACTCTCTTATATATATGTATATATGTACACACACACGCACCTCCTGCTTCGCAGTGTCTTCCTCGTCGATACGCTACTCAAAACAGACTAAACCGGCTCGCTCGCGCCACTGTTTTGCACTCCGCGGTGCTGTCTTATCTCCTCCTCTCTTTATCTCTCTCTCTCAATTCACGCGCAATACACGTATATATATATATATATATATATATATATATATATATATATATATATACGTAAATTCATATACACTTGTGTACAGAGGCGATACGCACACAGGCCACTGCCACCGCCGTTTAAATAATCGGTGCGGCGTGAGCTTTCGCGAAGATACCGTCGAGCGTGAAGTACAAGAAGACGTCGCTACAGGTGCGTGTCTATATGCAAGCGCGAGAGAGCCGCTCCGTCGTCGGACCGAGGGAAAAGCACGTGCCACTCGATTTTCTTTTCCTACGCACGCACGCCACTCGGTGTATTCAGGCCGTATGTATATATATATATATATATATATACAGGGAAAACACACGCGCTCCGCGCGGCTCCTCCGGCGGCGGACTACGCGCGACTGAGGCGATTTCTGCGCTGACGCTGCGCCGCCTGACTCTCTCGCGCGCGCGCGCTTGTGGCTGGTGATTGGTCGCGCTTCGTGTCCACGGACGCCGGCCCCGTATGTATATATACACACACTCGCACCATACGTTTCTCTTATGCCGCGCGTGGCTGCGCTATATACCGTGCATGTACATGGACACACGGAGTGTTGCGCCGCGCTTCTGCTGCTGGCCGTCGAGAGTCGAGACGGAGGAAGTATTATCATCCCGGGCGAATGGCGCGGTGACGCGCGCGCGGCCGTCTAGCAGACGACGGGATTCGTAGCGCGGCGCGGCGAGGCTGTCTGCTGTGTGGGTGGCTGCGTGGCGTATAAGTGTGGATGATGGAGTGCTGCCGGCTCTGAACGCCGGCTGGGTTACACGCGAGATGTTGGGAGCGAGAGAGAGAGAGAGGTTTGAAGCGCAGTGTATGGGTTGGGTTGTGAGTAGGTATGTCGACGTTGGGGTTGTTGTACTTTAAAGGTTTTGACTGTATAGATGCCAAAAAAACTTATTGCAAAAATCTTAAAAAGGGCTTAACATTCTAATTAGTTTTCTAATGAAAGTAATAATTCGGGCTTTATTATAGGGTTAACTCATTGAAAATTAGAAACTATATATACCTAATATGGGCTTGAAAAATTTAATAATAAATTTGTAGTACAACTTAAATTTATTGTTTGAAATATCGAGCTTTTGAAGTTTAAATATTTAAATTGTTATTTATATCTATGCAAAATAAAATCATAGATTATGAAAATAGGAAATGCATAGATACCAAAATCAATAGAAACTAAATTTTCAAATATACTGGACTTAAGTTGTAATGCCTCGAATCGACACAATGCAATACTGAGAGAAAAAGAAAGTTTCTAAAAAATTCAATTACCAAAAAATATACTAGAGTTTCTAGTGCAAAATAAATACAACGTTAGAATTAAAAGTTACAGATGAATTAAATCCTGAAATATTTCAACTTTAAGATGACTAAGTTGCTGTTATAAAAGTTGTTTTTACTAAAGGAATATAGCATATTTGGCACTATTACAATAAAATAACCCCAAATAAGTTGTATTTTACTAGAGTTATTAATAACTATTGTTAATCAGCATTATCAGTGAAATGGAAACAATTGTGGTTAATGAGAAAAGTTTGTTTTTCAATCAGTTTTTGAAAAACCCATAATTTTGGGTCGTCATTCTCTTGTTCTGGAGATCAATGCAATACATGGTTTAAACTCAAATAGAACTAATTTTTTTATATATTTGATTAAGATATACTAATGAATAAAGAGAATTCAATAATATGATATTGCATATTTCTACCTCGTCTGTATTTCCTCGAGTTCCAAGTTTTAGAACTATAGATCTTGATACTGTAATTATTAATGTTATATATTTATAGCTAAAATTTCACCAACTTTGTCTACTGTACGATATCGCCCAAAGAGAATACCAGTGAGATAAACTAAAGACAAACTATGTACTTCTGATATTACTATTAGGAATATAAGGGGGTACAGTTGCGTTCAATTTTGGAAAGATACATAATCGAGACAAATTTTAGAATGTTTCAAAATATTAAGTTTAAGCCCAATTATTAGACGATTAATATTAATTTTGTGAGTAAAAAGGAATTTTCGTGTATTTTTACAGTTGTTATTTGGACCTAAGCTCAATATTTGGAAATTTGTATTAATCAATCTGAGGTCATAAATATATACAATAAGCATTCTCTGAATTTTCAGATCGAATCATTAAAAATGGCAATGTATTAATCAAAAAAAGGTGGCAAGTAAACGTTGATTTTAAAACTTGGATTCTCTTAAGGTGATGCTAAAGCCACCTGTCACCGACAAATACGACGATCCACTTTTCTCATTTCATTTTCAATTTTGAGTAAATATCTCTATGAAAAGTTGTTGTTCCAACCAAATAGAACAACTTTTCATAGAGATATTAGCTTAAAATTGAAAAATGAATAAAAAAAGTGGTTCCCCGTATTTACCAGTAACACGGGGTTTAACATCACCTTAATTCCAAAAATTGTAAGCTGCCTAAATGAAATGATTACTTGAATTAAATTTCTTATACTTGTTAGGTATTTTATTTTTTTTTTAAAGAATGTGTATCCCTAGGTTTAAAAGAAGAATTGCAGTAAAGCTTTCAACATTTATATTTATTTTTAAGATTAAGGCAACCGTTAAAATTTGGTTAATTATTATTATTAATATTCTCTATGACAAGCAGTTGGTCAGCATTTGAGTATAGGACAAAACATAAAATCGTTTCATAATCTGTATGACATTTATTATTGGGAAATCTAAGCGACAGTGTCCCAACTAGCGGTAGAATTAGGAAGTTCTCAAAGTTATACCTAAAATCCATAGCTAAAATCGAAACATGCGGACGTAACCTGGAGCTGACACCTCTTGGAAGAAAAGAAAATCAAAAGAAAAGATCCCTATCCTCAAATAGACAAACAAATAAATATTTATTATTGAATGAATTTTAAAATTTAATAAAGAAGAACTTACTGTAGAATAAAATATAAAATAAAAAGTCACGTGAAAGAAGCACAAATTGAAAGGCTAACAAGGAAATGTTGAATAAAAGGATCCAGTTGAACTAGCCTTCAAATAAAACGCGAGCTTAGTATAACTTTGAGTGCTGACAACAGCATCACACAGCGGGACTTGGAAGTCCTAACCAGTAAAAATTATTGGTAATAACTATAACAAAAAAGTTTTTAATTTGTGCTTCTTTCACATTACCTTTCATTTTATATTTGTGCTTCTTTCACATTACCTTTCATTTTATATTTTATTAGAATACTTCTTTAGATAGAACAGTTTACGTTTAATCCGATAAAATTAGATCGTATATTGCTTTATTAGAAAATTTTTAAAGAAAAGAAGGTGAAATAACATAATAATTGCGTCTTACCGTACCCGATATTTTCTACTTAATATTCATATAACTACTGATCTTATCTACAATTAGTTTTAATAGCATAATTGTTTTAATTAAGAGCTATAATATTATTCATACATTATAATATGTATCCACCTATACCTCATCATATGAGACTCAAAATCTTTTTATATCTCCTACTTTGATAAATAATAAACACTTTGCATATCTTTAATAATGGAATAATTATTCATTAAAAAAGATGCTATACATTCTAAAATTTGACCTACTTCGTCAAGGCAAAGTTGGAAAAATTGCTGTTATAGATTTTAATACTAAGCGACAGAATTACGCCCACCACAGAAATTACCAACTTCGGACTTTGTCAGCATAATCACGCGTAGAATATCAAACGAGTATTCGATTGCCATACTTTTTTTATCCCGTTGATACAACATTCACACGCAATTTCAGTCTTTAAGTTCGCGCTTTGCAAACTCTGGCAGTTCCTGCTTTTCACGCTTCTACAGTATAGTCTTTTAACAGAATTTTACATTGATTATCTCTGAATTTACATGGCTTCTCTGCAGAGTATTTACTTAACATTTTGGTAGGGTGAGAGAATCAATTTTTAAATTAAATTTTTTGCTCGTTCGAGGCTACGGCTCATATTTCCTGGTTGTTCTGCTGTCTGGGGAAAAGTTGCATTTATCGGTGAATATAATACTGTTTTTTACAAAATAGCGTATATAAAAACTTTGAATCTTTATTATGACCAATTATTCTAAAATCCAAACAGATCTTTGATAATTATCTGTATACAAATGCGTATCAATAAACGAGTAATTTTAATTATTCAATAAAATTAAAAAAACAGTACAAACTATCATTGTTTTCTGTGTAAGAGGAAAAGTAATTAAAATAAATTGTTGATGCTTAATAACACAGTTCATTGATAGCTAATCTAAGTTACATGCAGAACCTGACTATAAATGTTGCATAATTTATGTGCATTAATAGTGTTTGTCATCAGTTTGTAGCCATGGGAAAAATTTTAAATAATACATAATCCAGCTATTTATTTTTAAATGTTCAGCAAAAATCGATTCATATTTAAATAATAATGATCAAACAGTTTAAACAAACTTAGTGTTTACGTCTTCTATACAGATTATGTCAAGAAGACTATTAAAACTTGGGTATAGGTATAGGTCTGCTTTACATTCGCAATTCATTTCACTATTGTTTTCAAATTATTACTATTTAAAAAGTCTAAATAATTTGCATAATAAAGTAAGATAAAATAATTTACATAAGTAAGTAAACTGTGCTCTATTTGCATTATTATATACTACCATTGATATTAAAATATCTTTGTAATGATATTCAAGAGTTTGTAAAAATTAAAACTACTTTCATTTTAAGCACACGTGTCGGTGAAATTAATCGCCCAACGATCATAAAATTACAGCACTTTTCTGCCGGCCTTTCGTCAAACGTCTCGTAAATTACTAATCGTCCGACTTTACCGCCGTTTTCCTGCATTAACGTTACGATTTTAATCCGCCGCGCATAAAAGCCCGCTATCATCTCTCGACCAACGTCATCGTACTCCCAACGAAGCAATCATAGAAGAAAAAAAAACGGCACACACAAACTTCTCCGCGCTGTGCACTCTTACGTAGCGCAACTCGTCATGTGTGCTGCGATATAAATAAAGCCGTATCTCATGCCGTATGCAGCGACGACGGGGGAGGGGGGCGGCTGACTGCGGCTCTATAGCTAACATTACCATTGACGATTATACGTGTATCGTGTACAGAGAGCTCTTACTCCGCAGATCAATGAAATTACCGCCATAATCGCTTCAACCCCTTTTCCATAAATAAGAAACGCCGAGAAGAATAAGAAAAAAAAAGGGAGAAAGAGTCAATACGAGACTTGTCGCGCGAATTTAAGGGCATCGCACATCGCTTACGTGGTACGTAAAGGCGATCTGTTTATAACGCGCGTGCGACACGCGGCTTCGAGAGTTTACGCACACGCTATGGGTAGGTTGTACGGCGTTAGAGTGTATCGGTTTTATGTAGGGCACTTTTCCGTATATTGTAGAGGATGCGTAAAGTGCGCGTGGTGCGGGAGAACCTCGGGGGATTTTACTGGTCTCATCTGGTGTTTTATCGCTTCCTCGTTTGTTTTCGGAGATCTGCGTCTGAGTTGCGGTTTTGCCGTGCAGTGTTAGCAAACGCGTGATCGATAAATATGTCAGAGCACGCGCAAACGCAAGAATTAAGGGAGAATTTGCGGAAAAAGATGTTTGAGAAAAGATTTTGATGAGGCATGAGCTAATTATTGAATTAACGTGAATAGTATGTTCACGTAAGAGCAGTCTTGCTAAACTGTAATCATACTACTTATACAAATTGTGTATGGATTAATCAATAATGGGAAAATAAATAATTCATTTTTAATTGCTTTCTTAAGAGAAGCACCAATTAAAACTTCTATTGTAGCAGTTTTCATTATTTATCTTTGGTTTTGAAAATCTTCTTAAGTGCATGTCGACAAATTTTCTATATAAAATTTAAAAAATTTGTTGGAGAAGATAGATTTTAAAGGTACAATTTATTTACATTAAAAACAAATTTAAAAACTTTATCTTCTACAATTTTTGAAATTTTTTATTGAAAAATTGTATACTTGTCTTCGAGTTGATTTAAGAAAGTCTCTTATGAGTTGGGTAATATCTTCTTTAAGTCCAAGCATAAAAAGCCAAAATAGCTGAAATAACAATTTTCACAGGTGCTCGAGTATAAAGATCGACTCTTACAACAAACCCATTATCCCACACTCAAAGCAAATCTCCGTGCATCTCACTCAAAAACTTGGCAACTAAATGTTACCGCATCTCTCGCGGCGAATACCAATGTACACACAACCCACGTAAATTATCGAATATCTCACACGTGTGCCCTCATGACGCACAAAACACGCACACACGCCCCGTACCATTTTACGCAGATAACAAAAGTCCGCGCGCGCTGCCGATCGCTCGTCGCCTCGTGCGCGCCTATATTCCCGAGGTTTACGTCCTCTCGCACTCCACTCCCCGCGTGATTTGCTTATAGATACTTACACGCTCTCTCTCTCTTTCTTGCTCCACTCTCTCTCTCTCTCTGCGGCCCTATACTAAAATAGTCAGGGTATTTTAGAATCCCTAGATACCCCGTAAGTTAAGCCGGCTATAGGACATTTAACTGCCGGACATTCGCGGCGCGGCTCTTCGGAACCTCTATATGATTCAACTGCACGAGCTCTCGCAGGCGCAGTTCGCCGAAGGGGAAATTATAGAACTGCCGGGCGAAGTAAGAGACGCGACCGCGGGAGTTTTGCCTTTTGCTTATGCGCTTTAACGACGTAATCCGCGAGCGAGCCCAAGAGAGTGAGACGCGCGGCGGCGCTGCTCTGCTGATTCTATGACGATCGCCTTTGTGGTCATCTATACTTGCGCGCGGGCGCGGTGTAGACACGCGAGAAATCGTACAACGACTTTCCCCGGGACTACCGAGCGTAAATTCTATTGTTAACGCTCTCGGTACAGTGCGATTTCGTAAATAATATGGAGTTGCGAAATGGGTTTAATTGTTTTAGTTGGCGCTGGAGATCAATCTTGGAAGTATACTGGGTTAATTGTGTATGGTAGGTCTGCTGGTTTGACATTTTGTTGAATGAAATGTTGTGTAATGAGTATGTACAAGGAATTAGGTAAATAAAATAAATCGTTGAGATGGCTTAACGACTGTAGTTTTTTTCTTGCAAGAAACTTAATGAATCATTGCTTATTGGATAATATTGTTGGAGTTACTAGAAGTTTTAATAGCGTAATAATTATAAATGAATAAATTATCCTGATTACGATTCAATCATTATAGAAGGTAAAGTTATTAATCTTTGCTTTTTTATTTACGATTCAGGAAAATCGTTTTTGCAGTGTTCTTTATCTTTATTCAAAGTTATTTGGGTTAATTATTTTGAACATTTTTGTCATGTCGTGCCGAGCATGAAAAACGTGACACGAATTGAGGCCTAGTACAATATTATAAGAAGTATTTTCATGACCGATATTTGCAAAAATAGATTTATTTTACGTATTAGCATGATAAAATTAACTTTTTGAACTTATGATAGCTTTGTATAATTCAATTATATTGCTTAAAGTAACAGCATAATCCATAAATAAAATTTTGAAAGCTTGAAATTTGAAATTTTGATAGATGTTTTTTCTTGCGTGTGATTTTCTGGTTTACGTCATGTGTAGTTATAGTATCTAAAATGAACTATGTTTGTTCCTCTTCAAAATATCACGTACAATAGAATCTAATCGTTAGTGTCTTCTTGACAGCACTTTAAATACTCATTGTTCTTATAGATACATGTTATATTATATTTTATCAACGTATTACGGTGAAAAGACTTGAAAACACTACACGATGAAACTATTAAATAGCTTTGTGAAATATAGATATGACAATGAAGCTTATTTAATTAGCAGCGGTTGTAATTATGAAAATATAATCAAACAAAATTTAAAATTTAAGTGATAATTAGTTAAAAAATAGAATGACTTTTAAACGTGTAAGTTTCTTTATCACTAGCATGTACTGATGCTGTTAATAAACTATTTATTAAAAAATAAAATATGTCATAATACCCTTTAAAGAAAATATATTGATTTGTTTTCAAATTTTAAACTTAATAGAAGTAACGAAATAAACTCTTTTAAACATTTTCGAATAAAACTGAATGTATATTGCGACAAAATATAATCCAAACTAATGAAATCATTTCTCATATCTAAGACTACAATTTCCATCATTTTGACGTACCATCAATCTATATAATTTAGCCTAATAAAATATTAACACAGCGATGTCACTGGGCACAAGTATTAATTTCCAGTATCAAAGTCTGGAAATCCATCTACTACTATCTGATCGTTGGATGTGGGTTAAAGAGGAAAGTCCCAAAAACGGGAATTCCCCACCATCACCCCAACTGACTCACGGCCCGCTGCAGTTGAACTGGATTTACGCGAGAGCTGCGCGCGCGCGATATACTCATCTAGTGCGTATAAGTAGCGGGAGAATCCCGCTGTATTGTAGTTCAACCGCGGAGAATAAACGTTACTTGCATCGCGTGTGTTTATATATAACTGTACACGGCTAAGGTGAAGTATATGTACGAAACAAAGGCGATTTGGCACTGCGCGAGTGCTACAGAATTACGTACACGTGGCACGAAACGCCATGAAATTTGCATAATCTTTGTTGCGGTTATTTATAAATTCCCTGTTCTTTCTAGTGCCTGGAATAGTGTTCTCTTTTCTTGAAGAACGCTTTTGTACTTTGTTAAAATAATATTTTTCCGTATTTCAAAAAATATATTGTACATTTTCTGAAATTTCTTTGTGAATCATTGGGCCGGTGCTATATTTAGAAAATCAACGTAGATATTCAAAGCTTGAATAAAATGTTTCCTTTTCACTTAGACAGTTCGAATATTGTTTCTTTTTGTAATGAGATAGGGTATTTTAAACATATTTTGAAAGGTGGTTGAACTAATTATTTTATATTGATGCCCCACTTGAAAAACCTGCAAAACATTATTACCTCTAGAATGCATTATACACCGCAATTTTTAAATACAGATAAGCTTGCTAAAAATTTTATTTAACTAGTACAAATTTTTGTAAACTATTTTAAGATTTTTTGTAAAATGGTATTTAAAATAATAAAAAATTTGTGTAAAAGTATAAAGTAAAAAGATGTAATAGTTATAAAGTAGTATGTTTATAAAGTCTATTTACTTTATATACTAATATCACATAAAATTATTAGTATTTAATTATCTTATATGGACATGTGTTTAACTATCGGGAAATAATATTTCATATGGAGAATAGAGGCTTCTTTTGGAGAGTAATTTAAAAACAAGAACCTCTGATTACATTTAATTGCATCATAATACATAAATGGAATCCATGATGTAAAGTGCTGCTATCCAACAGTTACAGTTCTGGTACCAATGGGAATTCACACAGGGAGATGGTCCATACTAGATGACTCTTCCCTGTATCCTTTATAAAATATTTTTTTTAATTTTTATTAAAAAATATACTTATTCTTAACTTGCACGGAAATAAATAAAAAGCTGAATCTATTGAAACACGCGTTGATTCAACTCAAAACTGTAGTTTATGTTAACAGTCATAGGGTAAATGTACTAGCCTAACTTTAAATTACCATGAAAGGTGAAATATGACAAGAAAATACATGTTTCTTTTTTTAGGTGGCTAGATACGTTAGCAAGCTGTCAATTATTTATTTATTTCGAAAAAAAGTTATTTAATAGAAGTCTTTCTAATTGTATTACTGCGAATGTACAAAGATTACTGCGTTTCAAACACTGCGGAATGACTAATTACTGTGCTTATATTACTGCGGATTTATTGTACAAATACAACTTCATCTTTTCTTATTAAATATTATTGTTTTGAAGAAGTATGTGAATTTACATACTCCATTAACAAGACGTTCACTTGTGCACCTTTAAAAATAAGAAAATTCTAAATACCTAGAGATAAATATAACGTTTATATGCGTATACGCGGTAAAGTGAGGTTAAGATGCTATAAATCCACAGTAATAGAAAAGTAAAGCATCAATTACTGCGGGCCAACCCATATAATTCGAAATAAATAAATTTCAATAAACAAAATATTCTATTTTTAGTGTTTCAAACGTTTCTTTATGATATTTAACGTTTAAAAAAAATATGTTTGTGAGATTCCGCATTAAGATGTTCAGTTTTAATAGGTTTTTAAGGTATCCACAGTAATAGAAGCATCCGCAGTAACTGATACACTTACCCTATGTACCTAAGTTACAACAGCTTTCAAAATGAGCTACTCCATTTTTTAAAAGATGAAAACTTGAGTTTTGATGTTACGCTTAGCTAGTCTCCTGATAGAAAGCTGTAAAAAGGAGCTACTGCTATTCTCCTTTTTCTTCGAAACGTTATATTGGCATGCCTGAAGTAACTATTGGGGAAGAAAACATCCACCTGCGGCAGCGGTAGAACTAGTAAAAATACCCCTTCTAATCCAGTCAAATTAGACACGGAACAGGGTGTTTTGCGGAATAATTCCAAGGTCGCCAAAAGAAAATTAACAGTATAGAAGAGGTGTTTTTCAGTTAAATAAAATGAATTCCCAACTCGAACTACTTATGCTTTCTCCAAAAAGAAATTCTAAAAACTCAAAAATACTTATATTTTGGAAACTACTTATCGGAGATAAAAAAGTTTCGTATGTTATTTGTAGGTATTGAAAATATCTATAAAATGAAATGTGTTGCGTTAAGATAGGATAATTATTTTATGCGAAAAATGAAAGAAAATAAATCGACGACTTGAAAAGACCGTTCTCTCCCGAGCAGCGTATACGCACAGCCACTCATGATTTTTGCAATTTGCACAAAAACTAATTATTCAATCTTAACGCAACAAGTCTCATTTTGTAGATATTTTCAATACCTACAAAAAATATCTGAACCTTTTTTCTGTTCGCTAAGTATTTTTCAAAGTATAAGCAAAAAACGACATTTTTGAGTTTTTCGAATTTTTTTTTTTTTAAAGCATAAGTACTTTGAGTTGGAAATTAATTTTATTTCACTGAGAAACACCTCTTCTATGCCGATAATTTTTTTGGGGACCTTGGAATTATTCTGTTTTCCATGTCTAATTTAACTGGATTTCTCGACCGCCATGTTTTTCTTGTGTAACATGGGATACTATAACTATATATATGAAAAATGGCAGATGAAGGCCGTGAAGACTAGAGTAAAGGGGTATACGAACGAGATAGGAATATTCCTAGATTTATAAGATTAAAATTTGTATAGAAACGTTTGATACTTTGTACTAGGTGGCGCTGTAGTCAATAGTGTTTGAATTACTTTAGGTTATGATGACCATTTGTTTACTTTCTTTAATCTTGCTGGTTGGAAATAGAAAAATGAACATTTAACGATAACAAAATTTCTTGTATGTAAAAGTATAATTGTTATGGGGCGATATTGTGCTGTGAATAAATGTCAAAGTGGTCGTATTACGCTAATAGAATAGTCAAATGGAAAGATTGATTTGCGTCAAACCATAATAATTTAAATACAAAATACTCGAAAATTTATAATCACTAGATTCTCAAACAGGTTCAGACACAAATATTCAATATTCGAAACTACTTCTTTGAAAGGCAAAAAGCACACGGTAAAAAATCCTCTTGTAGATCTACTACTCTGAGAATTGGACAAAAAAGTCCTAGTCTGAGTGTAGTGTTTTTACTAGAAAACTATAAATTTACAAGCGACGTTGCAAATTTACGTGCGATGGTGTAAGCCATGATGTTTGAGGTTATGATGACTAATTTCTTCACACTTTATACTCGAATGAAACGCTTTATTGGCTATACCTTTTTCTTTCAAATGACTGTATAAATATTTTCGGGATTATCCCTTATTGTGTTAGCCAAAAAGTATCCAAATTTTGAGTAAAACTGGATTTTTGCACTCATCTTACATTTTTACCTAATACTACTATGAATGTAGTACTTTTATTAGATTTTAGAACTTTTACTAGATTTTTGTAAATTTATAAGTTTCTGTAACTTTACAATGACTGTAAAATTACTACACTCAGAGTAGGATTATTTTTGTCCAACTCTCAGACTAGTAAATTTACAATTTTGTTTGTGAATTTACAACGGCGTTGTAAACCTACTACATTCAATATAGGATTTTTACAGTGGCGTTGTTTTTTTCTACTCTCAGACTAGTAATAAATTTACAATTGCCGTTGTAAATCTACGAACGACTTTTTACAGTGCAAGTTCTATAAAAGAAAGAACCTCTATTCTACGCGATATTGGGGGTCCGAGTTAACTGCGTTTCAAGTGATTTTCCGAGAAGAAAAGCGTGTCGCTCGTACGATAACATGTGTCTAGAAGCAGCCTCTAGACTGTAGACCACGAGTAAAGTCAGTCAGAGTCTAGGCGTGCTACAGGACACACGAGTTTTCTCGCGATATTCATTTATTTCATTCTCGTTATTTCTCGTTTCAAACCCTTTTAATGCGGCCATAGCCGGTCTCAAGCCCGGATTAGATGCTGCGAAGTCAGATGACTTCCCGCGAGTTTCGAACTCCCGTATAGTCGATATTACGCATTACTGTGTCAATACGAAATACGAATGAATACTGTATACATATATTCTCTCATGTTCTGTTAGCTTTTCCCGAAAACCGTTGTACACTTTAATATATTCTGTTCGTGCCTAAAACGAAGTGTACAATAAGTTATTTAATGGTCATTCGAAAATAAAAAGAGATTGTAAAATGTAAAAGCAGACACATCAGTCAATATTATTTATGATTATTTCCCCTCGCGAGCGGAAAACCCGAGAAGAGTCATAAATAATGTGTTCAACTAAGAGACTAAAGTACCGAGCAAAAAACCGTACGTGCTTGGGTCTCCTTTCACTCGAGACACATTTTAAGGGTTCCTCGAAATGAAAAGAAAGACAATGTGTCCTTTGTTTTACTATGCTGAGAAGATCTACAAAAGTTAAATTCTAGAGAGAGGATAAAGGTCCCACACGAACTCTCGCCCAGTGCAGGCCCTGCAGCCTCTCGCTGATTGGCCAACGACGAGAAGGAAAAGCCGTGGAAACTCTCTCTCTTATTTGCCGAGAGGAGGCAAGGGTGGAGACTCTCATACCCCTTCCTCCCTCTGCACCCTCAACGACGCCACCAATATTACAGCTCTCAGGGAGAGAAGAGCGGAGCAGCATCATCAAGAGCTCGCCAACAGTCAGTCCGAGTTCGACAGCCAATGGCGATACTTTTGTATTTTTCCTTGTATTTATATTAGAGAATATACATAAGATCTTAGGAGGTTATCTATATTTTCGGTCAATAAACGTAAATAGAGAAATTTGCGATGTCACAATGCAGACAGAAAGTGTCGTTCTCAATTAAAATATCCTTATTTCAATCCGCAATTATTATATTTGATTCATTTATTTACTTTATTTACTTGAAGTTTTTACTTAACTGTATTAAAATATAGAATATTCCTCATATGCATTGCGTTCGTACTCCTTTACTCTTGTCCTAATGGGGCAGTGGTCCGATTCAACGTAGGATATATATATATATATATATATATATATATATATATATATATATATATATATATATATATATATATATATATATTATTTATGTATATTGTATATGTGTATAATGTACACTCGACGGACACATATTCGAATCGAATGTTTTGAAATCGTGCCACCTTATTGGTTAATTCCTGCGAATCAGTCAATCGCATTGCACTGTAAAAAATTTTGCGGAAGATTACATCGTTGAGCGTGGGGAACGCGTGGAGACCTACGCTGAGCGTGGTAAATATCCCACTTAAATGGTAAAGTTAGACGGTATTGCGGTAAATTTACATGTAAAAACATATTTTCTTTACAAATTACCGTAATGCTGTAACTTTACACGACATGTAGTAAAAATACAGCGATGAGGCGTTTCGAACCGTAATAAAAATAATATTACGCATAATAATCAATATAACAATTTTTTAATGTAAATCAGTGAAGCAGGGAATGAAATGAACAATTTTTATTTTTTAATATTAAAAATATATATATTGTACATATGAATTTTCAAAATTCTTAATGTAAAAAATGATTTGTTGATTTACTATTCTCAGATTTACTCTACTCTTACTGTAATAAATTTACAAAATTGACTTTATTCAATTTGTTTTTTCCAACGGTGATAATAGTAAATCTACAAAAAATTTATACAGCGCATAAAACTAGAACAAACATAGGTAATTAAGTTTCTAAAATTAAGTTATCTAACTGAAGTTATCTAAAACTTATGGAAAAGTATAAAATATAATTTTTTGTATACAAAACAGTATCAAATTATTCATGAAACATTGAAGTATTCTTACAAAAGTACATGCTATTATTAATTGATGTAGTTTTTAACTACATAGATTTTTTCTAAAATAGACTATTCTTGACATTCTTTTTGGCACCGTTAAAGAACTCTGAAACTAAAACACGTGCTTCCATGGTGCAATGTAACATAGCCTAACTCTTTTTATTCTTTCTATGTTCAGTGAAAACACAGGGTTAGGGGAACTTTACACGTTCAGGTACTTTTACCGGAGACGCTCCAGAATGCGCACGGTAAAATCGCATCGCCCAGCACGAGAAAAATACTGCTGGCAAAAAAGGACCCTCGCTCAGTAGAGTAAAATTACAGTTAATCTGTTCTTTCACACAATCGATGTAACTTTGCATCGTTCAAGAGTGTAATTTTTCCATAAAAATACGGCGATCTTCCGCAAAATTTTTTATAGTGTGGGGCATTTTAAAAGCGTTCGATTCGAATATGTGTCGGTCGAGTGTATATGTATATACCGTATCATGGTAGACCTGCGTGAAGTTACCTCCAAAGTCCAAAGAGTGAAACCGCCAACCTGGCGGCTTGCTGCGGAGAGCGATACGATATACACATATACATATACATTCACATATACATATACATATACATATACATATACATAATCTATGTTAAATCGGACCCTAGGCCGCTAGAGGTCGCATGATAAATTTAAACTCCCAATTCTTATATTTTATTTCTCTCCGCATTAATTCCAAGAATAACCCTGTTTGGGAAATATTATAAATGTTTCAAGTTTATATTGATATAAAATAGATGATAATATTTTTATTGTTCCCCTGTGAAGTATTATGCCGTATCATAAGATAATAATTATAGTCTTACCTAAAGTACCACATTTCACGTAAAAAAATTAAATTTCTTAAATTAAAAAGAAAACGATCAGTGGAGCTATCAATATGTATATGTTCTAAATTTAACACCGGGCTGACCCTTGAAATTATTATAATAGCTAGATATAAAATGGTTTTCCTGGATAGTTTTTAAGCGTTTTTGTTAAAAATGTTATTATTTTTCTATCGATTGTCAATAGTCTTTCGCTAATATCAGACTGTTAATTAAAACAATATTGATATTTATGTCGCAAGCATATTTTATAAAGAAAAACAGTTATCCCTTATTTTAACATCCAGCGCTAGATATCGAATCTAGAAAGATGTATCGAACTTTCGATTTCTAATTTCGATATTTTGATTAATAAAAAAATTTGAATGTGGGGGAAGATAACCTCGGCGCGCGCCATTATCTTCTCCAGATTATCTTAAAATTATCTACGCTCTATAACACGTGAGTTTCAACATTGTTACCACTAAGTAATCAATTGTTATATAAGAAAAAGTATATTAATGTACCTTTAAATAATGGTTTTCTGGAACAAAAAATATTATATAATTTTACCAATGCTGGTAAAAAACTGTTAAGAAAACCCATTTGATTTTCTCAACGACGTTTATTATTATTAAAAAAATACCCTTGCTACAAAACTTTTCATATTATAACTTGTTTATAACTAGTAATATTTTTATTAAAACCCTGCTTATACTTTATACAAAATGTGAAAATGTTATTTTTCATTTATTCGTGTAGTAGATAAGGTCTTAATATGAATACAATGATTTATTTCATGGCATTGTTAACATGCCACGGAATCTATGCTTAAATACACGAAAATTTCCAACAATATATTTTTAATGATTGTAAATATCTATAATACATTTTAAATAAGTCTGTAATAAATGTGTGATAATTTTCCATGCAAGATAATTATATAATTAGTAGAAGCATATTTAATTAATACCGTAACAGTTATACATCATTCATTGAAATGAATTAAAGATTTAAGTGATCTAAATTTATGCAACGACATTTGTCGTCGATTAGCATACAGTATTATACGAAAACACGACTAGGAAACGTTAACCAACATAAAAGAAAACATTCGTTCGAATCTTAATAATCACGTAGGTTATATAGCATTCAAATCATCTGACTCAATCAAACATCTACCATAATGACCAAGAAATACGGCAATTTTCTAACCTCAATCTATCGCTAACCAACACACTCTTAAAACTAGGTATGAATAATTCAAACCTGGACCGTTGCGCGGCAATATAAACCTCATCCTGGGCCCCGAAATCCCCCACCTAAACCACGCGCACAACGACTCTCCGAGTTTTTCATTTGATGCGCGTGCACAAACTGCCCATCGCGCCAGGCCTTCGAGCGTGCACGCCGCTCTCCTACACTGGTTGACCGCCAGAGTGGGCGTGCGTCAGTTAACGCGCCGCGCCGCTCGGTCGCGCACCAGCGAAATCACGCGGGGAATCCAGCAGCCAGCCTCTTAGCGATCCAGCGCTAAAGAGGAATGATAACCCTTGAGCAGCGCCAGCGAGTTTATCTCGCTCGTTATCTCGTGTTTCGCGAGGACGCGCGGAGGAGCGTGGCGCGCAGGTGAGCGGCTATATACAGCAGCGGGGGGCTTCCATTCGGATTAACAGCTTCGGCTCGTAGTGCGTGAGTTTTGTGCGCCGCGCGGGTGTAATAAAAGAATTATCGTAGCTAGATGGCAGAGGACGACAATGCAATAAACGGAGAGATAGCGCGGCGGAGGCAGATGGCGTTGGCTCGCGTGTTTTGCGAGCGAGCGTCGATGATAACGAGATGTTAATCGGATATAGCCGCGAGCACGCGCTGGGGAAGCTATTAATCTTTCGATTCGCGCGGCTGTATGTATGTTAAATGTGCGGGGAAGATGGGCGCCACTGCGAGTGGCTATATGTAGCGACGTGTCAAGAGCATCGGCGCGTATTTGCTTTTTTATTCACTTTCGTTTGCGTACTTACGCGCGGAAAAGTTTTCCATCGCGGGCTCGCGTCTAGACGGGCCTACTCATTTGCTTGATTGTTTCTAAATTTGTATAGATATCTTTCTTGAGCAATTTTCCGCCGTAGTGTGTTATATCATACGAGCGGAGAAAATAAATTAGTGAATTTGATTAAATAAACTGTTTTTTAATACTTCTTAAAAACATTTGTTTGGAGCAAATAAATTTGTTTTCAATATCGTCTAAAAAATATTTATTTGAAACAAATATTATTTTATATTAGTAGGTAATTATTTAAATCTTATGTTCTTAAATTCAGCAATTCAATTATGACATTTTTCCTGACATCATTGTTAAAACAAACATATGTTTATTGATTTTAAGTAGATATTTTTGAGCAAAAATATAATAAATGTGTATGGGCAAATCCGCCAAACTTTTAATCTTTAGTGTCTGATCAATTAAAAAACTATTGATGATTTTAATATTATTTATTAATACATCCCAAGTAATTTGTTTTATTGATATACATCATTAGCAATATGTTCGCACGACATAGACCTAATATTTGGCTTTTATCCAATAATCCAGATCCAACAAAGGTGAAAAGATGCCTAAATTGTTATGTCCGAACAAAATAATTTTTTGTTCTTCATAAAAAACCACGAACGCCGCTTAACGTATACTCCTGATTGTAATTGCTTAAGTAAATTAACCCTAAACTACAGCTCTGAGTTGAATCTTATTTATGTGCCTTGTTTTGACAGAAAGTTATGGCACTTATTTAAATAGGGGAGAGCGGGGCACGTGTGACAAGATGGATAATCCTCTAGTAACAAGAAAATATGGAAATTTCAGATCTGTAAACTTACGCTCCTCAACATATTTTCAAACTCCGGATAAACCATGAAAGAGTTTCATTACTAGGGGCATTGGAAAGCTTATTTCATCTATTTATTACTATAGTGTTTTTATTATTTTTTTTGTATGCAGTTTAAGACCCATTGGATAAAACTAGAGGTACTGAGATTCATTTTTAAGTTCCAAAAGTCGATTGCCAAAGAACGAACTTTGTGGTCTCCTCTCATAAGACTGACTTAAGATTAATAAAATAGCCTTTCCAACAAAGTAATATTGAACCACTACCTTTATAAACTCGTTTTTTTACTTTTAAACAAAATGGCCCGCCCACGGGGACAAGGAGCATTTCAGACCACTCGATCAATTTATTTATATTACAGAATAAATAATAGAAATTTAATTTTGAAATTCATACATTACATATTCTTAGTGTGGATATCTACTCGATGAAAATTTGTTGTTTATCATAAGTTTCAAATACTACTGTGTACGAGTTCTTGAATACTAAGGTGCCACCGTACCCCGTTCTCTTCTATATAACTCAATCAAAGCAATGTTATTAATTTAGTAGTTACGCCGTCATTATACATCACCGATTTGAAATTTCATATTTGTTGTTAACTAAGAAAGAGTGAAAATGATTCTCGTCGCATTCATGTGCCTCTCGATATACTACAATTAGAAGGTGAAATAGAAAATGTTTAGAAACGTGATTCATGCAATACATTCAGTTTTTACCATATCACATCTTTAATTTTTTTTAAATTGTTTAATTCCACGTGTGATCACATTCAATTACCCTACGAAAATTGACAAAACATAAATATCTGAACAGCGGTTGTGTAATTTATTAAAACAACCAATTTAGTACATATATAAAAATAAAATGCTATGTTTATGGATAAAAATGCCGTTCTTTAAAAATAAGACGCGTGCATAAAATAAAATTCTTCTTATAAATTTAATGTTTTTAAAATTGTGCCCACAAATTTCCAATTATGTGCCTTCATTCTCTACTTCAAAGTTTTCTTTATACAGAAAGTTAGGGGGATTGGCCATTATTTGAAATTAGGAGAGACTCGTTTGGGTTCTGTTAATAAATATCATTCGCGGTCAATATTTTAAATTTACAGCTGTTAAAGTAATTTGTCAATTTTCAGCGCGTCAAAAGTTATTTTACGAGGCTGATCTCTTTTTCCGAAAGTGAGTTTATGTCTCCCTAACAATGTTTATATAAAGATTAGTCCTTCGTGAGTCGATTCGGGCGCTATAGGACTTCTGATTATTATTATACGCGCAACATAAGCTAAAATCCTAAAATTAGCTTGTCGTACAATATGGCTAACACAATTATCGCCCAGTATGAAACATGTAAATTGAATGGTAAAATACTAAAATTTACTTTTCTTTTTAGAAGAAAAATGTTTACTATGATTTGTTACGTCTGTTGAATATAATCTCCAAACATTTAGTAAGTGTTATTTATAACTAAAATACTATATTTTAGTAAATAAGCAGTATTGTAGTTTATAAAGCAATTTATAAATGTCTATAAAGCTATACTTTAATGAATATACTACAAAATTGGAAATATTTGTAGCATCAAATTCTATTTAAACCATTTTTTTCGATATATTCTATGCTAGTAATTTTTCAAATCATTTTCAAACCTGTTTAAAACGTTTCGAAAACGGGTTTACAACGTCTTATGTGGAACGAATCTGCGGGCATTGAGGCGTTTTACCAACATTTTTCAGACGTATTTAGAACTTTGCTTTTCAAGGTTTGAAGGTTTGAACTCTAACATTTTTAAAACGTTCGAAAAGCGTTATGTGTTATCAGGGTATTGATTCTGCGATATGACGCGATGATGTAATGATATATCAAGTAATATGAATCATCATATCTTCTGTACATCTATCTGGAGAACAGATTCTAATAGTATATAGTGATTAGAGACCGTCTTGTTTAAGTATATTTATTATGGTTTTTTTCTTATACCAATTTTAGAAAAACAACTGCAATTCAAAATATCCATTACGAATAGAATAAAATGAATGAATGGTTGCGATTAACTTTATTATAATGAATGTTTTTTTATTAGGTATGAAACTTCATTCATTAATAATTCATCCAATTGCAAAGTTATTTCGTTCTTATAATTCTACTAGTACCTATCTATAGAAATTAGAGCTTCTAAATGTTAAGATGCAAATATTATAATCTTAAATATGTCAGTATCTAAGTACAAAATCAATGAAGTAAGTGATAAAATTAAGTTTATTTTATTTTATTTGCAATTAATATCTTATATTATCTAAATAATATTAAGCATTGCATTGTCCCTAGAAAAAAAGTAGGTGCAGAAAAATTACGATGTAAAATTGAAATCTATATATGATTATTTTCTTGTTTACTCGTATTATATCAGTGTTTTTCAATTTCTATGATCTGATGGAATTCTTAAACTGATTTTTTAAAGGAAATATATGTGAAACAACATAATTAAGATAAAGAAGCATTTTCATTTGCACGTATGCATAACCGCTTATAACTGACTTGATAATGATAAGTTAAATATATGATAACAATACCTTCGATATCAAACGTACTATGAGATTTTTCGAGAATCGCGGTCTATACAAATATAATACCTTTACTATATGAATTGACACTTCACATTGACTTTTCGTTGCGGCTGTTTATTGTATAACTTTCGTTTAGAATCTAAATTGGAGGCCAATGCAAAGGCCTTCACATGAATTTACAATGCGGGCTGCTTTTTTTTATATTCATCATGGTCAATTAGCCAATAGCGTTCTCTGTGAACTTTTCAATATCGCCGTGCCCCCGAAATCTACTCTACATTAGTAAGCAGTTTTGCTTGCAATGAACGTTTTTTCTCTTTCAACGACTTAATAATGTAATAAGACTTTTTTCCAACATTTTTTTCCTCGTATGTGACTTTTTGAAAATAATCAATGCGGGTATTAAGTCTCTTTTTGTAAAATGATGTTTTCAATATAATATGTAATAATATGTCTTAATATGTAACAACAAGAATATCACATAATGTGTATATAATTACTTCAAAACAATGCAAACGCAACAATTTATTATTTACTGTAATACTTGTATAATACTGAAAATGTACTACGAGACAGGCGATACTTACAGAGTATATTGCAGCGATTAATGTTATTTAGTCATATTTTCAAAGCTAATGCCATTAGAGTCATTGTTTTATTGTAAACCGTATTACACTACCATATTTTTTGTAACGGTAACTAACTTTCATTGAAGGTACGAATTGTTCTCTCAGTAATAAAAATATGATTTTCCAACAAACTCCTACAAATGTAATTTGCAATTTCGTAATTTGCAGTAATTTATAAACTTAATTATTTCCGTATTACGTTTGCAATTAAAAAAAATCAAATAAAATATTTAGTACAAATAACGTTAGAACACACTTAACCTCTGATAATTATTATCGAGTATCTCGTACTTAAAAATGCACCCAGAAAGAACTTGTAACATAAATACAACAATATCGATATCAATATTAACGCCACTTCAAGATAAAGACAAATTTACTGAAAAGCCAAGCACCTGACACGTATAGCAAACTCACTGCTCGTGACCAATATCTTCTTCAAATTAAAATACAATTATTTCGAATAACTATACAAGCGATAGCGGAGAATTTTCCTCACATAAACTGCGTAACGCACACTCACCTTTTTTTTCTCTTTAATCACTTCTCTCTTCCTTCCACAATAGGTGCAGTATTTAACCAGTATACAGTCACAATCTCGGCTGCCGCTACAGGAGAGCTCGATTACGTCACCGTACTAAGGAACAGGATAACTCTCAGTTGAGGATTCGTGTATTATAAAGTTCTCCCATTCGCAGTAGGTATTCATAGCTAACGAGGAACTTTAGCTACGAAGCACGGATTCTTAACTATCAACTCGCCACATTACAACCTAATGCTTAAAAGAACCGTATCTTTTGTACTACAGACTCATCAAGAAATGCGCACAGATCGCGTCAACTTCGGCCGAAATGAAATGCGCGAACACATCCGATATCCGGCGCGGAGTCAACACTGCGCTCTGCGCTTATACTATAATACCACCTTTCTCTTCTTCGGCTGCGCGCCGAGACTACGAAGGTCACACACACACACACACACACACACATACACCGCGAGACTCGCGCAAATACGGAACTGAACTACCGCGCTGGAGCGCAAATGTAATTTCGAACTGATGTAGACGTTCGCGGCGCGGTCTTCGTACTTCCTACATCCTCCTTCTCCGTGTCGAAGTGTCCCTCGCGGGCATAAGGAAAGGAGAGAGAGAGAGGGAGACAGAGAGAGGAGAGAAGAGAGGATGTAAGGAGAACGGAGCGGAATCTCGTGACGCGAGCGCGGTTATTGTTTTCCGGCCATGGGACGCGGGTAGACGGGATGGAGATTATTTATTTGGGCGATGGTAAATGGGCGATATGCTTATGACTGTTTAGGTTGGTTCTTCAACAGCGTGTTTATGCGTGTTGGAGGATGCTCGAGCGTGTTTGTGCCAAATGGAATATCTAGTAATTTTCTAAAATACTAACTATATGAAGAAAAAAGAACCAGCACAGAAAGATGAATTTGATCCTTTTTGGCTCTTTTTTTCTTTCTATAGTTGGTATTTTAGAAAATTACTAGATATTCCATCTGGTACAAACACGCTCGAACACCCTCAAACACGCATAAACACTCTATTGAAGAACCAGCCTTATGGGTGAGATTGTGAAGTGAATTTGTCAACGATGGGACAGGTTCTATGGTGTTCGGGCAATATACAAATTACTATTTGTTAGTTACAGGAGATAATTCGTGATCACCCAAAATGTATAAAATAAGTAATGATTGATTAAATGAGTTTTTAAGTTAAGGTGATGCTAAACCCCCCTATTGTCTTCAAATACGGGGAACCACTATTTTCTTTCAATTTTCAATTTTGATAAAATATCTCTCTGAAGAGTTGTTGTTTTTGATTAGAACAATAACATTTCATAAAGATATTTGCTCAAAATTGAAAATTAAATGAGAAAGTGGTTCCTCGTATTTGTCGGTGATCGGTGGCTTTAGCATCACCTTAGGGTTACAAATGTGTTTTTTATTTCAAAAAAACTATGCAGGACAATGAACATGTGTCCAATTATTGGACTTAGTAAGCATCCGAGTATTTATACTTTTACCTTATATGTATTTTTAATGCTATAAAATTAAATGTTTGTCGGATATAACTTTTATGAAAGTGAATTTTTAAGGTGCACAAGTATGAGTCAAATGATTATCGACAATGCGCTGAGATTATCGATAACACTTTTAGGAAAAGTTGACTGCAGTCATCTGGACGCTCTTTTGTAAATAACATTCGAATGTTCCAAAGTATTATCCGTAATTGCATTAGTAATATTCAAGTTAGTACATAATATTAAATTATAAAACTTATAAGATATTTTGTAGGTAAATATTTAATTATACATTCTATAATACATTATACATTATTCATCTGAATTTTAGTATAATTTTATTTTCCAATTCTTAGAATAAGTAAATATAAAATGAATTTAGAAGGTAAGATGCATATATTGCAGAATAGGCCAGAAACTCAATTCATTAAGTTCTAATAACACTTAATCTTACTTATCTTATCGATACAATTTTTAAGCAATTACGTTACGTTCACCTGGACATGACCTTCCGGTATTTACCAGGTATTTTGTGCTAAGACTTTCCGTGTTTAAAGTACGATGCGAGTTATTGCATACGAATAATTGCATGTATATAGTGATTCAGTAGAATGTACGCGATACCGTTAAATCCGTGCTGGAACCTTAGGTTACTTTAGGTTACTAGAAAACAACAAAAGCAAGAATCTTCTAGAAGAACAATATTACTCACAATAATAACTGAAAACTCTGTATGGAATTATTTGCTAAATTATTATAATTAATGACTTTACAAATATAAATGTGGGCTTAACTCTTTCAACCTCAAACTATTCTTTGAAATACAGGAAATTAAAAATAGAATTACCATAAAAGAAAAAATCATAAAAAATGCTCTATTCTTAATAAAATATGTTTTCTGGATAAGCTAGACTGCCTTTCGTCGAGTAGTAATAGACCTTTGTAGGAAGTTTCAGACCTCAAACACAACGGCATCCCAAAAAATTATTGGAATTAACTTTCATTTAAATCATGTTTTAGGGTGCCGTTGTTGTCGAGGTCTAGAACTTCGTAAATAGGTTTATTAGGACTCCATAAAAGGCATACGAGTTTGAGTTTTTTCTATAAATAAGTATTTTTATAATTATAAATAAATATTCACTTCTCGATCGGTAAAACTCAAAGCGGAAAATTGTAATTTTTAATTGACTTTCGAATTTTAAAATAGGTACGTTTACTTCTAGATCTTTCTAAATGATGTTAGATTTTTATTAATTTTTATATTCGTATATTAAGATGGTGCTGTTCTGATTTATTAAAATCTTTTTATTTCGGTATTCATGTACTTAAAAAAATTAGTAATGGTATTCGCTATTAAAAAAGAAGACAAATTTTTTTCACTTCTTGCATACTAAGTGGATATTCACAAGTTACGTAAGGCTATCGCTAATTTTCCTATGTATTTAGTCTACATCTTGAGGCTAATAAGAATCATCCCCCCCCCCCTAATTTTACGTAATTTGTGAACGATCCCTAAACCAAAATATCCATTCTTTTTACTTTATATCTTAATTATAGTTTAGAAAATACAATGCTGTTCGATCGAACTAAAAACCCGCAAAAAAGCCATCAAACCCGTATTGTTTATTCCATCAGTAAATATATCTTGACATACGGTAGATTGGGGTAAAATGAGACACAGGTTATAACGAGACAGTTGCAATAACTAGTGTCTGAAGTGGTATCACCTTTCTGCCTGCTATTTAATTTATTCTTATACTTATGTATTACGAAGTAATCTCCGCCTTATGTCACGTCAAAAATGAATAACGAAGTTAATGAAGCGAATTTTTTAGCTATTTTCTAAGATATGAAATTCAAGAAATCAGCTTTTTTCAAATCTATTAGCAATTATATATGTTTTATTTATTGTCGAAATCAGAATAGGCTGCCCCTTTAGCTTATTGTTTAACTTTATTTTCCTTTTTGAAAAATTTAATTTGATCGAGTTTAAACGAAGTTATAGTACAAACAGTAAGTATGTGTCTCGTTATACCTCAACATTTTTAGAAACCGCTATTTTCGGGGAAAAAGTCAATAACAGTTTTATTACAATACAGCATTTGACCCCAAAATTAATACATGGTAGTATTCTTTGGATAGTTAAAAAGTAATGCTATATTGATTTTTTTAAAATAATTCTCTTATAAAAATACTGGAGTTTATCTTACTGTTTCATTATTTCAGTCTACCCTACACTTCTAAATTAATAAATAATTAAGCAAATTTTCTTTATGTAGGGTACAAAAGAAAAAATAATAATACAAAAATAAATTAAATAATAATAATAATAAATATTAAAACCAAATTCATAATAATATTAATTTAATACAAAACTGTTTAAATACTACATCTTAAAAGAGCAGATCTCTGAAATATTTTAAAGCTATAAAAATTCAATATGTGTACTTCGAAAAAAATGTATTTAAAATTGTTATTGGACGCCGACTTTATTAGTGTTTAAGTAATATAAGCGTATTTCATTGACTACAATCACATAACGCATTTAAATTATGTCTAAGCAACTAAAAAGCAACATAAACCTGCCTGATTTCCTTAAAAAAATTTTGATAAATCTTTGTATACAATTTGTAGTTATAAGAGTCTAGTTTTATATTTTAAATTTAACACACTCTTGTTAAAGTTTTTGTGATAAATTTCATAAGCCACATTTAAAAAATATCCGATATATTAGAGAAATAAAGTAAACTTCCACAATGTAAAATGTAATTTATATTTATTAGAAGTGATGAAGTAAAAGGCTTTCACAGAAAAAGAAAGCATTAGTAGAGGAAGTATTATTACAAATTTTAGAATTACTACATTTTTATACCGTAACTTTATTATTAATAAAAACAGAAACCGTTTACTGTATTTGTCTAATATGTTGGCCAATGTATTAAGGTGTTACTATTTATTTATATTCAAATTTCCTATAACTCAACATTTCTTAATTTAGGACTTTTGATAAAACCGATCAGTTTTTTTTTTGCTGGAACATAATGTTACAGTGAGCGAGTTAACAAATTAAAAAATATTTTAATAAAAAACTGAATACTGAATTATTCAAGTGATTCAATTATTAGTCCTTTTGAATACTAATTATTTAATTAAATCATGTATCAACATCAATAATAATTTCTCATAGTAAATTTAATTATAACATTAATATCTCATAAATTAATATACATTTTTAAGGCTTAAGTAATAATTATATAATAAATATAATCCAATTAGATTGTAGCACTTAAGTTTATTGTTAGTGAGGGTAAAAGTTTGTGTAAGTATTATAAACAGATATCAAATCTATAACTGATATACTTTTATAACAAAAAATTTTTTGCAAGTATTAAACCTGAGTTTTAATCGCAGTGTATATTACGTTACCATATTTTGTTAAATAAAGTATTTCACAGTGTCAAAATATAGAATAAAAACATCAATCTATACAGTGCTGAGAGTTAAGTTTGAATGAATACTAATGTATTTGTCATATCACATGGTATTGCCGAAATGACAATTTTGTTAGTCTAGAATAGGCCTAACGTTCTAAAGATGTTAAATGATGCACATCATGTATGCATTATGCAGTGCATAAAACACACTGATCTAACAATCTTCACTTTTTGAAACTACATTTATCAAAGTTCTCTTACAATATACCATTCTTAAAAAAACCCATTTTTACTTACAAAACGTTAAGTCTATTCGATGAAAGTATTAAACATTATAAGCTGTACATATATACAGATAAACGATATAAAAACAATCGATACAGTCAAACTTATGCTTCCAAAGCGACAGGCTCTTCGGATTTGCTCTTAGGTGCTGTAAAAAAAATGTATTATTAAAAGAATATTAAAAGATTTGTAAATAAAGAATCCCTCTTTACCTTTTTCTTTGATAGGTTCATCTTCAGGTACATCTGGTAGTGGAACATCAGTTGGAACTTCAGGCGTTACTATCTCAGCATATTGTGTCATCAGGGAATCCAATTCAGCTTCAACATCGCCTTCGTCTTCATCACTAAGTGCTCCAGATAGCAGTACATCAATTTCTTGTTGTTTCTCGACACCTTCTCTTGTTTCATCCATAACTTTTTCAATGTCATCAATTGATAACAAAGCATGTAACTTCTTGAGGGCTTCATTGCCTAGTTTCAGTCCATCTATAACCTTTGTTTCTACCTGTGCAAACTCCAAATCATGTACCATACACTCCAAATTTTCTAACTGACCATCAGCTTTGACTAGAAGTTGTTCTTGGAATTTCTTTTTACGTAGCAATAGCAGAGCACGACTGAACATACACAATAAAACATATTAAAAATAGCAAAAAGCATATTTTGAATATGTATAAAAATAAAAAATGATTAGTCACAAAATTACTTACTCTTTTTGATTCTTTTTAATAAGTCTCCTTGCTATTTCTCTGTCCTTTTCAATGTTCTGTTCTATTCTCTTTTGATATTGTTTTAATTTATCCCTTGTTTGCTTCAATTGCTACGGAAATTAAGAAAAGAATGTGTAATATTTACATTAAAAAGTGAGGTTAAGATAAAATAATCGAAAAATTATTTTCATATATTTACCAAAACAGCTTTATCGTGGTCCGTAACTCGACTAGGTTGTTTCTTTTTTGCAAAGAATATCCCCATTTTTACGGATCTTTTATAAAATGGAGAGAAAAGAAGCAACTGCGTTAAAACTAAGATTCGTAGGTTACATGACAATCAGTAGAACTAAGATTACAAGAAATATGTACAAAAGTGACATCTGTCATTTGGACTGTGGATATCTTAACGTTAACGGATAATGTAGAAGTTTAGATTACCAACATACGGTAAGCAACGTATCTTTGAATTTACCATCAGTAATAAATTAGTATTTCTTATTTATCGTGACGTATGTATATTTCCAAAACATAATTTTTTAATAAAATACTTTTGTATGTAAGTACTTGACGTGGGAAATTTCTGGCCGAATGCGTTTGAATTTTTTTGAAATACTACAATTTCATTGGGACTCATTGGATCGAACGCACGTTTTCGAGCAGAATTTTCCCACTTAACAAGCGTTAAAAAGTAATCAAACATACTTATTGGAACGTAATCAATAAAATTATAATTAAAATGAAATAATTAAATTGAGAAACTTTCAAATCAAATACGTTGTTGACAATTTTTGAAAAATTGAAAAATAAATTAAAATTTTTATCACTTATACTTTACAGTTTTGTTTAAATGCACTATACATAACTTAGTACCCAAATAACAATTATAATTAATTATATGCCAAATTATACGGCAATTTTCATTAAAATCAGTTGTCATCATTTTATAAACGCTAATATTAATAAAAATAAAATAATCTTCCTTATCGGAGATTTTTAAAATAAAAACTAAAATATTTATCAGTAATAAAATTTTAAATATTTGTGATGAAATCTATATCGAACACGTAAATCATTTAAAGATAAATAATTCAAATTATAAATAAAGTTTTTGCTGAATTATTAATAGTATAATATATAATATTTAATAAATAAATGCTTTGTCATGTAAAAAAAAGAAAAATTGATTGTAACAAAAGTATAGTACTACAGTATACGATAATTTTTGTGAATAAAAGCGGATTGTGAAAGGAAAAATAAATAACGACATAAATCAGGTTGAATTGAACAATGTCCATTATATTATATATTTTATTCCCACATACACACGGCACGTTGTGAACCTTTTCTTAAATATTAATAATAATATCATAATTATAATAATATTCATCATCATCATCATCGTCGTCGTGTCGTCTTCATCATCGCGATAATAATAATATAATAATCATAATATTAATTAAAACAATAATAAACGTAATAATATGAATTCATTAGATATATATATATATATATTTTATATGTATAGTATATATATAATAAATCATATAGTAATAATCATTGTATTATAATATATTTATATTTACAGAGGGGTACAATATTGTTATTTGTTGTATTAGTGTCATATTTATAATCGCCATATTATATTTATTTCTTGTTTGTATACATACACAATTAATTAAATTTACGGCCCTCATCGCTCGCGACTAACTCAGCGTCAAACTTGTTGTTTTATTTTTTTTTGTATTTTATAATATTCTCCGAGGGCTCCGCTTAACGCTTTATTTTTTTTAACGCTTTTGATCTCTTCCTCGCACACTCTCACACTCACTCTCGTTCTCTCCCGCTCTTTCGCTCGGTCGTTCTCACACTCCAGCTTACTCTCTCGCTCTCTGTCTCTCTCCCCCTCTCTTCCTCTCTCGCGCTCGCACGTCTCTCTTTCTCTCTCTCTCTCTCTCTCTCTCGCTCGCGCAATTAATTTATGCCGCATCGCTCGTGTCGGAGATTCCACGAGGAATCCTGAAGTGATCTGATTCTGAAAAACGACTCGGCCCGACAATATCTCGTCTTGTGCTTGCAACGCGCATTATTTTATTATTTTATTTTCTTTTTGCTATCTCCAGCCGCAATGAAACAGTAGCATTTCAAACTTCGGCGCGCGGTGAGCGCAGAATCAGTATTATAATTTAATCGCCCCGCATTTACTTTTGTTTTTTGTTTTTATTTTCTTTTTAATATTTTACAAAACATCCACTATTAGTCTGGCCTACGGTTTTTAAAATGAGAGTCGTGCACCGATAAAAAAACGACGCTCATAAAAAATAATGAGAATAGTCTCGCATTTTTTAATTACTTTTTGTTCTTTCACCATCGTTAGAATTTAAAAAATCTAAAATAGTCGGATTTACGCGAGAATCATAATCAGTGGTTTACATTTCTTGCACTTAATTTTCTTTTGTCGTTTTACTTGTTTTATTCACTTCCCGTGTAATAATCATATCATACACATTTGAAAATACGGTGCTGAATAATAGTCGAAAAAACATCTCGTTCACCAAGTAATTATATAATTGCGGTATCAGATAAAGCTTTAATTGTCGTCGATCGACTCTCTTTCGGCAATCTTGTAAAAGGCAGGCCTCTTCATAAATATTCTGTACAGCATTATAATTATTATAAATCATCATTGTATCTTATATACTCGCTTATACCTATGTCATTATTATCAGTAGTGTAAAATTGAAACTTTACGTACTTAGATGTAGATTACCTTCTGCTTTGCTTGTTAAACTTGTTTTTTATTTTCATCATGTATATTTTTTTTCTTTATTTCCATTAATCGCAATACACAATCGTGTAATTTTTTTTAATATGTCGCTATACGTATTGTATCATTACAATTAGTAAGAAGATGTAAAATTGGTATTTTCTTGTTTCTTTCGTGTTAAATTCAATTAATCTCATTTAAGCATTCACATAATCGTTTAGTATACAATGGAATTAAGAGCGGCCTATTTATTGCTTGTTATATTGCAAGTATCCTCGCTGTGCCGTGTTATCGAGCATATCCCAATCGACATATATATCTTATTTTTTTGCGATCATTCTCTTTCCTTAATCCTAAGCCTGTTTAAAAGTCAACGCACCTCACATTTTTTTTCCTCAACTAATCCCACGGCCCGTCTTTGCCGTTCGCCGAAGAAGTAATCGAAAGAATACTCTCCTCCACTAATTTTAATTATTTTGTTCACTTCATTATTCCGCGTTTTATTGATTATTTTGTTGTGTTTATTTTGCAATGTGTATAAATCAGTGGAACAAAGTTGCGCTGCGCAATTGTGTGTGTGTGTGTTTTGATAAAATTCATCGTAAAATTGTTTTTACGAGTATTTAGACCGTTAATGTTTTATGAAATAATATTTCTCTTTAAAGAAAAGTCACAGAATCAAAATTGCATGATCGTTTACATTATTTGATCGACAAGAACACAAGAACATCATAGACGGATCATTTTTTTAACAAATATACAACTTAAACAGTATACATTCGTCGCATATTAATTTAACTAAAGTACCGGAATACTCGATTTCAGAACACTGATAATATACCTTACATATTACATTTACATTGTTCGCTCTCTAAACTTGATTCTTCGCTTTCACTTAATTTAACAAACTTAACAAACGCCTGATTTTCGTACGCACGTCTTTTTTTACTATTTCGTATATATAGACTCAACTAAAGAGGAACATGCGACTTATCTTGTGAAACTTTTTTTGTGCAATTTGCTCAATTATGTGTAAACGTAAGCATTAATTAAAATAATTTTTTTTCTCAATTTCTTATACCCACCAGATTGCAGCTTACGCATTACAAATAATTTTAGATCTCATAGATCGATTTGATATGTTAAACGTCAAAAGTAAAGGAACTCAAATCCCGTCGAAGAGTTATTCTTGATTATAACGTTGATTAATATCGTCGAACCAATCATTCGGTTAGGCGAGTTTTCAAACGTGATTGGGATATTTAGCTTCTTCCCGCAGTTTTTTCTTTCATCGACCGTCGGTACGTTTTTTATTTATTTTTATTTTTTTAATTGACTATTAAATTTACGTTAGGCTTTCGAATTGTCCGTTCCCTCGTTTAAAATACAATAACGAATATCTTTATAATTACCTACACGCGCAATCGAAAATGACAAATGATCGATTACCTAGAAACAATAAAAAGAAAAATTATATAGTTAACAAATTAGTATTGCTTTGGTTTGGATACGCACGAATAGTGAACAATTTTCATCGATCCTTCCCTTTTGCTATCCCACTGTAGTTGGCTCGAATCGAAATTTCTTTACAAAAGTTTTCATTAAAAAAATGAGTATTATTGGAAGAAATCGGTTTTTCGTGTGTGTATGTAAGTAATATAGATGTGTATTGAGTTTTTCTTTCTTTGAAGTCAATGCATTACGTCGAAGTTACATTATTTTAGTACAATGAGCAGAATATAAATAATTTTTGGCTTATCTTCTCTATTATAAATAGACATATCAACGTAATCATATAGAGCACGTAACAAAGTTCAGTTAGTAGTTCGATTGTAAAATCGTAATTAAAGTACGAAAAATTCGTCGTGATATATAGAAAAGATGAGGCAAAAGTCGATAGAATATAACTTGGCATCGTTTTAAGTAAATATGATTGAGATACAAAATACACATGTGTCTTTCTTTTCTACTGAATTTTCGTTAAAAGGCCCTGATCGAAGACAAGTAGTTTTTTTTTCAAAGAATCATCCCTTCAATTATTATTGTTTTATTACTCGGTAAAAATTGTACTTTTATAGAGAGGTTTGCATATTTGTATATTTTTACTTGGCGCATCTTTGCGGGCAAAAAGACCGACCGTAAAACCTGTCTCTCTCCATCGACATTGTCAACTTTGCGCATGAACAAAAGCATAATCGTAAAAAAGCGAACGTAAAGTTTCGTTAATGACCCTTCAAACGCATCAACGTCGTCGGTGCGTATCTACAGGAAAAACGCGTCAACTCGCTGCTTTTTTTCTATCTCTCCGAACACTGCAAACTATATCACCCTTATTAAACCCCCCCCCCCTCTCTCTCCCACTCTCTGTCTCTCTTTCTCTCTCTCTCGCTCTCTCTCTCTCTCTCTCTCTCTCCTCTCTCTCTGTCTCTACCTCTTTCTCTCCATTTTTATCATCACTCTATCTCTTTCTCTCTCTACCTATCTATCTTTCTCCCTCTTTCCACCCCATGCATGCGTTTATTATCCACGTAGTTATATGTACATATTGCATGACGTTATACGCTATAATGTACGTGCATCGACATATTGTTACGCCGGCTCGCCATTAAAAACAAACGGAAAAAAACACCTTTGCAATAATCCGCGCTCTCGTCTATAACTGTATACTCGTCCTTTTTCTCTAAATTATTCGGAGAGAGATTTTATAACTCTGAGAAGAGAGTGCAATTTCACTTTCAACTGTATATAACGCGGAAACTACGTTAATCCAACTGAAGCGAATTCCCAAGTCAATTAGTTAATTACTTCTTTAGAAAGTTGCAATGAACGAGTCAGAAAAAATAGTAATTAACGTTAATGTGTCACCTCAACAAATCACGTTTAAATGTAAAGCAAATGATCACTTTTTTTCTTTAAATAACAAGTCAAATCATGGTAAAACTCTTTCCGAATAAATTTAGAGAGATAATACATTTCATTCGATTCGAACCCCCATAAGCTTTCATCGACCCACTCTATTCTTTCTTTCTTTCCTTTTTTTTTTCTAAAAAGCTAATATCATCTCGCTGTCTAATCTTTTGCTTTCGCCTCTTTCATTCGAGGAACAATAAAAATGTCAAAAGCACTGAAGTCATCGGGCGCGCGTAAACCGAGCGCGTGTACAATAATTAATTAATCAAGTAATTAATTATAATATAATCAACGAATACGAAAAAAACCTTACCTAAGAATGGTTTCAATAATGACGAGATAATGATGACAATAATTATAATATAATCGTATATTAATTAATAGTAAGTGGACAGTAATAATGATGGATCAATATTTATTATGAATAAATCAGTAAATTAATTAAATCAATCAATTAAAAATAATAATAGTTCAACAGAAATAAAACAAAAAAAGAAAACATACTCATTAGTTTAGATCTTAAGATACATTAATAATGTAATAATATAATAATAATAATAATAATAATAATAATAATAATAATAATAATAATAATAATAATTCTCGCAGAAACGTTGACGGCGCGTCTCGTGATGGTGAAAAGTTTTGATGAACAAAATAGTATAATTATAGAATTGTCCTTCCTCGGCGACGCGCCTCGCGAATTGTCAAAAAGTACCTATCTAGCTACGCTCCCCCCACCCCCGTTCGGTTTCCTTCAAATTATTTCTTTAACTCTTCCTCTCTTTCTCCCTCTTATCATCTCTTTAAATCGATTTCACTATGGTATTATCGTCTTTATTTTCTTCATCTGTTGCTAAAACACTTTGCCTCTTTCTACCCAGTCTTGCATTCGGCGAAACAACAAATAAGTAAGAACGCAATATATCTCACATGACACGTCGCATTGTTCGCTTAACTTCGAAGATTCCTTCCTTGCTTCTTTCTTTCATTTCTTCATTTTTTTTAACTAAACTAGACGTTTCCTAGCAGTATTACATAGGACTCGATTCAAGGAGTATATACGCAATAAAATTTTTTTATTTTTATTATTTTTGAGAGCGATCGACGTCGTTGGATCGATGATGCGAAAGTATATTTATATGTATATATATGCAAGTCCACGCGGTCCGGAGGAATTAAACTCAAGAGGCAAGACATCGAAGATGTTCTCTTTTCTTCGTTTATTTTATTATTTCCTTACTTTATTTTAATATTTATTTTTTTTTGCTTCGTTTTACTATATATTGACTTGATAGCGAGAATCTACGAAGAAAACATAACACGTTAGGCTGTTTGTTGCGTCGACTCGGAAAGATTTCCACTATCTATATGTTTATAACTAGTCCAATTTGTTTTTGCGTGAAGGAAAAGTCCTTTAGGTTATCGTTTTCCGTAAGAGCAGCTAGATGCGAAAGCGCGACTATACGTGACTTAAGTTTCTCTTTATTAGTTTTTTTTTCGTAAATTTTCTTTTGTGCTTATAAACTTCGAGCATGCAGAATGCCGTTATTATCCGTCCTGGTTCGCTCTATGTAGTTCACATGCTTCTGCCCCGTGTGTAGAAATTTCTGTTTTGTTGTGGTTTTCTTTATGTTTTTATATTTCTCTTCAAAAAACTGCTATAATATTGCTTCACTTGCACGTTCTGTGTGCGCGTTTTCGTGCTCGCTTTATTACTTTTTTTTGTGATTTTTTTTTATATCATCGAGGTGTTCGAGATTCTTTTATTAAAATAAACGCTCCTGCACAGATCGAATTCTATTAATATTGACTGGTCGTGGGTACGCGAGATTGGCATCGTTGCAGCTACATGCGATGATGATGTGTTTTTAATATTGCTTCTTCATTTCTCTTTGCTTCTCTCTCTCTCTCTCTCTCTCTCTCTCTTTCTCTTTCTCGAACATATCGCGCGTTCATTCATTTTAGATCCGAATGAAAAACGTATTTTTCAGCCTCTTTTCTTTATCTTCTTTCTTTTTGTACACTTTTCAAAACGTCTCGAACCGCCTCTGTGCAGGAAATACAAATTTTTTTTATTAATTTTCAAAATTGCCGTGACGCTAAAAATGATATATTTATTGCCCCTTGAGTTCTCTTTCTTAGTCATTAAGAATTATTTATCTTCTTCCGTCATCCATCGTATAAGTCAGAACGTAAAGTATGTACTTAATTAAACTAAGGACGCTTTATCGCCTCGTGTGTATTTCTCCTATTCACTCCTTTAATAACGGATCCCTTTGGAAACTGAATTCATTCCATTTCTCGCTTTCGCGCTCCCTAGATCGAGCATTAATTTTCTTTCTCTCTGTTTCGCCCTCCTCCGCGATCTCGCTCAATTTTCGCAGTGTACCGCTTCCGCGGCTCTTGCCTCGCGTCCGCAGCAGCGGTAAACGCGGAAAAATCAACCGAAGATCCCAAATTAATTATTTAATAATATTTCTCTCGCTCACTATCTTCCGTTTTTTTTTGCTTTGCACGATCGTTCACCAATGAATGCCTACGTCGTGTTTTGCCGTTCCTTATATATGCAATAATTATATACTGGGCTTCTTTATTTATATATATATTTATACTGTAATATATATTTATATATGTATATCTTTGCGCAAGGGAGGGTAGAATTCGAAGGCGGGCGGCGGATGTCATCCTCTTTTTTTTCTCTCATCTATCCTCTCGTTTAATAATTGTTTTTTTTTAATTTATTATTTATTATTCTTATTTTTTTTTCTTTGTAAAAAAACAGCGAAGTGGAGATCTGCCAGCGCCGCTCGACGAGTCCTACGGCCTATCTCGCGTCTCCCCCCCGCGCTTCCTCCACATTTTTTTACTTCTTCGCTCACGCACTCTTCTTCTCTCTTGTGTTATTTTTTTTCTGTGTGTGTCTCTGTGATCCGTGATCAAATTACAGTACAATAGTATATTAGCTTTAAAACATCAATAATTATATACAAATGCATAAAACAATTTGTCAATATTCTCTTTCGTCTTCATAATCGTTATTTATTTATTTTTTTTATTCGCCTTAGACATTAATCATATATATTTTTTGCTTTCTTATCATTCATTATATTTATATATGTATATGTTTGTATATATATATATACTAGATGTAGATTATTAGACGTAATATTTCAATATTTATTTATTTATTTTTTTGTTTATTTATAAACGCGTGGACTTCAGCCGTACTGGTTTTACGCTATCGTTCTCTCCTCTTCCTTTCGCTTCCCTTAGAATTCAACTTTTCAACAACTCACTCCCACCGCTTCACTCGGTCTTCGTCGTCGAATTTCCCATTTTTGCATTTTCTTCTCTGTCTCCTCTCTCTCGCCTCGTTACATAATTGATCATAATCACCGGTGTGTGAGTGTATACATATAATTTATATATTTATATATATATTTATTTTGCTTATTTTTTCGGGAGGATCTTGGACGACTTTTTAAACGAAGACGTTTCTTGTACTCTGCGTACGAAATGTCCTTGGCTCAATCGATCTTCTTTCCTCTTGCGTTCTAACCAATACCTTCTCCATTAAATTTCGCTTCGATGGTTTCTTTATATATTTATAACATGAAAGTCTCGTTTGGATGAGTCACACGGATTTGCGCTACTTTACGAACTATAAGGTACGCTATATTCGGAGTCGAAGAAAATCGGAGAAACCAGGACACTCGACGCTCGGTTTCAATCTCTCTTGACGTTATCCTTAGACCTATACCGAATCACCCTTACGATTTTTCTCCGTTATTCACGTTGCACACGGTTCCTTCCTTCCACTCACTCCAATCTGTTTCTTTCTCTTTTCCATTTTCTACCTTGCCGGCTCTACTTTTCGCTTATAAACTGTATGAATCTTGTTATTGTAGAATTTTTTTTTTCATTGAGCTGGTGTTTTACCCTCGGTTGCTATTATACGCTGTTATTTTGTTATTAATTGTAACATGGATGCATTTTTTTCTCTGTCTACATATTTTTCGAGTACGATTTATTGTGATTTTCCCCGTGTTTTTGTGTCTATTTTGTATATATAAAGAGAAAATTAATCTATTGCAATCGCGGTTGAGTACGAATGGATTAAAAATTGCAATGATGTTCTGTCTGTAGGCCAACCGTGCGTTAATCCTCTTGATTTGTTAGTTCCAAGGAGAGTTTGCTGGTTCTCTTCGAAGAAATTAGAAAGAAAAAAGATATAAAAGTCAGCCGATCGAAAAATCAACGTCATTGATTTTTTCGCGCTAATAAATTTACTTTTGCAACTACTTCGTAGCCTCACTTTGGCGAGCGAATGCACGGCGTCGCGCACAAAGAAAAAATCGCGCGCGCGCACACGTGTCTCTTTCGCTCGTAATTAATTTTAGCAAAACATTGCTGGATACCATATTTGGTCCGATACATATCATTTTTTTTACAATCATTTATTGTTAGCACTGGGACGTACCGAACTAGCTACCATTTTGTTTCGACTTGACAGAGAATCGAAAGCTTCGCCTAGTCGCGAAATTTCGCCTCGTTATTTTTGCTCGCGTGCATTCTCTGCTACAATTCAACGATCTCCGTTATTCAAACTTTACCGGCATTCGTAAACGTACTTCGTCAGCGAAAGACACGAAATTCCGCTTAACACGTACGTCTTTTTTTGTAGCTTTTTACAAATTTTTTCTACCTGAGACTGTAATTACACCTCATTTTGCTATCATCGTTCATTTTCTCCTTCAATGTATTTCTTTTTATTAAGCTTTCGTTTTGGTGCTGGATTCCTCAAATATTGCTACTTCCTATAGAAAATTGACTTTTTTTTATCGCGTAACCATTCTTCTTCAAAACTTTACGCGTGCGCGCATCGAGAAAACAAAATGGCTGCCATTCAACGAGACACACGTCCCAAAAATTCTTCTATTTTTTGTTTACCCTGTCGTTGAATATAATATAACCGTACTATAATCATCATACATATATTAATTCATTTATTTTAAAATTCATCTCGATAATCCCTCACACTTGCTTCTTCATTTTTTGTCCCTCAATAATAATCATAGTAAATTGTCAATAATAATAGTAATAAATAGTTATCGCGTTATAACAAAACAAGTCCAATCGCTCCCCCACGCCCAATAGCTTTCCCCTTTACCCTTGTCAATTGAATACCTAACTTATTAAAAAACTAATTTTCAAACCCTGAATAACCGCCGCGCATACGACGATTATGCTCGACGTATCTTAATCACACGGTAAAAAAGTGGTTTACAAACTATCCGCTCAAAACTTCTCGTAAATTCGGATTTGCTCGCGCTTGCGCACACGAATGAATATTTCCACGAAAATACAATATTTCGATGCAAACATTCATTCGCCGCCGGAAGCGCTGCAAACTGAAATTTGCTTGAAATTTGAGTGGAACGTGTGGTTTATCTTTTTTTCTTTACTGTGTACAGTTCTAATTTCGCAATCTCGCTCTCTCGCTCACAAAAAATTTCGATTTTTATTACAGTCGTGTAATCGCGCCCCGTGCGTTTTTTTTCTCGTCCAACGGGCGGGCGAGATAGAAATATTCAAATCGCTCGCCTCGTCCGGACGACCTAAAGAATCGGCGCTCGGTTATTATAATTAGGAATACGTATTGTATTGTTTATTTTTTTAATGGTTCTCATGCTCGTTCGTTTTTTTTACTCTTTCTGGTGTCATTCGCTCTTAATAATAATACACGCGTGCGAACGTAAACCATAAGTAACCTATACACGAGTAACAAATTTTATGCGCGAGTCTGTATAGTAACGGTGACATTAATCCAGTATAACAATAAAAGTATAGCGATAAAAATGACAAAATAATGCTTACATAATACGGTATCGTAATACGGTAGTAGTAATAATAATAATAATAATAATCCTATCCATGACAATAAGTATAAGAATAGTCGGTGCGACAATGATAATAACAAATTCGCAGTATCCTTACAATAATCATTCATTTTGCGTAGCGTGTATGTATGGGGGAGAGGGAGGGGGGTTGAGGGATTTTAAAAGGGCATTTAATTCGAATAATTTAATTAGATTAGCTATACACGTTAATTTTTTTTTCACTTTAAAATTTTCCCGTTTTTCTCACAATTTTTCCCGTCAGTAATAATTTAACCTCAGCAGTCGTGTCGGCCTCGTCGCGTCGTCGGAAGCGTTCGCGCCGCGTTCGGACACCGATCGCGCGATCATCGGCCTCGAGAATCTCCCAAATTGTTTGCCCACGGACTAAAATTATCATACACGTTATTTGTTCGTTATACACTCGAATCGCGTATCCTCGACGCCGTTGATCGCCCGCAGCGTCCGCGTTCGTTAACGTCGCGATCTCCGAGCCGAAGAGAAGGCGTATCCTTAGCCTCGTTCCTTAGCCTCTTTATTTTGTGTATAAATTCTCCGTTTGCTTTGTGTCTCAGCCGCGGCGGCGCGATTCATCCTCGTTGTGTATACCATCTCCTCCCCCTCCCCCTTTTAAACTTGTTTTATATCCTCTTTTTTGTTCCGTTAGAGCATGCGCCCGTTAGGAGGTGTTTAACGCTGCTCCGTTAATTGCACAGAAAACGCTAATCTCGTAATGGCCTTTTCTCTCGGGCGCGAACTCGCGCGCGCTCGCTTTCGTCTTTTGCGTGTACGTGTACGTGTGTGAGTGTGGGTGTCTGTGCTCCTAGTCTTTCATCATCATCATAATCATCATCGTCATCGTAGTTGCGAGGCTCGCAAAAGTTATCGCCCTCGTTTATTATAACCGCGTTAATACAATTATTACTGTTTCACTGTTTATTTTTTTTTATTTTGTTCTGCATGCTTTGTTTCATCCCTCGTACGTGAGTCGGTATTTTCCGTCTTCCGCTTAGCCGCTAAGATCATACGTTATCTATGTAATATTCAATTATTTTTTTTTTTTTGTTTCGTTATCATTTGTGGTTTGTTGTGGTGTATGCGTATATATTTTCAAAAAAACTTCCCCTCTTTTTTTTTTGCTTATTTCCTCCGTCAAATATATATTCACACACGCATCATATAATTAGCCGCTTATCTATTTAGCAATTAATAATAATTGTTATTATTAATTAATTCATTATTATATTATTACTATTATTATTAATTATTAATGTCGGAGAACGGGCTAGCGCCAAATCGCAGGTTCGGTCGCGGCGGAGACTTCCTCCTCTTTTTTTTTCTCTCTAACTCTCTCATTGACTTCTCGCGGATTCAGCCTTTCTTTGAGTGCATAATGCGGGGTCGTCGTGTGCGGTATAATATTGCCGATGTCTTGTTCGTATAATATAAAGTATCATATCGTGTACACAATGTATCGTATATCGCGTTATTCCCATTTTTCTCAACTCTTCGCTCCATCGTTAACACTATCCTTTAAAAATCTCTTTTTCATTCGTGCGCGCGCGACTCTCCGTGTGTATCGTGGGTATAACCGTGTGTGTATGTATTCTGTTACTCTAGTTTGTCACTTTCGTTCTCCCCCCCGTTTCAGCTATATCTCGCAACTCCGTTTACACCGCTCGTTTTTGCACATGGGCGCACGCGCGTTACACAAACGCCATTCTTTCAACATCGTCGTCGCTTCTCGTTCTTTTTCGCTGCGTAACGGCCGCTTTGTTTTCCCTCTCGCGCTCGCTTTACCCGCGTATAACATCCATCCCCTATTCCCGCCCGCGCGCGCGCGTATACATATATATATACGGATCGTTGTCCGAGCTTCCGGGGGTTTCGGAGAGCGCGCGGAGCGAGTTCTCGAGAACGCCGCGCTCTTTGCCGCGCCGGAAACCGATCGTCGTCGTCGTCACTGCTGCTCCGCTCTGCCGGTCGTTCTCTCCTTCTCTCTCCACTTCGTGCTTCTTTACTTTCGACGACGAGCCCCCTTCCCCTTTTTCTTTCTTCTCTCTTCTCTTCTCCGTCGCCTAATTCTTGGGGTGCGATTTCGCTGGCTTTTCCGTTCTCTTCCGCTGTGTGTATTATTTTGCTCTTTTGCATGTCGCCCTCTCTCGCCGCTCGCGCACTACGACCGTCTCCGTGCGTTGAAAGCCAAGTCCCGTGGTCGGCCTCCTCGCGATGTGTATATATAGATTTTTGTTTTGTTTTATTATTTTTTATTTTTTTATTTTGTTTAATTAATCGCGAGCCGCTGCTGCTGCTGCTCTCGCGTCGCTCGAATTGTATAATGCCGTCAGTCGACCGTGCTGCGCTCTGCCCTCTCGTCCATCCTGCGAAACAATTTCGTAATGTTTGTTTTTTTGCTTGCTTGTTTTTTGCCATGGTTGTTTGGATGCTGCGTGCATATGTTTGGGATGGGTATGCTGGAATGATGATTGGTAACGACGGGTGGAATTTTCGGAAATCTACTGGACTTTTTTCTATCTATTTGTATTTGATATATGAATATTACACGATATGCTGAGTTATATATCGTGGAAAAAATAATGATCGTTAAAGCCTTCTGCATGAAATATTCGAAGTTTGAGTAAGGTGGCGAATAAAATGCATTTCTCACCATTGATTCCGATTATTCGACATATTTTTATAAAATTGGAATATTTGAAAAATCTTGAAGAATTTGAAATATTTTATATAATACATAATTTTAAATATTTTGAATAATAAATAATTTTATTATTATATAAATAGATTCTATTAAAACATAATTTTATATTAAACATAAAATTATAACACTATTAAATCGTGCAATTTTTTTAAAAGTCCATAAAATGTATAATAAGCAGAGGGTAGAACGTTCATTATTGATTTTCAATAAAGTTCTTTGTGTATTTTATACATAGTCATATATACATATAAATTTGTGTGTACATTAAACTAAGAATGTGGATCGCACGTTCATGAAGTATAAAGGTTTAAGCGGAAGTCTCACCTGATGTTAGGTCTTAACAAGGCTCAATGGTAGCCATTAGTGAATGCCGCTGGTATCAGAGGACCCTGGAACAGGACGTAAATAGGATTTAACGAATATCCAGCGTGGTGTTTACAAAAATAATGGATCGGTAAACAGTTCCGTGAGGTAAAAGTATAAGGAAAATGATAATGGAAAGTAAATTAATGAAACTCGATTAAACTTTCGATAAATATTGCGTGCAAGAATAAATAAGGTTCTTCTTTTTTTATGGGAATACAAATTTACATATTAATCTAAAAATTATATAAAATAATTAAAACATCTACATTAATTAAATTATTATCTTTAAAACCCAAATAAAACGAAAATATACAATTATTGTTAATAAAAAGAGCAATTACTATAAACATATTATTATGTACCAAGAACATTAATATTGTATTGAAGAAAATTAAATAGGAAACTTGCATGAATTTTATATAATAACAATAATAAACTTCTCAAGACAGTTTTTTTTAATTACTTATTTATTTATTTATTTATTTATTTATTTATTTATTGATAGTAACATTTTAGATCACTATTTGAATTGCTGTAACGTAACATCCGTTTAAACAGCGATCTAACATTTTACTGATTTCAATGCGTTATAAATAAATAAACACGACATAAAAATAAAACATTCAATTACGTTTTGCTTTTTCATGTTACATCATCGATTTCAAGTGTTAAAACAGTGGTATTAAGACCCATGCAAGTTCCCTATTGATTTACAAAATGAGGGTGCATCTTCAATTAGCCACATTATCAGTGAAAACCGAGTCAATCGGAAATTTCTAAAAAAATCAATAGCTTTTAATTTTACTTATCCGGAAAAATCCCTATCCTAGATATTTTAAAAGAACATCCGATACCCCTTATCGCCAAATTACATCCCAATCGCTATTTACAAAATTAATTTCCCAATCTCCGATTACAATCTCGTTTAATCTCCCCCCGAGCGCAATTACCCCATACCACCGCGAAATTTATCCCTTCGCTTCCAAACCCTCCATCCCACCGAAAGATAACGAAAAAAGAAAAACAAGACAAAACTCGCGTCTCCGTAAATCTCCGCGAGCCTCGGCCCATTATTACATCAGCTGCTACTGCTGCTACCGTGTAGGCCTGAGGAGAGAAGAACAGCGAGTAGACACGAGACTACTCGTGACTAATGGAAGTGCAGCCCCGTTGACAGTCGAATGATTCGTCAATGAAGCGCGCCCGCGCGTTACACGAGCGAGAGAGAGAGAGAGAGAAACGAGCGTGGGGCACACCCCTTAGGGGTTGCTTTCTCTCTCTCTCTCTCTCTCTCTTTCTCTCTCGTTATCTGGAAAAGGGGAGTGGGGAGCATTCGCGTGCATGACGACGAGCCGGGGAATCGAAATCGTTCGCAGCCCCGCGTGCGCACGTGCATTAAAGAGCACGCGCGGTTCCTCTTGATTTCGAGTCGTGGATTTATTATTTCGATATGTATTTGTGCAGCGGAAGAATTTATTGCGAGCATGGCTGTCGTTAGGATTTGGGAATGAGGTATTACAGAGAGTGCTTTCGTTTTTTTTCTTTTAGGCTTCGTTGTGTGATTGGGTAAGAATAGAATGTCTACATTTCTTTTACTATTTACTATTAGGTATTTAGTGAGTTTTTATACTATGTCTATGACTATAATTTAGTTAAGGGGTTAAACCATTTTAGAAACCTGATTTCTTTGGCGGCGCTGGAGCCCTCCAACTGTAGATACGTTTTAGAAAAGGTCCTCGGCGGCTAGCAGCAGAAGTGCCCCGTATACTTTGACGTAAGAACAAAAAAATAAAAAATTTTCATAATCTGAATTTGAAAGTATGTATGGATATTTTTAAGTATGGTTGTTTTTATAGAAATGGTCAACTTTTGGAAATTTGTTTATTGTAAGCTAAAAAAAATTTGTGGAAAAAAGTTTTCAATTATTCGTAAAATTCGTATGTATTTCTATGCAGAATACAATTTAGAGGCTACTGTAAATATTTCTACTGAATCTAATATGAAATGTTGAAGTTATATTGCTAGTTAATTTAATATACATCACTGTAAGAAAAAAGTATTTTTAGTCATTATTGCGTGATAACATGATACTATTTAATATAAAAAATCGTTTTATGTACTACATTAAATGTATAATATATAAAGGGCTTTAAACAAAGTTGCCATTTCTTTCATTATTTATCTAAATACAATTTTTAAAGTTACACTACATTTTTATATTTCTAAAGTGGTTTAATCCCCTAAATAAATAAAAGAGTCTTTGTTTAACAGCATTCTAATTCAAAATTAACGCGTATCTGATTTATTTATAAGAATTGTGAATAATCAATACATAAAATATTAATTCGTGCTCCAAAATCTATGTAATGTACAATAAATTAGAGAAAACCAAATAAAGATCAATTGCTCAAATGGCAAAATATTGCAAAATTCTTTATAATATGTAAAAAATAATTAGAGAGTAAATTAATAAAGTTTGAGGCGTCTGCTCAATTCGTCTGTTTTTACTGATGAATTATATATTTCTTACAAAAGGAAATTTATGAATATTTGTGAAAAAATTGATATTATACAGTAATTTTAAAAGTAAATTCAGCTTTAAAAACTCCCTCCATTGATTCGATTCCCAGGCTTTTCGTGCATTCTTAAAAATATTGTCATCTCTTCCTATTCAATAGTTGATGTTTTTATTCCATATTACATTTTGTACATGTGAGTAAAATAAATACAAGAATTTTATAGCCGAATGTTTCTAAAAATTAAAAAGTTAATAAAAATTGTATACAACTCCTACATAAATTACATTAGTTTAGCTAAACTTAATATAATGTATTTTTTTGGAAAATTTTTTCTTTAATTATTGGAATGTTTGTAAGATGATTATACGAATATTCGTTTCTTAATTAAAATTTTTCTTTAACGTTACTTTGCCCAACTGTATTTATGGACACTGCTTAAAACTTTTTTATATGCGTTTTGACATACAATATACATGTATACGATTAGGGGACAGTTCGGATTCCCAGAGCACTTTACGTAATAAAGTTCTGAAAATGTAGATTGCTTCAATCTCCAAATTACAAAAAAAAAACTTTTAAGCGTATCAATAAAAGCTGTTGTGTGGGAAACCTTTTAAAATTTGAAAACTAAATTTTCAAAAAAAATAGGTTTTTAAAGTTTAGCTAACTGATGCAATTTGCATGGAGCTCTATTATAAAATTTTCGATAAACTTTTTATTTTTAAAAATAGTCAGCTGAATCTTTGTTAATAATATTCTCCTCACATGCACAAAACATAATAAGCGATTAAAAATATTATTTATTTTTTCAAAAATTCCCGTACCCCACAGCCTTAAGGAGGGTCTTCTGCTATAAACTGATCTTCTAGAAGAATATTATATGTAATTTGTATCATAGAAAAATAAGATCTTACAATGTGAATGACTATGCATGTAAATTAAGAGTGCTTTATGTACTGGTTAAAATTGTAAATAAGAATTTCGATGTTGCAATCGATTGTTAACAATTGCTAACAATTCATTGTTCGTTAAAAAAAATACACTACACTCGCAACATCACAATTTTTGTCTACATTTCTTTTTTCAGTACGCTAAGTACTCTTTTTTCCATATATTATATATCACTCAGTATATAAAATCTTATCTACTATAGTACAAATCTGTGGCGATAAGGCAATACGACTTAAGTCCATTTTTTAAAACGTCAATAAAAACGCAAGATATTGAGGTTTGATTTTTTGAATTGCAATTTTAATGTATGCATAAGAAAAGTACATATTATCAAAAAAAGAAAAGCAATAAACGGACCGTTGCAACTTCTGACACTTTTATATGAAATTGCCCCACGCATGGATACCAAAAGCACTAAAAACCCAATTTTCCAAAAAAGTCGACTTTAGTTGTTACGCCACGAAGCCACCGAAATATTCTTCCATCGCAAGACTCTCCTCAAGTGTACATCATGCATTATCTAAAGAAAGTAAACACACAAAAAGAGATATATCATTGTAGTCGTCGACTTACGGGACTGTAGTTGAGCGGAGCGCGTGACACGGCGATCGCCGGGAACGCGGTGGTGGGCGGCTGGGGACTGGCAGCGGCCTGCACGTAGCTGGCCACCGCCGAGTCGGCGGCCGCCGCGGCGGCCGCAGCGGCCGCGCTCGAGCTGTACATGTCGATGGGCCCGGGCGAGTTGGCCGCGGGGAAGGAGCGGCCCTGGGGCCCGCCGTGGCCGCCCGCGCCGTGCGGCGACGCAGGCGGGAAGCCGGCCTGCGCTGCCGCCTGGTAGTTGTTCATCACTGCAAAGAGGAAGAGAAACATGCTGCGTTTTAGAGACTTGTCGATTCAGGGATTGGGAGATCGTTGATTGAGGGAGTTTGTGTTGTTGTTGGTGCGGGTATAGTGTGATATGTGTCGGGTGAGTGAGCTCGAATTTTTGCATTGGAACTTCGTTGCGCGTGATATGTTGAGAGAAATTGCGGACACTTTTTATTTACACGATTGTCACCTACAAGTTATTGTGCAAACATTTATTTTAAGACTTGAGAAATAATTATGGATTATTATATCTAAAAATGTGAACTGAAAGTTTCAAAAGTTTAAGTGAAATTTAGTTTCAGGAAAACAGGAGTTAATCAGGAGTTATTCTTATGATGTATTTTCAATGATTACTTTTTTTAAGAGGATATCCGATGCAATCATTTTTTAAATAACTTTTGTTCAATTGTAATTTTGCTGGTATATAGCAGTTTATACAGATATTTTAAAACGTTTCATATATAGAAAAGCGACTTTGAAGTTTAAAGGATTTTCACATTGATACCATACCAATTTTGAAAGCGGATAAATAATTTGCGAATGAGGAATCTCTATATTTTTATTTTTAGATTTCCATTGAAAATAAAATGTAATGTATGAAAATAACACCAGATAGTATACTTATATTGCAATTTTATTCTACTATTTAAAAGAGAGATTACATTGATATTTAGAACCTTTACATTATTTACTAACATTCAAGCATAATTCTTGCTGTGTATCTTTGATATGATTTATATAAAATTTTCTGAAATTATGGTGAACAGTAAACATACGACTCATTTTCATTAGTAATTATTATAAATATTTTTGAGAAAAAGTAATGATTTTTAAAATCACTTGTGCAATTGTTCGCATCCGATCACGACCTACTACAAATACAATGATCGACATTATAACTCGAAACAGCATGGAATATCGAAAATGTGATAAAAAAGCTTAATGCATTTGAAAACACGATAAAACGTACTTTTTGGCCATTTTGAATAAAATTTCAGTGTACTCTTTCATTAAATAGATTAGCTATAGATTATTTTAATCATCAAAAAATACTCCCCAACGCATTTTTTAGTTGCACATTTCCACAAACGAACTACACATAAAGTAAACCTCTTAATACCCTGCTCGTCAAGCGTGTCATCGCAATAAATTCAATCTATACGCGTCCTCTCTGAAAAATCTCGAATAAAAAAGCCAGCTATATTCCCGCTTTTGTTATTACACGGAGCGCGCCAATTATTTAGTTCTCGAACAAACGAACGCGAAAAAATCCAGAGCCAGCTCGTCGTTGATCCTTTATATGATACGAACATTAAGCAGAGACCAATAAATCGCAGCGAATCCGCAAATGCACGCGCGAGTTTTTGAATGTATTTTTACGATGCGGTAGCGGCGCGATATGCGGCGAATCTTTTGTGCAGGGTTACGCGCCTGCAAATCCTCTCTATCTCCCTCTCTGTTGATGGCTCTTTCTCTCTCGGTTTTTGATCAACGTATCGATGTTAGCCCCCGCGGGCACACGAGTACAGTAGTATTATAACATTATGTATACTATGGTATACGCGTAAGGCTATTTTCGGCAAAACATCATGCAAGCTGTTGGGCAAGCAAAGTTTGATTTACAAAAGTTCATAATAATGAAAAACACTTCGCAAAACCAAAATGCATCAATATTTCAAAGTACTTTAAATGATGTACTATTTTTTATAAATTCGCAAAATATGATTTTGTGTACGATCCCTAGTGTGAGAAATCTATTAAATCCTATTAATTCCTTTTTTCAAATATGAAAAGATCCTAGTTGCGAATAGGATGTATATGCAATTTTTATATTGGTGAATAGGATTTAATAGATTTCTCACACTAGGGATAAGAAATATATTTCATGCACCATAAGTGTGAAAACCACCCTTCGATAGTTGTTGATTATTGATTTATTTTCCTAATGCTTTGCATATTTATTCAATTTTTTAAAACATTTCTCAAGCAATATTATGTGAAAATAAGCATAATAAAAGTCATTCGTTATTAATACAAGTATTTTTAGTTCATTTTTGAGAATATTGATTAATTTAGTATGCGTAGTCATTTTAAATATAAATTAGAAATTTGATGAAATAATCCATCAGAAGATTTTTGCACTTTTGATACATAAAATATATTTCTTATTATCTACAAAATCATAGTTTTTAATTATGTTTAAAATATAATGTGTATTTGAATTAGAACCAACAAAATTGCCTCACAAAGGTTCAATAATCAACTTATGAAATGAATATGCTGATCGGCGAAATCTCAATTTATCAATTCGAGAAAGTACGTTACGATTAATGTATGTACACAGGTTATGGATATAATGCGCGCTACTAATGTATGTATTTAATACATATAATTCGATATTGAACTTGGTAATTAACCCAAATTCGATTTCTATTATGCATGGTATTGGATTGTGAAGATATAAAAAAATGTATTAACTATGCATTACATCTTTGCTAATTTATTTTACATAAATTATTACTTTTGTCATTATCTCAAATAGCAAGAGGAACGCCTGAGAAAAGTTATGAGAAAATTGGATAAGTCCATTTCTTTTCGAACTAGATTGTATATTTTTTGTTAATATTTGGTCAATTAATAAAAAACAAAATTATGGATTCATCTTTGCGCCAAAATCGAAAATCGAAATTATCCGATTTTGTTTGATAATTCTTCAAACACAAAGTAACTATATATATTCACATCAATTCCGAATCGAAAACAAGAAATAAGAGTTTCAGTTACGCAGATACAAGTAAATCTCCATACCGAGCCAATGGCTCGAAAAAAGTCGATTCTCACGAATAAATACGGAAATCCCAGAAAAATATCTCCACCAATACCACTATCCATACCCCGCACAATTCTCCACCGCACATAGAGCAACCCATCGAAGGACGCAGCAGCAACGGCAGTATCCCTTGAAAAAGGGAGAAGTGTACTTCGCGCAGCACGAGGGGCACGCAGGGAGGGGGGGGGGAGTAGGAGCAATACTCCAAACACGGGGTAGGAGGAACCCGCGAGGAACGAGGAGAGAAAGAGAGAGAGAGAGAGAGAGAGAGAGTCAGCCGCGATCGATGGCAAACCGATCGTCGCTTCGCTCGCGCACAATCTAAAAACCCATTCGGCTTTTAAACTCTTGGACAATGCCGGGCCGGTTACAAAGTTTTCTGCCGATGCTGGGGGAGAGCGGCACACACACACATAAAGTCTCTTGGGCCGAAGCACGAAGGTGGCGCGATTCAAAAGTTTGATTTATTTGAGAGGAGATTGCGGCGAGGAGAGAGAGAGAGAGAGAGAGTGGAAAGTCTAAGGGCGGATCGGGGACTGTGTGGAGAAGAGAAGGAAGACCGCGGGAGGATATGGGATTGGAGAGAGGGTGAGAGGCTTTGTCGGCGACGGAGATGCGAGAACCCATATGCACGACCCGCGGAATCCAGTAGCTAGAGAGCTTCGTCCTTCTTTTCTTTGGAGCGCGCACGGTCACGGCTTGAGTGGAGAGAGGCTTTTTTGCCAGAAGTATTTAAGTACTTTCCGATCGCGCTCGTAAATAACGCGCGTTGGATGGGAATTTTTCTTTTTGTGACGCATCGATTACACGATTGCTTGTTTGTTACTTGAGATTGGATTTTAGTAGAGTGAGCTGTTGTGAGTTTATGAGCGATCGATTTCATGCTGATGCAATTGTTAATAGTGATGGAACGTTGTTTTCTTTAATAAAGGCAGTTGAAAGTTATTGTTATCGTAGTTCTATTTTTGTGTTCATGTAAATAAGCAATATTTTGTAAAAGTTGGATATTTTTAGGTACGTATTTCTATTATTAAATTTACGAATTTTCTTTGACATACATTTTTGTAACAAAAACAATTTCATTGGAAATGCTGCTTCGGTAATCGAACAAAGGAAATAGAATAAACTTAACAATGGAAATTCAATCGTACTCTTTTTCAGTCAGTGTAACAATGGGGGGCGAAAAAAGATTTTGCAGCGATCACACAAATCATGGTAAAAGAGAGAGAAGAATGAAACGTACCAGAAAGAGCTTGCGTGAGCAAGGGTGTGTTGTTGTTCGGGGTGAGCTGTCCGTTGGTAAGATCCACTGAAACACAAAACTCTGATCACAATTGTTCCCCGACTCAGGTTTCTCTCTCCCGAATGATTGTATTTCTCTCTTCTTCAAAAAAAATTCTTTTTAACCCAAACTTTATTAAACAATAATATTTTGTTAAATCAAAGAAAAGAAAAAGAAGACCACTAAATAAATTAAACAATACGAAAAAAGTGATTGAAAACCATAAATAAAAGTACATTCACGATTGTCCAATGTGTTGCAGATGATGAGTGTATATATATAACAGAATGTTAACCTCCATTATAGATGTTCGAAGAATGTCGCGTGAAGCTATAGCAAAATTATTTTACACAAACAATTATCACGTTGTACGCGTACACATATAAAGCTATTTTACACGATTCAATAGTAGATTAGTAATCTCCATATGCTCCACCGTGTTAAAATTTCCCCTGTCGAAATCAAGCTTGATCGTTAAAAAAAAGAAGCTACCCGATTCTACCATAGAAATGTAAATGAACGATCAAGACGTGTTACGATGATAACCAGGGTTAATCCATGATGAAATATACATATAAATAGACACATCACGGTGTTCGTGTTAATGGTATATTCGTATGCGAGATACGCAGCGTGAGAGATATCGTTCTCGAGTCGTGGGGGGCTCGAGAGACACTTTTTTTAAGTGCGATGGTACGTGTGTGCGTGAGTTTGTCAGCCTTCATTACGTTTCTTCCGCAGCGCAGTGCGTTGGACGTGCCGTATCGGTGCCTCCGAATATGCGCGAGCCTCGCTTCCGCTCCCGTGGTAGCACACCGTCAGTACTCCTGATATTGATAAATAAAGAACAAATGCTAATAATGACGTTGGTAAAAAGAGAAAAGGTGCTATTAACGTAGCGCAGTATTTGACGAGGAAAACATAAAAATAAAAAATGTTCAAGTCGAAAAAGTAAAAACGTAAGCGAAAATTGTTTTTGAGTAAAAATAATGCAATACGCGATACGTTAATATGTAACTTAAAATAATAGATTTGATAATACGAAAAATAAAATATATAACTTAGGCTTAAGGAATTATATGAAACATTCAAGTTTCCGCACTTAATTAAATTAGATTTTAACGTGAGTCGATCTTAAGCGTCTAAAAAGTACGATAAGAAAATCTCTCATGCAATAGAGCGAAATTATAATACTATACGTATGCTTTAGAGAGGTAAAAAATGAATTGTAATCGAACTGTGTTACCAAGCAAGCACAGAGTCCAATAGAACTCAGAAATGAAAAGGCATTAAAAAGACTATGCTTAATAGTATAGAACCAGTTGAACGCTGTTACTTCGAAATTCAAAGTTCAAATCGGAAAATCATCCTACTCTCCCTCGCGTTTGCAACCACTGAAGCTCTAACAATCAAATCGCGCGCCTACCCATAAATTCCCATCCTGCATACAAATTCAGCTTAGATCCGATCTCCTGAAAATAGCCATAATGAATAGAGAGCAGCGCGGATACGACCACGATGTTAAACAACCGTTTGCACGAGTCGCATAATGTATGCGAAAGAAAAACCTTCGTATACCGCGATGTATGATGATGGAAATCGTATAGACTGATCTGCTATAATTCGCGATTTGTACACACATACCGGTGCATAGGTACTTAACGCAGCACACAACTTGTCCCCCCTCTCCCTCTATCTCTCTACTCTCTCTCACTCTGTCGATTCGGAAGTTCGAAATCGAATGTTGCTACGCTCGGTAGTCGTAACCACCCTGCACACGCGGCGGCGGCAGAAATTTCAATGGGACGCGAATTGCGCGAGGGTGGAGGCTCAATAAATGAGGTGTCATCGCCCGGCCTGACGATGACAATCGAGGATAAATAGAAGCGTAATACGATTCTGGGATATGCGCGGGCGCGCGCAGTCGTCGCTTCTTTTACGATATCGCCTCGCGTCGGTTCGATATTACGGCTCCATTTCGAGAGGTTTTGACGTGCATAAGCGCGCCGTCGCGCCGCGGATGAAATGTATACGCGTGTATGGTATGAATGAGCGGAAGAGGGCCGCGAGCGTCGTATATTTAAGTATCTGCGGTGATGATGGAACAAGAGGGATGATAATCGATCGAGTGATATCGTCGCGCGAGCACGAACGGACGAAATTGATTCCGGTTGTCCTTGCGTTAATAATAGTCATGAGGTATGAATAAATATTTTTTGTAAATATTTGGAAAACATCGAAATTATTATTAGTTTATGGTCTTTTTAAAGTTTATTTGTTTGTAAATTTTGAGTACCAGCAAAGCAAATAAATGAAATATTAAATGATATTAAAAATAATAATCAACATGTTACGTAAGCGTATTTTACGAAATGGAAATAATTTTCTTGAAGGAAAACTATAATATCGAAAGTATAGATACTGTTCGCTAAAAAAAGTTTTATTCTCGTCTTGCTCCTCGAGTACTTATATATAAATCCACAAATTATAAAAATTATATAAAATTTATAATTATTTTATTCATAATTATAATACATTTTTATACGTATCCGTATAATCGACTAGTTTATTCTCCATTCGCAATATTTATTTTATCTTTTTTATTCTTTTGGACATAGATTAAAATTAAAGGAGCAAAATAAGACCCGAGACATCAAAATCAAATGAAAAATAAATCAATCAAACTATATAGTAACAATTTCTTTCCGTAAGTCCGATATTCCATTATCGATTGAACCTCGTTAAAGAATTAGTAATACGAGGACTACCTTGAGCGCAATCACCTAGAGATCACTGCCTATATTTCGACGGAAACTCGATAGAGCCACAAATAGCTCTGCAACCGATCTCTCGACATCTCGATTACCACCAGAAATACACCAACCTACACGAAATAATTTCATCTCTGCTTCCCAACCCTCTACCGCGCCATCATCCTCGCGTCTTTCGTATTCTTATGTCGATTCGCATTACGCATCGCGGCGCGACTCCTCACCCGCAAGACGTTATGCACACACACGACTCTCTCCTTCTGATATACATATCTACATCGTATAGGTACGTATACAACACGGTGCACGGCAAGGCAGGCAGTCAGCAGAGGGATGTAGGCCAAGAGTTCATCTATTTCGAGGGAAAGAGAGAGAGATAGAGAGATAGAGTGTCTGTGTGTGTGTGTGTGTGTGTGCATCTCTCGCGACTGACGTAAAAGCGATCGAGACACCGGATAAGGACGGGCGAATATACGCGAAATCCTGCGGAATAATGCTAGGCTTCTCCTCTTCCCACTCTCTCTCTCTCTCTCTCACTCTCCCTGTCTCTGGCTCTATCTTCAGCGACTTCTGGCGGTGCTGCCGCGCCTGCACAGCCGGAGGGAAATGCGTCTTCAAGAAGAACGAGCGAGAGAAGAGCATGTATATATATATACGCCACGAATATTCTTATCCGGAAAATCTCTGGAGACGCGCCGCGCCGCTCGCTGACTGCGCAGCTGTGATGCTGCTATACGGGTTCTCCGCCTCTCTCTCGCTCTCTAAGTTCCGCCGAATTCGCGAAACCCTTGATCTTTCGAGCCTCCGCATCCGCGCAAAGATTACGGGGCGCGCGCACCGACGAATAGGGAAATTTTTCCTTTGGAAATATCGGAAGTCGCGCGAATGGGTTTTTTTTTATTGGTGGGAATATCTTCGAGACGAGAGGAGAGCGTCTACGAGAATGCAAATTCGCTTTCTTTTTTAGGGGGGGTCGGTCTTTGGTGCGGAGCTGCGAGGAATTGTATTAGAGAACGTGAACTTTTTGTTTGGTGGAAAATCGACGACGCGGTGGCTTTATGGAGTTGAATTCAGTCGTGAATTTCTTCTTTTCTGAACGAGTTGAATTTCGGAGGGTTGCTTTTTTAGGCATATTGACTTTGTAATGCTACCTTATTTCGAAAAGTTCGAAATGTCAACGATGAAAACGAGATACGTTGTGGCAAAATCCACTGTAAACTATCCATTATTTTTTCTGCATGTTTATATGGAAATAGCGTAGAAATTCATCTTTGTTGTGTTACAAAATAATGCATTTTGTTTGGCTTCTCGATGATTGCATCGGACAACACATTGGACTGCCCATGAAAGCGAGTACTTTGCCGTTATTATCAAAACCAAATATTAAGTGTCAGTTCAGTTAGTATTGGCACTCAAAATATGTAAATAAAAAATAGTTTATCAATGATAAAACGTGTAATGATAAAAGAAATAAACAATTAATTGAATTAATCGATGTTATATATCCTATATATTATGCTACGCACTCACACTCACACGCAGCATGTATATTAATCAACATCATAACATAAATTATGTTAGGTTAAAAAACTTCTATGCTACACGTTAAAGTTCAAGATGATGATATTCATCTTCTAATCTAATTGTTTGACTAGCGCTATATGTAATATAATATCAACAGCGTATATAATCTGATTAATAATCTTATCACAAAATGTTTAATATCTTACTATGCCTATGGATTATTAATGAAACATAAGTACTATTCGTTATAATAGTCAGGTGCTTATAAACGTTTAAATATCGAAACGTATCATTATGATATATACAATTAGTTTGCAAAAAGTACACACACGACACTCATAAGAATAAAACATATTATTCGTGTTAAGTATCGTAACTATTATCTACGTTATATAAATATGTACTATTCTACAAAAAAAAAAGAAAAATAATCTATGTTTCTAAAACGCCACTATAAACTCGACAACAGCGCCAGGCTTATGTCACATTACTCATACGAAAACCTGGCGATGCCGTAATTAATAATTATTACTAGCGCGTCACTGCTAATCTGACGCTCTGTTACTACTGCTTAGTTTATTATTAAAATTAATCTATGATAATAAACATGATATGCGATAAAAACACGTTACGAATATGGTTCAATTGATTACCTAATACGTTGTGGTACATACTTTACGAATTACGGATAACTGTGTCACACTATAAACCTAACTTCTCTAAGTTTAAACTGCTCGTGTACACTTTTACAAAAGAAGGTTAGTCAGACAACAATGAGTATGCGTGTATATATAATAACAATATATTGTAAACTACGTCCACGTTCTATATACCAACAATTAAAGGCTATTTTAAACTTCGTAGATATGTAATAATAACAATAGTAACAATAATAATAATCGACCTCTACTCCGAACTACGAACTTTCGTCTCTCCGCAGGACGATTCAGAGATATATAAATCAAGCAAGAGGAAAATTAGGCAGTGGATATTATTATACGGAGGTGCGGGAGCGTACACAATTTTAGGTCTACAACTGCTTTGTACTCGGGTGGTGGAGGGAACTCGTTAGTGTGTACATAGTAGCCCAATTGAGTGCACAAAAGATAATTATATACGTCATAAGTTATCAAATTCCATGTTAGTATCAAGCTGTATAAATACTTCAGAATACAAAATATGAGTCTACTCGAAGGAATTTATGAATTTGTTAATTATTATATCGAATTAGTTCATCAAAGCGAAAAATGCTCGCGTGTGATGCAAGTTGCGTCAGACTTTCACATGTATAAAGTTACTTTAAATTTTCAGAACAATATTTTTGGTCCGTTAAGTTTTTAGTTTCCTTATATTGTAGTTAGAGATATCTCAATATCTCGTTAAATCGTCCCGCGGATAAAACACTATATTCTATATGTAGATAAATAAACACAGTGTACACGACGTCGTTTCTAAGAGACAGTAGGTTTAGGTAGATGGTAGATTACTCGCCCCTAGATGAGACTGCTTCTTCGTGACGGTAGTCTTCGTCATCTCTTTCGGTCTAAGTTTTCCCAGTCGAGTGCGTCTCTTCGGTGATTACGACACTCAGGGTGGACTTTGTCTTTTTTAACGTTTATTTTGATTTTCGTTTGAGTGTTTTGGGAAAATTAGGGGAAATACAGAATGTGACCCATAGCCTTCAATAAAACGATTTTCTTGGTAAATGAAGTTACGGGTGTAATCCTCATAAAGTGAAAGAATATTGTAATCTGAAGAAGCTTTAACTTATATCAAAAGAATAAATAAATTAATAATTGCATAACAAAATTAAATCATCAAAATAAAAGTAGCATTAGTAACAAAAGAGTAGTAAAGGGCTTAAAAAAATAAATCAACGTTATGTTACCGAAAAACGTTTGTATCTTACAACGGGCTATGGGTCAAGACAAGACGTATAGTATTACAGATAGATGATAAGTTTTCACTAGAATACATGCTTTTATATCAGTACTTGAATTAACCATTCTTTTTTAAATTATTACAATCAAAATTGTTGAATGAAATTTAACAATACCACTCAATTCTAGTGAAAACTAATACACATTATGAATTGAAAAATAAACGCATATAGATGAAAGTTTTTGGAAAACATACAATTTACTATGAGCTAGGCAATCATTCAAAACCAGTACAATATGTGTACACGGGACGGATAATAAGTTTATATCAACGATTCATCATCTTTTGAACTAATCTAGTATACTATCAAGTAATATTTTAAACGACGCTATAAGTTCAACATCGAATAAATATTCCTTTAAAAAAAGATTATTAAATCTCGATTACTACGCGCGCTTACGTGCATCGACTATCTCAACATATTTATCTTTTCGATTCCATCTAAGAGGATTTCGATATACACGCGCGCGCTCCACGACATACACATCCGAACAAAGAAAAACCAATGACTCGATCGGCTAAGCACTTAGGGGGTGCTTTGTCAAGATGACTCTAATGCGTGTCCTATACGTCCCGGCGCCTGGAATTGCGTCTCTCGACAAACCGAAGCCTTCGAGCGTGTATATATATGTATATAAAACCGGCAGTGGCGTGGCAAGTATTACATACAAAAATCCTTTCGCCGGCGCGGAATCGAAGAAATGGCAGGAAAAGACGATTTCACGGTCCAGTCGCCGAGAAGATACGCTTCTGCCGCCGCGAGTCGAGGCAAGAAAAAAGCTCCGGAGAAGTATTCCCGCTTTCCTCCTCCCTGCTACTCGCGCTCCTCGCTGTTGTACCCGGAAGAGCGAAAGAAAGAGACGGAGAGGAAGAAAGAACGAGAATGCACTAAAGGTTATTTCAGTTTCAATGGACTTAAAAACTACTACCTTTTACATTTGGCCGTGCTTTGTGCGCTCGCGACGTCATACATGGGAGGTAGCAGCACACGCTCATTGTGCACGACATTGTTGAGCTTTCATTGCCCGCGAGGCAATGGAAAAGTCGCGCGGGCGCGAGCAAGAGTATCCGCGCGCCCGATGCAATCGAATAAGTTTCGACGCCCGGCTCGCGCCTTTTCGGGGCTGATGGAGAGGGGAGAAGGGTGAGGGGCTGGGATATCGTTGATTTCTCTGCCAAATGTCGCGTGTAATCGGGATAATGCTACGAAGATGCGAGATGTGGATGAAAAAAAGAAAATAGGCGATTGTTAGATGTAGACTGTGAATGGAAGAGATCAAATTCTATGGAGGATTTGATTTTGTAAAGGCTTCTAATAACACTTGCGATTTGTTTGAAGAGGAAATGAAAGTAAACACGAACAAGAATAGGAGCTAGATGAATTTTCCGGGTGGAATAGTAAATGGTGAAGATGCTTACTTGGAAGTATCTTGCTCTTCTTGATGAAAACTTTTTATACTCTTCTTTGCGAAAGCAATTTAAAGGTAGATATTTCATTGTCTTGCAACAAATTCTAGTAACGATCAAAGAGATGCAAATATGCTACCATTTGTCGGTCTGAATCCTAAGCATTCCATAACGATTCATAACGATGGTATAATAAAAGATTCATAATCAGTTAATGCTATATATGCCTTCAAATTCTATGAGTATACTTTTTAAAGGAGTCTAGTAATAGTAATGCGAAGTCGTATCCAGTTAAATATGATTGAGTAAGTGTTGTATGCTTATTTGAAAATAACATCAACAAATTATACAATATACAAATAATTGAGTAGAAATTTAAATAATTTTGTTATTTCGAGTAAAATATGTATAGAAGTAAAATGTAAGGTTTTCTGTTGCTTTAGTACTGTTTAGTACTCATTGTAGCATATTTGCTGCCTTCACTTGGAGGTACTCCCATTAGCGGGTGGGTTTCTTGAAAGTGAACGTAGTAAAAATGCTGCAAAGGTGACTAAATGTTGATAGTGAATGTCAATCAGTATCCAAATACTGAAATAAAATTATGTGTAAAATACTAGAATAACACATGCATACCGATATACGTAAGGAGATTGTAACGATTGTGATGCAACTGAGGATGCATGGTATTATAAACTGGATACGTTATATACTACTACTACTGTAAGGCTCAAGATTACCGATCCAACACGAGCGTGTGTGCACGATATATAATATGCGATATCTGATATAAACAACGTTTAATATACTTTGAATGGGGTTTGAAAGGCTTACCGGTACAACCCCCGTTGGGGCTGACGGACACTCGGCCCACCCTTGGTCCCACTGCGCGGTACACGACCGTTCCTATCCCAACACAGATTATCAAACCTTTCATATGACATTGTCTCTCACACAGAGCAAAATTGCTTTACGCTATTATATCTCATGGGGGGAGGTGTAATTTATAACCGCGCGATACTTCGGTAAGTCGTTAAACTTTAAGTGCTCCATTGATTTTGAGATAGCTTATTGAAAAATTTTATCTCAGCAAAAAATATTGTCGTAATATGTGTAGGAAAGATATTTTACGTACTTATTGAACAGTTTATAATTTAATATAAAAAGACAAATTTTTACAAAGGTTATTAAAAATTGTTACTTACAAAATCTTGTAATCGAGAACATGTATATTATTATTTATTAAATAGTCTGTTATTTAAGAAAAAAATAGGCTACGGATCAATTAATTAGGTTCATTTTATACAGGTACACTAGATCAAAAAGTGCAAATTGGCAAAAAAACTACAAAAGTATGCCAAAATTTCAGTTTTTAAGGAAGCTTCTTATCTCTTCGTGATATAATAACAAAGCTTAGTACTAAAACTATTGATAAAAGGACATGGGGATGATACTACCCTATAGATTACTCAAAAATGTATATATATATAAATGGAGGAGAACTGTGTGATGATTGTGGGAGTTGAGAGAGAGAAGAGTGGTGGAGGTGAAGAAGAATGGACAGCGGACAAGAGGTTCTCTTTCTGTTGCTTTTTTTGTATGTGCGCGCGCGATGCCTCGCGGAGATTGCGACGTTTTGCGTCGAGCCAGCGAAAAATTCGTCTCTGGATTCGAGCCAAGCGTTTTCGCGCAAAGGCCATTCTCTTCCCCCCTGCATTGTTCATTATGTAGCTAAAGTGGCCGAACGATAATAATCCAGCCACGATACGAGCGCTGACTTTGTTGCGCGCAATTCGCGTTATTAGTCGGCTGCGACAGTGCGCTCGCGATTGTTTTTTCTCTTTGAAACTGTTAAGTGCTGCTTTTCTTGAAGAACCGATAGGATATCGTACATTTAAATAGTTTTTATTCGTGATTTCAGTTTAATAAGAAATAACAATTGCTATGGAAATAATGTGAAATTGTAATTTTAAGTAGAAATGTCAGCAATTGGTCAGACTTGTTGATTGTACTGATGTTGATAATGAGTGCCTTGCTCATAGTAAAACCTGAATATATTACTTACATTTAATGTAAGTATAAATAATAAATGATAATTTTGAATGTAGTATCGCGAAAAAAAGAGGTTAAGCCTCTTTGAAGGATTTATACTATATGCAAAAGAAATCATTCATCGCCTTCATAGTTTTTCTGTTTTGTTGCGTGATATCTTTTATTCATTACAGACATTCAATTATTTATAATCCTTAAAATCGATAATTGTTATAGAGTCTCAGCGATTTTTTTTATTACATTGGCGTTCATATAGCACGAACGTACGTAGCGTAATAACTTATGTGATAATGTACTCCGCGACTTGATTTCTTTTCATCCACTTTTTTTTTAATTTATACGAAGGACTTACAATGAGTGTGGCGACGAATCGTTTTACAAAACTCTCGCGCCTGCAGGATCACTTTTGTCATTTTTTTTTAAAACCGTAGTCTCGTGTAAAACTCTTTTTTTGTTGACAGTCTTGGCAGTCTCGACCGATTGAGCTAACGACGAACGACGTTGTTATTTGGATAAAAGATTAGGAAGTACTATTTAGCAACTGATTTAAAGATTGATTTAAAGGCATTTTAAATGTGATTATATTAGAGTAATAGTTTTGAAGTATGGCGAGAAAGTAAAGCAGACCGTCGGTCGTGCACGTCGATCGGTGCGAGCCTACCGAAGACTCGACAATTATAATTAGACCCGCACGCAATCACAGCGATATAACAACAATCTTACGAATAGCAACAATTCGACCATAGCTCGATGGCGTCAACTTCATCTCGGTCGAAGTTAAATAGTAGTAAGCTTGTTAGTGAAAAATACATGGAAACAAAATATAGTGTCAGAAATTGAAATGTTCCGAAATACACATTAAAAACATGATAACGTTCAAAAAATAAATATTTTCTTTGTAAATATATATAAAAAGTATTTGACGTACTTTCAAGAAATGATTGTAAGATTGAAGATTGAAGTTGGAAACAAAGCACGATGAAGGTAACGCGAACGAACTATAGGTGCGCATAAAAATATTATAATATCGTCAAGCATCGTATATAATAACAAATTGAAGCTCAGGACAGATGTGGCTTCTCCCTCATTCGATTTTTCATCTTATTTATTCCCCGTTAACTCGTTTTGACTTTCCCTCCCTTCTTTCTCTATTCTCATATCCTAGAAGATTACTGATTTTATCATCATCGTCGTCGTTCTTCGATTCTCGCAAACAATCGACACAAATACAATGCTCGTTTTGTAAACAAGTAAAAAGTTATCGTCATCGATTTCGTTATTAATTTACTCTTATCTCTCCCATCTCACTTTTTTTTTTAATAATTATTATTACTCGTTTAAACCCGGACGGACGCGCGTCGTCCTTCTAGCTCATTCATTTTTCTTTAGTCTTCCCTAAACGGATTTTGCGGTTCTCCCACCTGTACAATGACTTGAGTTATCTTTGGCTTTGGATCCTTGGCGCGCGTTTTTACTTTTCTCGTTCTTTACTTATTCCCGCGTTTGGCTTTATCGACAGAAGCGACGAGGCGCTTGTTTTTCTATTTCTGACTCTGTCTCTAATTCAAAGAAATTGGATCACAGCTCTCGCCAACGTTTATTTTCTGACTGCTCCGCGGATCGTGATCATGTAAAACGGCGATAATAATACAATGAGAACGCGTCGGCAACTCGATAAGTATCATAATAATGCATAGAGCGATAACCGTGAGATTTCATCTTATCGGAAAACAAAGGGCGATATTTGTATTATGTGTGTCAGGGGAGCTGCGGCGATTGCTTTTTATGTTTTAATTAATCATTTTATTCATATTCTGCTCTTCACCGATCGTATATGCCTAAGTTTTTATTCCTTCAACGCGGAGGCTGAAGTCTCGTTTTAATGGTTAATCCTTTTTCCTTTGTCACATCTACGAGGATCGAAATGATTTGATTCTTATTTCTACGATTACCAGTTAGTTATTTTTCACGGACAATATGCACGGACAATATGCACCTGCACTGCAGCCATCGTTCGCCGCTGGCTCGGTAAACATTTTGCAAACGACGAGTCGCATCCAACGAAGTTATTTATATTCTCTCATTTCGCCGAATCAAAGTGCGTTCGATTATACACAGCGCTCGCGAATTCCGTCGACGTACACATTGTCGTCGCGCAAAGCGGCTAAAAATTTATTTCCCGCGATAAAATTCCATTTCATGGTGACGAGCGATTGATTGGATTTTTTTTCCCCCAGCGAGCTCGCTCGAAAAAAAGGGCAAAAAGCGCGAGGCGAAAAAAATGCGAGGATCGCGAAATTGATTGCGCATCTGCAGTTAAATTAAAAAAAAAAAAAAAGAGAGAGAGAAAGAGAGTCCGCGAATACCCGAGGCGGAGCTTTACGGCAAATCCTCTTAACAGCCCGTGAACGCGGGCTGCGGGTTTACAAGCCTGGTGTGTGTGTGTGTGCAGCGTGCAGAGCGGTCCAGCGGCGAACTGCAGCAGAGTCAGCGCGCGGCGGCGGCGCTCCGCGCACTCGATCTTCTCCCTCCCGAAACGCCCATATCGCGTTATGTAGCAAGCTATAAGAGACCTAATACGCTAAATTCCTGCTCCTTTCTTTCTCGATTAAAAGGTTCGTTCGTTTAGCTTATAAAGAGAGAGGTTACATGCAATAACGCCTACGTTTTTTAATGCTTTTTCCTTTTTTTAGAAAAGCTTTTTTTTTTATTTTTCGTTTATTTATTTCATTTGCCTTATTCATTATCTACGAACAACGTTTACTACGATAGAGAAGTGTGTATTCTCCGTGTATTTTAGAGAGACCGCGCGCGGAGGGTCGGCTGGAGTCGCGGTCGCTCGGTCAGTTCGGTCGTAAAGTATATAAGGAAATAAAAGGGAACCGACGAGAACGCGAGCACGCGCGAGGGATTTTAAAGGAAAGTAATGCTTTTAAAGCAGATAAAGAGAAAGCGTTGGAGAATACGGGGTTCCCACCACCCGCTCCTTGCTCAACGAAACAGGATCTCTGGAGAGAGAAAAAAAATTGTTCCGAAAGAGTCTCGTGCGGGCGAGTTTTTGTTCTTCGGTATAAGTCTCCCAGTGCTGAGCTGAAGAGTATTGCCGTAATTGTTAAGAATTTGTGCTAGCATAGCTGGAAAGCTTGAATTCGGTATTTTTATCTGATTTTACAATAGACGTGATTTGATTTTACTAATTTAAGTTTTTAATAATTTTCACAGTTTTCAAACGCTTTTATTTCAAAGTAATATATTTTAGAATATAACGTTGTTATAACTCTGATTTATTGTTATGCTACCTTAAACATGTAGCAAGTTTATTTTTGTTCATAGTTTTTAATTATATATTTGGTTTTGGATTGATATTTGAAGTGTATAAAAAGGTAAAACAAAAATAAAGAAGAACCGATGCCGAATGGTACCGAAGAACAAAAAGCGCAAAACGAGATTTTTATTCAATATTGTTATTAAAAGAAAAAAAATAATATAATTTAATACACCTCCGCGCGTGTCTCAATTTACATGGAAGTAAACTACGATTCATTCTAAGCCTTTATATCTAGAGATTATTTGTCGCAGCAGTTTAGTTTCCCCAATAAAGAATTATTCAGTTCATGATTACCATACTTTGTTGCTACTATTTGGATTATAGGGAGATAATTGAAAACAGTCTTGCAAGGCTTTCCCGCGATTCAAGAAAACTCGTACACGTTAAACTGGAATAGGTAATTAATTAACTGTTAATTGTGCAATAATTTATCTCGACTATATTGCGTATAATATATTATTTGCAGCGTGAACTTCGTAACGATTTCTTTGGTTATACTTAGGCAAATGGTTATTTATTATATTCATATTCAGTAATATTCGAAAGAATCTTAAGTAAAAGCATTAGTACTTTTAAAGTAGTATTTTTATCTTAGTTGTTATGCAGTAACATTAACGCGTACAAGTTTTCTTCGAGAGATTTTCTTATCATTTTTTTCTGAACAATCTAGTAAAATTGCCACTATGCCTGCTCACGATAATTCAACGCATAACATTATGGTTAAATAAATCATAATAAATATTTATCAATAATTGAAAGAATGACACATTTTACTCATAAAGCAATAATCAACGTGTAATATCTGTCAGTGTCAAGAAACATCGGCTAAGAAAAACTTTTTAATCTCTCTCGCGGCTCAACGTAGATCTTTGGAAATTCTTTCAAAATATATAGGACAGTGCCACCGGACTTTCGTTTAACCCTTAATTTTTTTTTTCATTCGGACGTTTGATTTTTTGTCGTTTTAAAAAACCATCAAATAAACTAAAAAAATACGTAGTATACAATCGCTTTCAGCGCAATCTTAACAAGGAGTCAATCGATAAACACATTCTTAAAAAAGATTGTATAAGAGAAAAAAATATATAAGAACAACAGTTGTCCTCTCCGATAGCGCAAACAATTTTTTATTCCATCGTTTATTTGTATGTACGCAGCTTTGCGCGTATAATTCTCTCGCTTTTTCTCTCGAACACTATTTTCCTCGCTTTTCTCTGCTCTCGTTTACTTTTTATATAGTTAATACTTGAATAATAGAGTCGTGTCGGATCATCGACCAGAAAATTCGCATAGTCATCCTTCTCTCATCCGATATTGCTCGCTCTATTTCGCTTCTCTTTCTCGCCGAACACAACGAATTTTTCAACGACGACGTCTCTCTTTTTCTCGCTCTCGGTTTTTCGGTAAATTTGTTGGTTTACCTAATGGAAGGGAGGTAGAGGCAGGCGACGCTTCGCTTGACGAAGGACCACAGAGTTAGCCAGCCATGCGTCTGTGAACATTTTTTCAACTTCCGGTCAGGGTGTTGTCACTCTTTCTCAGTCGAGTTGAATGGTAATTGTTTTATA